>CM056055.1:71360481-71960481 GCA_029574335.1 Rana kukunoris
CCCTGACCCTCTTTGAACCCCCTCTCACATCACTTCTGACCCCCCTCTCCCCCAGAGCTCTCTTTGACCTCTCTCTCACACCTCTCTCTCTCTCACACCTATCTCATCTCTCACACCTCCTCTCCTCTCTCTCACCACCTCTCTCCTCTCTATCTCTCTCTCTCTCCTCTCACCCCCTCTTTCTCTCTCACCCCCCCTCTTTCTCTCTCACCCCCCTCTTTCTCTCTCACCACCCCTCTCTTTCTCTCACCCCCCTCTCTCTCACCCCTCTCTCACCCCCTCTCACAACACTCTCTCTCTCTCACACCCTCTCTCTCTCTCCTCACACTCTCTCTCTCTCTCATCACTCTCTCACCCCACTCCCACTCTCTCACCTCTCTCTCTCTCTCCTCTCTCCTCTCTCTCTCTCAACCTCTCTCTCTCTCTCTCTTCACCTCTCTCCTCTCTCTTCCTCTCACCTCTCACTCTCTCCCCCTCTCTCTCTCATCCCCTCTCTCTCACATCCCCCTCTCTCTCCCACATCCTCTCTCTCTCTCTCTCATCCCCTCTCTCTCTCTCTCATCCCCTCTCTCTCTCTCTCATCCCCTCCTCTCTCTCTCATCCCCTCTCTCTCTCTCTCTCTCACCTCCCCCACTCTCTCACACCCCCCCCCTCTCTCCACCCCACTCCTCCCCTCTCTCTCTCTCCTCTCTCTCCCCCTCTCTCTCTCTCTCAACCCCTCTCTCTCTCTCTCCTCCCCTCTCTCTCTCTCATCCCCTCTCTCTCTCTCTCCATCCCTCTCCTCTCTCATCCCCCTCTCTCTCTCATCTCACCCCTCTCTCTCATCACCTTCCCTCTCTCTCTCTCATCCCCTCTCTCTCTCTCATCCCTCTCTCTCACTCATCCCCCTCTCTCTCTCATCTCCCCCACACCCCTCTCTCTCTCTCTCCCCCCCTCACTCACCTCTCACCCCCCCTCTCTACTCTCACTTTCTCTCTCCTCCTCCCCCCCTCTCTCTCTCTCCCCCCCCACTCCACTCTCGACTCTCTCTCTCCACTCTCACACCCCCTCTTCTCATCTCTCTCCTCCCCCTCTCTCTCCCACTCTCTCCCCCCTCTCACTCTCTCTCTCTCTCACCCCCCCTCTCACCCCTCTCCTCTCCCCCCTCTCTCACGTCTCTCTCTCTCCCCTCTCTCTCACCTCTCTCACTCTCACTCTCTCTCTCTCCCTCTCACCCACTCACTCACACTCTCTCTCACACCTCTCTCTCACACCTCTCACACACCTCATCTCTCTCTCTCTCCCTCCACCCCTCTCCTCTCTCACACCTCTCTCTCACCTCTCTCTCACTCTCCTCTCCCCCCCACCCCTCTCTCTCACTCTCTCTCACCCCCCTCTCTCTCTCTCTCCGTCACACCCTCTCTCTCACTCTCCACCCCTCTCCTCTCACTCACCCCTCTCTCCTTCTCTCCTCTCTCTCTCTCACAACCCAAACCCTCTCTCCTCTCTCCTCTCTCTCACCCCCCCTCTCTCTCTCTCTCACTCACACCCCCTCTCTCTCACCTCTCTCACACCCACTCTCTCTCTCTCTCTCACACCCACACACTCTCTCTCTCTACCCCCCTCTCTCTCACATCCCACTCTCCTCTCCCTCCAAAACCCCTCTCTCTCTCTCCTCCCCTCTCACTCTCTCAAACCCCTCACCCCTCTCACTCCACTCTCACACCCCTCACTCACTCTCCTCTCAAACCCCCTCTCTCTCATCACTCACTCAACTCTCACCCCCCTCTCACTCTCTCACATCCACTCACACTCTCTCTCACTCTCTCACCACCCCCCTCTCCTCACTCTCACCCCCCTCTCTCCCCCTCACTCTCACCCCTCTCTCTCTCTCTCTCTCACCCCCCCCTCTCCCCTCTCTCTCCCACCCTCTCTCTCTCTCTCTCTCTCCCCACTCTCTCCACCCACTCTCTCACTCTCTCTCTCTCTCACCCTCTCCCCTCTCTCTCACTCTCTCTCTCTCACACCTCTCTCTCACACCTCTCTCTCACACACCCTCTCACTCTCTCTCTCCACCTCTCCCTCTCTCTCTCCTCACCTCCTCTCTCACCTCTCTCTCTCTCTCTCTCACCCTCAACCCCTCTCTCCTCTCTCTCACCACACCCCTCTCTCTCTCACACTCCCTCTCTCTCTCTCCCCCCTCTCTCTCTCTCACCCCCTCTCTCCTCTCTCTCTCTCTCTCTCACTCACCCCCTCTCCTCTCTCTCTCTCACCCCCCTCTCTCTCTCTCCTCTCTCTCCTCACCCCTCTCTCTCTCTCTCTCTCTCACCCCTCTCTCTCTCTCTCTCTCTCAACCCCCCTCTCTCTCACCCCTCCTCTCTCTCTCTCTCTCTCACCCCCCTCTCTCACCCCCCTCTCTCTCTCCCCTCTCTCTCCCCCCCTCTCTCTCTTCTCTCTCCCCCCTCTCTCTCTCTCTCCTCTCTCTCTCTCTCTCACCTCTCTCTCTCTCTCTCACCCCTCTCTCTCTCTCTCTCACCCCTCTCTCTCTCTCTCTCTCTCCCCTCTCTCTCTCTCTCACCCCTCTCTCTCTCTCTTTCTCTCATATACGGGGTCCAGGGATGCAGGATGCTGTGTAATGTAAATGGGCCCAGAGGTGCAGGGTGCTGTGTAATGTAGAAGAGAGAGAGGGTTCGCTCAGCCCTGTGGGGGGCAGAAATTTAGGGACAGAGCTTGGTACAGGGAAGTTATAAACACACCTCCACGCTGTACATAAGCAAACCTGAACCCTTCACTCTGCATGTAAGGCAATCCTGAACTATGCACTCTGTACATCACGCACTCCTGAACCACGCACTCTGTACATCACGCACTCCTGAACCACACACTCTGTACGTAACGCACTCCTGAACCACGCACTCTGTACGTAACGCACTCCTGAACCACGCACTCTGTACGTAACGCACTCCTGAACCACGCACTCTGTACGTAACACACTCCTGAACCACGCACTCTGTACAAAAACGCACTCCTGAACCACGCACTCTGTACGTAATGCACTCCTGAACCACGCACTCTGTACGTAATGCACTCCTGAACCACGCACTCTGTACGTAATGCACTCCTGAACCACGCACTCTGTACGTAATGCACTCCTGAACCACGCACTCTGTACGTAATGCACTCCTGAACCACGCACTCTGTACGTAATGCACTCCTGAACCACGCACTCTGTACAAAACGCACTCCTGAACCACGCACTCTGTACAAAACGCACTCCTAAACATAATGTCGTGAACAAAAGTGGGCTGGTCTAAGGCATGAAACTCCAGGGCTGAAAATGAGTCCCACTCCGGCCCTGGCTCAGAGGTTTCCTGTAAACAAATTAATCCTACCTTGTGCCCTTCTAATGCATCAAGAACAACTGCCCTTTTAGCTGGTGTCCCCATCCCTCGGACGTTCTAAGATCCTATTTTTAAGGTTCTACTCATTTATACATACAATTATATAGGCAAACATTTCATAAACCGATAACTCTCAGTGATAGTGTTATTTCTCTATTCAGTGCACATAGCATACTAGTCCTCTAGTGATTTATCTATTATATTCCGTGTTATTTTACTCAATTTACTCAACCCCTTGTGATATAGTGTCTGTGATTTTCTATTTATTACCACCCTTAGTGCTAATCGTGTATATCTTTTATTTATCCACTTTATATCGAGTCCCGTGTCTTGCCCCAAATATATCTCGCCATTATCAACCACCCTACATCCCCCCTCCCCCCTCGCCCCCCACCCCTCTTCCCCCACCTTCCTAGGTATCCCCTAAGGGATAAATTGGTGACCGGTTCCACTACTACCATTCCTTCATTCATTCTCCCCTCCTCCCCCCTCCCACCACCCCCTTTTCCAATCGCACCATTGCTCCATTCGTGTCCTGTTCCTCTCATTGAGTGAGTACTCCCCTCCCACCCCCCCTCTCCCTTAATAGCATATTTAATCTTAATTTTGGTTGACCCCTTAATCCCCCCCGTTACTCTCTAAGGATTTATGTGTTCCCTGCTTCCCCTATTGATAATTGATCTTTTTTCTCCTGCAGCCATATCTCCGCCGCCTCAGGCGTGTCGAAGAAAAAAGATCTACCCATCGCTGATACCCGTAGGCGCGCCGGGTATAATAAACCATATGAGAGATTTATCTTTTGCATTTTGCGTTTAACCTCAATAAAGCCCGCCCTCCGCTTCTGAAGCTGAGAGGAAAAATCAGGATAAAATGAAACCCTAGAACCTTCAAAAGAAATGTAGCGGGGACAGTTTTTGCCTCTCCAAAGACATATTGATGTTTTACAATGTTATTCTATGGACTGGTGTTGTAAATAGGTGTTTGGCACCATCTAGTGGTGAAAATGTGGAATGGACTGCACCATCTTTTGTTTTTCCAAGAAGCATGGGAGGAGTGATGTGAAGGACTTACCCATGAACACTCGGGGCTGCAAGGCATGCTGGGAAGGGGATAAAAGGTTTGGTGGTGGCCATTTTAGCTCTCTCTGGTTCCTGGGACATACGCCCTGGAGGAGCTCTCTCTCTCTCTCTCCCTCTTCCGGTGCGATCTACGGAATTCCGGCCTACTTTCTGCAGAAGCAAGCCATCGATCTCAAGAAAGGTGACGGAGGACTTCCGATCGGCTCTGGAGGAGAATCAGACAACCGGATGATTGCTAGAGACCGGACTGAGGCCGTGAGGAGTGAAGGCATCCATCCGCCTGGACCTCGTATGGAGTGAAGACATCCATCCGCCTGGACCTCGTGTGGTGAGAGGGCTCATGCCCAAAGTCTTGTACTGTTTGACACACATCTAGGCTGCCTTGGTAGTGTTGCTGGGACTGATAGTTCCACGCTGTCGCGGTGTGCCATAAAGCCACACATGCAAAGGCCTCAAGCCTAAACCAACTGTTGGTGCCGGTCATTGGAGTTGTGCTCCCAGGAGAGAGTGTACAGGTACCTCTCACAGTTAGACTACAGTTTTAGTTTATTTCACACCACTCATTAACCAGAGAGCCCTTGGATTACAAATCTTTCTCTTAAATTGCTAGCAGAAGAAAAGAAGATCAGAGACTAGACTGTTCTCATTGCAAGGCCTTGCAGTACTGCTACCATTTACCAGACACTGTCTGAGGTGGGAACATTAAGTCCATTACACGCTGTGATCTTATTCTTGTTAGATGTTGTACGTTGCATAGCGTGTTTACTGATTTTTGTATGGTGTGCTGGAAGTGGGAAGGTGCGCAGTGTTGAGTTGTGGCCTGCGCACTAGTCCCACTTGGAGACGCCAAAGTCCTGCTGATAGGGGGGGACATTAGGGGATTGCTGCCTATAATTTCCTGTAATATTTGTTGCCCACCAAATGTGTTCTCATGGTTAAGTACAGAATCTATTTCAGTAAAACTAACTGTTGTTTCAGCACAGCCTGTGTATGATTACTTTCCCCTTCAACACCAAAGCTTTATATCTGTATTGCACCACAGCTGTGTCAAGGGGAGTGAGACCAAAAATACTCGGGGGTGTCAAGGCAGAGTACAGGCCCAAATTTACAATCAGCCGCTCCTTCGGGGGTCAGCGCTACAGAAATATTTCCCATCTCTCTGCTCTTTCTCAATAAAGTCTCTTTATCCCTATGGTTCAGAAATTTTAAGAGCATCGATCTCGGGCGGCCTCCGGAAGGGGGCGGTCTGAAGGGAACTCTGTGTGCCCTTTCTATGATAAATGCCTGCGAAAAAGTCTCTTTTCCGAATACCTTTATAAACCAATTTTCTAAAAATTCTATCAGCTGGGACCCCTCGCTTTTCTCCGGGAGCCCCACCAGCCTGATATTATCTCTCCTGAGTCTATTCTCGATTTCATCCATTTTTTCCTCTATTCTGTCCGTTTGTGTCTTCAGATCCTTAACATCTTGTTTGACGGGGTGCAATTCGTCCTCTATTTGAGATATCCTCCCCTCCACCTCCAGTATCCTTTCGTTAGTTTTTTGTAACTCCTGTCTCACCGAAACCAGCTCTTCTTTTATACCTTTCATTTGATTACATACCTCCCCCAATGTCCTTTTGCATTCATTCACCACCAAGAATACGTCTTTAATTGTTGGAATTTCTTCTGGTGGGATATTTACTGTTGAGTCCGTCTCTACTGCAGCTGTATTCTTATTAGCAGTGGTTTTATTTGCCACCCCACCTCCTGGCCCTTGGCTTCTTCTGTCTGCATTTATTTTCCCTAGGGCCTGGGATGCCTGAGAGGGGCCACTTTTACTGGGGGTTTGCTCTGCTGCATGAGCATATTTTTCCAATTTAGCTGCTGCCGCGGCAGCTACCCCCCCCCCTTGTCCTTTGCTGATCTTAATGATTGAGGACCCGACATTACACTTGAGGCGGGGGGTACAAAAGGGAGACGGCTTCTTACGGATGTGGATTGTGGGTATACAAAGAACTTCAAAATGACCCGCCCGTCAACAAAAAAAAAAAAAAAGGAGGGGGGGGGAAATGGGTTACCCCGGCCCCTCTGTCTCCTTACACAACAGGAGAGGGGAGATAAAGTACTTGGTATTATGCAATTTAATATATATATATATATTGTGACAAAGTCGTAGAAATAGCGATAATGTCATGCAGCAAAGTCGCTGATCTTAAGCAATAAATATGGCTTTATTGCACTCAAAAATAAATACAAAAACAAAATGGCCTACTCCAATTTAGGAGGCTAACTGACAGTAGTGTCCCTCACTACACTGTACTGGAGGGGCTATTCCGGCCTCCAGTACAAAACAAACAGAATACCAGTCCAAAATAAACAAATCTATGACAGACCTTGTTCCTTCCATGCAGACAGTTTCCAACCTGTCCGTCCAGCTCAGCATACCTCTCACACTGAGCTCTCACTTCCCATTTCCCTACCAGGTGACTGTTAATTAATAGGGGGAAGAGAGGAGGTTTACCTGTTGGCCAGACTTAACCCCTTTCAGGGCAGGGAAAACTGACCTTTCCAGCCTCTCACTGGTGTACATACAATCGTGTACCCTGTCACAATATATATATATATATATATTTTTTCCCCCCTTTTCTTTTCTCTCCCCCCTTAGTCAGTTTAAACTTTCCGTATGTCGGATAGATGGTCGCGAGGTTAATACACGGGGAATTTATACACAGTTCATTTTGTGATCCCCCTCAGCTGAGTTGTATTGAAATCGTGTTGGATTAAATTACTCTCAATACCTGTGTAATGTTCTTCAATTTCTTACTTCAATTTCTTACTCTTACTCAGTGGGACTAAGATAAAACAGTCCTACTTGATGTGGCTTTAAATGTTAAACAATTCATCCATTAGCAATTTAATTACTGGAGTTCCATATAAAGTATGCCAATGTCTACAACAGGTTCAACTTTAGATGTTAATCGGTTCCACAGGTGACGATTTAGATGCAGAGTTCCATATACACTATACCAGTATCACAATATCACAGTCTTATAAAGAGTTACTCCGTTCTCTTCCGTGCTGCCGTCCACTGATTCTCATGTGTTGCAGAAACTGAAACTGAAAACTGTGGGTTGTAGGCTGCCCCCCTGTATTAAATCCCTTCCCTGCTCGCGCTGCTGGAGCTTAGGAACACATCCTGTCTTTCCTTACTGCAAGGCTTCAGCAGAATGCTAGGGTGCTGGGGGGGGAGAGAAGCCTCTGGGGAACCGTCACCGTCACCTTCTCCACTGTCCGAGCGGAGTACTCCGGCGTCTGCAGGGCTGGTCACGTGTTTTGGTCAGCTGACCGCTGATCCCCTATTGGATCCTACAGCTACAGCCGCAGCTGCGCCTCCTCCGTTTGCCTTCCTCCGTCCTCGAATCGTGGAGGGGGACTCTGGAAGCTCCAGGTGGCTCAGGGATGACCCCGTTCAAACCCTGTTCCTGTGGGTACTCCCGCACACCGCGGCTCTCGCTGGGGGGTAAATCCGCTCGACTGGCATCCGCGTAGCGTTGCAACGACTCAGGAAGGGTTGGCTGGGTTAACACGGGCTTCAGGCATGGGGGGAATTACTAGGGGTTTCATCCACCTATAGGAGAGGTAGGGCCGTGTTTACAGGAAACCCACTTTACAAATGACAGTAAAACACAGATCCCATATAGAAAATTCCAACATCAATTCCACTCAGTCCATACATCGTATTCCAGAGGGGTGACAATCCTGGTAAAAGGGGGAGTGGGATTTACTTGCAGGAGAGCCAGCATAGACGATGAGGGGCGCTATGTTTTTTTACATTGTGTAATAGAGAGTAGAGAATATATACTTGCCAATATATATATCCCCCCCCATTCAAATTAGTGGTAATGTATAAACTCCTGGATTTTATCTTGGATAAACCCGGGATACCAGTCATTGCAATGGGGGACTTTAACGAAGTATTAGATAAAAAAATCGATAGGTTTCCAACGGTAAATACACGGGAGACTGTCCTGTATTGGTTTCTACAAGAGTCAGGGTTGTTTGATATATGGAGGAAGAGAAACCCAGAGGGGATACAGTTTTCTTGCTGCTCTAGCACATATGGCACCTTGTCCAGGATCGATTTAGTCGTGGGCAATGTGGAAGCCTCCCAAATAGTTAGGGAAATAGAATATGCACCGCGGGGAATATCAGATCACTCCCCAGTGATACTCACATTGAACCTTGAGGGAAGAAGATCACCTATGGCATGGAAAATAAACCCCCTATGGTTCGAACTAATGGGAGACCCCGAGGGGATAATTAGCAAAATAAAAGAGTTCATAGACTTTAATGAGGGGACGACAACTCGGGGGGTAATGTGGGATACGCTGAAGGCCTTCCTCAGGGGCATATGTATCCAACATGTGGCAAAAGTAAGAAGGATCTCCAAAGAACGGGAAAACAGAATTAGAAATGAAGTTGCGAACACTGAAAAGGAATATATAGTAAATCCAACAGAGGAGAAGAAAAAAATCTGGCTAGATAAACAGCAAGAATACAAAATAGAACTGACAAAGAAATCAAAAAACAAGAGAATGTTCCAAAGACAAGCGGCATACGGGGAGGGGGAGGGTGTAGGAAGAATGTTGGCCCATTTAATAAGAACAAATTCCACTCCCTCCGCCGTTCCGGCTATTAAAAGTAACGACGGTAATATATCCACAAATGTGGCAGAGATAACGGAAATATTTAGAAAATACTATGGAAAACTATATAAGTCTCAAAGAACAGCGGGAGGAGAGGAATTGCAACGATTTTTTAGAAATCTAGAACTGCCATCCCTCACAGAAACAGAGATGGAACAATTGGAGAGATCAATAACATTAGAAGAAGTTCAGATAGCAGTCAGAGAAATGGCTAATCAGAAGTCCCCGGGACCTGACGGCCTACCAGTAGAGACATACAGGTATTATGGGAAAGTATTGCTCCCGGAACTTTTGAAAGTATTCAACGAGGCTATAGTGGAAGGTAAATTGCCCACCTCAATGACAGAGGCCACGATAATAGTACTGCACAAGAAGGGGAAGGACCCACTGGAAACATCATCATACCGCCCCATTTCCCTCCTATGTGCAGATGCTAAAATCTTGGCCAAAATCATGGCCAGTCGATTAAATAAAATAATCCCTAGACTTATACATCAGGACCAAACGGGATTCATCCCTGGCAGATCATCTAGCACAAACATCAGGAGGGTATTCCTTAACCTACAAATCCCGACAGAAAACACCGGCAACAGGGCAGTCATGGCTTTAGACGTAGTCAAAGCTTTCGACAGTCTAGAATGGGAATACATTTGGTATGCCCTAGAGGCCTATGGGTTTGGCCCCACCTTCATTAGATGGATTAAAACATTGTATAATGATCCTAACGCAAAAATTAGAGTCAATAATGAATATTCAAGAAAGGTCAAGTTGGAGAGGGGCACAAGGCAGGGGTGTCCATTATCACCCCTGCTCTTCGCATTAGCCATGGAACCACTAGCTATGACTATAAGAGCGGACAGGATAATGAAGGGTTTTATAAGGCCAATCAGAGAGGAAAAAATCGCTCTATATGCGGACGATGTTTTGCTATTTCTAGGTGACACCGACCACTCCATTAGAAGAGCAATGACAATTTTCAGAGAGTTTGGCAATATATCCGGTCTGGTGATAAATTGGGAGAAATCGGCTCTGATGCCGATAGACCCAATGAGGAACCGGATCCAGGAGGTATTCCCACAGTTGGATACAGTGGGGAAAATGTTGTATTTAGGCATAACAATTACACCAGATCTTAACAAATACATAGAGAATAACTTGGAACCAATAATGCTTAAATTCAAAAAGAAAATAGGAATCTGGCGGCATCTCCCACTATCGATGGTGGGGAGGTGCAACCTGATCAAAATGGTATGGATGCCACAATTACTCTACGTGCTCCATAATACACCAATATGGATACATAAAAAATGGTTCAACAAGATTGACGCCCTGTTCAGGGAATTAATATGGAAGGGAGGACTCGCCAGAATAGGACTACAGACTCTGCAGTTGTCAATAAGAGAGGGAGGAATGGCAGTACCCCATCCGCGTAGCTACTTCCTGGCCGCACAGCTGCAGCATATTGGAGGTAAAACGGAAGTAGGAGAGGATACGAATGGTAGCTTAATGATCCAGGGGGCCCCCCACGAAACAATTATGGAGGTGACTGAGGCCAACTCATTTATCAACCAGACCCCTACGGTTAAGATGATAACCAAAGTGTGGAAAGCCATAATGATAGAGGGAGGACAGGAGGGAGTGACAGAATATGCGCCATTATGGAATAACAGGAACCTACAAGAGCTTGAAACAGTGAGAGTAATTAGAGAATGGGCAGTAAAAGGGATAATAAGACTGGCTCAGTTATACACGAGTAGGACCTTAAAAACATTTACCACCCTGAGAGAGGAATATGAAATTCCCAATTGCACGTTCTATAGGTATCTACAAGTCAGGCATGCATTAAACACCCAGTTTAAAGGAGTAGGGCCGAACATCAAGGAATTCGATAAAATATGGAAACCGTGGTTAACTGAAATAGGATATCAGGAATGAAACCCCAAGGAGCTAATAGGAAATCATAGATGGGAGGGAAGGGGTGGGGGAGGGGGGTAGGGAGAGAAGGAGAAAAGGATGCAGCCACCAGCGGTCAAATCCAAGATTTCAGTATGCGGGGAAGGGAAAATGTTTTTTTTCTGTATAAATACAATTTTTGTATGTGACCTGTTTTTATATGAAAAATAACGAAATAAAGAGAATTAAACTTAAAAAAAAAAGGGCTCAGAGGTCCCCAGGGCCCCATGTGTCAAACCCCCTTTTTTTTATAAATGTTTTTTTTTTTTTTTTTTTATTAAAGGGCCCATAGGTCCCCAGGGCCCCAGATGGCTACCCCCCTTTTTTTTATATATAATTGTATTTAGTTATTCATTTTGTAAAGGGCCCCCCCGCTTCTCAATTTCAGGCGGCAGCACCCCCCCCGTACCGGGTCCGCCGGTACGGAGGAGGAGGAAGAGGCATCCCTGCCACAATGATAGCGTTCTCCTCGGGGCTAAAGTATTGTTTCCTCTTCTCCTTGCCTGTATTTACAGTAGCCGGCATCATTAGACAAAAGTACCTTCCCTAAGGGGGGTAAATTTGCACCGGACGGGCGCATGTTTGGGCTTATTTTTAGGCTCGGCTTGCATGCTCGTGGATGATAGGCTGGGTGTAAGTGTCAGATCCAGACTCAGACCATCATTTGCATAAGGTCACACCCACTTCCACCTACTTGCGCCTTCACATTTAAGTTACGCCGGCGCAAACTTAGGAACAAGTGCTTGGTGAATACTGTATTTGCCTCACTAGTTTGCGTCGGCGGAACGTATATGCGCTGCGTTATGCCGGCACAAAGATGCGCCCATCTACCTGAATCTGGCCCATAGTCCCTTGTCTTGTTTGCACCGCCTATATACTGATGTTCAGAGTATATAGGGCCTGGGGACCCCACACCTTTCCTTTTTTTAATTTGGGTGCGGGGTTCCACTTAATATCCATACAAGACCCAACGGGACTGGTAATGGGCTGGGGTGGGGGTACCCATGCCATTTTTCTCAATGATTTTTATCCATCATCCAGGGACCAGACATTACATTAAAGCCGCAAGCAGTTTTAAATGACTTTCTTTCCTACAGAATCTTCATTTTGTGCAGGGACAGTTCTAAACACTGGAAACACGTGCCACTTCACAGGCATACTATAGACACCCAGCAGGTACGATATTTAAAGGAATATTTCACTTTTTTCACTTTAAGCATCAATAAAATCACTGCTCCCAAAAAAACGGCCTTTTAAAAAAAAATTATTTGCATTGATACATGTCCCTGGGTCAGGACCCGGGTCCCCAGACCCTTTTTAGGACAATTACAGAAAAAAATGCAGAGAAGAACTACGATGTGGGAGATCAGGAGTTGATGGCGATAAAATCTGCGCTGGAAGAATGGCGTTATATGCTGCCCATCCATTTCTGATACTCACTGATCACAAGAACCTGGAATATTTAAGATCCTGAAGCCACGTCAAGCCAGGTGGGCGCTCTTTTTCTCCAGGTTTATTTTCCATGTTACATATCGCCCAGGTTCCAAAAATACTAAACGGATGTTCCACAAATCCACTGTCAGGGAACCAGTAACTCCAGCGGAAGATTTGCATTATGGCGCATGCCCGTGCCCATGCGTGGCGTGCACATGCGTGCCGCTGCGTTCCAGCATGGCTCTGTTCTACGGCGCGTGCGTGGGCATGCTCCTGCGAGCGCAGCCACGTGCACGTCCACCAATCAAGACACAGTCCGGCCTATTTAAACCAGCCCCAAACCTATGGCGGGTTGCTGGTTTGTTGTCAGCTTATCCTGTTGCAGTACTTGAAAAACCTGAAAACCTTGACCCTTCTTTGGCCCGGATTGAACCTGACTCCTCTACGCCTTCTCCTGCACTTGACCCTCGGCTTGTTTCATCGGATCTGCTGCTGTCTACACTCCTTGACCCCTGGCTTGTATCTTGGACTTGTTACCTTCTCCTTTCCCTGACCATTGGCTTGTTACCCAGATTTGTTTGTTGCCTTGATCTGAACTAACTCTCAGTTTCCTGAACTTTGTTGCACCTGGATCCCTACCAGTATCTGCCACGGTCTTGCTCTGTGACCACGGATCAAATCTTCAGTGACCTACTATCAAACCATCATCCACCGCTGGTAACCGGTGCCTCTTTGTGCCCTTTCCCACAGTATCTACCTCCAGGGAGTGAAGTGCACAGAGTCGCAAAGGTAGCTGCCCTCGGCATCTCGGCCTCGGTGAGTACTTATCCTGACGTTTCTGACAGTACAAGCCAGCCAGATGTCTGAGGCTGACAGGGCGTGTTCACCCTTTGAGACCCTTTGCCAGCAGGTCTCTACTCTTACGGAAGCGGTACAGAAGCTACAGGACGGATACCTTCAAGTCGATGGCCGCCTTCAACAGCTCGCTGGTCTACCCGGTCCCTCCGCTCCAGCCACAGCCTCCACTACCGGGGCTGCAACCCCACAGGTTTCCGCAAACCCAGCCGTGGTGATCACTCCTGAACCTAAAGTCCCGACTCCTGAGCGCTTTTCAGGCGATCGCAGGAAATACCGTGCCTTCAAAAACGCATGCTCTCTGTATCTCGCGCTCCAACCCAGAACATTCTTTTCAGAAGCAGTCAAAGTGGGTTTCGTCATATCTCTTCTTTCTGAGGAACCACATGCGTGGGCACATGGCCTCATGGAACAGAGGAGTCCAGTGCTGGATACACTTTTTTCGAACATATGGCTAAACTCTACGATGACCCACAACGCACAGCAACAGCCGAAACAATTCTTCACAACTTAAGTCAGGGTAGGAGACCAGGAAAAGGCTACACAGCTGAGTTTCGGAAGTGGTAAGCCGATACCGGCTGGAACGAAGCAGCCCTAAAATATCAGTTCCGGCAAGGACTTTCAGAATCACTCAAAGACGAGCTAGCCAGTACTGAAACCCCTGCTACACTAGAGGACTTAATCCAAACTGCTACTCAATTGGATAGATGTCTACGTGAACGGCGCTCCGAGCGCTTCCAAACATCTCGTCCAACCTGGATTCCTCCGAGGCCAGTTCCTACGCATCCACCTCCTCCTGCCTTTTCCTCCAACCCGGTACCTGACCCAGAACCTATGCAACTTGGTCTAGTCCGTTCTCCTCTCACCCCGGAAGAAAGGCAACGCAGGCGTCAAGCCAACCTGTGTCTGTATTGTGGAGTCACCGGCCACTTCCTTCGCACTTGTCCGGTGAGACCCAGTAAGTGTGCATCCAAGCCTGTTTCCGACTGCCGTGTTGTCAGTGCTCCACAGACTTACCTTACTCTCTTTATTTCTCTACAGCTGCCGGAAGGGGTAACCTGCTTACCAGCGATCATTGACTGCAGTAGCTTCTTTGACACTGCCATTGCTCTGAAACTACGTTTCCCCCTTCGTCCGAAAGTTTACCATCTCCAAGTACGCCTGGCGGATGGCTCTCTCCCTCGTTCCGGACTAGTCACACAGCAAACCGATCCTGTTTTGGCCGTCACAGATTCTGGACACCAGGAGCTCCTTCAACTGGATTTAATCTCTTCTCCCATTTTCCCTATTATTTTAGGCCTTCCCTGGCTACAATTAGATCAACCGCATATCAACTGGGGTAGCAAGGAGGTCAACTTTGTTTCATCCTATTGCTCTCAACATTGCTTTACACCGGTTACCACCTCCTGTTCCACAGTCACAGCCTCATCAGAGAATCTCCAACACATTTCTCCAGCTTACCGGGACTTCGCAGATGTTTTTGACAAACAACAGGGCGATTGTCTGCCCCCTCACAGGCCTTATGATTGCCCTATCGATCTGCTACCCGGTGCAGAAATTCCTTTTGGCCGTATTTTTCCCCTATCTGAGACTGAACTAAAGGCCCTCAAGGCTTACATTGACGAGAACCTTGAAAAACAATTTATTCGCCCTTCCTCCTCCCCTGCGGGAGCAGGAATCTTCTTTGTGGAGAAAAAGGACGGCTCCCTCAGACCCTGCATAGATTACAGGGAATTGAACCAAATTTCTGTTAAAAACAGATACTCGCTACCCCTCATTCCCGAGCTCTTCCAACGTTTCCGGTCTGCCAAGGTCTTCTCCAAATTGGACCTTCGGGGTGCTTACAATCTCATCCGAATCAGAGCAGGGGATGAGTGGAAGTTTTAGATCCAGATTCAGACACTTCGAGTATCTCGTAATGCCTTTCGGTCTCTGCAACGCCCCGGCTACTTTCCAACATCTTGTCAACGAAATGTTTCGGAAAAACTTGGACGACTTTTTGGTGGTCTATCTGGACGATATCCTTATTTTTTCCGCCTCCATTAAGCTTCACCGGGAACATGTCAAGATAGTACTCACGACTCTTAGGCCTTGTACACACGAGGGAATTGATCCGCTGTAAACGGTCCGGGCTGTTTTGATCCAATGGCTGTACACACCATCGGATCAAATTCCCCGCCGGCGGACAGCGCGGTGACGTGGCGGTGACGTTGACGCCGCCACGTCACCGCACCAGGAAGAAAACAACTTCCACGCATGCGTCACATCCATACGACGCTTGCGCGGGAGGATATGTCCGCTGGTGAGTGTACTGACCAGCGGACATATCCGACGGCTAGCTCTCCGGCAGAAAAGTTTCAAAGCAAGCTTTGAAACTTTTCCGCAGGAGAAATCCGGCCAAAACTGTCCGTTTGCCCCTACAGACGAGCGGATTTATCGGCTGAAATGGTCCGTCGGACCATTTTCAGCGGATAAATTCCCTCGTGTGTACGAGGCCTTAGACACCATAAATTGTACTTGAAGGCTGAGAAATGTGAATTTTAAAAGAGTACAGTACAATTTATCGGTTTTATCGTCTCTACCTGCGGAATTGCCATGGACCCACAGAAAGTTCAAGCGGTTCAAGACTGGCCAGCTCCCAAAGACAAAAGAGGGGTGCAACGTTTTATTGGGTTTGCTAACTTTTATAGACGGTTCATCACTGGATTCTCCACCATAGTAGCACCCATTACCAAGCTCACCCATCAAGGTAACCATTTTGTTTGGTCACAAGAGGCCCAAGAAGCCTTCCTCAAACTCAAGTGAAATAAATGTAACATCATAGAAACGTGACCCTACGAGAGTTGCCAACACCCCAGATCAATCAGAAAAATAGGAAATTCCCCCAGGGGAGGGGCTTTTTAGGCAACAGTAGTAAGCGTAGACGTAATGGTGCAAGAAACAAAAATATATTTTATAATTATTTAATCGTAAAAAAAAATCATACAATATAACACTTTCCAAATACAAAATTACAAAATCGAGACTGATCCACATGAAAAAACTCTACAAGGCCCTACGCGTTTCAGGTGTTTCCCTTCTTCGGGGGCCGGAGTCTGTGTGGAAACAAGATATATTACATCGGGTTTACATAACCGTATTATCAAATAGTTTTTACAATTACATCAAATTTTAAAACAGCGAGCATAAAAAGTGCAAAAAAACAGAATCATACTAGTCATGGCACCTCACATCCAAAAGAAAGCAAACCCTGGGCCAAAACTGCCGGACTAGAGAAAATGTATAGTCCCTAGAATAAAGGACAAATTGCACAAAGTTGTATGCAAAATAAAAAAGGAATATATCAATTTTTGTTAAAGTAATAAAATGTAAGATATATACCTATCCAAGGGAAGTAATACTCAAGGATGGCCAGAGGGAGTCAGCATGGAGCACAGCAGAGAAAAACCAAAAAGATCAAAAGATAACATTAAGGTTGGATTAAATCAGAAAGAAAGAGTTGGAGAAAAGGCTGATAATAAAAGCACAAGCCATCAGCATACCTTTTTGTGAGCCTATTGCATGGTACCACCGCCATCAGCCAGGTCAAACATTCCCGGGAGACGGCGGTGTTTAAATACGAAAAGGGGGCGTGATCGAGAAAGAGACGTGTGTGCGACGGGCGGAGCTCTGACAGCGCGATCGCGTCACTGTCACGTCATCGCGCACCGCCCTCTAGCCCTGGTATAATACCTTAGGGAAGGCGGAAGGGGGCGGACGAAGTAGGCTGTTCCGGCCGCGCTGGCATCAGGATGCAGACGGCGTCAGACGCGGTGCGGATAGGCTGAAGGGACGTAAACATCGTCGCATCATGATGACATGCAGTGAATGCCACATGACCCATAATAGTCATGTGAGCGGAAATGTACACATGAGAGAAGGAGAAAGGATATTCAGAGGGGTATAAGAACTGTCAGCAACGAATGCTTAAACAAAAAGCAATTGAAGGGTATGATGTTTTAACGAATGAGGTCCAAATGATGACACAGGACAACATATGTAAAAAATAAAGAATATAATAGCTGTGTTTAGCTGAAATCTCCCTGACTGACAAAGAAGAGGAAATAACTTAAAGGAACACTAAAGGTTCGTTTTTTATCCTCTAAAATCATTGATATATTGCAGAGCATTTAGAAGTTCCTTACCTCTTCTTTTAAATTGCCCAGCAAAGTATTGAATTACATCTGTAAAAGTTCCACTTCCTGTGCCTCCTCTCATTCCTCTCCTCCTGTGTCCCAGCCGTTTCTTATGGAGGAAAGCTTCACAAGCATGACGTGCACAACGTGCTCGTCCCCTCTCCTGCCTACAGCTCTGCGTCTGGACGTTCTCTGTCTTTCACAGCAGAGGAGACCAGCACATGCTTGGGCGTCTCTAGGACGCTGTAGCTCCGCCTCCCTCCCATTCATTGTTTTGGGAAACAAGTCACAGCCCCGCCTTCACTCCTCCCCCAGTTCTCTGACAAGTGCAAAGTGAAACTCATTTTTCCTCCCCTAGTTCTCTGGAAATTGAAACTCGATTTCTACACAGCAGGAAAACAGCAACTAAATAGAGTATTTGCTACTCAAGATAAAGTACATCTAAATAAGATCTTATAAACTAAAAATTATGCTTATAATTAAATTAAAATATAGTCAATATATTTGTATCCATTTCTTTACCATGCTTATTCAATATCATGCATTGTATGTCTTCTGTTCCCCCATGTTCAATACAAACACTCACTCCACCACCATTTTAGCCAATTTTTTACTATCCATTTTGAATGCACACCACATATACTTTTCTCCCAATTCCATCCCTCCATCCCCTGGTATGATCATCCATCCCTCACAGAGTGATGTAAGGGGGGGGGGCCCCTGCTGGGGACACCTGATGTAAAGGGGGGTCTCCGCTGGGATTGGCTTATGTAAAGGGGGGGCTCCGGTAGGGACACCTGATGTAAGGGGGGCTCTGCTGGGGACAAGTAATGTAAGAAGAAGCTCTGCTGTGATTGTCTTATGTAAGGGGGGCTTCACTGGGGACATCTGATGTAAGGGGGTCTCCGCTGGGATTGGCTTATGTAAAGGGGGGGCTCCGGTAGGGACACCTGATGTAAGGGGGGCTCTGCTGGGGACAAGTAATGTAAGAAGAAGCTCTGCTGTGATTGTCTTATGTAAGGGGGGGGGCTTCACTGGGGACATCTGATGTAAGGGGGTCTCCGCTGGGATTGGCTTATGTAAAGGGGGGGCTCCGGTAGGGACACCTGATGTAAGGGGGGCTCTGCTGGGGACACGTAATGTAAGAAGAAGCTCTGCTGTGATTGTCTTATGTAAGGGGGGGGGCTTCACTGGGGACATCTGATGTAAGGGGGTCTCCGCTGGGATTGGCTTATGTAAAGGGGGGGCTCCGGTAGGGACACCTGATGTAAGGGGGGCTCTGCTGGGAACAAGTAATGTAAGAAGAAGCTCTGCTGTGATTGGCTTATGTAAGGGGGGGGGCTTCACTGGGGACATCTGATGTAAGGGGGTCTCCGCTGGGATTGGCTTATGTAAAGGGGGGGCTCCGGTAGGGACACCTGATGTAAGAAGAAGCTCTGCTGTGATTGTCTTATGTAAGGGGGGGAGTCCGCTAGGGACACCTGATGTAAGGGGGTCTCTGCTGGGATTGGCTTATGTAAAGGGGGGTCTTCCGGTAGGGAAACCTGATGTAAGGGGGGGGCTCCGCTGGGGACACCTGATGTAAGAAGAAGCTCTGCTGTGATTGTCTTATGTAAGGGGGGGTCCGCTAGGGACACCTGATGTAAGGGGGAGCTCCGCTGGGGACACCTGATGTAAGGGGGAGCTCTGCTGGGGACACCTGATGTAAGAAGAAGCTCTGCTGTGATTGTTTATTGTAGCCCCCCCCTTATATAAGACAATCACAGCAGAGCTTCTTCTTACATCAGGTGTCCCCAGCGGAGCCCCCCTTACATCAGGTGTCCCCAGCGGAGCCCCCCCTTACATAATACAATCACAGCAGAGCTTCTTCTTACATCAGGTGTCCCCAGCGGAGCCCCCCTTACATCAGGTGTCCCCAGCGGAGCCCCCCTTACATCAGGTGTACCCAGCGGAGCCCCCCCTTACATAATACAATCACAGCAGAGCTTCTTCTTACATCAGGTGTCCCCAGCGGAGCCCCCCTTACATCAGGTGTCCCCAGCGGAGCCCCCCTTACATCAGGTGTCCCCAGCGGAGCCCCCCCTTACATAAGACAATCACAGCAGAGCTTCTTCTTACATCAGGTGTCCCCATGGGAGGCCCCTTCTTACATCAGGTGTCCCCAGAGGAGCCCCCACTTACATCAGGTGTCCCCAGCTGAGCCCCCCCTTACATCAGGTGTCCCCAGCGGAGGCCCCCCTTACATTAGGCGCCCCCAGCGGAGCCCCCCTTACATCAGGTGTCCCCAGCGGAGACCCCCCTTACATAAGACAATCACAGCAGAGCTTCTTCCTACATCAGGTGTCCCCAGCGGAGGCCCTTCTTACATCAGGTGTCCCCAGCAGAGCCCCCCTTACATCAGGTGTCCCCAGCAGGGGGGGCTCCGCTGAGGACACCTGATGTAAGAAGAAGCTCTGCTGTGATTGTCTTATGTAAGGGGGGGGCTCCGCTGGGGACACCTGATGTAAGGGGGGCCTCCGCTGGGGACACCTGATGTAAGAAGGGGCTCCGCTGGTATTGCCTGATGTAAGGGGGGCTCCGCTGGGGACACCTGATGTAAGGGGGGGCTTCGCTGGGATTGCCTGATGTAAGGGGGGCTCCGCTGGGGACACCTGATGTAAGGGGGGCCTCCGCTGGGTATTGCAAAGTATTGTGTATTGCAGAGTTTTGCATCAAACGCAGCCAGTGTGCCCACCATTTGCAGCCACTTGTGCCCGTCGTACACAGCTACTTGTGCCAATCAAATGCAGCCACTTCTGCCCATCAAATGCAGTCAGGCACATCCCCCGGCTGTCACTTTACTAATTCCAAACAAACCTCCCCCCTGGGAAGGAACCCTTGTGTGGCTACACTTATCGAATGATGGCACTTCCTCCCCCGCTTCTCTGTTCCTCTCCTGCTCCTCTATCCCCCCCCCCCCATGATGCACTGGTCCCCCATGCGCCTCTGTCTCATGTCCCTCATGATGCTCTGGTTCGCCGCAGTGCTCACCTCCTCTCCCAGTCCAGCCCTGGTGTCCCCGTCCTCCGGTGGAGAGAATGTCGTCCCCCGTCCTCCGGTGGAGAGAATGTCGTCCCCCGTCCTCCGGTGGAGAGAATGTCGTCCCCCGTCCTCCGGTGGAGTGAAGAGAATGTCGTCCCCCGTCCTCCGGTGGAGAGAATGTCGTCCCCCGTCCTCCGGTGGAGAGAACATCGTCCCCCGTCCTCCGGTGGAGAGAACGTCGTCCCCCGTCCTCCGGTGGAGAGAACGTCGTCCCCCGTCCTCCGGTGGAGAGAACGTCGTCCCCCGTCCTCCGGTGGAGAGGACGTCGTCCCCCGTCCTCCGGTGGAGAGGACGTTGTCCCCCGTCCTCCGGTGGAGAGAACGTCGTCCCCCGTCCTCCGGTGGAGAGAATGTCGTCCCCCGTCCTCCGGTGGAGAGAATGTCGTCCCCCGTCCTCCGGTGGAGAGAATGTCGTCCCCCGTCCTCCGGTGGAGAGAATGTCGTCCCCCGTCCTCCGGTGGAGAGAAGGGTGTCTGTCTCCGTCCAACCACCCAAGGATCAGCTCTTCCAATTTTGGCCAACACTGGGGCCCATCTCCTTCTCCTTCAAACAGCCAGGGGTCCACTCCTTCTCTGCCAACCACCCAGGTCCTCTCTCTCCTTCTCCCCCGGCCACCCAGGGGCCCTCTTCTCCTCACTAAATGGCCACCCAGGGGCCCATCTTAGTTCACGCGGTACAATGGCCACCCATTTAGTAACGCGGTTACAGCAGAGCATTGCACACGGTATTGCAGAGCATTGCACACGGTATTGCACACGCACACGGTATTGCAGAGCATTGCACACGGTTACGCACACGGTATTGCAGAGTATTGCACACTGTATTGCAGAGTATTGCACACGGTATTGGAGAGTATTGCACACGGTTACGCAGAGCATTGCACACGGTTACGCAGAGCATTGCACACGGTTACGCAGAGCATTGCACACGGTTACGCACACGGTATTGCAGAGCATTGCACACGGTATTGCAGAGCATTGCACGCGGTATTGCAGAGCATTGCACGCGGTTACACAGAGCATTGCACGCGGTTACGCACACGGTATTGCAGAGTATTGCACACGGTATTGCAGAGCATTGCACACGGTTACGCACACGGTATTGCAGAGTATTGCACACGGTATTGCAGAGTATTGCACACGGTATTGGAGAGTATTGCACACGGTTACGCAGAGCATTGCACACGGTTACGCAGAGCATTGCACACGGTTACGCAGAGCATTGCACACGGTTACGCACACGGTATTGCAGAGTATTGCACACGGTATTGCAGAGCATTGCACGTGGTTACGCAGAGCATTGCACGTGGTTACGCAGAGCATTGCACGCGGTTACGCAGAGTATTGCACACGGTATTGCAGAGCATTGCACACGGTATTGCAGAGTATTGCACACGGTATTGCAGAGTATTGCACACGGTTACGCAGAGCATTGCACACGGTTACGCAGAGCATTGCACACGGTTACGCACACGGTATTGCAGAGTATTGCACACGGTATTGCAGAGCATTGCACGCGGTATTGCAGAGCATTGCACGCGGTTACACAGAGCATTGCACGCGGTTACGCACACGGTATTGCAGAGTATTGCACACGGTATTGCAGAGCATTGCACGTGGTTACGCAGAGCATTGCACGTGGTTACGCAGAGCATTGCACGCGGTTACGCAGAGTATTGCACACGGTATTGCAGAGCATTGCACGCGGTATTGCAGAGCATTGCACGCGGTTACACAGAGCATTGCACGCGGTTACGCACACGGTATTGCAGAGTATTGCACACGGTATTGCAGAGCATTGCACGCGGTTACGCAGAGCATTGCACACGGTTACGCAGAGCATTGCACACGGTTACGCACACGGTATTGCAGAGTATTGCACACGGTATTGCAGAGCATTGCACGCGGTTACACAGAGCATTGCACGCGGTTACGCACACGGTATTGCAGAGTATTGCACGCGGTATTGCAGAGCATGGAACGCGGTATTGCAGAGCATTGCACGCGGTTACGCAGAGCATTGCACGCGGTTACGCAGAGCATTGCACGCGGTTACGCAGAGCATTGCACGCGGTTACACAGAGCATTGCACGCGGTTACACAGAGCATTGCACGCGGTTACACGGAGCATTGCACACGGTTACACAGAGCATTGCACACGGTATTGCACACGGTATTGCAGAGTATTGCACACGGTATTGCAGAGCATTGCACACGGTTACGCAGAGCATTGCACGCGGTTACGCAGAGCATTGCACGCGGTTACGCACACGGTATTGGAGAGTATTGCACACGGTTACGCAGAGCATTGCACACGGTTACGCAGAGCATTGCACACAGTTACGCACACGGTATTGCAGAGTATTGCACACGGTATTGCAGAGCATTGCACGCGGTATTGCAGAGCATTGCACGCGGTTACACAGAGCATTGCACGCGGTTACGCACACGGTATTGCAGAGTATTGCACACGGTATTGCAGAGCATTGCACGTGGTTACGCAGAGCATTGCACGTGGTTACGCAGAGCATTGCACGCGGTTACGCAGAGTATTGCACACGGTATTGCAGAGCATTGCACGCGGTATTGCAGAGCATTGCACGCGGTTACACAGAGCATTGCACGCGGTTACGCACACGGTATTGCAGAGTATTGCACACGGTATTGCAGAGCATTGCACGCGGTTACGCAGAGCATTGCACACGGTTACGCAGAGCATTTCACGCGGTTACGCACACGGTATTGCAGAGTATTGCACGCGGTATTGCAGAGCATTGCACGCGGTTACGCAGAGCATTGCACGCGGTTACGCAGAGCATTGCACGCGGTTACACGGAGCATTGCACGCGGTTACACGGAGCATTGCACACGGTTACACAGAGCATTGCACACGGTATTGCAGAGTATTGCAGAGTATTGCACACGGTATTGCAGAGCATTGCACACGGTTACACAGAGCATTGCACACGGTTACGCAGAGCATTGCACACAGTTACGCACACGGTATTGCAGAGTATTGCACACGGTATTGCAGAGCATTGCACGCGGTTACACAGAGCATTGCACGCGGTTACGCACACGGTATTGCAGAGTATTGCACACGGTATTGCAGAGCATTGCACGCGGTTACGCAGAGCATTGCACACGGTTATGCAGAGCATTGCACACGGTTACGCACACGGTATTGCAGAGTATTGCACACGGTATTGCAGAGCATTGCACGCGGTTACACAGAGCATTGCACGCGGTTACGCACACGGTATTGCAGAGTATTGCACGCGGTATTGCAGAGCATTGCACGCGGTATTGCAGAGCATTGCACGCGGTATTGCAGAGCATTGCACGCGGTATTGCAGAGCATTGCACGCAGTTACGCAGAGCATTGCACGCGGTTACGCAGAGCATTGCACGCGGTTACGCAGAGCATTGCACGCGGTTACACGGAGCATTGCACGCGGTTACACGGAGCATTGCACACGGTTACACAGAGCATTGCACACGGTATTGCAGAGTATTGCAGAGTATTGCACACGGTATTGCAGAGCATTGCACACGGTTACGCAGAGCATTGCAAGCGGTTACACAGAGCATTGCACGCGGTTACGCAGAGCATTGCACGCGGTTACGCAGAGCATTGCACGCGGTTGCACGGAGCATTGCACGCGGTTACACGGAGCATTGCACACGGTTACACAGAGCATTGCACACGGTATTGCAGAGTATTGCAGAGTATTGCACACGGTATTGCAGAGCATTGCACACGGTTACGCAGAGCATTGCACGCGGTTACACAGAGCATTGCACGCGGTTACGCACACGGTATTGGAGAGTATTGCACACGGTTACGCAGAGCATTGCACACGGTTACGCAGAGCATTGCACACGGTTACGCACACGGTATTGCAGAGTATTGCACACGGTATTGCAGAGCATTGCACGCGGTATTGCAGAGCATTGCACGCGGTTACACAGAGCATTGCACGCGGTTACGCACACGGTATTGCAGAGTATTGCACACGGTATTGCAGAGCATTGCACGTGGTTACGCAGAGCATTGCACGTGCTTACGCAGAGCATTGCACGCGGTTACGCAGAGTATTGCACACGGTATTGCAGAGCATTGCACGCGGTATTGCAGAGCATTGCACGCGGTTACACAGAGCATTGCACGCGGTTACGCACACGGTATTGCAGAGTATTGCACACGGTATTGCAGAGCATTGCACGCGGTTACGCAGAGCATTGCACACGGTTACGCACACGGTATTGCAGAGTATTGCACACGGTATTGCAGAGCATTGCACGCGGTTACACAGAGCATTGCACGCGGTTACGCACACGGTATTGCAGAGCATTGCACGCGGTTACGCAGAGCATTGCACGCGGTTACGCAGAGCATTGCACGCGGTTACGCAGAGCATTGCACGCGGTTACGCAGAGCATTGCACGCGGTTACACGGAGCATTGCACGCGGTTACACGGAGCATTGCACACGGTTACACAGAGCATTGCACATGGTATTGCAGAGTATTGCAGAGTATTGCACACGGTATTGCAGAGCATTGCACACGGTTACGCAGAGCATTGCACGCGGTTACGCAGAGCATTGCACGCGGTTACGCACACGGTATTGGAGAGTATTGCACACGGTTACGCAGAGCATTGCACACGGTTACGCAGAGCATTGCACACGGTTACGCACACGGTATTGCAGAGTATTGCACACGGTATTGCAGAGCATTGCACGCGGTATTGCAGAGCATTGCACGCGGTTACACAGAGCATTGCACGCGGTTACGCAGAGCATTGCACGCGGTTACGCAGAGCATTGCACGCGGTTACGCAGAGCATTGCACGCGGTTACGCAGAGCATTGCACGCGGTTACACGGAGCATTGCACGCGGTTACACGGAGCATTGCACACGGTTACACAGAGCATTGCACATGGTATTGCAGAGTATTGCAGAGTATTGCACACGGTATTGCAGAGCATTGCACACGGTTACGCAGAGCATTGCACGCGGTTACACAGAGCATTGCACGCGGTTACGCACACGGTATTGGAGAGTATTGCACACGGTTACGCAGAGCATTGCACACGGTTACGCACACGGTATTGCAGAGTATTGCACACGGTATTGCAGAGCATTGCACGCGGTATTGCAGAGCATTGCACGCGGTTACACAGAGCATTGCACACGGTATTGCAGAGTATTGCAGAGTATTGCACACGGTATTGCAGAGCATTGCACACGGTTACGCAGAGCCTGGACAGCAGGGGGTTCGGAGCAGCGGGCGTGGGGGGCAATTACAGAGGAGGGGGTGCAATTACAGAGGAGGGGGGGAATACAGAGGGGGTTGGAAATACAAAGAAGGGTGCAATTACAGAGGAGGAGGGTGCAATTACAGAAGAGACAGGGCAAACACAGAGGAGGGGGGGCAAACACAGAGAGGACACAAAGGGGGGGGGGGGCAAACACAGAGAGGATACAGAGAGGGGGGGGGGGCAAACAGAGGAGTCAAAAAGGGAGAGAGAGAGGTGACAGGCAGCTGCTGGTACAGAAGTTTTTAATAAAATAGATGCTTATAAACAATGCACTCACTCTTCATGTCAGAGCTGTAGTAGGCATGTCAGTCTGTGAAGTCGGCTGTCCCATTCTCCCCTCCGATCCACGCTGCTCTTACCACTGAATTGCTGGAGGAAACAGAGAGCCGTGGGAAACTCCTGTGAACTGTCAGCCTCTGATGATGGGCATGGTTAGGCGATTCAGTAAAGCAGCAGCGTCGATCGGAGGGGAGAATGGGACAGCCGACTTCACAACTGACATGCCTACTACAGCTCTAACATGGACAGTGAGTGGATTGTTTCTAAGCATCTATTTTATTAAAATCTCCTGTACCAGCAGCTGCCTGTCGCTTCTCTCTCCCTTATGTTTTAATTGCTCTGTAATTGCCTCCCCCTCCCGCTGCTCCGATCCCCCTGCTGTCCGGGTCCCCCTGTGTGCTGGGGCTCCTAAAAGGAGGCCCCATGGTACCCCCTGTCCGGGTCAAAACCATACAGGTGGCAACCCTATTAAACAGGAGGAGGCGGCAATATGTGTTGGAGGAGGGAGGAGAAATGAAAGGGTATAGGCAGAGGGGCGGGAAGGGGTGTATACTGGGGGAGGTAGGGGCGGAGTGTGGCTCTTAGTTCACGAGAACATTGCTCGTTCTCGTCCCGCGTTGTAAAACGAAAAACCGCTTCTGCGCATGCGCGAACCGCTAAGCCTAATGGGAACTGTAGTACATTCAAGATGCTGTTTAACAGGTATAGCAATGTTTTAAAAAAAAATCATCACGTTTTTTATTCTTATATGCCTCAAGACTGCATTTGAAAAGGAAAAAAAATTTGACTTTACAACTTCTTTAATTAGATGGTGGCAGTGGCCGATATAAGGGTCCAGAGATAACGTATGAAGAGGGGAAAGAATAAAAAGTCCCCTGTCCAAGCGGAATCACTGTATGGCGTAGGATTTGACCCAAGGTCGAGGGGCACAATGTGCCATACGACTGGGTCAAGGAGAAGCCGTCATCTCAGGGATGGCGGCCTGGGTGCGCCATGCTTACAATAGAAATGGGGGTGCCCAGTTCACCAAATAAACCAAAGGCAAGAGACAACTGTGTAAAATACCGAGGTGACATCACAGGTCAAGGGACATGATAACTAGATGATACTCATCAGAAAAGGCAAGAAGATAATAACAATCAGAAAAAACAACAAAAACAAAATTAACTAGACAGCAAATTAAATTAATGGTTAATACAACCACAGCGTCACCAATATAAATTTACTCCTTTTCACACCCACCCGAAGAGAAGCCCTCGAAGAAAGGCCTAAAACTAATTTGTTCGTTTAGGCCAGGGAAAGTAGTTGCCTCTAGGTCTATAATCCATCGGGTTTCATGTTGTAATAGGGTTTTATTCCAGTCACCCCCTCTGGGATTAGGGTGAATCCTATCCAAGATGAGGAATTTGGCCCCTGGAAATTGTCCATTGTGTTGGAGCAAAATATGACGCCCTAAGGGCAGATCAGGATTTGCTAAACGCATAGTGTTAATATGTCGGGCAGCCCGTTTGAAAAAGGGCAATTTAGTCTTACCCACATAGAACCTGTTGCAATGGCAGGTAAGCAGGTATACTACCCCCGGAGTCTTGCAATTTGCAAAGTGTCGTGGTCTGAATGGTCGTCCATTGGGTAGCAGAACCTCTGAGTCGGTGTTAATGTACCGGCAGATGGAACAACCACCGCATGTGTACGTGCCCTTCCTTTTACAGGAGTCTTTCCTGAAATCCCCCTTGAATTCGCTCGTTACCAATTGGTCCCTAAGAGAAGGGGCCCGCCGGTACGTAATGGCTGGTTCCTTAGGGACAAATGGTCCCAAATCGGGATCAAAGGAGAGCAGATGCCAGAATTTTTTAAGGATCCCTCTCGTTTGTTGATGTTGAGTGTGATATTTCGTAATTAATCTTAGGGTATCTCCACCTGTGGTAGATTTTTTCTTTGATTGGGAGAGTAGATCTTGTCTGGCATGCGCATTAGCACGTTGGAAAGATTTTTTGAGGCACTTCCTAGGCCTTGTACACACGAGCAGACAGATTTGTTCAAATCGGTCGGACAGACCGATTTGAACAAATCTGTCTGCTGGGATGTATTGGTTTGATCGTGTACACGTCACCGCACCAGGAAGTGAATTACTTCCGCGCATGCGTCGAATCCATTCGCTGCATGTCCGAGAAGATATGTCTGCTGGTTAGCGTACTAACCAGCAGACATATCGGGCCGACGGGTTCCCAGCCGACAGATTTCAAAGCATGCTTTGAAATCTGTCGGGTGGCCAAATCCGTCGGCTCGCCCGTACACACGATCGAATCTGTCTGCTGGGACGGTCGGGCCGACCGTTTTCACCTGAACAGTATTCAGGGCCCCACCCACAGACAGGAAGTCTGGTCCCTGGGAGCCAGGTGAGCTCCCAACTCTCTGAAAGGAGTCAGAGAGGCTGCATGGATTGCAGCTAGTGTGTGCAGATCTGCAGGTTGCAGATGCCGCTTTATGTTTGAGCAGCAAGTCGCTGACTAGGAGAAAAGCAAGGATTGAGCTTATCTCTGGGAAACGCTGTGTGTTCTGAGGAACAGAACTTGGGCTTAGGCTAGAGGCCTGAAGCCGTCTGATGCCAGGATTGAAAGCCAGGAGGCTAAGCTCTTTAGTTTGTACAATGCAGTAATGGTGGAAACCCCCTGCGAGGGATGCTATTGCATATGTGAACCTTTTGTGAGTTTTTAAATAAAAGTGGGCTACCAAGCCCTTAAAAACGCACCTGCCACTGGAGCCTGATTCCCCAAATCTTACATATGGTGGAGGTATTGCTACGGGCAGTTTGGAAGAGTTCCAGATCCACGCATACCAACAAACAGTGAGTAGAAAGCAACCGTGCGTTTTTGGCAGCAATGCTATGATGAACAGCCAATATGAACTGGAAGTCAAAAGTTTTCTGCTGTGAACTTCTGTTAGCTGTGTGTGGCAGTCAGAAGAACTGCATTACACAGGAGTTCAATTAATGAACTGTGGTGCATACAGGTGGCATACCTGTGGAAGTAAGCTCAGCGTGGCCTGAGAAGACATATCCATTTAGGAAGGACCAGTGAATGGATGATTCAAATGAAATCGCAGAGAGTGAAGTCTGCGTGTGAAAGTGTGCTGTTTGCAAGTCTTGGAGACAATACACCAAAATGTTCCTGTGTTAAGGAACTGTGTTAAAAACCATTGCCCTGTTTGCAGCGATGGGAAGGTCAAATCGCAAACAGAAAGCAATATTTGCTGAAATGAGAGACAGGACTTTGTGGCTGGAGGGTTTGTTGCCGACAGAATAAGCCCCAGACTCGTGCAAAAAGCATATGGCTGCGCTGAACCAAGCCAAAGGGAAAGTTTATGCTGTTGCCCCTAGCAACGCTGGTGCAGGCCGGCCAGCTATTTATGTGCAAAGTGTTAAGAAACAAGTGCGCTGTTTGCGATGCAGTGAGTGGGTGCATGAAGTTTCCAAATGCCCTTTGTCGCAAGCTACAGCAAAGCAAATATATGAGAAGCCTGCTCTGAAAGTAAAGAGTAAGCAGATGGGTGCCGTTGCCCATAGCAACGTCTATGATGTCAGGTCAGTGGACCGCAAAACAAAGATATGGCCTACAGAGAGTTGTGGCAAGTTTAAAGCAACGTCGCTTCAGGGAGAGAGACGTCTACATGTGTCGGAGAGCCAGCAACGTGCAGCTAGGAGAGCACCGTTTCCATTAGCAACCGGAGAAAATGTGCCAATGGGAAGGAGGAGCTACAGGGAAGAGGTGTATCGCCATCCCCATAGAGATGCAAGTGAAGTTCTGCGTGTTGTCATCTCCCTTAGCAACAGGAGAAAGTCGCCAAACGCCATGCCTGGAATGTGGTCAGCTCGGGCACGGCATATTTTCTTGCCCTAGATTTTGGGGTGCGACTGGAGGGGGTGCTAAACATTGGGAGTTGCCTACTGTGATTTCATCCTGTGGCCACCAGGGGGAGTTGGCCAGTAAAAATGCAGCTGAAAGACAACGCCCTCAAATGAAGACAGAGTTGCCTGCTTCAAGATATGGTAAGACTGTTGCAATTTGTGATTCAAATGAAGTAGCAATGTATCCGATGAGGAGATCTGCAAAAAGTGTAAAGATGGACTTGCTGCAGTGTGGAGATCAAAGATCAAAGACTGAAAGTGATATGTGGACTTTGTGTGCACTTAAGGTAGTCCAGCAGAGTGCTGAGAGTGATGTGTTAGGGGTGACCAAAACAGTTGGTGTGTCATGTTCCCTAGCGATAGAGACAGGTGCTGCAGAGTTGCCAAGGGAAACCGCTAAGGAGCCTGTATTGGTAAGGCAAATGGTTTCCCCGGACAACTGTGAAGCCGCCCTAGTGGGCAAAATAATTCCTTTAGAGAGGAAGGTTAATGTGCTGAGTCGCATGCAGGGTGCCATGCGTTCTGATAAAAGTCAATCTGATAAAGGTTGTAGAACTGCTATGTTTATGAATACTGATGATGTTGCTGATACATGTATTTATGGTGATGTGATGCTTAATGAGCTAGGGCTGATCGCTAAGCAGGATATGCGATTTCCCTTAGCAACAGTAGGTAAGGTTGCAGAGGTGTCCTTTGAAACCTCCCGGGAGCTCAGTGTGTTGGAGCCAGAGGTTGCCGGAGACAACTGTGGTGCCGCTCTGATGGATAAGAGGGTACTTCACCTTCGTGATGAGAAAAATGGTAAAACTGAAATGTCTGAATTTGCTTGTAATGATAATGTGTTACTACAGTCTGTCACTGCTGACAGAAAAAGTCCTAATGAGTTTAATGAAGCACCACACGGTGGTCAAGTTATGTTATTGCAGCCCGCTGTGTTTAAAAATGTGTTTGCGGTGGACACAAATTCTGCTATGCAAAATGGAGAGACTGCAGAGCCGGTAGACATGGGTGCGTTGGCTTTTGCAGAAGTTAACCCTCTCCAGTTGGAAGGATCTGAAAAGGGCGCATACATGGCAGAGGTTTTGTCCTCAACAAAAGCCAGCAGGAATGTTGAGCTTCAGAATGATATGGTAATGGATAGCTATTTGGAATCGCTCGGTGTTGCTAAAAATGAGAGGATGAGTGTCGCACATGCGATTTGCAGTGCTCAAGGGGAGTCGCAAGTTTTGTCAGTTACCTCTGAGGTAGAGGTCTCTTTAAGTGACTCAGCCTCTCACGCCTTAGCAAATGAGCCCCTCCACGTCGTTGGTAAAGGAAAAGTTCCTAAAGTTCTGTGTTTAGATGTGGCGTGTCTAGAAATTACTGAGATGTTGTTGGAATTGGTGAAAATATTTCCAATGTACACCTGCGTGTACCCACAGCAGAGGAGTGACATGGTACTGCGTAGTACCAATCGGTGGACACAGGTGGTACCGGCGCTGTTAAGCAATATTGATGAAAATTGGTTGCTGTACTGGTGGTTAATTTTGTGGAAAGTTGTCTCACAGTTCTCTTTGAGAGTGCTTCCAGCGGCGGTTGTGTGCAGAAGGCGCTCAGGAGAATTGTTGGAAATAGACATAGGGATAGTCTCTCCGCATGCGGATGTGATGGAGTGAGTTCCTACTGGTGAGGTTCGAGGTTCGGCTGAGCAGTGGTTGGTACATGGCGCGCGCACTGTCTCACCCTCTAGACCTTGTGAAAAGGAAGATCCCGGAATGAACGTGACAGTAGTGGGGATTCAGTCCATCACTCGCAGAGAGGTGCAGTTTGAGGTACCCGGAGACACTTTGATAGGAAATAACAGTAATGGTAACTGTAATGAAAACGTGTATGAGAAGCACTGTAGAGCACTGTCAGACAGTTCAGAGATCCTGGTTGAGGTACCAATGGATACAGAAATGGTCAAAGAGATTGGTATGGATAAATGTGTGTTGGTAGGACGATTGCTATTGGAGTGTTGGACAACAGGGGGCGATGTGAAACCACGGGACTGTCCCATAGGGAGTAATAGCCTGCCTGTAGGTGGTCCCTCCATAGACACTGTTCTAACAAACAAGGGGACAAGAGGTCCCAATGATAATGCTGAGTTGAATAACCCTTTGTGGAACATTGCTGGTGAGGTTAAACAGAAGGATGTGGTATTGACCTCAGATGGTTTGGTTGCCACGGGTGGCAACAGAGGGGTTGGTGAACCTGAGGGGCAGGTGTTGTTGGTTGGTGTTGCGTCGGGTAGTGAGAGTGGTCAGTCCCTGACAGACCCCCTGGAAGTAGGTCCCCAACAGTCCCAGGAGAGTAGGTTTGTGGGAGGAAAGAGAAGGATCTTGAGGCCAGCAGATAGAAGGGGTAGAGACATTAGGGGGAGCCCACGGTTCAGGAAGAAGTGCTGGTGGAAGCACACCCGGAAGAAGATGTGGGTGGAGTGCCCCTTTAGAGAAAAGGTTGGGCAGCTTAGGACTCCTGCTGCTATTTGGCACAGGGGCGCCACGGTGAAGTCTTGGCAACATACCCGAAAAACATGGGCCTACGCAGCCTATGGCTGGCCTGGAGGTGTCCCATTGGTGGTGGGAGGTCTATGTGTTCCTCCCTCCGGTTCGAAACAGGAGGGGAGGATATGTGAGGATGGGACCCTGTCCGGGGTGAGAAATGGCTACTTTAGGCCAGATTCTGTAAAGAAACCCATGTTAATGGGTCAGCTGTGTCTTGGGCTTTTTAAGGCTCACCTGAACAGTATTCAGGGCCCCACCCACAGACAGGAAGTCTGGTCCCTGGGAGCCAGGTGAGCTCCCAACTCTCTGAAAGGAGTCAGAGAGGCTGCATGGATTGCAGCTAGTGTGTGCAGATCTGCAGGTTGCAGATGCCGCTTTATGTTTGAGCAGCAAGTCGCTGACTAGGAGAAAAGCAAGGATTGAGCTTATCTCTGGGAAACGCTGTGTGTTCTGAGGAACAGAACTTGGGCTTAGGCTAGAGGCCTGAAGCCGTCTGATGCCAGGATTGAAAGCCAGGAGGCTAAGCTCTTTAGTTTGTACAATGCAGTAATGGTGGAAACCCCCTGCGAGGGATGCTATTGCATATGTGAACCTTTTGTGAGTTTTTAAATAAAAGTGGGCTACCAAGCCCTTAAAAACGCACCTGCCACTGGAGCCTGATTCCCCAAATCTTACAGCGGCCTTAGAGTAACCTCTCAATAACAATCTTTCTCTTAGTGCTGCGGCCTCCAGTAGGAATACTTCCTGATTGGAGCAATTGCGCTTGAGACGTAAGTACTGGCTGTACAGTATAGACCTTATTAGAGGTATCGGATGGGCGCTGGTAGCGTGCAATACTGTATTGCCAGCTGTAGGTTTTATGTAAAGACCTGTAGAAAGGCTACCGTCAGGATTCTTAGATAAAGTTACATCTAAAAAAGCAATCTGGGTGTCACTTGATGTCATTGTGAATTTTAAGTTCCAGTCATTGTTGTTCATGATAGACATGAAACATTTCAGTTCGTCAATTGTTCCTTCCCATATCACCAGGATGTCATCTATGTATCTGAACCAGGCCGATACTAGATGGATAAAAGGTTGTATGGCTATACTGGTCAGAAAGGACTTCTCCCACTCCCCCAGGTACAGGTTGGCATACGATGGGGCACATGAAGTCCCCATCGCAACCCCCTGTACCTGGAGGAAGTGGGAGCCATCAAACGAAAAGACACTGTGATGGAGTATAAATTCCAGGGCCATTATCAAAAATTCCCCAAGCTTGGGATCAGCCCTAAAAATTGGAAAAAGAATGTTTCGAATGGCAGCCAAGCCTAGAGTGTGTGGGATGGAGCTGTAGAGGGCTTCTACATTGATGGCTACTAGAAGTGTATTGGGAGATACATGAAGATGCTCAACTTTTTGCAACAAGTGGATGGTATCTTTGATGAAAGATGAAAGGACTACTACAAAGGGTTTCAAGTAGGAGTCAACATATATGCTAAGATTCTCAGTTAGGGCACCATTGCCCGAAACAATTGGTCGTCCCGGTGGTTCGGTCATATGCTTATGAATTTTGGGAAGACAGTAAAAAGTCGGTATTCTTGGATATTTGATACGGAGGAATTCCCATGTATCATGATTGATTACACCATGGGAAAAAGCCCCGTCTACTAGAGCATAAAACTCAGTTTCAAATTTAATAACAGAGGCTTTAGAAATGGGTACGTACCAATCTTTATTAGAAAGAATTTTAAGGCACAGTGGGGCTGATTTACCAAGCTTGTGCGCCATGACTCATGGTGCACAAGCAGGAGTAAAACTGTTTTTGACAATTACAAAAGAAACACGCTGCCAGTGCAGCGTGTTTCCTCATTTACTAAACTGCCTAATGCGCCCAGGAGAGGGCGCACGGCACGCCAGTACAGAGCTGGCGTGCGGCATTTAGTTATGTAAACATCGGGGATTCGGGCGGGAGTTTATTAGGGGAGGGAGGGGGGTGATGCAGGGGAAGTGTAGTGACATGTGTTTAAACGTGTGTGGCGGGCCGAATTGAAAGCGAAAGTGACTTTTGGGACCCGATCCCAGTGCGCTTGCAAAGTACGCCAGAGCCTCGGAAGGTTCATTTGCATACTGGGCATGCGCAGAGGGAAAAATCGGGGCTTTCCGCGCGCCTCTTCAGTACGCCGGGAAATTCTTGGTAAATACCAAGGGGCGTAGCAGTGTTTGCACTGCCTGAAGCGACGCACGGGACGCTCCGAGCTGTTCTCGGGCTGCGCTGACACTGAAGGGGAACTCCGCGCCAAATTTCAAATTTGAAACTGGCGCGGCTTCCCCCCCAGGGGTACAATAGGCTCTTCGGCTTGGTCCGTAACGTGAGGGGTTAACCCAAAATCGGCGTGGGGTTCCCCCCCAGATCCGTACCAAGCCCTCATCCCAGGCATGCAGTCTGGCCGGACAGGAATGGGGGTGGGGACGAGCGAGCGGGTCGTACATCCCACCCCGGATTTCTAGACGATTTCGCCGCTGCCCCCTTCACCACGAAGCTCCTGCTTATGGAGGGAGGGCAGCGGGCTTCGCTGGCTTCTGCCTGGCTCCTCCTGGGGCCAGGGCTTCTCATCGCTGTCTTCCGCCGCGGGGTGACACTCGCGGGCTTCTTCTTCCATTCGATGTTGACACGGCGAGGTCCGGCGCTGAAATGCCTTCTGAGCGGCGGGCACCGACTTATATTGGCATAGGGCGTGGTTATGCCACCATGTGACCTTAACCCATGTGACAGTGATGTCACATCACATCACTGTCACATGGGTTAAGGTCCAGAAGTCCTGGATTGGATGTACGACCCTCGTCCAGGCAGAAAAAATCGAAGGGGGCGGCGGCAGAAGACAGCGACAAGAAGGCCTGGCCCCCGCGGGTGGTGCCCCGCGGCGGAAGACAGCGACGAGAAGCCCGGAGAGTGTCGCCCTCCGGCGGAAGACGGCGAAAGAAGCCCTGGCCTCGGGAGGAGCCAGGCAGAAGCGGAGGAGCCCGAGGTGGGGCGACACCCCCGTTGTTCTCCGCTGTTTTCGGCCGGCCCCCCCCGGATGTGAAAGAGCTTAATTTTGGGGTGGGGGCCCGGTCGAGCATGGCGGAGAGCATGAGTGGGTGTTTCCCCCCCCGGCAGAAAACGTCTAGAAGACCGAGGAGTGGCGACGCCCCCGTTGTTCTCCGCCATTTCCGCCGGCCCCCCCGGATGTGAAAGAGCTTAATTTGGGGTGGGGGCCTGGCCGAACATGGCGGAGAGCATCGGTGGGTGTCTCTCTCCCCGGCGGAAGGCGGCGGCGAAGACCGGGGGGGGGTAGGTGTACCCCCCCGGCGGAAGGCGGCGGCGAAGACCGGGGGGGTAGATGTACCCCCCCCGGCGGAAGGCGGCGGCGAAGACCGAGGAGGGGTTTTCGCCCCCGTTGTTCTCCGCCATTTCCGCCGCCTCCCCGGATGTGAAAGAGCTTAATTTGGGGTGGGGGCCTGGCCGAATATGGCCGAGAGCATCGGTGGGTGTGTCCCCCCGGCGGAAGGCGGCGGCGAAGACCGGTGCGGGGCTGGAGCCCCCCCGGCAGAAAACGTCTGGAAGACCGAGGGGCTCTGCCCCCCGTTGTTCTCTGCTGGTTTCGGCCGCCCCCCCCCCCGGATGTAAAAGAGCTTATTTTGGGGTGGGGGGGCCTGTTGTGCACCTGAAGGGGGACCCCACGCCGTTTTTTTTAAAATTTGGTGTGGAGTTCCCCTTTATCCCGGTCCTGTCAGGGGGGGGGGGATGCCTGCTCGTCTGTCCCTACAATGTATGAACAGCGATCTGTCATTTCCCCTAGACAGTCCCACCCCCTTTACAGTTAGAACACACCCAGGTAACATAATCAACCCCTTCCGCGCCCCTAGTGTTAACCCCTTCCCTGCCAGTGTCATTTTTATAGTAAGCAATGCATTTCTATACCATTGCTCGCTAGAAAAATGCCAAATCTCACAAAAATGTGTCCGCCACAATGTCGCAGTAGCCAGAAAAATCAATGATAGCCACCATTACTAGTAAAACAAAAAATTATTCCTAAAAAACCCATAAGACCAACCCCTACTTATAACTTTTGCCCAAACCAATCAAACGCTTATTGTGATTTTTTGGAACCAAAAATATGTCGAAGAATACTTATCGGCCTAAACTGAGGGCAAACATTTTTTGAATATATTTTGGGGGAGATTTATTATAGCAAACAGTAAAAAAGATGTCTTTTTATTTACAAAATTGTCGCTATATTTTTGGTTCAAGCAAAAATAAGAAAAAACGCAGAGGTGATCAAATACCACCAAAAAAAACAAATTAATTTTTTTTTGGGGGGGAAAAATGAGGACGCCAAATTTGTTTGGGTGCCACGTCGCACAACCACGCAATTGTCAGTCAAAATTACGCAGTGTTGAAATGCAAAAACTGGCCCCGTCAGTGACCAGTAATATGCTCTGGGGCTCAAGTGGTTACAAATTAAGAATACACTAAAGTTAGCCCAATTTATGGCCATAATGTGAAAGATGATGTTACATCGAGTAAATAGATACCCAACATGTTACACTTTAATATTGCACACACTCATGGAATGGCGCCAAACTTCAGTACTTGAAAATACCTATAGGCAACACTTTTTTGATTTATTTTCAGGTTACCAGTTTAGATTTACAGAGGAGGTCTAGTGCTAAAAGTATTGCTCTCGCTCTAACGTACGCTATGATACCTCACATGTGGGGTTTGAACGGGGGTTCAATATGTGGGCGGGACTTACACATTTAAGGCCCGCCCACATATGGAAACATCCTTCAAACCACGCATGTGAGGTATCATAGCGTGCGTAAGAGCGAGAGCAATACTTTTAGCACTAGACCTCATCTGTAAATCTAAACTGGTAACCGGAAACAAAAAAAATGCTGCGTGTTCGCTTCTGACTGCGAGCTACTAGGGACAGGGGCGTTTAAATTATTATTATTTATGTTTGTTACGTAAAAATTCTATAAGACCTCCCCTTCAGGTTGAAAAGCATCATTTCAGGGGGACCAAAAAAAAATAAAACACCTCTAATGCTTTCATCCGCCATTGTAGATTTGATTCTGGTACTGCATTTCGAGTGAAGTGGGCATGCTCGAACACTTAGAAAAATAAGCTGGTTGTCTGAGCCTGAAAATGACATGCATCTTTCTGAGCATGCTCAGAAAGCAGTTTTTTTGGCTTAGTAATTTAAGGACATCCTTAACAGGTGTAAGCAGTTACAAGCGCACACAAACTAGAGGCTGACATTTCTTCATGTGTTTCCAATTGGTTCATTAGCACACATGTTATAAAAAGCGTGGATAGTGCACGTGTCAGCTGCCCTCAGAGGGGGCAGATTTGCTGGCTGGAAGTAATGGTGGAGCGAAACAGAGATGTTTTGGAGCAAGTTTTGTTTTTTTGATGTTTTGTCTGCTGCATAATTTTACTAAATGTTTCTCAAGATGTTAATGACTAATGTTTTAATCCTGTGGGTCTATCCTGTTATTTCAAAAGCATGATTTATTTTCCAATGACTGTGAAATAAACGTTGGTCTATTTTGTTTTTAGTTTTTTTTATATTTTTTTGGTGTGTTTATTTGTAATTTTTTGTTTTGCTTTCCTTGTTTTGTGGACCAATAAAATTACTTTCAAATTTTGAAGTTTGTTTTGTGATATTTTTTTCATGCTATGGATTTCAACCGCTGCAGCTGAAATAGTTTGGACCTAAACCATCAAGTGTGATTTGTCTCTAAGCTCTTTCCTGGTGTGTATGCATGAAATGTTTAGTCACCAGAAAAGGAAGGACAAAGCGGTAAGTATTGTTTCCTAGAATTGATGTCCCGACTGACTTTTTAAAGCACATGTGCAAGATGTAGGAAAAGCTGCAAACAGGGCCTGTTTGGAGGGGGGGAGGGGGTGGTGTATTGGTGGACAGGCTTGAAATGCTGATTTACAGCGCTGTGCTTGAAACTAGCACAAGACAATCCTATTCTAATTGTGGGTTGTTTGAGGGAAGCCAATTGAGTGTTAGAACCCCTGCTAGTGTTTTTAGGTTGGGCTTTGTGTCCCTTTTCCTAAAATTGGCTTCACTTCCTGTCACACAGCTGAACAGGAAGTGAGGTTAAAACCCTACCAATGGTCTTTTCTTCGGGACACAGGTCAATCTAACTAGTGTCCCCATTAAGCAAATTGCACTGCAGTGTACACCCCAAATGATTAGTTACTTTGGGGTTTAGTAAAGGCAAAGCCGCTCTGCAGTAGAAGCGTAGGCAATCAAAATCAGAAGAAGCACTGATGGTTTTTACTTCCAATCCCGTCAAGTTTTTATTTTTCTTCCTTGCTTGTCCACTTGTAGTGCAAAGTGGATTTGCCTTTAGTAAATGGAACACAAAGTCCAAGATCTATACTAATTTGGGGTGTACACAGCAAAATGCAATTTCCAAAATGGGAAACTATTTAGATTGATCTGTGTCCCCAACAAAACATTACTCAGGTGTTTCCCTCACTTTCTTGTTTGGCTATGTGGCAGGAAGTGAATGAATTAAGTAGAAAGTGACAACATTTGTGAGGTGTCTTTAACCTATCAGGGGTGCAGGCATCCCCAAAACAAACAAGAAAATTGTTGATTTAACATTGGGTGGTGTTTGTGGGGGTCCCTAACACACATTCATACATATTAGCAACGCTGGATCCTGGCCTATTGGCATGGTTATATTTTCTTAAGCCTCTCAATAAAATGATCTGAAATTTGGGGTTAAACTGGAACTATAATCATCACTTTTATTTTTTTGTTTTCTTTCATTTTGGATAGAGTTGGGGGGGGGGGTTAGAAGCTCTGTCAGTTTATTTTGTATTATCCCTGTCCGTTTGGGGAGATTGGCCTTCACTTCCTGCCCCATAGCCAAACAGGAAGTGCTCGAAAAACTAGGCAAATTAAGGGACTCCTGTGCCCCCCCCCCCACAGAACTTGTGTGTGTCCCCTGAAAATTCCTGGGTGGGTCATAAAAAAACAGGGTGTGGCCTTGACAGGAAGGGTGGGTAATTTTTCTATTAGGGGGTGCCGAAATTTGGTCAGGCCTAGGGCAGCACAAAACCTAAATATCCTACTGCATATTAGGGCTTATTTAGACAGGATCCAATTTACAGCATGTTTTTAGATTGTGGGAGGAAACCCGCACAGGGAGAACATGCAAACTCCAGGCAGAGAGTGTCACGGGCGGGATTCGAACTAGCAACCCTTTTGCTGCTAGGTGAACATGCTACACACTACACCACTGTGCTGACCGAACATGATCGCAGCTGAAAGCATGAGATGTTATTTTTTTATTTTTTTTTACCAATTCCATGCTTTCCAGCCTGGAGGACAGATGTGGGGTCTAATTGACCCCGCCTTTCTCTATAAAGAGGACCTGTCACACACTAGTCCTATTACAAGGGATGTTTACATTCCTTGTAATAGGAAGAAAAGTGAAAAATAATACAAAAAAAGGGACAAACAAGTGCAAAAATGAAAATATTAAGTTAAAAAAAAAAAAAAAAAGGAATTTAAATGCTCCTGTCCCTAGTAGCTCGCACTCAGAAGCGAACATGTATGCAAGTCCCGCCCACATATGTAAACATCCTTCAAACCCCACATGTGAGGTATCATAGCGTGCGTTAGAGTGAGAGCAATAATTTTAGCACTAGACCTCCTCTGTAACTCAAAAGTGGTAACCTGAGAAAAAAAGTCAAGCGTCGCCTATGGAGATTTTTAATAACGAAGTTTAGCGCCATTCCATGAGTGTGCGCAATATGAAAGCGTGACAAGTTAGGTATCTATTTACTCGGTGTAACATCATCTTTTACCTTATCCCTAAAAATTGGGCTAGCTTTACTGCTTTCTTATTTTGTCATTCATGAAACAGGTTTTTTTTTGAAAGCCAAAAAAAAAAAAAAAACGTTTGAAAATTTTTGGCGCAAATACCGTTGGACATGTGTAAGAAAAAATGGCCGCCACTTTATTCCCTAGGGTGTTTGTTAATAAAATATATATAATGTTTGGGGGTCCTGAGTAATTTTCAAGGAAGAAAATATAATTGTTACATGAAGGAGAGAAGTGCCAGAATAGGCGCGGTATGGAAGTGGTTAAAGTGCAACAATAAAAGTTAAAAATTCCTTGAAATTTCGTACCATGGGGGGGGGGGGGCAATCAGGGCCGCCATCAGGATATATGGGGCCCCTTACACAGCTTCAGGCATGGGCCCCCTGGAGCAGAGAACAGGGGGGGGGGTGCTGCTGCCTGAAATTGAGAAGGGGGGGGGGGCTGCCGCAATTTGATAAGCGGGGGGTTCCTTTACAAAAAAATAAATATAGAAAAATATATATTAAAAAAAGGGTGGTAGCCATCCGGGGGCCCTGGGGACCTCTGGGCCCTTTAATAAAATTGGATGGCGATTGCAAGTCCAGCTCCTCTCTCTCGACTTCACGCACAAAATACACTTTAAAAAATAAATTCAAGAAAAAAAAAAAAACCTGGGGAAAATATAAAATGTTTATATGGCGATTGCAAGTCCAGCTCCTCTCTCTCGACTTCACGCACAAAATACACTTTAAAAAATAAATTCAAGAAAAAAAAGAAAACCTGGGGAAAATATAAAATGTTTATAACATTTTTATAAGCAAAAAGGTTGTCATCTGGGGCCCTCTGGGCCCTTTCATAATTATATATATATATATATATATATATGTTAAAAAAATAACAAAAAAAAATATAAAAATATATAATTTTTTGTATTTTTTTTAAAAAAAAGGGGGGGGGGTTGTCATCTGGAGCCCTGGGGATCTCCGGGCCACTGGGGACCTCCAGACCCCTAAAAAAAAACATTGGCTCTTTAATAACAACAAATATGGGGGTTGCCACCCGGGGCCCTGGGGGCCTCTGGGCCCCTGGGGACCTCTGGACTGCTAAAAAAAATGTAATTCCAAAAATTGGCCCTTTAATAAAAAATCCTAAAAAAATAAACTAAAAAATATATATACAAAAAAAAAAAGAGGGGGGGTTACCATCTGGGGCGCTGGGGGGCCTCCAGGCATCTGGGCACCTCCGGACCCCCGGGCCCCTTACAGGAGGTGTACTGCCTGTACCCCCCTGATGGTGGCCCTGGGTGTAATGTCAGCATGTGAAAAATTACATTCTGAAGGAAAAAAGCCATTTAAAACTGACTCGCGGCAATAATGAATTGTCGGCTCCCGGCAATTGCAGGAGAATTCATTCATAAAAAACACCAAAAAAAAAGCGTGGGGGTCCCCCCAAATTCAATGACCAGACCCTTTAGGTCTGGTATGGATATTAAGGGTAACCCCGCCGTCAATTTAAAAAAAAAAATGACGTGGGGTTCCCCCCAAATATCCATAACCAGACCCTTCAGGTCTGGTGTGGAATTTAAGGGGAACTCCACCCCAAATTAAAAAAAAATGGCGTTGAGTCCCCCCTAAAATCCACACCAGACCCCTTATCCGAGCACGTTGACCTGGCCGGCCGCAGAAAAGAGGGGGAACAGAGCGCAGCCCCCCCCCTCTCCTGAACCGCACCAGGCCACATGCCCTCAACATTGGGAGGGTGTTTTGGGGTACCCCCAAAACACCTTGTCCCCATGTTGATGAGGACAAGGGTCTCTTCCCCACAACCCTTGCCCGATGGTTGTGGGAGTCTGCGGGCAGGAGGCTTATCGAAATCTATAAGACCCCTTTAACAAAGGGGCCCCCCAGATCCCGCCCCCCCCCCCCTGTGTGAAATGGTAATGGGGTACACTGTACCTCTACCATTTCACCAAAAAAAATAAAAATGTAAAGGGTTAAAAACGTCAAGAGCCGGTTTTTGACAAGTCCTTTATTATCTTCTTTCTTCTTTCCTTCGGGTTTCATCCTCCATCTTCTTCTTCTTCCTCTGCTTCTGTCTTGGGTCTTCTATTCCCGCATCTTGCCCGGCGTGTTCTTCCATCTTCTTTTCCTTCCGCTGTCCTTCTCGTCCGCATCTTCTCCTTCTTGTTCTTCGCCGGAGGCGCCGCTTCCAATTGAAATCCCCGCTGTCTGCCGGACCACGCCCCCCTCTGACGCCATGGGCAAGCTCTTAGGAGTGTGCTGCAAGTGTGTCAGAGGGGGGCGTGGTCACATGTCACAGGGCGGGCAATTCAATTTGAAGCTTGTGCGCGGCTTTTTCTTTGCCAGAGTCACCGCTTCCAATTGAATTGCCCGCTTTCTGACATGTGACCACGCCCCCCTCTGACGCACAGGCACCACACGGGGACTTTCCTAAGAGCTTGTCCGAGGCGTCAGAGGGGGGCGTGGTCCGGCAGACAGCGGGGATTTCAATTTGAAGCGGCGCCTCCGGCGAAGAACAAGAAGGAGAAGATGCGGACGAGAAGGACAGCGGGAGGAGCAGAAGATGGAAGAACACGCCGGGCAAGATGCGGGAATAGAAGACCCAAGACAGAAGCAGAGGAAGAAGAAGAAGATGGAGGAAGAAACCCGAAGGAAAGAAGAAAGAAGATAATAAAGGACTTGTCAAAAACCGGCTCTTGTCGTTTTTAACCCTTTACATATTTTTTTCTCGTGAAATGGTAGAGGTACAAGGTACCCCATTACCATTTCACACAGGGGGGGGCCGGGATCTGGGGGGCCCCTTTGTTAAAGGGGTCTTCCAGATTTCGATAAGCCTCCTGCCCGCAGACCCCCACAACCACCGGGCAAGGGTTGTGGGGAAGAGACCCTTGTCCTCATCAACATGGGGACAAGGTGTTTTGGGGGGCACCCCAAAACACCCTCCCAATGTTGAGGGCATGTGGCCTGGTTGCGGTTCAGGAGGAGGGGGGGGGGCCGCGCTCTGTCCCCCCCTCTTTTCTGCGGCCGGCCAGGTCAACGTGCTCGGATAAGGGGTCTGGTGTGGATTTTAGGGGGGACTCCACGCCATTGTTTTTTTAATTTGGGGTGGAGTTCCCCTTAAATTCCACACCAGACCTGAAGGGTCTGGTTATGGATATTTGGGGGGAACCCCACGTCATTTTTTTTTAAAACAAATGACGGCGGGGTTCCCCTTAATATTCATATTAGACCTGAAGGGCCTGTAATGGAATTTGGATAGAACCCCACGTCATTTGAAAAATTATTTTAAAATTCGTACCATGGGGGGGGGGGGGGGGGGGGATGTCAGCATGTGAAAAAGCGCACTTTTCCTGTGGTTAGAAATATGTCTTTGCACAAAATGACATTCTGAAAAAAAAAAAAAGCCATTTAAAACTGACTCGTGGCAATAATGAATTGTCGGCTCCCGGCAATTGCAGGAGAATTCATTCTTAAAAAACCTGAACAAAAAAAGCGTGGGGGTCCCCCCAAATTCAATAACCAGACCCTTCAGGTCTGGTGTGGAATTTAAGGGGAACTCCACCCCAAATAAAAAAAAAATGGCGTGGAGTCCCCCCTAAAATCCACACCAGACCCCTTATCCGAGCACGTTGACCTGGCCGGCCACAGAAAAGAGGGGGGGACAGAGCGCGGCACCCCCCTCTCCTGAACCGCACCAGGCCACATGCCCTCAACATTGGGAGGGTGTTTTGGGGTACCCCCCAAAACACCTTGTCCCCATGTTGATGAGGACAAGGGTCTCTTCCCCACAACCCTTGCCCGGTGGTTGTGGGGGTCTGCGGGCAGGAGGCTTATCGAAATCTGGAAGACCCCTTTAACAAAGGGGCCCCCCAGATCCTGCCCCCCCCTGTGTGAAATGGTAATGTGGTACCTTGTACCTCTACCATTTCACGAGAAAAAAAAAAGTGTCAAGTGTAAAAAACGACAAGAGCCGGTTTTTGACAAGTCCTTTATTATCTTCTTCTTTTCTTCTTTCCTTCGAGTTTCTTCCTCCATCTTCTTCTTCTTCTTCTGCTTCTGTCTTGGGTCTTCTATTCCCGCATCTTGCCCGGCGTGTTCTTCCATCTTCTTCTCCTTCCGCTGTCCTTCTCGTTCGCATCTTCTTCTTCTTGTTTTTCTTCGCCGGAGGCGCCGCTTCCAATTGAAATCCCCGCTGTCTGCCGGACCACGCCCCCCTCTGACGCCACGGACAAGCTCTTAGGAAAGTCCCCGTGTGGTGCCTGTGCGTCAGAGGGGGGCGTGGTCACATGTCATAAAGCGGGCAATTCAATTGGAAGCGGCGACTCTGGCAAAGAAAAAGCCGCGCACAAGCTTCAAATTGAATTGCCCGCCCTCTGACATGTGACCACGCCCCCCTCTGACGCACAGGCAGCACACTCCTAAGAGCTTGCCCGTGGCATAGAGGGGGACGTGGTCCGGCAGACAGCGGGGATTTCAATTGGAAGCGGCGCCTCCGGCGAAGAACAAGAAGGAGAAGATGCGGACGAGAAGGACAGCGGGAGGAGCAGAAGATGGAAGAACACGCCGGGCAAGATGCGGGAATAGAAGACCCAAGACAGAAGCAGAGGAAGAAGAAGAAGATGGAGGAAGAAACCCGAAGGAAAGAAGAAAGAAGATAATAAAGGACTTGTCAAAAACCGGCTCTTGTCGTTTTTAACCCTTTAAAAAAAAATTTCTCGTGAAATGGTAGAGGTACAAGGTACCCCATTACCATTTCACACAGGGGGGGGGCCGGGATCTGGGGGGCCCCTTTGTTAAAGGGGTCTTCCAGATTTCGATAAGCCTCCTGCCCGCAGACCCCCACAACCACCGGGCAAGGGTTGTGGGGAAGAGACCCTTGTCCTCATCAACATGGGGACAAGGTGTTTTGGGGGGCACCCCAAAACACCCTCCCAATGTTGAGGGCATGTGGCCTGGTGCAGTTCAGGAGAGGGGGGGGGCCGCGCTCTGTTCCCCCCCCCTCTTTTCTGCGGCCGGCCAGGTCAACGTGCTCGGATAAGGGGTCTGGTGTGGATTTTAGGGGGGACTCCACGCCATTTTTTTTTTTAATTTGGAGTGGAGTTCCCCTTAAATTCCACACCAGATCTGAAGGGTCTGGTTATGGATATTTGGGGGGAACCCCACGTCATTTTTTTTTTAAATTGACGGCGGGGTTCCCCTTAATATCCATACCAGACCTAAAGAGTCTGGTTATTGAATTTGGGGGGACCCCCACGCTTTTTTTTTTCGTTTTTTTAATGAATGAATTCTCCTGCAATTGCCGGGAGACGACAATTCATTATAGCCGCGAGTCAGTTTTAAACGTCTTTTTTGCTTTGAAAAATTTCATTTTGTGCAGAGACATTTCTAACCACGGGAAACATGTGCTTTTTCACATGCTGACATTAGAGCCCCCCATGGTACGAAATTTAAAGAAAAATTACACTTTTATTATTGCACTTTTAGCATTATTAAAATCACTGCTCCCGAAAAAACGGCCGTTTAAAAAAAAAAAAAAAGCATTGGTACATGTCCCCTGGGGCAGGACTGAGGTCCCCAAACACTTTTTAGGACAAAACTTGCAGATTAGCCTTTAAAATTCACAATTAAGATTTCCCCCATAGACTTATACAGGGAGTTCGGCGGCGGCTTTACTTATCAATTACATCGCGCTGCTGCTGCGGCCGGTTCATGCGCCTAATTAAGGCTTCATCCAGCGCACGTATTAAGGCATGTACCGGCGCAGCGCAGCTTCATTAGTAAATCAGCCCCATAGCTTTATATTGTTGATTGGTTAAGATAACAATATTTCCCCCTTTATCAGAGGGCTTAATAGTTAATGAATGACAATCTTTCAATTTGTCCAAAGCATTATTTGATTGACGGGTAGAGTGACTAGTACTTCGTGATTGATGTAGTTTTTTAATTTCAGCGGTAGTAAGTGCTACAAACGCAGCCAGATTGGAGTTGGTTTGTAATGATGGAAATTTGTCAGATTTATTTTTTAGAGTATTGACCGATGTTTCTGGAATGCCCACACCGTCTAGTTCAAATGATAATTCTTCCAGATCCTGCATTGCATTAGGATCGGAGATATCTGCTTCGCCACATAGTGACAGGAGTAGATCCATATCTTCCTTATGTTGTTGAATAGTCCTATAGGTAGATTCATTTTTTGGTTTGGAATAAAGACTTTTGAGTAACAGTTTCCTAGCAAATAAGTGAATATCTTTAATCAATTCAAATGTATCTAAATGTGCCTCAGGGCAGAAAGTGAGACCTTTGGCTAGTAAGATCTTTTCGTCTGATGACAATACATAATCGGAAAGATTTATGATGTCAAGCACCAGAGTAGTGCCTGATTGGTCATCAGGTTCACTATAGTAATTTATGTATCTGTCGGACAATGCACGCGTGTACACCACTGATGTCCCTAGATCACACACACCACATGCACATCGCATTGGATTAGCCCAAGTCCAGCATGTAGGACTTGGGAGCAGCAACGCCAGCGTCAAGGCCCCAATGATGTCACTGTCCATTCATACACCTTTCACACGTCATTCATACAGCCGTGGGGTTAACTTCACCACCACGGCCGAGGGTGACACCCCTTACTGTCAGGAGTGCCACCCCCTCACATTCACACACCATTCACACTGTCCCCTGCACTCCTGACCGTGTGCAGTAAAAAAAGAAATACATATCTCATAACATGAGAACAAAAATAAACAAAAACTCATATCCTGAGTATAAAATAAATATTCAAAAATAAACAAAAACTCATATCCTGAGTATAAAATAAATATTCAAAAATAAACAAAAACTCATATCCTGAGTATAAAATAAATATTCAAAAATAAACAAAAACTCATATCCTGAGTGTGGCAAACCTAGCCACTTCTGGAACGCTGGACGTTACATGTCAAAAGGTTGTCTGTATTATATGCTATGTATTCTGCTGGGTCTTATGTGGGCATAGTAATTCATATGCTGGCAGCTGTAAGCCACTAGCGTTCAAGTACTTAGTTTTATGTTGCCCAATCAGTGTTCGGCAGTTTTAAACCGAACTCCCACAACACATAACCCCAGACCCCAGCTATCAACCGACTTTTCCCTTGTGCAGCAATGCCTGATGGGAGAATTATCCAAACTGTTAAGTTCCCCATCTGGTCCTCCCTGTATTACCCCTGTTAAATCAATTTGGCTGTTTGGAAACCCCTTGCATGGGGAATTATATAAATATGGAAGCCTGTGAATAAAAAGTCAGTTGACTCTCAGAGCTGTGTGTCGTCTGGTTACTGGGGGAGATTTGGGACATTGCCTTACTTGTCAATGCTGACTGTGGATTTACCCTGGTTACCAGCGGAGATGGTGGAGTTTAATATTGTACTCTGCTACATTTGGTGGCAAGCGACGGGATCCAACCTTACAGCCGATAAGAGCAATTCGTGCAATGTGAACTACCGATGTAAATGGAGACGGATTATTCTACGCTAAAGCGGCAGACATTAAAGGAACTGCTAGAAGCCAGGGGTAAGGTAGCCAGCAACAAATCCAAAGCTGTACTAACTGCCGAGCTGATGGAGGGAGACAGAGCCCGCAGCGCTACACCACCAGCAGCCATGGAAGAAACCCTCTACCAGAGAGAAATGAGGACCAGGCTGGAAATTTTGCCACAGCCTATATCAGATGCCATGCTGCATATGGTAATGGCGAATGTGCAGGAGTACGTGATGGCACACAGTCCACAGTATACACAGTCTCGAGCAGAATCCACTACTGGGTCACTCTACAACCAGGTAAAACCCAAAATTCCCTATCATGCCTTTAAAATGTTTTGCGAGGAGAAGGATGAGATTGATGGGTATTTACAGGATTTTGAGAGACTGTGTGATTTACATGACTTGGAACGGACAGTATGGGTCCCACTGCTAGCAGGCAAGCTGGCAGGTCGGGCAGCAGAAGCATATCGCGCTGTACCCAGTGAGGACAGCAAGGATTATGATAAAGTGAAGCGAGCGATATTAGAGAGATATGCCATTACTCCAGAGGCATACCGGCGCAAGTTTAGAAACCTGCGCAAACCAGAAAAGGATTCACATGCTGAATGGGCACACAAGCTGGACCAAGCTTCCCAAGGGTGGATACAAGCCAGCCAAGCCACTACTATGGAGGAATTGAGACAGTTAATGCTGTTGGAGCAATTCTTCAACGGTTTGTCCCCAGAGGCACAAGAATGGGTGCGAGACAGGAAACCTCTCACCCTAACCGAAGCGGCTCGATTAGCGGATCAGCATTTTGATGCAAGGAGACATCATGGGCCCCTAACCAAGAGTTATCCTTGACCCGCGGGACCACCCAGTACTCTACCACCCCCCGGTCTCACAGCCTCCCCTTTTCGTCAATCCCAAGGGACTTTACCACCACCCTCCAGATATAACGGACGTGCCAACATCCAATGCCACACCTGCAAACAGTGGGGACATATGGCATGCGAGTGCACCCAAAACCGGGGCAGACCCGCCTGGAACCAAGGCCGACCGAACCCAGCACCAAGGGCTGCTGCCCATCATTATCAACGGGAGCCGGCCACTCAAGAGATGTTGAGCATTCCAGCGGAAGAACCCCTGGGAATCTTGCATGAGGTGATGACAGTCCGAGCCACAGACAGCCAGTGACCTTGGAGGGGAAAGAAGTCCAGGGACTTCGGGATTCAGGAGCTACTTTAACCTTGATAGCACCCCATTTGGTCCCTGACTCGGCACACACTGGCGGATCAGTGGCAGTACGAGTGGCAGGGGGAGCAGTGTACCGACTACCCATTGCCAAAGTACATTTGGATTGGGGTGTGGGAGGGGGGACGGTAGAAGTGGGCCTCATGCAAAATTTACCAGCAGATGTTATGCTGGGAAATGACTTGGGCCAGATGACCTCTGCTTTTGTACCCCAGGCCCCATACCAGGAAGCCCATCCAGTGACCACACGGCAACAGGCTCGCACCACGGTTCCACCGACACACTCTGAGGCTCCGGTAAGAGACCATGACCCCCACACGACACGTATGTCCTGGGATACCCCGACTAAGTTTGAGGCCGAGGTGAGGTCAGACCCCACGCTACAGGTATACAGGGACAGGGTACACGCTGACCAGGCTGGGCTAGAGGGGGAGCGGTACACCTGGGAGAAAGGGCTACTTTACCGCATTGCTGAAAGAGGAGTGGGAGGGTCGGCCACAGTAACGACTAAACAGTTAGTGGTTCCCCAGAAGTATAGGCAAGAACTGCTTCGGATTGCCCACGACATTCCCCTGTCTGGGCATCTGGGGATGACACGTACCCGATACAGGTTGACCCACGCTTTCTTCTGGCCAGGGATCTCCAAGGATGTGAGGCAATACTGCACCTCCTGTGACATTTGCCAGCGAGTAGGCAAGCGAGGTGACCGCCACAAAGCCAAGTTATGTCCTCTTCCCATTATTGAAGAACCCTTCAGTAGGGTGGCCGTAGATATAGTGGGGCCCTTACCAAAACCCAGTCCCTCCGGGAAAAGATATATTTTAACTGTAGTGGACTATGCCACCCGGTACCCCGAGGCTATAGCCCTCACCAACATTCATGCCGAAACTGTAGCAGAGGCCTTAATGAAAATATTTTCCAGGGTGGGGTTTCCCCAAGAAATCATATCCGATAGAGGCACCCAGTTCACCGCCGAGGTAACCCAACAACTATGGAAGATATGTGGCATTAAGCCAATAGTAAATTTGGCGTACCACCCCCAGTCCAATGGTCTATGCGAAAGGTTTAATGGTACGCTGAAGCAGATGCTCCGTACATTTGGAGAGGCTCATAAAGACTGGGAGCGCTTTCTACCCCATCTGCTCTTCGCTTATAGAGAGGTACCCCAAGAGTCAACAGGGTTTTCCCCTTTTGAATTACTGTTTGGGAGAAGGGTGCGAGGGCCACTAGACCTAATTAGAGAGCATTGGGAGGGGGAGAGTAGCCCAGACGGAACCCCTTTTGTATCCTACGTACTGGAGTTCAGGGACCGTCTGGAGGCGCTAACCCAGGCTGTGCGCACCAACCTCCGGGCGGCCCAACAACGTCAGCACCGCTGGTACGATAGGGGAGCCAGAGACCGCAGCTTTCAGGTGGGACAAAAGGTTTTGATTTTAAAACCGGTCCGCACAGACAAGCTGCAGGCCATCTGGCAAGGCCCATACCAGGTGGTGGAACAGAGATGTGACACCACCTATGTGATTGGCCCCTGCTCAGGGGTAGGGGAGAGACGCATGTTCCACGTGAATATGCTCAAACCATACCATGAGAGGATAGAGGACGTGGCCGCCATATGCGCTTCCGCCTCGGAGGATCAGGAGAATCTGCCACTACCTGACCTCTTAGAACAGGAGGGACAGACGGAGCCCTCCAAGGGGGTTCAGCTGGGGGAGCGGCTAAGCCCTCAGGAGCGTGCCCAGGTACAAAAGCTGATTGTAGCTAAAGGGGCTACCTTCTCCAATTTACCTGGGTACACTCCGCTGGCCACTCACCGAGTCGAGACCCCGGGACAGCTACCTATGCGGCAAACCCCATATCGTGTCCCTGAAGCAGTCAGGACGCATATGAAGACTGAGATTGACGAGATGTTGCAGCTGGGGGTTATCGAACCTTCCGATAGCCCCTGGGCATCGCCAGTAGTGCTGGTACCAAAGAAGGATGGCACGACACGTTTCTGTGTCGACTACCGGAGGCTAAATGACAAAACGGTGTCTGATGCCTATCCGATGCCCCGGATAGACGAGCTGCTGGATAAGATGGCACGGGGCCGGTATCTCACTACCATAGACTTATGTAAGGGATACTGGCAGATTCCACTGGCCGAGGAGGCCATCCCCAAGTCGGCGTTTGTCACCCCGTTTGGCCTGTATCAATTTCGGGTCATGCCATTCGGGATGAAGAACGCTCCGGCAACTTTTCAGCGGATGGTCGATCGGTTATTGGACGGATTCCAGGAATACGCATGTGCCTATTTAGACGACATCGCCATATTTAGCCAGACCTGGGCAGAGCACCTACAACACATAGGGGCCATTCTAGATCGTATTGGAGAGGCAGGGTTAACACTGAAACCCAGCAAGTGTCATATAGGGATGGCTGAAGTGCAGTACTTGGGCCACCGGGTGGGGAGCGGGCGACAGAAACCCGAACCAGCTAAAGTTGAAGCCATAGCTAAATGGCCCACCCCCAGGACGAAAACCCAAGTGCTAGCGTTTCTAGGTACTGCGGGGTACTATAGAAAATTCGTACCCAATTATAGTGCCCTGGCCAAACCCATGACTGACTTGACACGCAAGAACCTGCCCCGACAGGTTGTCTGGGCCCCAGAGTGTGATCAGGCATTCCAACAACTAAAGACTGCTCTAACTAATGCCCCTGTACTTGCTGCTCCTGATCCAACTAAAAGATTCCTTGTCCACACAGACGCTTCAATGTTTGGATTGGGAGCAGTGCTGAGCCAAGTGGTAGCCGATGGCGGAGAACACCCCGTAGCTTACCTGAGCCGAAAGTTATTGCCACGAGAAGTAAGCTACGCCGCCATTGAGAAGGAATGCCTGGCCGTGGTGTGGGCCCTCAAAAAGTTGCAGCCGTATTTGTATGGACAACCTTTTTCGCTACTCACAGATCACAACCCGTTGGTGTGGCTAAACCGTGTGGCGGGAGACAATGCCCGGCTGCTGCGCTGGAGTTTGGCGCTGCAGCCGTTTGACTTTACAATCCACTACCGACCAGGGAAGCAAAACGGTAATGCCGACGGGTTATCTAGACAAACTGAACTTGAAAAGTGATCTGTAATATTACACCCCCGGACATCCCCAAGCCGATCCGTTGGGATCAGACTGTGTATGCCGGCTTGGTTGGGGGGGAGCATTGTGGCAAACCTAGCCACTTCTGGAACGCTGGACGTTACATGTCAAAAGGTTGTAGGTATTATATGCTATGTATTCTGCTGGGTCTTATGTGGGCATAGTAATTCATATGCTGGCAGCTGTAAGCCACTAGCGTTCAAGTACTTAGTTTTATGTTGCCCAATCAGTGTTCGGCAGTTTTAAACCGAACTCCCACAACACATAACCCCAGACCCCAGCTATCAACCGACTTTTCCCTTGTGCAGCAATGCCTGATGGGAGAATTATCCAAACTGTTAAGTTCCCCATCTGGTCCTCCCTGTATTACCCCTGTTAAATCAATTTGGCTGTTTGGAAACCCCTTGCATGGGGAATTATATAAATATGGAAGCCTGTGAATAAAAAGTCAGTTGACTCTCAGAGCTGTGTGTCGTCTGGTTACTGGGGGAGATTTGGGACATTGCCTTACTTGTCAATGCTGACTGTGGATTTACCCTGGTTACCAGCGGAGATCGTGGAGTTTAATATTGTACTCTGCTACACTGAGTATAAAAAAAAATATATAAAAACCAAAAAATCAAAAAACCCTCATCTGGGATGACGGGGGCTCCTCCTTGGGGGCACTCTCGGGCTCCTCAGCTGCCTGGAGGGAGTGGGTGGTGGTGGGGGTGGGGGGGCATCTAGAGGAGGCTGATCCCCGGGTGGGCCACTCCTGGGAGCTGTTGGCTGCCTTCCCTCCAATGCCACGGCAATACAGCTGAGATACAGGTTTGTCTGGGCCTGCATCCTCAGCTGGCGGGTGATATGATGCCGCTGGTCACGTTGCCGCTGCCTCCCCTCTTCCTGGATGGCAGCTGTGTTGTCTTGGACGGCTGCTGTCAGGTGCCGGACATCAGCCTGCACCTCCCCCAGGCTGGTGACAATGTCCTGCACACGACTGGGCAGCTGTGACATGGAGCCCAGGCTGTCTGCGACCCGGTCTAAGTGGCCAGCAATCTCCCCCATTTGCTGGGTCTGCCTTGCGTGGTCCAACACTACCTGGTCCTGGACCATATCAGACACCCCCCTGGTCTTACGGGTCGCCTTCCTGGGGGCAGAAGAAGGTTGTCCCCGTGGGGATGGAGTCGCCCTTGAGGGGCTACCTAGGATGGGGGAGGGGATGACAGAGGGCCCTGCAGAGGAGGAGGACTCCTCCAACAATAAAATAAAGTCCTGCTCAGGGACAGGCTCCTCCATAACCATCTCTGCAGAGGTGGTGTGGGCACTCTCCTCCACCTCGGTGTCTTCAGCACCCAGGGCCTCGTCATCAGCATCCCGTTGGGAGGTTGGGGTGGACTGGCCGGTAAGCGATGATGGCCCAGCTCCGTCATCTGTGGATGACACAAAGCAGACACATGTTGGTGGTCCCACACACTTGGCACATGTACCCTCCCCCCCCACATGCAACACACCAAATAGGGGATAAAAAAAAACTTACCTGTCCTGGAGCCTTCCTCTACGGAGTCATAGCCAGGGACCCCCTCCAACTGCTCCCTGTCCAGGCAGCGGGCGACCACCTCCTCCTCCGTGGTCAGGCTGACCGGACATGGTGGACCACCACCTGTGCCCCTCTCATGGCTCCTAATGGTGGCCACCTTGCCACGGACCTTGCGCCGCAGGTCGTTTATTTTTTTTTGTATGTCGCCTGCAGTCCGGGTTGAGTACCCTAACACATTGACCCTGGCAGCAATGGTCTCCAGGATGCCCTGCTTCCTCTCCCGGCTGGTCTTCCTACTTTTTTTCCCGTGGAGGGAATCATTAAACGTCTCCATAGCCGAGATGGTCACAGAGACCTCCTGGGCATTAAAGTTGAGGTTCCTCCTCTCTCTGGGTGTAGCGGGAGCAGCCATGACAGTGCAAAAGTATCTTCCCTGGGGTGGGGGGAAACGGATATACTTTTGCGCCGGAATGGCGTTTCCGCTAGCGCTTTTATACGCGCAACGGAACACATTGCGCTGACGTTTCCCGTGAAGTGGTGCCGACGGAAGTTGTGAGCATGCGCACAAGGGGGCGAGTGGAGCCTCACTCACTGCGCATGCTCCGTGGATGATGCGCTGAACGTAAGCCTCTGCGCTGGGCTCCGCCCATCATTTACATATGATCACACCCACTTCCACTTGTGTCGGGTTACGTCAGCGCATTATCGCAACTGCTATGTGAATAACAGTACTTGCGCCGAAAGTGTCGGCGGAGTAACGTAAATGAGAAACGTTACTCCAAAGTAAAGAAGCGCCCATCTACCTGAATCTGGCCCTATGCGTTTAGCAAATCCTGATCTGCCCTTAGGGCGTCATATTTTGCTCCAACACAATGGACAATTTCCAGGGGCCAAATTCCTCATCTTGGATAGGATTCACCCTAATCCCAGAGGGGGTGACTGGAATAAAACCCTATTACAACCTGAAACCCGATGGATTATAGACCTAGAGGCAACTACTTTCCCTGGCCTAAACGAACAAATTAGTTTTAGGCCTTTCTTCGAGGGCTTCTCTTCGGGTGGGTGTGAAAAGGAGTAAATTTATATTGGTGACGCTGTGGTTGTATTAACCATTAATTTAATTTGCTGTCTAGTTAATTTTGTTTTTGTTGTTTTTTCTGATTGTTATTATCTTCTTGCCTTTTCTGATGAGTACCATCTAGTTATCATGTCCCTTGACCTGTGATGTCACCTCGGTATTTTACACAGTGGTCTCTTGCCTTTGGTTGATTTGGTGAACTGGGCACCCCCATTTCTATTGTAAGCATGGCGCACCCAGGCCGCCATCCCTGAGATGACGGCTTCTCCTTGACCCAGTCGTGTGGCACATTGTGCCCCTCGACCTTGGGTCAAATCCTGCGCCATACAGTGATTCCGCTTGGACAGGGGACTTTTTATTCTTTCCCCTCTTCATACGTTATCTCTGGACCCTTATATCGGCCACTGCCACCATCTAATTAAATTATTTCCTCTTCTTTGTCAGTCAGGGAGATTTCATCTAAACACAGCTATTATATTGTTTATTTTTTACATATGTTGTCCTGTGTCATCATTTGGACCTCATTCGTTAAAACATCATACCCTTCAATTGCTTTTTGTTTAAGCATTCGTTGCTGACAGTTCTTATACCCCTCTGAATATCCTTTCTCCTTCTCTCATGTGTACATTTCCGCTCACATGACTATTATGGGTCATGTGGCATTCACTGCATGTCATCATGATGCGACGATGTTTACGTCCCTTCAGCCTATCTGCACCGCGTCTGATGCCGTGACGCCGTCTGCGTCCTGACGCCAGTGTGGCCGGAACAGCCTACTTCGTCCGCCCCCTTCCGCCCTCCCTAAGGTATTATACCAGGGCTAGAGGGCGGTGCGCGATGACGCGACAGTGACGCGATCGCGCTGTCAGAGCTCCGCCCGTCGCACACACGTCTCTTTCTCGATCACGCCCCCTTTTCTTATTTAAACACCGCCGTCTCCCGGGAATGTTTGACCTGGCTGATGGCGGTGGTACCATGCAATAGGCTCACAAAAAGGTATGCTGATGGATTGTGCTTTTATTATCAGCCTTTTCTCCAACTCTTTCTTTCTGATTCAATCCAACCTTAATGTTATCTTTTGATCTTTTTAGTTTTTCTCTGCTGTGCTCCATGCTGACTCCCTCTGGCCATCCTTGAGTATTACTTCCCTTGGATAGGTATATATCTTACATTTTATTACTTTAACAAAAATTGATATATTCCTTTTTTATTTTGCATACAACTTCGTGCAATTTGTCCTTTATTCTAGGGACTATATTTTCTCTAGTCCGGCAGTTTTGGCCCAGGGTTTGCTTTCTTTTGGATGTGAGGTGCCTATCCCCCAATTCCTGTATACCATCTCACTCAGGAATATTTTTCACCATGGACGTTTTGCCCTGTGTTTTTACCGAGTTGTCATCCCATGACTGGTATGATTCTGTTTTTTTGCACTTTTTATGCTCGCTGTTTTAAAATTTGATGTAATTGTAAAAACTATTTGATAATACGGTTATGTAAACCCGATGTAATATATCTTGTTTCCACACAGACTCTGGCCCCCGAAGAAGGGAAACACCCGAAACGCGTAGGGCCTTGTAGAGTTTTTTCATGTGGATCAGTCTCGATTTTGTAATTTTGTATTTGGAAAGTGTTATATTGTATGATTTATTTTATACGATTAAATAATTATAAAATATATTTTTGTTTCTTGCACCATTACGTCTACGCTTACTACTGTTGCCTAAAAAGCCCCTCCCCTGGGGGAATTTTTTATTTTTCTACCTTTTATACTTGAGGTCGATGCCTCCGAGACAGCTGTTGGGGCGATTCTATCCCAAAGACAGGGACTTAAGGCCCTTCTACATCCTGTAGCTTTTGCCTCTAGGAAATTAAATCCTCCTGAGAAAAATGACGACGTCGGTGATAGAGAGTTGTTAGCGATCAAGTTCGCCTTGGAAGAATGGAGATATTTGTTGGAAGGAGCAGTTCACCCCGTTATGATCTTCACAGATCACAAAAATCTAGAATATTTGCGATCAGCAAAATGGTTGAGACCCAGGCAAGCCCGTTGGGCTCTTTTCTTCACCCGGTTTAATTTCCTTATATCTTACAGACCTGGTTCCAAGAACAGGAAGGCAGATGCTTTATCTAGAATGTTTTTGGAAACCCCCGTGACATCAGAGCCTGGCACCATTTTATCTCCGCAGAACTTCCTCTTACTCCCGCAATTGGATCTCCTAACTTCTCTGAAGACTGCATCCAAGCACTGCACCGATCAGGGGACTCTTCCCCTTGAAAGGCGAGGTGAGTTGCTCTGGTCTCGAGACAAGATTTTTGTTCCCATGGAAACCCGGTACCTAGTCCTTAATACCTTTCACGATCACAAACTGGCAGGCCATTTCGGAGCTCGAAAGACTGCAGAGCTGATCTCCCGCACCTTCTGGTGGCCAAGCTGGAGACAAGATTGCAAAGCCTATGTGTCTGCATGTACTCACTGCCAACGCAACAAAGGGCCAAGTACAAAGAATTGGGGCTTACTGAAGCCTCTGCCCATCCCTGAACGACCATGGTTGGAAGTCTCCATGGACTTTATTGTGGATCTCCCTCCTTCTGGGGGTTTTACCTCAATTTTTGTAGTCATCGATCATCTTTCCAAGATGGCACACTTCTTACCCATGGTGGGCACCCCCTCTGCTACAGAAACGGCCAAAGTTTTCTTTAAAGAAGTGGTCCGGCTTCACGGAACTCCCAAAAGTATTGTCTCTGACAGAGGCGTGCAATTTACATCCAAATTTTGGAGGGAACTCTGTAAATCTCTTGATATCAAAATTTGTCTTTCCTCGGTTTATCATCCACAGAGCAATGGTCAGAGAGAAAGGACGAACCAGACCCTGGAGCAATATCTCCGCTGCTTCTGTTCTGCTTCCCAGGATGACTGGTCCTCACTACTTCCGTCCGCACACTTTGCATACAACAATTCCATCCATTCCACAACTAAACAAACTCCCTTTCGGTTCCAGCCGTTCAGGAGCACATAACCTCTGTTCAACTAAATTTCGGGAGACTACAGGAGATGATGCGTCAGGCTCAAGAGGACCACAAATTTTTTTTTGATCGGAGGAAAAAAAGAGTGCCCGACCTTCAAAATTGGAGAAAAAGTCTGGTTGTCAGCTGCAAATCTCAGGTTACACATACCTTCTCGGAAGTTAGGTCCAAGGTTCATCGGACCCTTCAAGATCAAACGAAAAATCAATGATGTGGCTTTTGAGTTAGCTCTACCAAAGTCTTACAGAATTCATCCCGTCTTCCATACCTCTCTGCTGAAGCCTGTCTTCCCTGAGTCCTTCCCTGAGAGGGAAGAATTTCCACCCTCACCAGTCGAGGTCGAAGGTGAGATGGAATTTGAGGTTGAGACCATTCTGGGTTGCAGGAAAAGAGGAAGACAGCTGCAGTATCTGGTCAAGTGGAAGGGGTACCCTCCGAAGGATAATTCATGGGAACCATTAAGGAATTTACAAGCTCCACGGCTAATTCGAGCTTTTCATCAAGACCATCCAGAACTGATGTCCAGCTTGGGTGTCCGGAGTCCGCCCCTTGGGGGGGGCACCGTCAGGGAACCAGTAACTCCAGCGGCTGATTTGCATTACGGCACATGCCCGTGCCCATGCGTGGCACGCGCATGCGTGCCGCATCGTTCCAGCGTGGCTCTGTTCTACGGCGCGTGCGTGGGCACGCTCCTGCGAGCGCAGCCACCCACGGGTCCACCAATCAAGACACAGTCCGGCCTTTTTAAACCAGCCCCAAACCTATGGCGGGTTGCTGGTTTGTTGTCAGCTTATCCTGTTGCAGTACTTGAAAAACCTGAAAACCTTGACCCTTTTCTTTGACCCGGATTGAACCTGACTGCTCTACGCCTTCTCCTGCACTTGACCCTCGGCTTGTTTCATTGGATCTGCTGCTGTCTACACTCCTTGACCCTTGGCTTGTATCTTGGACTTGTTACCTTCTCCTTTCCCTGACTATTGGCTTGTTACCCGGATTTGTTTGTTGCCTTGATCTGAACTGACTCTCAGTTTCCTGAACTTTGTTGCACCTGGATCCCTACCAGTATCTGCCACGGTCTTGCTCTGTGACCACGGATCAAATCTTCAGTGACCTACTATCAAACCATCATCCACCGCTGGTAACCGGTGTCTCTTTGTGCCCTTCCCCACTGTCCCCACCTCCAGGGGGTGAAGTGCACAGAGTCGCAAAGGTAGCCGCCCTCGGCATCTCGGCCTCGGTGAGTACTTATCCTGACGTTTCTGACATCCAAAGAGATTTCCTCTCTGGATACCTCCTTGCCCCTGGGAACATTCTCGTTCTTCAGGAAAACCTGCTTTCCCGAATCAAACAAGCTTCCACAGGGCAGACGCCTCCTTCCGAACCAGAACTGCAGGTCAGAGATGGATTGCTTTGGCATGAGGATAAGATCTTTATTCCTGAAGGCCTACGAGTATCTGTTTTAAAACTTTGCCATGACGATGCACTAGCCAGGCATTTCGTCATTGCCAAAACCACCGACCTGGTACAGCGTACCTTTTGGGGGGCTCAGGTACGGGAAGATTGTAAGAAATTGGTGGAATCCTGCACTACTTTCATCAGAAACAAGACCCATAGAACCAGGGCCTGGGGGCTTCCAAAACCCCTGCCTGTCCCAGACAGGCTGTGGAGATTGTTATCCATAGACTTTATTGTTGAGTTACCCCCGGTAGAAGATTATTCCACTATCTTTGTAATAGTTGATTGTCTGTCAAATATGGCACACTTTATTCCAATGAAAGGCACTCCCTCAGCTCCTGAAACAGCACAGGCATTCATTAAGGAAATCATCACAGGGTACCAGTCAACATCGTCTCAGATCGGGGGGTACAGTTTACCTCCCTATTCTGGAGGTCCCTCTGCAAGGCTCTGGATATTGAATTGTCATTCTCTTCCGCCTATCAGACCAATGGGCAAACTGAGAGGATTAACCAAACTCTCGAGTAGTATGTACGCTGTTTTTCCTTCTTTGCACAAGATGACTGGATTTCCCTGCTTCCTTTGGCCGAATTTGCCTACAATAATTCCATTCACTTTGCCACCAAGCAGTCCCCATTCTTTGCCAACTATGGCTTCCACCCTTCATTCCTGCCCAATTCCCTTCCCTAATGTACAGTGCCAGCAGTTCAGGAAAAAATAAACTTCTTCTCTACCAACAATCAACTTTTGCAGGAAACCATGACCAAAACTCAGGAACACAACAAAACAACTTTTGACAAGAAGAGGCGAGGTGAATTAGTACTGGTGCCTAGTGACCTGGTGTGGCTATCCACAATGAACATGAGGATGGCATGTCCTTCAAAGAAGCTAGGTCCCAAGTTCTTAGGACCATTTCCGGTTAGAAGGAAAATCAACGTGGTGGCTTACGATCTGGAATCTAGATGTGGCAACTCAGGGGGTTACTCCATAATGGAGTATTTGGGGATATATTAATTCTCTAGTATCTGTCTTTTACTACTGCTGCTCTCCATATTGTTATTGTTGTTATCATTGGAGGGGCCAAATCCCTCCTAGATTTTATTCCCGGTATAGTAGTCCCTGCAGTGCCCCTACCGATTAAACCACTGCTACTTCCAGCATTATAGCTGAGTCAAATTCATCAGGGTTCAGCCATCTCCCCACCGTCACTAACTGTGTAGCTAAATAATACTTATAGAGGTCTGGAAAGTCCAACCCCCCCCCCCCCCTGTACTACCAGTTGCAAAAGTGTGCTTAAAGTGGTAGTAAACTTTTTACTACCACTTTTACCTACAGGTAAGTCTATAATAAGGCTTACCTGTAGGTATAAATAATGGGCCAGATTCAGGTAGATGCGCGCATATTTTATCCGGCGTAGCGCAGCGCATATACGTTACGCTGACGCGAACTAGTGAGTCAAGTACAGTATTCACCAAGCACTTGTTCGTTACTTTGTGACGGAGTAACGAAAATGCGATGGCGCAACCCGACGTAAGTGTAAGTGGGTGTGACCATATGTAAATGATGGGCGGAGCCCAGCGCGGAGACTTACGTTCAGCGCATCATCCACGGAGCATGCGCAGTGAGGGAGGGCTCCACTCGCTCCCCTTTGCGCATGCTCACAACTTCCGTCGGCACCACTTCATGGGAAACGGCAGCGCAATGTGTTCCGTTGCGCGTATAAAAGCGGCCGCAGATGCGCCTTTCCGGCGCAAACGTATATCCGGTTCCCCCCACCCCAGGGAAGTAACTTTTGCTGTGCAATGGCTGCTCCCGTTCCCCGCAAAGAGAGGAGAAACCTCAACTTTAATGCCCAGGAGCTGTCTGTAGTCATCTCGGCTATGGAGACCTACAATGATTTCCTCCATGGCAGGAAAAGTCGCAAGACAAGCCGGGACAGGAAGCAGGCCATCCTGGAGAGCATTGCTGCCAGGGTCAACATTTTGGGCTATTTCACCCAGACTGCTGCGGACATTAACGATTAACGATTTGAGGCGCAAAGTCCGGGGCAAGGTGGCCACTATCAGGAGGCATGAGAGGGGCACGGGGGGTGGACCCCCATGTGCGGTCAGCCTGACCACGGAGGAGGAGGTGATCGCCCGCTGCCTGGAGAGGGAGCAGTTGGAGGGGGTACCGGGATATGATTCCATGGAGGAAGGCTCCAGGACAGGTAAGTGTTTTTTATCCCCTATTTGGTGTGTTGCATGTGGGGGGGGAGTGTACATGTGCCAAGTGTGTGGGACCACCAACATGTGTCTGCTTTGTGTCATCCACAGATGACAGGCTGATCTTCGGCACCTCACTGCAGCCGTCCAGGCCAACACTGCTGCCATCCGGGACCAGGGGAGGCAGAGGCAGCGGGCCCAACATTATCAAGTGACCCGGCAGCTGAGGATGCAGGCCCACACCAATTCCTACCTTGGCCGGATAGCCATGGCCTTAGAGGGCATGTATGCAGGCCACACCTGCCAGGAGTGGCCCACCCGGGGATCAGCCACCTCCAGATGCCCCCCCACCCCCACCCACTCCCTCCAGGCAGCTAAAGGAGCCAGAGAGGGCCCACTAGAAAGAGCCCCCGTCAGATGGGGTCCCAGTGCATATGCAGAGTCACCTGTAAGGGAAAAGACAGGAGGATGTTAGTCATGCATGTGCCCCTTGTGATGTGTGCATCATGGGGGGGGGTACAGTCATGCCTGCCACCCATGTCACTCACCAACCAGCCAGCTGTCCCCATACACGTTCTGTTCGAATTCCATTGGGATGGGGCTCTGATTGTAGATGTAGCTATCATGGCTGGATCCGGGGTGTTTGGCATGGACGTGCCATATGAGGCATTGGGCATCGGCTATCACCTGTACGTTGATGGAATGCCAATGCTTCTGATTGCGGTATATGTGCTCTGTGGCACTGGGGGGCTGTAGGGCCACATGTGTGCAATCAATGGCCCCCACGGTGCGTGGGAATCTGGCAATGCTGTAGAAATCTGTCATTGCCTTCAGCCGCAGGTCCTTAGTGGTGGGTCTGATGATGTGGTGGGACATGCGTCTGAGAATTGCAGGGACAACCTGGTGCACACATCTGCTCATGGAGGATTGTGACATCCCAGCCACCACTCCACTTGTACGCTGGAATGATCCACTGGCAAGGAAATGGAGTGTTGCCAGTACCTTCACCAGTGGCTGCACTGCTTGTGAGCGGTGTGTCTTGCTGGTGATGCCATCCTGCAGGGTTGTGGTTAGTTCAAGGATTGCATCTGGGCTGAATCTGAAGAGGCGATACACCTCCTCATCACCCATGCCAAAGAGGCTTATGCGCGTGCGGTATATCCTCTCACGTGCCCGCCTCCTCCGTACCGGGGGACCCATTAGTAGTGCTAGGACCACGGCTGCCCCTGGCATGTTGGCACACAGAGGTGTTGTCCTTGCAAGTGTGATTGTTCAGCTTGCTATTTTCGTCGGTAACGCTGCTGCTTTAGCTGCTCTCCTGCTGACCTGTGGCCGTCAGGAGTAAAGATAAAGCAGCTATTTGTAGGAATAACTTTGCGACAGACGGACGACTTACGCGCGGCGCATGTAGCCAGCGTCTGGTGCTAATCCGTTCGCGAATCAGCATATCTCCCTCATTTGCATATTTGAATGGGAAATCAATAGGCACGACGGATGCGCCAAGCGAAAAAATGCGCTTACGATACTCTGGCGAAGGAAAGTTAAGCAGGTCAGAGAAAGCCCGTTTTCTGTCGCATCTAGTTTGGTGGGTACGGCCGCATAGATACTACGGCGCATCTTTACAGTTACGCGGCGCATAGCGATATACTCCAGCGCAAGTCTTTCTGAATATGGCCCAATATCTCTTAAACCTGTTCGGTTTAGGAGATATTCCCCTCGCAATGCGCCGCTGCAGCGGCGCATGCGCTGCGGGGATCCTCGGCTAAAGGCTCTGCAGCCGCCGGACCTTGCCGGAATGAAGTGCCACTGACTGCACTTGGAGGGAGAAAAACAGTACGCCACAACAACTGGATACTTAACCAGAGATATATTTTACTGTGAAATATGCAAAAAAGTGATTACAGTAATTGTGCTGTCATCCCAAAGTAAGACGACAGCACAATTGATTTCAACATAAACTACTTGAAAACAGTATACATATACATAGGTCTATACCTGGGTGCTCCCCCTCCTTTTTAAGCTATGCATGAGATCTCACTTAAAGTACTTAGTCCTGGATCTTCTTTTCTTCGCTAGCTAAAGTAACTCCTTGAGATGTGTAATCCACAGTTTTGATGAGTCAAATTGAAGTGAAAGTGCTCCTGGTGTAACTGCAACAACTATTTTAAAATCGATTGAAACGTCAAAGTAGATAGGCCTCAAGCCTTCTTAGTGTCAGTTTCTCTGCTCCTCTGTGGAACTATAAATCCCAGTGAGGCCTGTATATGAGTCTAACTGCGTGTGGAACTTTGCAAACTGTGGGTCGTGACCCGCTCACCCACTGAATCGGAGCTCCGGGTAATAACTTTTGTCCTGTGACTGCAACTTGCTTCTCCGTCAGCTCCGTTCAGCTCCGCTGGATGGATCTGGTCCTCCGATGCTTGGATGAGTGTCTCTTGGTCTCTGCAATCCGGCTACCGTCCCTCGGGCACCCTCAGATCACTTGCCCGAACAACCGGGATTGTTTTCCCCTCACTGTGTGTCCTCGTCTCCAAGGAAACCAAAAAACGAAGCAAAACATGTCTCTGCATTACCAGTATTTGGTCACTAGATGGCTCCAAATACTTAAACATAGCAATGTCCATAGACGTTGTATTAAAGTATGCAAACACACATCAATATACAAGAATGTCAGCGCTACACACTCCCCCTACTTTATCTTTTTGGTCCTCCAAAAAGGTTCAATTTGCTAACTCTATTCTGTATTTTAGCCTCTATATGGTCATACAATACAGACAGAGGAGCTTCCCACCAATTGTCATATGATGGGGAGCTATCCTGTGCACTCACAGCTGATACTACCGTGTCTGGTACAGATGTGCCAAGGGGTGAGGTGGGGTTGTCCCTTCCTGAATCAAAAGTAGAGGAAGAGACAGTTCAAGGTTTCTTTTGCTGACAAAGCATTCTCCCAATGTATCATAAGTCAGTCTGCGTGGTGGGCGAATGTCTCTCTTTGCTCTTTGCACTTTCGGGGTACCCATTCCTTTTTGACAAATGTCATCATCCCTCCTCTCAGTGACTAAAGATGGAGAGTAAATAAGAGTACTGGGCTCTTCTGCAGGATGAGTTGCTGGCACAAATTTTGGGGCCTCTGCCCTGAGAGTTCCGTTATTATCCTCCTCTACTTCTGAAGAGATATCAGCATCTGTTTCTGAAGTTTCCGGAGGCCACAACCAACTCATCTCCACTTCCTCATCTTCATCTGTAGAGGGTGCAAGCTGAGATCTGGTTATTGGCCTACACACATGGGTGGATGTGGATGGGAATTCCTCCTCTGTGCTTATTCTGACTGCCTCTGTGAGAGGTAAAAGGTGATTCTGATGCCAGGTTTTTACTGGCCCAGTGTTTCCTTCTGGCTTGATTTCATACACTGGGAGCCCTGGAAGCTTCCTACACACAACATAAGGCTGTGATCTCCAATGATCAGCCAACTTATGCTTGCCTGGGATGCCTAAATTCCTCAGCAAAACCCGCTCACCTGGTTGAAGATCCTGCACTCTTACTTACAGGTCAAAGTTTCTCTTGTTCCTGTTGACTCTGGAGTTCGAGGTGGCTTGAGCCTGCTCATAAACTATCTTCAGGCTCCTCCGCAGCCTGTCCACATACCCTCTATGGGAGGTCTCTGATGTGTGATCCAAGGAGGAACCAAAAGCCAGGTCCACTGGTAATCGGGCTTCACGGCCGAACACCAATCTGTAAGGTGAATACCCAGTGGCGTCACTTTTGGTACTGTTGTAGGCATGAACCAATGCAGTAATGTGTTTACTCCAATGGGGTTTCTGTTCTGAATATGTTGGCGACGTTGACTGCAGAAGAGTCCTGTTGAACCTTTCCGGTTGAGAGTCCCCTTGTGGGTGATAAGGAGTAGTCCTGGACTTGTGTATGCCTAGTAGATCCAACAGTCTTTTTATCAATTTGCTCTCAAAGTCCCTTCCTTGGTCCTAATGTATCCGTTGAGGTAAGCCATAATGGACGAAGAACTTTTCCACAAGAGTCTTTGGTAGCTTGCTGGTCTCTAGTAGGAAATGCTTGGGCATAATGGGTAAAATGATCTGTTACCACCAAGATGTCCCCCTGCCCACTCAGATCGGATTCCAAACAAAGAAAGTCAATGCAGACCAGGTCCATTGGTCCCTGGCTCTCCAAATGGCCCATTGGGGCAGCCCTCTGGGGCAATGTCTTTCATTGTATACACCTGATGCAGGAATGACAGTAACTCTCCACTTCTTTCCTCATGTGAGGCCAGTAGAACCTGTCCCTTACTATTTGTAAAGTCCTCTCGGCTCCCAAATGACCATGATGATCATGTAAAGCAATTAGTACCCTCTCTCAGTGCTTTTCCGGCAGGAGCAGCTGCCACTTTGCTTCTGGATCATCAGAGGGGCCCCTTCGGTAGACCACCCCTTGTTGCAACCGATCCCATTCTTTTAGTATCAGTCGGGCTTCCTTCTTGGGGCTTTTCTGCAGCACATCAGACTGTTGATGTTCCAATGCCTTCAGCACCAGCCCACACAGTGAATCTTCCCCCTGATCTCTCCTGAGATCCTTTCTGGATAGCTTGGGGAGACCCTCTTGTACAACCTGGGAGATGTTGCAATAGCACCTGGGTACTCCCGCTGAGGATACTCCCACTTCTTCAGCTCTGGCCCCACCTCTCCCGTGTAGACTTGTCCCTTCACAAAGGGCTCTTATCCCCTCTGGAGTAAATTGAGTCCAGTCTTCTGATGGATTTTGGGGGTCATGAGGCCTTCTTGATAGAGCATCCGCATCTCGATTACCAACTCCTGGTCTGTACTTCAGGCTGAAGGTAAATGCAGAGAGAGCAGCTAGCCACCTGTGACCGGTGGCGTCCAGCTTCGCAGTGGTGAGCAGGTATGTGAGGGGTTGTTGTCCGTCTTTACCACAAATTCAAGCTTGTGAGTCGGATAGTTTCTTTTTTGACAGGGAATCAAACTTCTGCTCACATAAGCGATCGACCGCAGATGCCCTTCATGCTCATGATAGAGCACTCATCCCAGTCCGTCACGGCTGGAATTAACATGCAAATTGTATGGTTTGGCAGGGTCTGCATAGGCCAAAACCGGGGTAGTGGTAAGGATCCACTTCAATTGTCTGAAAGCTTCCTCGCATTCTGGAGTCCACTGGTCCTGGATGGACTCTTTCTTCCTTCTGGGCCCTTCTTTTGGCTTCCTTGACTGATCTGGGTTTACACTAAGTTCTTCCTGTTTCTTCAGGAGCACAGTGAGTGGATGGGCTATTTTAGCGAACCCTTCCACGAAACCTTCTGTAGTACGGGCAGAAGCCTAAGAATGACCTGAGTTCATACACGTTGGTGGGCCTTGGCCAAAAAGTGACAGCTTCTAACTTCTTGGGATCGGTTGCCACTCCCTCTTCAGACACAATGTGTCCCAGGAAAATCACTGAGGGCTGGTAGAACCGGCTTTTTTCCATAGAGAGCTTCGGACCTTCATTATGAAGTCTCTTCAGGACCTTCTCCAGGCGTTCTTCGTGCTCTTCCAACGTTCTTCCAAATACTATGACGTCATACAGGTAAACTAGTACTTCAAGTAGGTTCATGTCACCCACTGTCTTTTCCATCAACCTCTGGAACGTTGCTGGGGCCCCAGACAGGCCTCGCGGCATCCGGTTAAACTCAAAGAATCTGACTGGGTTGATAAAAGCGGTCTTCTCTTTGTCTTCGGGGCACATGGGGATCTGATAATACCCACTCTTTAAGTCCAGCACACTGAACCACTTCGCTCCCGACAGTAGGGATGAGCTTTGTGTTTGAAACAAACATATATTCGACTCGAACATCGGCCGTTCGATCGTTCGTCGAAATGCGAACAAAACGGGTCGTTCGCGCCAAATTCGAGTGACGCAAAATGACCCATAATTCACTGCGGCGATGCGCGCTGATGATTGGTCAAGCATGCACCATGACCCTGCATGCTTGGCCAATCACAAGGCCCAAAAAATGAAGAACAATAATTGGCCAAAGCCAGGCTGGCTTTGGCCAATTATGGCTCAGTGGGGTTTAGCACACACCACACACTATAAAAGGCAGCCTCCAAGGCGGCCTCATGGTGTGTGTTCCGGCTTTATTACAGAGAGGAGCAGTGAGACAGTTAGAGAGAGAGAGATAGATAGAGACACAGGGCCAGATTCAGGTAGAATTGCCTATCTTTAGGCGGGCGTAGCGTATCTTAGATACACTACGCCGACGTAACTCAGAGAGGCAAGTACAGTATTAACAAAGCACTTGTGCCTGACTTTGCACCGGCCTAACATAATTTATTTGGCGTAAGCCGGTGCAAGTGGAAGTGGGTGTGTCGTTATGCAAATGAATGGTCTAGTGATTTACGCCCGGCGTATCTTGAACGGAGCATGCTCAGTACGTTCGTTCCCTTCTGAGCATGCTCACAACTATGCCGGCCCAACTTACAGAGATACACCGGCCCAACTTACGCCCAGCCTAAAAATACGCCCAGAAATGCGCCCGGCCGATGCAAAAGTACATCCAATTGGGCCAGATTCCCGTAGAATCCCCGCTGGCGTAGCGTAAGCCATTTACACTACGCCACCGCAATTTAACAGAGCAAGTGCCGTATTCCCAAAGCACTTGCTCCGTAAATTGCGGCGGCGTAGTGTAAATGGCTCTACGTATCCCCGCGTAATTCAAAGGGGGCGGCTTGTATTTAAATTAAGCGCGCCCCCGTGACGATCGAACTGCGCATGCGCCGGCCTCAAAAATAGCCCAGTGCGCATGCTCCAGCTCACGTCGGAAAAAGTGAATGAAACCGACGTGAGCGTCGTTTACGTAAATCTCTATTCGCAAACGACTTAGTAAAACAACGTAACCGACGGAAAAAGACGACGCTGACCCGACGCCATACTTAACATGGCATACGACGGAACTTCGTAAGGTTACCCCTCATATAGCAGGGGTAGCCTTACGCGTACGGAAACGACGTAAACTACGACGGGGCGGCGTAAAAACGTTCGGGAATCGTCGGATTAGGCTCATTTGCATAGGCAAATGAGAAATCAACGTACAGGCCACCTATCGGCCAGCGATGTCATTACATCTCTGATACGACGGTGTAATTGTTTTTACACCTGTCGGTTCTTCACTGTATCTATGCCTAAGTGATTCTAGGAATCACACGCATAGATACCCAGTAAAAAAAAGAGAGATACGATGGTGTTTCCTACGAAACGCCGGCGTATCTTTTGAGAATCTGGCCCAATTGTATTCTCCCCCCCCAGGGAAGGTACTTTTGCTGTGAGATTGCTGCTCCAGTTCCCCACAGGCAGAATAGGAAAAAAAACGTTAACACCCAGGAGATGTCAGCCCTCATAACAGCAATGGAGACTTATGACCAGGGCCGCCATCAGGGGGGTACAGGCAGTACACCTGTAAGGGACCCGGGGGTCCCCAGGGGCCCGGATGGGAACCCCCCCCTTTTTTTTTATATATTTTTTTAATATATTTTTATTTATATTTTTTTGATAGACAAGAAGGCCTGGCTTGCAGTCTCTGCTCTAATTCATTTCAAAGGTGTTCTATCGAGTTGAGGTCAGGACTCTGTGCAGGCCAGTCAAGTTCCTCCACCCCAAACTTGTTCATCCATGTCTTTATGGACCTTGCTTTGTGCCATGGTGAGCAGTCATGTTGGAACAGGAAGGGGCCCTCCCCAAACTGTTTCTACAAAGTTGGAAGCATGAAATTGTCCAAAACGTCTTGGTATGCTGACGCCTTAAGTGTTCCCTTCAATGGAACTAAGGGGCCAAGGCCAACTCCTGAAAACAACGCTGCACCATAACCCCCCTTTCATCAAATGATTTGGACCAGTCCACAAAGCAAGGACCATAAAGACATAAATGAGTGAGTTTGGGGTGGAGGAACTGGACTGGCCTGCACAGAGTCCTGACCTCCACACCTTTGTGATGAATTAGAGCTGAGACTGTGAGCCGGGCCTTCTTATCCAACATCAGTGCCTGACCTCACAAATACACTTCTGGAAGAATGGTCAAACATTCCCATAGACACCCTCCTAAACCTTGTGGACGGCCTTCCCAGAAGAGTTGAAGCTTTTATAGCTGCAAAGGGTGAGCCAACCCAATATTGAACCCTACAGGCTAAAGAATCGCACACTCGATCGAATATTCCGATGGACGTGTTTTGTCGTATAATCAAACCGTCTGTACGCTCCATCGGACAAAAGAGCAGAAAAACTACATAGTTTTGTGAATGTTGGCTGAAAAAGTTCTGCTGTCTATATGCAGAACAAGTTAACGGCCAGTGCCTTTCGGACAAAAATATATATATATAATTATTATTATTATTAGGGCCCAGAGGTCCTGGATGGAAAGCCCCCTTTATTTGGTAATTTATTTTTATATAAAAAAAGGGGGGTTCCCATCTGGGGCCCTGGTGGCCTCCGGACCCCTAAAAAAATTAAAATATAGGGCCAGATTCACAAAGCACTTACTCCGGAGTATCACAAGTTAGGCACGTGTAAGTCTAAAAATGCACACGCTTATCTATGCACCGTATCCCCAAAACCATATACGCCTGAAATCCACATTTTTTAGACCGACGTATTTTGGATAGACCGGCGCAGCGTGCGTGCAAAACTGCACTAGACACACCATTGATTTGCTATGCAAATATGCAAATGAGGGAGTTACGCCGATCCACAAAAGTAAGTTTGTGCGGTGCAGTCTACACGATGTGCTTATCAGCTGCACGGTCGGTCTAAAATTAGACCATATAAAAGCTTGCTTAAAATTAGACAATCCGTCTACATGTCAGCAAAAGCAACACCATTAGGGCCGAGCTGAACAGCCACACTTGCAGGACATTAATCTGTATGCCAACATGCCAGGGGCATCCTTGCTCATAGCTATACTACTGACTTTAAATGAGCGCAGAAGGAGGAGGGCACGGAGGAGGGCACGGGAGAGGATCTTTGTCAGGTATATCCGTGGGGTGAGCCCAATGGTAATAGGCCCCCCTTTTGGTTGGAATTAGGGTGCAATTGGAGAGATACCCTGTGTTAATAGAAGGGTAGATGTTGGTTCCTCAGCTTCCACTAATTTCAGTGAAATTGAATAAAGGTGGATTAATTAGGTCAGGAGCCTGTGCAGGCCAGCAGGCCCAAAGATTGCTAAAGTAAAATGATCCTATGCTGCTATAAGGATGCCAGTTGTGACCGATGCACCCTAAACCATATAAAACAAAGAAAAAAATGTGTCTCTAGAGTCTAATAGGTAGGAATCCCCACTAGTGTGGTTGATTACACTAGTACACTAGTAGGGATTCCTACCTATTAGACTCTAGAGACACATGTTTTTCTTTGTTTTATATGGTTTAGGGTGCATCGGTCACAACTGGCATGAAACGTGAAACACATTGGAAACCCGCATACCAGGTGGAAGCGCAAGAGCATAGGCAACCGGGTTCACCCTGCGGAGCACACGGAAGGGACCAACAAAGCGAGGAGCCAGCTTAGGAGTTCATGTTTCACCTCCTCTGTTCCTCGGCCTTGTCCTGTCCAGGTGGGCGATCATGAAGAATACGAGGTGAGCGATATCCTGGACTCACGCTTGGTCCGCGGCCGGATGCAGTTCTTGGTCCACTGGCGTGGATATGGTCCAGAGGAGCGTTCCTGGGTTCCTTCCGCAGATGTCCATGCTCCTGTCCTCCTCTGAGCCTTCCACGCGCGCTTTCCCCAGAAGCGGTATTTTGTGCCGCGGAGGAGGGGCCCTTGAGGGGGAGGTACTGTCATGGTCTTACCTCTTTGCAGGCTTCTCATTACTGACATGTGTTAGCAGCCATCTTGCTTCATGGGGTTCTTGTAACCTGCCACACCCTGCGGCTCCTCCTTGCCACTGGGAGGAGCTGGCTGCTCAGCATATATAGACGGCAGCTGCAGCATTTCCTCGCTTGGGCCTTTTGTCTGACACCCCTTCTGTGATCGTGCTGCTTGCTCTTGGTCACCGAACCGGCTCTTACGGACGTCACTTCTGGTTCCTGATTTCCGGCTTCGTTGCACGACTTCCTGGCTACAAACTCCGGCTTGGCTGACTCTCATCCCTGGCTATCGACCCTGGCACTGGTGGATGACTCTTCTGGCTGTTTTGATCGTCAGTTTGGACTTTGACCTTGCTGTTTGGTTTTCAATAAAACCTTCATATTCTTTCATCTGTTTGTGTACGTCTGATTCATGCTTCCATGACACTGCCATACCCTCCACACTTCTCTCCTATACATAGTGCCAACCATCATCCCCTCCACACTCCTCTCCTGTACATACTGTTCACTGTCATACCCTCCAAACTTCTTTCCTATACATAGTGCCCACTTTCATACCCTCTACACTTCTCTTCTGTACATAGGGCTCACTGTCATACCCTCCACACGTCTCTCCTGTACATACTGCCCATTGTCATATCCTCCACACTCTTCCTCTGTACATACCGCTCACTGTCTTACCCCTCACATTCATCTCATGTACTGCTCAGTATTATACCATCCACACTCCTCTCCTGTACATACTGCTTGCTCTCATACCCTCCACATTCCTATCCTGTACATACTGCCTATTGTCATACCCTCCACACTCCTCTCCTGTACATACTGCCCACTGTCATATCCTCCAAACTCTTCTCCTATACATACTTCTCACTGTCTTACCCTCCACACTCATTTAATGTACATATTGCTCAGTATCATACCGTCTACACTCCTCTCCTGTACATACTGCTCACTGTCATACCCTCCACACTCCTTTCCTGTACATACTGCCCACATTCATAAACTCCTCTCCTGTACATACTGCCCACTGTCATACCCTCCAAACTCTTCTCCTGTACATACTTCTCACTGTCTTACCCTCCACACTCATTTAATGTACATATTGCTCAGTATCATACCATCTACACTCCTCTCCTGTACATACTGCTCACTGTCATACCCTCCACACTCCTCTCCTGTACATACTGCCCACATTCATAAACTCCTCTATTGTACATAGTGCCGGCTGTCATACCCTCCACACTCCTCTCCTGTGCATATTGCCCACTGTCATACCCTCCACACTCCTCTCCTGTAGATACTGCCCCCATCATACCCTACACACTCCTCTCCTGTACATACTGCCCACTATCATACCACCCACATATCTCTCCTGTACATACCACCCACTGTAATACCCTCAACACTCCTCTCCTGTACATACTGCTCACTGTCATACTTAGCACACTCCTCTACTGTACATTCTGTAACCCAACCTTACCCTCCACGATCCTCTCCTGTACATACTGTAACCCAACCTGACCCTTCACACTCTACATACTGCCAACTATCTTTCTCTCCACATTCCTCTCCTGTACATATTGCTCCCCATCATACCCTCCACACTCCTCTCATGTACATACTGCCCACTGTCATACTCTCCACACTCCTCTCCTGTACATACTGCCCACTTTCATACCCTTCACACTCCTCTCCGGTACATACTGCCCACATTCATAAACTCCTTTATTGTACATAGTGCCGGCTGTCATACCCTCCACACTCCTCTCTTGTGCATATTGCCCACTGTCATACCCTCCACACTCCTCTCCTGTAGATACTGCCCCCATCATACCCTACACACTCCTCTCCTGTACATACTGCCCACTATCATACCATCCACGCTCCTCTCCTGTACATACCACCCACTGTAATACCCTCAACACTCCTCTCCTGTACATACTGCTCACTGTCATACTTAGCACACTCCTCTACTGTACATTCTGTAACACAACCTTACCCTCCACTATCCTCTCCTGTACATACTGTAACCCAACCTGACCCTTCACACTCTACATACTGCCAACTATCTTTCTCTCCACATTCCTCTCCTGTTCATATCGCTCCCCATCATACCCTCCACACTCCTCTCATGTACATACTGCCCACTGTCATACCCTCCACACTCCTCTGCTGTGCATACTGCCCACTGTCATACCCTCCACAATACTCTCCTGTACATATTGCGCACTGTTAGACCCTTCACATTCCCCTCCATTACCTGCACATACTTCCCAGTTTTATACCGTCCATACTCCTCTCCTACGCCTCTTACCCACAAAAACAGTTCTTTAAAATAATACTGAATATCCTTAATGTTATGAGCTCTAGAATGGGCACACTTTTAGTTCAACTAAATGAAATCTTCTCAGTCCTCATATAATTTATCTGCCCATTATTAGTACTTATTTAATTTTGTGATTACTACTGTAATGTATAGAGGAACATATGGGATCTCAGCTACTCTAAATATAGCACATAAAAAAAGTGTCCCTTAAAAATATTTTTGCATTTATGCACTTAGGCACTGCCCAAGGGCTACCGGGTCAGTAGGGGGCCCCATGAGAGGCTCCTGGGATCCTGTGATAATAAAGCGGTAGTACTTTTTACTTTTTTTACTACTTTTTAGAGGCTCTGAGGTAGGGTATGCCATAGTGTACAAATATGCACAGAATATTAGCACATTAGAGTACACTTAAATTGTCAGACTGAGCCTTCCAGTGCTGCGCTGTGATCAGTCCGGCAGGTCCCGGGCGCTTCTAACTCCACCCAATCTTCCTTCTGGGTTCTGTGTCTTCGGTCACTTGCCTTGGCTGGGCTGCGTTGATGTCATTCCCATGCATGCTCATGCGCATCCTCTCTCTTTCATCCCCCCTTTCTCTCTCATCCTACCTCCCAGAGTGTGTCGGATAAGCTTGTCGTGGGTGGATGGAAGGTCGTAAACGGTGGTGACCGTTACAATTTATATTCGGGGTTAGGGGTTAAGTATTAACGCCCTGCAGACAGAGGGGCTGAAATAGTCATATTCTGTGTATTGTTTTACTGTTTGTTCGTGTCATAAACTGCCATGCATCTTTACATGCATTTTTTTTTTTTTATGGGAGAAGCAAGCAGCCCAAACTTGGGAGACTGGAGCTTACGCGCAGTCTTTCCCTCCCACCCTTTTTGTTTCCTTGAACAGAAGGTAAAAAAATAAAAAATAAAAAAGACAAAATTCCTATTGACAAGCCCGGAGTGTCAAGTTCTCTGTCTGTGGATTCTAGGAGAAGCTAGATTAACCATACGTGTGCTGGCTGACAGAGGCAAAGCCATGAACAGAAACACATTTAGGAGAAAGGTTTTTAAAAGTAGGACTGGTGAAATTGCTACTGTTTCTTTGTTAGACATGTATATGAATATCTGTTTCATGTTCACAGCAACTGGTGATGTTGATATATAGGAAAAAGTTTTAGTAATTCACAATGCTTATCTTTGAAGCTTATTTTCTTAAGCTGAGCTTAATTTAGATGTTAAATGATGTCTAGCCTTTACTGATTCTTATCATTTTATCGGTTTGATTGTGTGATCTGTGGGGAAATGGGCCCTGCCTGTTTTTTTTATCACTGAGTTCCAGGCCAACCTTCCGTTTTTGCTCCTTCCCTGCCACCTCAGTTGAGACAGCCTCGCATGACCTACCTACCCTGATGGTGGTATGTGACCCACGACATGATACATATATGTCTTGTTGCCTGTTATACTGTTATAATGTGGTGCCCAAGATATGTTATTCTGTGGTTATTGCCCCTTCAAGACCATGTGCCTCTGCTGCTTTCCCTGATGATCTGCCCAAGGTCTAAGCTGCTGTATGTATGCTAAGCAACACAGCATTGGCTCCGCCCGAATGCTGTCCTGTGCTGGAGGTCCATCCCCCTGCAAACAGGCCTTGCTCCAACCTGCCCCAACCCCATTTGCTCAACCTGCCCCATCCTGCTCCAACCCCATCTGCTCAGTATTGCACTATCCCCTGTGAACAGAGATGGCATCCTCTCCTGCCCGCCGCCCATTGCCCATTCCGGATTCTGTGCTCTGCGGCCCTACGGCCCTTCTTCTCTCCTTCGTTTTATCCAAGGGGGGTATCATACCATATCATTGGACAAACACGGAAGGAAGAGAATGATGCAGGCCTACCTGTTCCTACTATGGATGAACATGACTGTTCTGAGCTCATGAAGGTGGAATCCACTCATCTATCCTCTGTCCTGTGTGCCCTGACCCCAATGCCTTAACTCACCTTGTATGTTGATGGCTCCATGGGGTAACTGAGGTGGTAGAGAGTGAGTAAGGCCCTGCGTTCACTGCTACAGTTAAGGTCCTTGGTACCACATTTAAACATTTTTTTTTCACATACTATACCACCCCCAAGGGGGAAGCATTCGTTATCCCCTTTTGAAATCTTGTTTGAAACAGTCTCTAGATTAAGTTGTTATAATCCATGACAGTTGCAATTATAGTCTGATACTTTGAGAACTTATGTGACCGCTCTTGAAAAATAATTTACTAATATCCGCGTATGAGTATTTTCTCGCATTTCAGATTCTAATTACCAATATTCCCTGGGTGATGGTTGAGAGGCTCTTTCGAAAAACATTCTCTGGAGATGAGATATGATGGACTGTGCCACCCGCATCAGAATTAAACTATATTTTTTCATATATGTGTGATTGTGACCACTGGGAATTTGTGGGTTTGAATATAGTTGATAAACTGGGGATATAGGCTCTGATATAGATGCCAGAGGGGTCCCAAAGGGGGGTCTCGGATGAGTTTAAAGTCAAGAGACCAAGCAACTACAGGTTTTGAGTCCCATAATCACTGTGATATATTCCATAGGGTAATTAGTTAATTAATGTCAGAGTGAAAAGAAGTTCTTTATTGAGAAAATTAAGTTTAATACTGCCTGTAAATGTTTATGACTATTTTAGCCACTAAACAACTGAAAATGTGTTATTATATGTCATACAAAGCATAAACATGGAATCAGAACAACGTTTTAAGAGAAAATGATTGATTAAGATTGTGTAAAGAACTGTTTAAAATTCAGATAATGGTAAACAGCATGGTATTTAGTATTTAACAGAAAATCCTACAGATTTGGTTGTTAAACTAAGGTAGTAGATTGTTCTAATTTACTTTAGGTTCCCCAGGGAAAATATTAAAATATGAAAGTTATGTTTAATCTAAAAAAATTATAAAAATTTTAAAAAAACAAAACAAAAAACAAACAAGTGTTAAAAGTTTTTGTAATGTGACGCTTCTGACAGAGTGGAGGATTTGGTTGGGAAGAGGAGTTTCTCGTGAAAATGGCCAATTTACAGTTTATTAAGCTGGAGCTAGTCTGTGAATTTCACAAGTTTTGTACTCTAGACGATTTTTGTCGCTGCTGTAGTCAAGAAATGTCATATTATAATGTAATGTACATGATTTTTGGCAGATGTACAAACCAAATATGTTTTATTTATTTTTAAAGTGTTAAAAATGAGAAAAACGATAAAATTAGATTGTAGTCACATTGTATGGTATATAAAGGTTGTACGATCGGTGCTAAGCAGTAAGGAACAGATGTTTTTACTTTAGAGGTCATTAAGGAAATGCTTTCTCTCTCTTAGCAAGATTCAGATCAGGTTACACAGCCTGACACGCTGAATGTTAGTGTTGAAACCAGAAACCGGAGAATATGTGACTTTCTAAGTGATGGTTTTAAAACATTGTTGAGCCTAAATAGCTTTCTTGAGAGTTCACTGTGATTTTTGAAGGCAAAAATATCTGTCTGAGTGAATATTAAGTGAACTATAAAAGCTTATTATAGGACAAGTCTTTCTTTAATAATAAGAGGTAATTTGTAGATATGTGCATTCCTGTTCGTACGAATGTTATTTTCGTACGAAAATGTTCATTTTCGTACCCACAGGATAATGTGTACATACGAAAAAATTAAAGCACCAAAATACGAAAACTACAAGATTACGAATGAGCCGCATAACGAACAACCGCAAATACGAACGAATGATCCGACGAAAAAAAACGACAAAACGAAAACGGCAAAGGAACAAAAATGACATCTATAACAAAAGATTTACATTCTGTATTTTGTTTGAATCCTTTTTGTTTGTTTTCAGTCCTATGTTCATTGTTCATATGACATCTATAACAAAAGATTTGCATGCTGTATTTTGTTTCAATCCTTTTTCTGTTTGTTTTCAGTCCTATGTTCATTGTTCATATGACATCTATAACAAAAGATTTGCATTTTGTTTCAATCCTTTTTCTGTTTGTTTTCAGTCCTATGTTCATTGTTCATATGACATCTATAACAAAAGATTTGCATGCTGTATTTTGTTTCAATCCTTTTTCTGTTTGTTTTCAGTCCTATGTTCATTGTTCATATGACATCTATAACAAAAGATTTGCATGCTGTATTTTGTTTCAATCCCTTTTCTGTTTGTTTTCAGTCCTATGTTCATTGTTCATATGACATCTATAACAAAAGATTTGCATGCTGTATTTTGAATCCAAAATACGAACAGAAAAAAGGAATTTAAAATACAGAATGCAAATCTTTTGTTATAGATGTCATATGAAAATACGACTGAAAATAGCAAAAGAAAAGGGTTTCAAGATACTGCAAATCATTGACGAAAATTCACGAAAATTATTGTCTAACAAGTAACGAACATGAATTAAACAGAATAACGAACCATCCCGCATGTACGAAAATAAAACAGTAACGAAAATACGAAACTATCGGAATACGAAAAAATCGCGTCATACGAAAAACGAACGGGAACAAACAGGAAAACAGGCGTCTCACGAAAAACAAACGAAAACGGAACGATACGAAACAGAACAAAAAAAAAACAAATTTTTTTTCTGTGCACATGTCTAGTAATTTGTACACAATCATTTGAAGATCTAAAAGAAAGCCCTTATGAATTCAGTAGTTTTGTTTAATATAGAGATTTTTTCTCTCTCTCTCTTTCCCTCTCTCTTTCCTTCTCTCTTTCTCTCTCTCTCTTTCTCCCTCTCTCTCTTGTATTTTAATGAAATATGGTGTCAATCTGCATAGCAAAGGACTACCTTGTCTAGTGACAACTGGATAATAAAAAGAAATGTCAGTTAAAATAGTGTAATTATAGATATAATATGAACAGATGATGCAGTGTGATAGAGCCACAGTTATGAATCAAAAAGTCACTTTCCAGGCTTTGGGTTGACAAATGTGTTTATTGGGAAGGAATATTTTGCTTTTATAACTGGATCCATGTAGGAGCACAATGAAACTTTCTGTATGTTTGTCCACACTGAAGACTGAACCAAGTGCTGCTATGTTTGTTTGAACAGTCATGGTGTGGCAAGAGCACATGTGGTTCAGTTGATCATACTGTATGATTGGTTCTGCAAAATAGTGTAATTCAGTATAATTAGGTTTCTTTAAGAAATAAAATATTTAGGAAAGCCCAATAAGGAAAATACAGTAATTTGGTGAAACTGATGCTTTTACAAATTTAATTTGGTAATGGAATAAAAAGGGTTAAAATGAGAATGTAGATTGGATTAATTACATTTACTATGATCAACAAAGGTTTGTTAACTATACCAGGGATGCACTCCAGGGAATAGCTGAACGGCTAGAGGCCACTTCACAAATGACTTTGTTAAAATCATATGGCCCTAGCGAACAAGGGGGTGTATGTAAAATGTTACCTGGGGACAGTACTGATTAAATAGTCGTTTTAAGGGGGGACTGTGATAGAAGTACTAAAATTAATATTTTGTGTTAAGCTAATTATTTTATTAGAATCACTGAAATGTTTTCCTCTTCTTATATTCTTTTATTTTCTTTTATATTCTTATATTGTTTTTATTTCTTTATATATACATGTGTAAAAATATATACTGTTGTTGTCCTTAAATGAAGAATCAGATATAATGTTTTAAAGTTACAACTTGAAATGGAAGACAAAGGACTAATAATAGGAAACAGATGCCATCCCCTCCTCCTCCTTGAGCTGCCTGTGTCCATATGTGACTCTGAGGAGAAAACCCCTGCAAAATTGGGTTTAAGATCCCTGTATGACACAAAGGCATTTGTGCTAATTAAAGAGTTTGCAACGTGTGCAGGATGCCAAGAACAGACGTCACAAGGGGCGTGTAATAAGAGACTGAATTATATGAGCAGACCTATCAAATGTGCTTATGTGTATGATGTCATGTTGTCTTTAAAAAAGCCAGTAAATAGGTTTGGCTTTCTTTTGAACGCTGGACATTGAAAGAAACAGATCTCTCTCTCTCTCAGTTTTCTGTATGCTTTCATGATTTGGGTCAAACGGCATAAATGGGTTTCGCCCTGAGAATTGTGTCAGGGGCCTCATCCTCATCAATTTGTTGCCCAGTGTGTGCTTTGTTTTATTGGGGAGATGCAGCATCCCGAGATGTCGGTGGAGCGCGTCTGTGTGGATGGAGACAGGCTGATCACCTTCACGGATGCGGTAAGAAACGTTTCTTTTGTGCTTCTTGTCACAGTCCACTTTCGTGCAGGCGCCCTCCATTCTCTTGGTATGTATGCTGCGCTTTTTCGATCAAAGAGGACCCGTCGTCCCTATTTCTGCCGGATTGACGTTTTATGTTGGTTTGAATGTGGCTATTTTTTTTTGGTAGTTATCTTGAACACAACGTGCACTTAGTGGTAAAAGCTCCCGAAGGAAGAATAAAGAGGGGCACGACAGAGGTGCAAGAAGAAGCCCAACGGGACTATTAGGAAACCCCCCCCCTCAGGGTCAAAAGCCCCACCCATTCTCAATCTGTCACCAAATTGCCCCCCGACGGGATACTTCAATCTAAAAATAAATAAATAAATAGTGAAGAATTGGAAGTGAAGCGAAAGGGGAGATATCAGGTTGCCAAACTGGGGAAAAGAATCAGAAAAGTGAAGGATACTATGTCCAGGATGTCAAGTAAATCAACAAAAGGAGGAATTCCCAAAACGCATGTTGGATCCGCACCTACAAGCTCTATCAAATCATATATGTCTAAAAGGGATAGCCCAAGTAAAGCAGGATCGCCAAAATCACTATCAGCCACATCAGATAAGAAGACAGACGATAAGAAATCACGGAGCCCAAATCAAGGGGGAACATTAGAGGATTCTACATAGGAAGGAATAAGCAGGATGGATGTTGAATCAGATAGAACAGAGGAACAGAGGTCTGGAGAGTGAATTCCCACTAAAGGTGACATGGAAAAGATGCTGATGCGACTTGAGAATGAGATTAAGGGAGAAATACAAAACTTAAGAACGGACTTTGGCCATCTCCTCACCCGGGTGGAGGCAGTAGAAGAACATTCAGAGAAACAAGAACAGGAGTTAAACTCGCTAAAGGAACAAGTGGCGCAGCTACATTTACAACAGAGGAATATACTTTATAAATTGGAAGACCAAGAAAACAGATCAAGGAGACAGAATCTGAGAATTAGAGCAGTCTCAGAAGAAGAGGGGGAGGGACCCACTTCACCTAATCTGGGAAAAGAAAAATGGAGGAGGTTAAATCTGGAATTTAAGCAAAGGGGGCAAAACAAGACAGGATGCCGATAATAAAATGCGTATCATATAACGTAAAAGGCCTAAATCACCCAGCTAAGAGGCATAGAATATTAAAAGAATTGAAAAGAATTAAAACGGACATAGCGTTCATATAAGAAACACACCTTACCCTAGAAACTAATATCAAGTTATATTCGACAGATTTCCCGATTTGGTTTTATGGGGATACTGTATCAAAACGTGCAAGGGGCGTTGCCATTGGGATAGCAAAAGGGGTTAGATTCCAGTTGACTGAAAGACTAACAGACCCCGAGGGGAGATTTCTCTTCCTAAAAGGGAAACTAGAAGGGGTGGAATGTACCCTTGCGAACATCTACTCCCCTAATACACAACAGGTAAAATATTTATTGAATATTCTAGGAAAATTAAGAGATTTCAAAAAAGGTAGGGTTATCGTGGGTGGGGATTTGAACCTATGCATGGAACCATCGGTAGATAAGACCGCTGGGACGGGGGGGGGATAAATAGTACGCAGCAAACAAAGTTAAAGAATAGCCTACACAGACATCAGTTAGTAGATGCATGGAAAATCTTAAACCCAGAGACACAAGATTATACCTTTTACTCACCGGTACACAGCTGTTATTCTTGCATTGATTATTTTCTAGTCGATCATTGCCTATTGGAAATATTGATAGAGGCAAAGATTGAATCTAGGACTATATCGGACCATGCTCCAATAAGCATCTGTTTAAATATAATAGGAAACCAGAAACCACCCCAAATTTGGAGACTTAATGAGGAACTAGTACTTGATGATACAAGCTTAACTAGAATTAAAATGGAGTTGGAGGAATACTTCAAAATAAACGACACAAACGAAATATCTAAAGCTACACTATGGGATGCCCACAAGGCCTTGATTAGAGGTATTTTTATATCTGAGGGAGCAAGGAAAAAAAAAGAGAAGAGTCTTATAAAGAATAAGTTGATTGCGGAGATATTCAAACTAGAACAAGAACATAAAAGAGATGAAAAACGACAAGAACTATATCAGGAATTAGTTAATAAACGTAACGATCTGAAAACAATTCTCTTTCAAGAAACAAAAAGAGAATTACAGTTAATTTGCGAAAGAAAGGCATATGGGGGGCAATAAAATTAGCAAACATCTATCCAGAATGGTACAGAAAAAGAAATCTAGGAATTGTCAGTACTGGATCCCTCTAGGACCCAGCGCACTCACCTGACACAGCCTTGGCTGGGAAACACTGATTGGCCAGCTCTCCTTTAAAACACCTGTGTTTTCACCCAATCAGTGCTCGTGATAGAGTTACTCTGCTTGCCTTGTGAGATCCAGCCTGACCTGTTTATCTGTAAACTTTGTGTATGACCCGGCTTGTTTGACCCTGCTTGTTGCTTCCGATTTGGTACCTTTCGAACTCTGATTATCCGTGTATGAACCGGCTTGCCTAGACCACATCCATTGCAGTGGTGCACTACTAGCACCAGCAACACCACCAACATCCACACCTGCGGTGAACTACAAGTTCCAGCTTTCCTGCTCATCAAAACACCTACTTCAGCAGTGAACTATAAGTGCCAGCTGTCCCGCTCGTCTCAACCCTGCATCCGTGGTGAACTACAAGTCCCAGCGCTGACCTGCTTCTCAAGACCTGCTCATGGTATGTGCTCTTGTTATTGAACTATAGGCATATTAGCACACCTGAACTGTTGTCTGCTGCTAGCCTGATATGAAACCTGACAGGAATTACATAGACAAAATCAAAAATAAGCAAGGAAGGGTAGTCTATACAACAAAAGATATAGCTGAAACTTTCCGCGAGTATTACGAGGACCTATATGCGGTGAAACAGAAAAAATGGGAAAAAGGGGAGAAGAAAAACAAGACCCTAGATTTTCTTCAAGAAGCAGGTCTTTCAACAGTTAACCCAAATGACGTGGTAGTAATGGATAGACCATTCACAGAAAATGAAATACAATTAGCCCTATCAAACACAGCAACAGGGAAAAGCCCAGGCCCAGATGGCCTCACTTCACTATACTATAAAAAGTGTAAAGAGATACTGGTACCACGTCTGTGCCAATATTTCAATGGCATTGGAGAGGGTTACACTTTAAGTAGAGAGGGAGCGGAGGCAACCATTACCCTAATCCCCAAGGAAGGCAAAGATGTTAAAGAATGTTCGAGCTATCGGCCAATATCTTTGTTAAATACAGATTTAAAACTGTTTGCAAAGGTATTGGCTGAGAGAGTAAAACCTGAGATGGCGAGGCTGGTCCACCCAGACCAGACAGGATTCATCCAGGGATGAGAAGGGAGAGACAATGGGATGAGGGCACTTCTCCTTCTCCATTAAATGAGGGGGAGTGGGCACCCCAGTCTACTCCTGTCGATCGACGCCGAAAAAGCGTTCGACAGGGTAGACTGGGGGCTCATGTTACAAACCCTGGAAACTCTGGGTTTTGGGAAGAGGATGTTGGAATGGATTGGAGCCCTATACCAAGCTCCAACAGCCAGGATTAAAATTAATGGGGATCTGTCCCGCCCGTTTACAATGAAGAATGGTACCAGACAGGAGTGTCCCCTTTCACCGTTATTATTTGTCCTATCCTTGGAACCTCTTTTATCAAAAATACGTAAATGTAAGGAAATAGAAGGAATCACGATAGGCGACGACGGTCATAAAATATCGGCGTTCGCGGACGATATACTCTTCTATATAACCAATCCCAAAACCTCAATCCCAAAGCTATTAGATATATGTAGACAATACGGAGATATCTCCAATTTTAAATTCAACATCAATAAAACTGAAATACTTAATGTAAATGTAACTAGGAGGGAGGTACAAACTTTAAAATTAGAATATAAATTCCCATGGGTGAAAGAACTCAAATATCTGGGCATCTACTTAGCAAACACAAGGGGAAAAATCTACGAAATTAATTATATCCCTCTGCTGAATGAAATTAAGAATGAAATTACCAGAATAAAAAATAGACCAATCTCATGGTTAGGACGAATAAATGTCTGTAAAATGGTATTGATACCTAAGATCTTATACAAGATGCAGATGATCCCCATTAAACTCCCAAAACAATTGTTTTGAATCTTGAGAAACCTGATTTTGAACTATATATGGGGAAATAAAAAGCATAGGATTTCATTTCAAACTCTAAAACAAACAAAAAATAAGGGGGGACTGGCCGTCCCAGATATCAAAAAATATTATGATGCAGCTATACTGTCGAGAATAGTGGAATGGGCCAGATCTAACAAAGAGAAAAGATGGGTCAGTGTAGAAAACGCACTAACAAAGGTGAGATTAGATAAAGTAATATGGAACCCTCCACAATATAGGGCCTTAGCTATTGATACACACGAAATAACAAAAAATGCACTTAAAATATGGGACATAACACAAAAAAAAATGGGTATGAATTTTAATTCTCCACTCATCTCACTAAAAGACAATGATTATTTTCCACCAGGGAGAATCGAGGTGCCGGGAAATTGGATTAAAAAGGACACGATCCAGCTAAGAGATATAATGCACCAAGGTCACCTAATACCATTAGAAGAACTTAATAAAAAAAAAGATAATTTTAGAGCACTAAATAACTGGAGGTACCAACAGCTAAAGCATTTTATCCAAAGACTACCTCAACCTATAAGAACAGAGGATCAGTTATCGGATATAGAAAAATTGTGTACGATGGAAAGTACCAAAGGAACTATATCAAAGATATATAAGATCTTATTACAGCTAGAAGAGCCAGAGGTACCTCCATTTATTAAAAATTGGGAGAGGGAATTAGGAACACACAGAGATAGGACCACAATAGAGAGAATTCTAAAACTGACTCATACCTCGGCAGTAGATAGCCGGACGGCGGAAATGAATTTCAAATGTCTATCAGGCTGGTATATGACCCCAGTAAAGTTAAGCAAATTCAAGAATGGACAGTCAGCCGACTGTTGGAGGGGCTGTAATGCCTGCGGAACGATGGCTCATCTATGGTGGGAGTGCCCCATGGTTAAAACTTACTGGGAGAACATCTTAAAGTTAGTTGAGGACATCACATAGATAAAAAACAAAAGAGAGCCATGGACGGCCCTCTTCCATGGGAAAGAAGGAGGGATAAAAAAATATAAAGAATCCTTGGTCCCTCATTTATTAAACGCGGCCAAGAGGTTGATACCCAGGAAGTGGAAGGAAATAGAATGCCCCATGGTTTGGGAATGGATCAATTCCGTGGAAGAAACTTATATGATGGAGGATCTCAGTGAAAACCTAGGAGAAACCAGTGGTAATAAAAAATGGGAAAACTGGAAAAGTTTTAAAAGAACATGGAGTTACACAGAGAATTTACGAGTAGATGCCTTAAAGGTATAGAAGTAATTAATATAGAAAGAGAGTGAAGTTAAGGGTGAGGTGGGATAGGGAGGGGGTTGAGGGGGGGATGGGAAGGAAAATAAGTAGTTTGTTTTCCTTTAAAGGAATTAAACATGATGTTTTCTTTTTTTTTTCACTTGGAAATATATTTAATAAGATCTAATTAATAATATTCAATAATATATTTATATATTAAAAAAATAAATAAATAAAAAAGTCATTGAAAAAGAAAAGAAAATTATTTGAAATTAAAAATAGTACCACAAATGATGCAAAGCTGGAATAGAGACGAAAATAAGCATCACTCCGTGAGCTGGTCTCTTGTGTACGGATTAAGCTGAATGTGGTCAATTTTTTTTTGGGTGTATGTCTGTAGGAGGCGGGTGGCCATTATCTTCTCTTCAGGGGTCCTGGGCTGGTGACGCGATTAGGCATGTCTCAGGGTAGAGGTGTCTATGTATGGATACACATATGGATATGTCTGGCCTGAGGAGAGGGGTCTAAAATGTGGTTATGGGTAGACACAGAATTACGTTGTTTTTTTTTTCTTTTAGTAAAGGTTTTAGTTAAGGAGAAAACCCCTGCAAACTTGGGTTTAAGATCCCTGTATGACACAAAGGCATTTGTGCTAATTAAAGAGTTTTGAAACATGTGCAGGATGCCAAGAACAGATGTCACAAGGGACGTGTAATAAGAGACTGAATTATATGAGCTGACCTATCAAATGTGCTTATGTGTATGATGTCATGTTGTCTTTAAAAAAGCCAGTAAATGGGTTTGGCTTCCTCTTGAACGCTGGACGTCGAAAGAAACAGATCTCTCTCAGTTTTCTGTATGCTTTCATGATTTGGGTCAAACGGCAGAAATGGGTTTCGCCCTGAGAATTGTGTCAGGGGCCTCATCCTCATGAGTGCTGCTGGCGCTGGTGGTGGCAGGGCTGGCTGGCAGTGGCAATACTAGCGCAGAGAGATGCTGCAGGGCCCGGTGGCGGTGCCCGGTGGAGGTGCAGCTGGCACTGGTGGTGGCAGGCAATTGAATGGATTTAGCTGTGGGGAATGGAGGTATGAATGTGGCTGCTTACCTTCAATGGCACCGCTGCTCTGACCCCCCCCCCACAAACGCTCCAGAAACCGGAAGTGATTTAAATGGCACTGCCCACTGACCTCTACTCCGGTCCCCGCTGCGCCAATCCCTTGACACCACTAGGGCATTTTAACAAATGAAAGTACAGTGGGAGTGTGTGCGGGCGCACAGCTTGCGCCCAAAACACGGCCAAAACACGGGCAAATCAGCTTCCCATAGTCCGCCGCATGTCCGGCGCCTGGTCACTCTTAAAGTTTTTTTTTTTTACAGCTTGGGGGGGGGGGGGGCACCACTGGGTTTTTGTGAAGGTAAATTTACTGCTATTCTTGTATTGTGCGGTTTTTCAAATTAAAGCAGTTTTTTTTTTACTCAACCGGACTTTTCCACATATGTGACTTCCTTGGTAGATGATCTGTCCTCCTTTGTTATGACATCACTGGTTGTTAGGATGCAGGTAGCTGTAAGGTTGAAATGGTGCAGGAATAAAAACCTGTGCCTTTGTGTAACTAAAAGGCAGGCTTGATCCACCTGCTGGCTTGTATACATTTTGGGCAATTTTTAGGCATTTTGCCAAGGCAAAAGAAACCTCAGGGGACTATGATTAAAAAGTCTGCTCTATGGTATGTTATGCATTTTTAAAAAGGAATGTGGATACCAAAGGTGTACATGTTTCTACATGGGATCATTGAACCTCAATAGATTGATATGCATAATAAATAAATAAGTTACATTTTTAGATTTATTTTTTTCAGAAGTATTCATACCAGTTGTGTGACACCACATACGTTTCATCACCCTCCTTTTTATTATCATTTACTGCTCTATATTTAATATATATTAATCCTAATAGTGAATTACAACCTGGGGGGGGGTATTTTATGAGACATTGGGTCAGATTCAGGTAGAGTTGCGCTGGAGTAATTCGATATGCGCCGCGTAACTGTGAAGATGCGCCGTCGTTTCTATGTGCCCGTACCCACCAAACTAGATGCGCCCAATAACGGGCCATTTGCGACCGGCGGAACGTTCCGACGCCAGAGTATCGTCAGCGCTTAATTTCGCTTGGCGCATCAGTCGCGCCTATTGATTTCCCCTGCAAATATGCAAATGAGGGATTTTTCCCAATTCACGAACGGATTAGCACCATACGCTGGCTACATGCGCCGCGCGTATCTCGTCCGTCCGGCGCAAAGTTATTTCTACAAAAGGCTGCTTTATCTTTACTCCAGACGGCCACAGGTCAGCAGGAGAGCAGCTACAGCAGCGTTACCGACGATAAGAGCTAGCTGAGCACCCCCACTTGCAGGACAACACCTCTGTCCATGCTTGTCTGTCAAATTTTACAGCCATGGAGGAAGACATCATAGGTCTCCATAGCCGAGATGACGGCTGACAGCTCCTGGCCATTAAAGTTCAGCTTTCTCCTGTGTGTTTGCGGGGAACGGGAGCAGCCATCTCAGAAAAAAAGTAACATCACTGCGGGGAGGGGGAGCAGGATATACTTTAGTGCCGGAATGGCGCTTCTACGGGCGCATTTAAACGCCCAACGGAAGGCATTGCGCTGACGTTTCCCGTGAAGTGGTGCCGACGGAAGTTGTGAGCATGCGCACAAAAGGGGCGAGTGGAGCCTCACTCACTGCGCATGCTCCGTGGTTGATGCGCTGAACGTAAGCCTCTGCGCTGGGCTCCGCCCATCATTTACATATGATCACACCCACTTCCCCTTGCGTCGGGTTACGCCAGCGCATTATCGTTACTCTGGCGCAAGTTTACGCGCAACTGCTATGTGAATAACAGTACTTGCGCTGAAAGGGTCGTCAGAGTAACGTAAATGAGAAGCGTTACTCTGGAGCAAAGATGCTCTCATCTACCTGAATCTGGCCCATTATCTAATTCACACTGTGTTTACTCTATGTATATGCTGTGCACTGCTGTGAAAGGTATCTAATACTTGTGTTAAAGGTGTTGGATATTTATCTCTCTGTGTACCTGTTCACATAGACCTTTTTCAGGTCATAAAGGTGCTTGCCCTTGTATATCAGTGTCAAGTGATATTTTCTGTTGTGTGACACCACAGGGTCCTTTTGGACACTTCTCTTGGTGGGTGAATGTCATTGATGCAGAAAAGAGCAGCACCCTCTGCTGATCACTGTAAGTGCAGGGCTTCCATCGATGCCCCTCAGGGCCCTTATCTCACAGGAATTGGGTTAAAGGATGCTGGATGAAAAGGTGAGCATTTTTCAGCCCGAGTGGCTTTTTTTTTTTTTTTTATTCTTTCTACAAAAAAAATTGAAAGTTGTGTTGGGCCGTGTGAGCTGAAATAAAAACAAAAGATTTTTTTACATTAGTTTTTTTTATTGTAACATACATTAAATACCCTTCAACCAGCTACTTGTGAAATTCTGTCAGTTAGATACAGTACATTAGGGATGAGATTCCTGTTCGAGTCGAACGCATGTTCGTTTCGAACATCGTCTGTTCGTTGAAATTCGAACAAAACGGGTCGTTCGTGCCAAATTTGAGTGACGCGCCACGGCCCATAATTCACTGCAGGATTGCGCGCTAATGATTGGCCAAGCATGCTGTATATCCTGCATGCTTGGCCAATCACAGCGTGCAAAAAACGGAGAGCCATAATTGGCCAAAGCCTGGGTGGCTTTGGCCAATTATGGCTCAGGGCTTAAGCACATGCCCTACACTATAAAAGGCAGCCTGCAAGGCGGCTTCGTGTAGTGTGTTGCGGCGTTGTTAATGAGAAGATCAGTCCTATAGAGAGAGAGAGAGAGAGACAGTGGGCCAGATCCACAAAGAACTGGTGCTGGCGTAGCCTATCTAAGTTACACGGACTATCACCTGTACGTTGATGGAATGCCAATGCTTCCGATTGCGGTACATGTGCTCTGTCTCCTGGGGGGGCTGTAGTGCCACATGTGTGCAATCAATGGCCCCCACAGTGCGTGGGAATCTGGCAATTCTGTAGAAATCTGTCATTGCCTTCAGTCGCAGGTCCTCAGTGGTGGGTTTGATGATTTGTTTGGCCATGCGTCTGAGAATTGCAGGGACAACCTGGTGCACACATCTGCTCATGGAGGATTGTGACATCCCAGCCACCACTCCACTTTTACGCTGAAAAGAGCCACTGGCAAGGAAATGGAGTGTTGCCATGACCTTGACCAGTGGCTGCACTGCATGTGAGCGGTGTGTTGGGCTGGTGATGTCCTCCTGCAGGGTTGTGGTTAATTCCAGGATGGCATGAGGGGTGAATCTGAAGATGCGAAACACCTCAGAATCACTCATGCCAAACAGGTCTATGCGGGTGCGGTATATCCTCTCCCGTGCCATCCTCCGTGCCATCCTCTGTGCCCTCATCCTTCTTTGTTCATCTAAAGTCAGTAGTATAGCTATGTGCGATGATGCCCCTGGCATGTTGGCATACATATTGTTGTGCAACACGTGTGACTGCTGAGCTGCTCACTAACAGTGTTGCTTTATCTAACAAGTAGACTTTTTTTCTTTTTTTAGACCAGCTTTTATCAGCTCTAATTTTAGACAGGACATTTTGCTGTTGCGCACACTGCGTCGCCTGCGCTGCACCAATGTTGTTTTGTGGATCCCCGTAAGTCCCTCATTAGCATATTTGACTAGCAAATCAATGGTGTGTCTAGCGCACTTTTGCGCGGAAGGATGCGCCAGTCTAACGAAATTACGCGGGACAAAAAAAAGTCGATTTTTTGCGTATCTCGTTCTGGGGATGCCGCGCAACGAAACGCACGCGCACATTTAGACTTACGCACGCGCATCTCCTGTTGCGCAGGCGTAATCGCTCTGTGAATCTGGGCCTTGGTGTTTACTGCACTTGTGTTGTATAGTTTGCACCTAGACATACTTGGTGTTTACTGCACTTGGGCCGTATAGTTTGCACCTAAACGTACTTGGTGTTTACTGCACTTGTGCTGTATAGTTTGCAGTTAAACCTACTTGTAGTTTACTGCACTTGTGCCGTATAGTTTGCACCTAAACGTACTTGGTGTTTACTGCACTTGGGCCGTATAGTTTTCACCTAAACATACTTGGTGTTTACTGCACTTGTGTCATATAGTTTGCACCTAGACGTACTTGGTGTTTACTGCACTTGGGCCGTATAGTTTGCACCTAAACGTACTGAGCGCCAGATTCACAGAGTAATTACGCCTGTCTAACTGGTGTTAGACTGGAGTAATTTCAAATTACGCGCGGAAACCTCAAACCATGAATAGACGGCTGCGGGCTTCAATTCGACTGGATTACGTGTTCGTACGCCTTCGGATCTACGCTGCAATAAAATTGCGGCCACTGGGTGGACTTCCCGTCGTTTTCCGCGTCGGGGTATGCTAATGAGCTTTTGCCGGCGATCCCCGAAATTACGATCTTCATTCGCAATCTCTTACGGCACCTTTAGTCATCTTTTTTCTGCGTAAAGTTATACCAGCTTTTTGCTGGTCTAATATTAGACAGCCCATGTTAAGTATGGCCGTCGTTCCCGCGTCGAATTTCTACGTTTTCCGACGTCTTTTATTATTTTTTACGTAAGTCGTCCGGGAATAGGAATGTTCATAAACGACGCTACTCAAACAACGAATGACGTAACAACGTGATTTCGCGCAATGCACGACGGGAAATTTCTGAACTGAGCATGCGCAGTTCGATCGCCGCGGGGACGCCCTTAATTTAAATTCTTCACGCCCCCCAATCGCGTATTTCGATTACGCGGCGAGAAATAGACTACGCCGCCGTAGCGTACGGGCAAAAATCTACCAGGATTCGGTGTAGAGCCTGGTGAAATACGACAGCGTAGAGTATTTCGATTACGCAGCGCAATATTAAGTGTATCTGAATCTGGCCCTTGGTGTTTACTGCACTTGTGCTGTATAGTTTGCACTTAAACCTACTTGTAGTTTACTGCACTTGTGCCGTATAGTTTGCACCTAAACGTACTTGGTGTTTACTGCACTTGGGCCGTATAGTTTGCACCTAAACGTACTTAGGGCCAGATTCAGGTAGATGAGAGTATCTTTCCTCTGGAGTAACGCTTCTCATTTACGTTACTCTGAAGACCCTTTCAGCGCAAGTCCTGTAATTCACATAGCAGTTGCGCGTAAACTTGCGCCAGAGTAACGATAATGCGCTGGCGTAACCCGACGCAAGTGGAAGTGGGTGTGATCATATGTAAATGATGGGCGGAGCCCAGCGCAGAGGCTTACGTTCAGCGCATCATCCACGGAGCATGCGCAGTGAGTGCGGCTCCACTCGCCCCCCTTGTGCGCATGCTCACAACTTCCGTCGGCACCACTTCCTGGGAAACGTCAGCGCAATGCGTTCCGCTGGGCGCTTAAAAGCGCTGGCGGAAACGCCATTCCGGCGCAAAAGTATTTCCGCTTCCCCCCACCCCAGGGAAGATACTTTTGTTTGGTGATGGCTGCTCCCGCTACCCCCAGAGAGAGGAGGAACCTGAATTTTAATGCACAGGAGGTCTCGCTCATCATTTCGGCAATGGAGACGGATAATGATTTTCTCCATGGCACAAAAAGCCGGAAGACCAGCCGGGAGAGGAAGCAGGGCATCCTGGAGTCCATTGCTGCCAGGGTCAATGTCCTGGGGTACTCCACCCGGACTGCTGGGGACATCCAAAAAAAAATTAATGACCTGCGGCGCAAGGTGAGGGACAAGGTGGCCTCCATCAGGAGGTATGAGAGGGGCACAGGTGGTGGTCCCCCATGTCCTGTCACCCTAACCGCAGAGGAGGAGGTGGTTGCTCGCTGCCTGGAGAGGGAGCAGGTGGAGGGGGTCGCAGGCTATGACTCCGTGGAGGAAGGCACAAGGACAGGTAAGTGTTTTCTAATCCCCTATTTGTTGTTTAGCATTTGGGGGGGGAGGGTACATGTGCCAAGTGTGTGGGACCACCAACATGTGTCTGCTTTGTGTCATCCACAGATGACGGAGCTGGGCCATCATCTGTCAGCGTGCATTCCACCCCATCCCCCCCACGCCATCGTGTGCCCGAGCCACTGGGTGGTGAAGAGGTTGTGGAGGAGGAGAGTGGCCACACCACACCTGCCGAGGTGGTTGTAGAGGATCCTGCTGTGGCAGAGCAGGACTTTACCTTAGTGTTGTCTGTCTCCTCCCCTTCTCCTGGGCCGTCTGTCGTCCCCTCCCCCATCCTTGGAAGCCCCTCAAGGGCGACTCCTTCCACCCGAGGACAACCATCTTCTGGCCCCAGGAAGGCGACCCAGAAGACCAGGGGGGTGTCTGATGGTGTCCAGGACCAGTTGGCGAGGGATCACGCCAGGCAGACGGAACAGATGGGGGCCATAGCGGTGCACTTGGAGAAAGTGTCTGACAGCCTGGGCTCCGTTGCCAACCTCAGCAACGCAGTGCAGGATGTAAGCTGCAACTGCGCTGCAGTGGTCACCACTTTGGGGGAGGTGCAGGGGGATATTCGGCACCTTACTGCAGCCGTCCAGGCCAACAGTGCTGCCATCCGGGACCAGGGGAGGCTGAGTCGGCGGGCCCAGCACTACCAGGTCACCCGTCAGCTCCGGATGCAGGCCCAGACGAACTCCTACCTTGGACGGATGGCCAGGGCCTTGGAGGGCACGCAGGCCACACCTGCCAGGAGTGGCCCACCTGGGGATCAGCCACCTCCAGATGCCCCCCCACCCCCACCCACTCCATCCAGGCAGCTGCGGAGCCAGAGAGGGGCCCCCAGAAGAAGCCCCCGGCATCCCCGATGAGGCCTTTTTTTTTTTCTTGTTTTATATTTTTGTTTTGGACATACTCAGGTCATGAGTTTATTTTTTATTTTTCTCAGGTTATGAGATTTTGTTTATTTTATTTATCAGGATATGATATTATTAATTTATTTTTGTACTGCACACAGTCAGGAGTGCAGGGGACAGTGTGAATGGTGTGTGAATGTGAGGGGGTGGCACTCCTGAAAGTAAGGGGTGTCACCCTCGGCCGTGGTGGTGAAGTGAACCCCACGGCTGAATGAATGACGTGTGAAAGGTGTGTGAATGGACAGTGACATCATTGGGGCCTTGACGCTGGCGTTACTGCTCCCAACTCCTACATGCTGGACTTGGGCTAATCCAATGCGATGTGCATGTGGTGTGTGTGATCTAGGGACATCAGTGGTGTACACGCGTGCATTGTCTGTGTTATTAATGTTTTGGTTTAGTGTCCAAAGATGCCTACGGCGAGGACCCTCCTGACTGCTCTTCCATCAGCAGACTGGGTGTCCTCTGGCAGGTGGGGACTGTGTGGGTCGGGGGTCAGGTCATCACGTATGTCAATATGCAGGCCTTTTTTCATAGCAAAGTTATGTAGTATGCAACATGCACCGATGATCTGACACACAAAGGTAGGGGAATACAATAGGGCCCCCCCAGACTTATCCAGGCATCGGAAACGGGACTTCAGGAGCCCAAATGTTTGCTCCACCACTGCACGGGTTTTGATGTGTGCTTCATTGTATTTTCTCTCTCCTCTGGTTTGGGGGTTCCGGAAAGGAGTCATTACATGGGGTCCCAGTGCATATGCAGAGTCACCTGTAAGGGAAAAGACAGGATAATGTTAGTCATGCATGTGCGATTTCTGTTGTGCATCACGGGAGGGGATAGTCATGCCTGACTCCCATGTCACTTACCAACCAGCCAGCTGTCCCCATACATGTTCTGGTTAAATTCTGCTGGGATGGGGCTCTGACGGTATATGTAGCTGTCATGGCTGGACCCGGGGTGTTTGGCACGGACGTGCCATATGAGGCATTGGGCATCGGCTATCACCTGTACGTTGATGGAATGCCAATGCTTCCGATTGCGGTATATGTGCTCTGTGGCACTGGGGGGCTGTAGGGCCACATGTGTGCAATCAATGGCCCCCACAGTGCGTGGGAATCTGGCAATGTTGTAGAAATCTGTCATTGCCTTCAGCCGCAGCTCCTCAGTGGTGGGTCTGATGAACTGGTTGGACATGCGTCTGAGGATTGCAGGGACAACCTGGTGCACACATCTGCTCACGGAGGATTGTGACATCCCAGCCACCACTCCACTTGTACGCTGGAATGATCCACTTGCAAGGAAATGGAGTGTTGCCAGGACCTTCACCAGTGGCTGCACTGCTTGTGAGCGGTATGTCTTGCTGGCGATGTCATCCTGCAGGGTTGTGGTTAGTTCAAGTATTGCATCTGGGCTGAATCTGAAGAGGCGATACACCTCCTCATCCCCCATGCCAAAGAGGTTCATACGAGTGCGGTATATCCTCTCACGTGGCCGCCTTCTTGGTTCCAGGGGACCCATCAGTAGTTCTAGGACCACAATTGCCCCTGGCATGTTGGCACACAGAGGTGTTGTCCTTGCAAGTGTTGTTGTTCAGCAAGCTCCTATCGTCGGTAACGCTGCTGTAGCTGCTCTCCTGCTGACCTGTGACCGTCTGGAGTAAAGATAAAGCAGCCTTTTGTAGAAATAACTTTGCGCCGGACGGACCAGATACGCGCGGCGCATGTAGCCAGCGTATGGTGCTAATCCGTTCGTGAATTGGGAAATCTCCCTCATTTGCATATTTGCAGGGGAAATCAATGGGCGCGACTGATGCGCCCAGCGAAAATAAGCGCTGACGATACTCTGGCGTCGGAACGTTCCGCCGGTCGCAAATGACCCGTTATTGGGCGCATCTAGTTTGGTGGGTACGGGCACATAGAAACGACGGCGCATCATCACAGTTACGCGGCGCATATCCAAATACTCCAGCGGAAGTGTTCGTGAATCTGGCCCATAGTGTTTACTGCACTTGTGTTATATAGTTTGCACCTAAACGTACTTGGGGCCAGATTCACGTACATCGGCGCATTTTTTGACTGGCGTAGGGCACCTCCTTTACGTTAGACTGCCGCAATGTAGCGGCGCAATCACCGTATTCTCGATTGATTTGCGCAGAAAATAGCGCCTGTGCAACGTAATTTCAGAGGCGTAAGGCGGAGTAATTCAAATTGGGAAGGACGTGGGCGTGTTACATTGAAATGAGCCGTGACCCCATGCAAATGAAGGGCCGGTCGGCCGGCCGGCTCGCGCATGCGCACATGAAGCAGACCATGGTCAGCACCTCTGTGCGCATGCTCACAACTCGGGAACGGCGCAATCAGTGAAATTGGAAGTGGACTAGGGCAACTTAGTGAACTACGCAGACAGCATAAATAGACAGACACAAACCCACTTCCTTTGCAAAAGTACATCCCTTAGTATCCCTTCCTATACAGCAAGGTGCTTTTGTTCTGTTGTTTATTAGCGTTTTTTTGTTTGTTTGTGACGTGTCTTTGAGATATTTGGGTACTGTTTTGCAGAGTGATTTTTGTCTTTTATGTGTTTTCTTTGTTGTTATTTTGTTTAAATTATATTTTTGCTGGGCATTTTTTATTTTTGCTGGTCATTTTTTTTTTTTTTGGTTCTGTTTGTGTATGATTTGGGAATGTGGGGGTGACATTCCTGCCAGGAAAGGGGTGTCGCCCTCATTTGTGGTGGAGAAGTGATCCCCAGGTCCATGTGAATGGTGTATGAATGTACAGTGACATAATTGGAGCCGTGGCATGGCGTTGCTGCTCACAAGTCCTGCATGGTGGGCTTGTGCCAATCCAATGTGATGAGGATGTGATGTGTCTGTGCTAGGGACCACAGTGGTGTGCATGCATGCATTCTCATTGTGCCATGATTATTGTGTGTGTTTAACATGCAAAGATGCCTAATGTGAGCTGTCTCCTGGCTGCTCTTCCCTCAGAAGACGGGGTAGCCTTGGTTAGGGGGGTTCCGTATAGGAGTCATGAGATGGGGTCCCAGTGCATATGCAGAGTCACCCTGAAGGGATAAGACAGGAGGATGTTAGTAGTGCATGTGCCCCTTGTGATTTCAGCATCATGGGGGGGACAGTCATGCCTGCCACCCATGTCACTCACCAACCAGCCAGCTGTCCCCATACATGTTCTGTTCGAAATCTGTGGGGATGGGGCTATGATTGTATGTGTGTGTGATATATCAAGTGAAGAGTGAGGGGCTTGTATCATATTAGATTATTATATCCATCAAGGTTTTAAAGGGCTATTGAAAGATAGTGAGACCGTGTTTGTAATTTGTATGTACTGTATGTTATGTATTGATGTATATATGTATGTATATTTTTTGTAAAAAAAAAAAAAATCCTTTCCCGTGCCCTCCTCCTTTTTTGCTCATCTAAAGTCAGTAGTATAGCTATGAGCATGGATGCCACTGGCATGTTGGCATACAGATTGTTGTGCAACAAGTGTGACTGCTCAGCTCCTCACTAACAGTGTTGCTTTCTCTGACATGTAGACGAATTGTCTAATTTTATACCACCTTTTATATGGTCTAATTTTAGACAGGCCGTGCAGCTGTTGCGCACAGCGAGTAGCCTGCGCTGCACCAACGTTCTTTTGTGGATCCCCGTAACTCCCTCATTAGCATATTTGAATAGCAAATCAATGGTGTGTCTAGCGCAGTTTTACACGGACGAATGCGCCTGTCTATCGAAATTACGCCGGACCAAAAAAGTAGATTTCTTGCGTATCTCGTTTTGGGGATGCGGCGCATCGAAACGCATGCGCTAATTTAGACTTACGCCGCGCATCTCCTGTTACGCCGGCGTAATCGCTCTGTGAATCTGGCCCTTGGTGTTTACTGCACTTGTGCTGTACAGTTTGCACCTAAACGTACTTGGTGTTTACTGCACTTGTGCTGTATAATTTGCACTTAAACCTACTTGGAGTTTACTGCACTTGTGCTGTATAGTTTGCACTTAAACCTACTTCTAGTTTACTGCACTTGTGCCGTATAGTTTGCACCTAAACGTACTTGGGGCCAGATTCAGGTAGATGAGAGTATCTTTCCTCTGGAGTAACGCTTCTCATTTACGTTACTCTGAAGACCCTTTCAGCGCAAGTCCTGTAATTCACATAGCAGTTGCGCGTAAACTTGCGCCAGAGTAACGATAATGCGCTGGCGTAACCCGACGCAAGTGGAAGTGGGTGTGATCATATGTAAATGATGGGCGGAGCCCAGCGCAGAGGCTTACGTTCAGCGCATCATCCACGGAGCATGCGCAGTGAGTGCGGCTCCACTCGCCCCCCTTGTGCGCATGCTCACAACTTCCGTCGGCACCACTTCCTGGGAAACGTCAGCGCAATGCGTTCCGCTGGGCGCTTAAAAGCGCTGGTGGAAACGCCATTCCGGCGCAAAAGTATTTCCGCTTCCCCCCACCCCAGGGAAGATACTTTTGTTTGGTGATGGCTGCTCCCGCTACCCCCAGAGAGAGGAGGAACCTGAATTTTAATGCACAGGAGGTCTCGCTCATCATTTCGGCAATGGAGACGGATAATGATTTTCTCCATGGCAAAAAAAGCCGGAAGACCAGCCGGGAGAGGAAGCAGGGCATCCTGGAGTCCATTGCTGCCAGGGTCAATGTCCTGGGGTACTCCACCCAGACTGCTGGGGACATCCAAAAAAAAATTAATGACCTGCGGCGCAAGGTGAGGGACAAGGTGGCCTCCATCAGGAGGTATGAGAGGGGCACAGGTGGTGGTCCCCCATGTCCTGTCACCCTAACCGCAGAGGAGGAGGTGGTTGCTCGCTGCCTGGAGAGGGAGCAGGTGGAGGGGGTCGCAGGCTATGACTCCGTGGAGGAAGGCACAAGGACAGGTAAGTGTTTTCTAATCCCCTATTTGTTGTTTAGCATTTGGGGGGGGGGAGGGTACATGTGCCAAGTGTGTGGGACCACCAACATGTGTCTGCTTTGTGTCATCCACAGATGACGGAGCTAGGCCATCATCTGTCAGCGTGCATTCCACCCCATCCCCCCCACGCCATCGTGTGCCCGAGCCACTGGGTGGTGAAGAGGTTGTGGAGGAGGAGAGTGGCCACACCACACCTGCCGAGGTGGTTGTAGAGGATCCTGCTGTGGCAGAGCAGGACTTTACCTTAGTGTTGTCTGTCTCCTCCCCTTCTCCTGGGCCGTCTGTCGTCCCCTCCCCCATCCTTGGAAGCCCCTCAAGGGCGACTCCTTCCACCCGAGGACAACCATCTTCTGGCCCCAGGAAGGCGACCCAGAAGACCAGGGGGGTGTCTGATGGTGTCCAGGACCAGTTGGCGAGGGATCACGCCAGGCAGACGGAACAGATGGGGGCCATAGCGGTGCACTTGGAGAAAGTGTCTGACAGCCTGGGCTCCGTTGCCAACCTCAGCAACGCAGTGCAGGATGTAAGCTGCAACTGCGCTGCAGTGGTCACCACTTTGGGGGAGGTGCAGGGGGATATTCGGCACCTTACTGCAGCCGTCCAGGCCAACAGTGCTGCCATCCGGGACCAGGGGAGGCTGAGTCGGCGGGCCCAGCACTACCAGGTCACCCGTCAGCTCCGGATGCAGGCCCAGACGAACTCCTACCTTGGACGGATAGCCAGGGCCTTGGAGGGCACGCAGGCCACACCTGCCAGGAGTGGCCCACCTGGGGATCAGCCACCTCCAGATGCCCCCCCACCCCCACCCACTCCATCCAGGCAGCTGCGGAGCCAGAGAGGGGCCCCCAGAAGAAGCCCCCGGCATCCCCGATGAGGCCTTTTTTTTTTTTCTTGTTTTATATTTTTGTTTTGGACATACTCAGGTCATGAGTTTATTTTTTCTTTTTCTCAGGTTATGAGATTTTGTTTATTTTATTTATCAGGATATGATATTATTAATTTATTTTTGTACTGCACACGGTCAGGAGTGCAGGGGACAGTGTGAATGGTGTGTGAATGTGAGGGGGTGGCACTCCTGAAAGTAAGGGGTGTCACCCTCGGCCGTGGTGGTGAAGTGAACCCCACGGCTGAATGAATGACGTGTGAAAGGTGTGTGAATGGACAGTGACATCATTGGGGCCTTGACGCGGCGTTACTGCTCCCAACTCCTACATGCTGGACTTGGGCTAATCCAATGCGATGTGCATGTGGTGTGTGTGATCTAGGGACATCAGTGGTGTACACGCGTGCATTGTCTGTGTTATTAATGTTTTGGTTTAGTGTCCAAAGATGCCTACGGCGAGGACCCTCCTGACTGCTCTTCCATCAGCAGACTGGGTGTCCTCTGGCAGGTGGGGACTGTGTGGGTCGGGGGTCAGGTCATCACGTATGTCAATATGCAGGCCTTTTTTCATAGCAAAGTTATGTAGTATGCAACATGCACCGATGATCTGACACACAAAGGTAGGGGAATACAATAGGGCCCCCCCAGACTTATCCAGGCATCGGAAACGGGACTTCAGGAGCCCAAATGTTTGCTCCACCACTGCACGGGTTTTGATGTGTGCTTCATTGTATTTTCTCTCTCCTCTGGTTTGGGGGTTCCGGAAAGGAGTCATTAGATGGGGTCCCAGTGCATATGCAGAGTCACCTGTAAGGGAAAAGACAGGATAATGTTAGTCATGCATGTGCGATTTCTGTTGTGCATCATGGGAGGGGATAGTCATGCCTGACTCCCATGTCACTCACCAACCAGCCAGCTGTCCCCATACATGTTCTGGTTAAATTCTGCTGGGATGGGGCTCTGACGGTATATGTAGCTGTCATGGCTGGACCCGGGGTGTTTGGCACGGACGTGCCATATGAGGCGTTGGGCATCGGCTATCACCTGTACGTTGATGGAATGCCAATGCTTCCGATTGCGGTATATGTGCTCTGTGGCACTGGGGGGCTGTAGGGCCACATGTGTGCAATCAATGGCCCCCACAGTGCGTGGGAATCTGGCAATGTTGTAGAAATCTGTCATTGCCTTCAGCCGCAGCTCCTCAGTGGTGGGTCTGATGAACTGGTTGGACATGCGTCTGAGGATTGCAGGGACAACCTGGTGCACACATCTGCTCATGGAGGACTGTGACATCCCAGCCACCACTCCACTTGTACGCTGGAATGATCCACTTGCAAGGAAATGGAGTGTTGCCAGGACCTTCACCAGTGGCTGCACTGCTTGTGAGCGGTGTGTTGGGCTGGTGATGTCATCCTGCAGGGTTGTGGTTAGTTCAAGTATTGCATCTGGGCTGAATCTGAAGAGGCGATACACCTCCTCATCCCCCATGCCAAAGAGGTTCATACGAGTGCGGTATATCCTCTCACGTGGCCGCCTTCTTGGTTCCAGGGGACCCATCAGTAGTTCTAGGACCACAATTGCCCCTGGCATGTTGGCACACAGAGGTGTTGTCCTTGCAAGTGTTGTTGTTCAGCAAGCTCCTATCGTCGGTAACGCTGCTGTAGCTGCTCTCCTGCTGACCTGTGACCGTCTGGAGTAAAGATAAAGCAGCCTTTTGTAGAAATAACTTTGCGCCGGACGGACCAGATACGCGCGGCGCATGTAGCCAGCGTATGGTGCTAATCCGTTCGTGAATTGGGAAATCTCCCTCATTTGCATATTTGCAGGGGAAATCAATGGGCGCGACTGATGCGCCCAGCGAAAATAAGCGCTGACGATACTCTGGCGTCGGAACGTTCCGCCGGTCGCAAATGACCCGTTATTGGGCGCATCTAGTTTGGTGGGTACGGGCACATAGAAACGACGGCGCATCATCACAGTTACGCGGCGCATATCCAAATACTCCAGCGGAAGTGTTCGTGAATCTGGCCCTTGGTGTTTACTGCACTTGGGCCGTATAATTTGCACCTAAACGTACTTGATGTTTACTGCACTTGTGTTGTATAGTTTGCAACTAGACGTACTTGGTGTTTACTGCACTTGGGCCGTATAGTTTGCACCTAAACGTACTTGGTGTTTACTGCACTTGTGCTGTATAGTTTGCACTTAAACCTACTTGGTAAAAGTAAAAGGCTTGACTGACATTAGCTTTCTTTGCTTAATTTTGACTTGCAGAAATAATGGAGGCCTTCAGAGAACAGGAGTTCTTCACAGAATTAGTTTAAAGGGGAAAGCGGATGGCAACCCCACTTTTTTCTAGAATTTTTCTTTCCCAAATTTTTTTTTATTCAGCCAAGATCTGGCATTGTAATGGCCCCCCCACCCCTAAAATAATCGACATATTGTTGCCACACAGCACGTGCGATTTGGGGGGCCAAGCCTGTATAAACAGGCTCACGGGCCACCACTGGAACATCAATCACCTCATCGGGCACAAGTGTCATGTAGTTTGTTGAGGGTCTCTTTAGGAAATTGTGCAATATGCAGCAGCAAAGTATGACATGGTTCAGATTCTACTTAACAAACCTACAGTCCTTGTCTGGTTTGCACCGCCTGTATACTGCTGTTCAAAGTATATAGGGCCAATGGGTCTTGTAATGACCTGGGGGGAGTGGTGGCGGGGAAACCCATGATATTTTTTTCAGCGATTTTTATCCATATTGTAGGACCATGGACCAAACATTACATTAAAGCCACAAACAGTCTTAAAATTACTTTTTTCTTATAGTAATCTCATTTTGTGCAGGGACAGTTCTAAACATGTGCCACCTCTTAGGCCTCGTACACACGAGGCAATAGATTTGTTCAAATCTGTCCGTCCGACAGATTTGAACAAATCTGTCTGCTGGGATTTTGGTTTGCTCGCGTGTACACACGAGCAAACCAAAATCCCCGCCAGCAGAGAGCGCGCTGATGTGTCGGTGACGTGGCGGTGACGTGGCGGTGTCAACCAGGAAGTAAAACACTTCCGCGCATGCGCCAAATCTATTCGGCGGCGGTGCGGGATGACATGTCTGCTGGTAAGTGTACTAACCAGCAGACATGTCGGGCGGGCGGATTCCCACCCGATAGAGTTCAAAGCATGCTTTGAAATCTGTCGGGTGGCCAAATCCGTCGGCTCGGCCGTACACACGATCTAATCTGTCTGCTGAAACGGTCCAGCGGACCGTTTCCAGCGGACAGATTTGATCGTGTGTACGAGGCCTCAGGCATACTATAGACACCTAGCAGGTACGATATTTAAAGGAATTTTGCATTCTTTTCTCACTTTAAGCATTATTAAAATCGCTGCTCCAGAAAAAACTATAGGGCCAGATTCACGTACATTGGCGCATATATTGACCGGCGTAGCGCACCTCCTTTACGTTAGACCGGCGCAATGTAAAGGCGCAAGTACCGTATCCTTGTAGTATTTGCTCACAAATTTGCGCCGGTGTAACGTAAATTCCGAGGCGTAAGGCAGTGTAATTCAAATTGGGAAGGACGTGTTCCATTGAAATGAGCCGTGACCCCATGCAAATGAAGGGCCGGCCGGATTGAGCATGCGCGCATGAAGCAGACTATGGTCAGCACCTCTCTGCGCACGCTCAGAACTCGGCACGGCGCAATCAGTGAGCTTGGAACTAGGCCCGGTCAACTTAGTAAACTACGCACAGTGCTTAAATAGACCGAGAGAAACGCCCTTCCTTTGCAAAAGTACATCCATTTGTTTCCCTGCCTACAGCAAGGTGCTTTTGTTCTGTTGTTTGTTAGTGTTTGTGACGTCTCTTTGAGATTTTTGCAGAGTGTTTTGGAGAGTGTTTTGGAGAGCGATTATTGGTGAGTGTTTTGGAGAGTGATTTTTGGTGAGTGTTTGGGAGAGTGATTTGGAGAGTGTTGTTTGAACATGAGTGAGAGGAAGAGGAAATAAAAATTTTCCTTGCGGGAGAAGGAAATAATTATCAGGGCCATTACCCAACATGGGCGTTTCCTGCACGGCATGGAGAGTGACAACACCACCCCGGCCAGGAAGAGTCAGATATTGCAGGACATCGCCGACGAGGTAAATGCTTTGGGGGGTGAAACCCGGGCACGCCAGGGGATCCAAAAGAAGATCAATGATCTCCGGCGTGTGGTCCGTGGGAAGCTGGCCAAGATTGCAGCGCATGGCAGGGGCACTGGAGGGGGCCCACCATGCACTGTTAGGCTGATTGAGGAGGAGCGTGCGGTGGCCCAGACCTTCAACAGGCAGCAAGTGGAGGGGCTGCCTGGCTTTGACTCCATTGAAGAGGCCGTGAGGACAGGTGTATATATATATTTTTTCTATCTGGCGTGTAGTATGTGTGTGGGGGGGGGAGGGAATATGTGGCAAGTGTGTGGATCCTCCAACCTGTGAATGTTTTGTGTCATCCACAGATGTGCAGGAGGGTGCTGGGCCATCTGGCCTGTCTGCACCATCCCCGGGACAACAGTCTGAGGAAGACCCCCAGACAAGGCCGGAGTCCTCTGAGGAGGAGGAGTTTGAGTTGGAGGTCATGTCTGGGAATGACTTGATGTTAATTTTGGAGGAGTCTTCCCCTATGGCTGGCAGCAGCCAGGCCTCCATCAGGGGTAGCCCCTCACACTCCTCCCCCTCCAAGGGGCTCCCCTTCTCCCCGGCCACAAGCCTCATCTGGAGGCAGGAAGGCGACCCACAAGACTAGGGGGTGGCCGAGGTTCTGCCTGCCAATCTGAGAAGGGACCAGGCCCTTCAGACCCGCCATCTGGGACAGGTCAGCCAGACTTTGGGGCGGATGAAGGAGAGCCTGTCCTCCATAAAGGATTCAGTTGGGGACATGGCCTGTAACTCCTTAGCTCTGATCAATTGCCAAAATGAACTGCAGGCTACCACAGCAGGCGTTGGTCAGGATGTGCGGGCCCTCGGCCAGGATGTGCGGGCCCTCACCCAGGCTATCCAGGCCAATACGGCAACCCTCAATGCTGGCCTGACCAGAATAGCTGTGGCCTTGGAGGGCAGAGACCAGGGGATGCTCCTCCTTCCCCGGATTAACCCCCCCATGAGTCTCCCCTGAGGAGCCAGGGGCCGTGGCCGCCCCAGGCGCGGGTCACACCAGCGGCGGTAGTTTTTTTGTGCTTTTCTGTGTTTTCTTTGCTGTGCTTTTTTTTTTTTTTTGCTGGGCATTTTTTTTTTTGCTGGGCATTTTTTTTTTGATTTTTTTTCTGTTTGTGAATGATTTTTGAATGTGGGGGGTGATATTCCTGCCAGAAAAGGGGTGTCACCCTCATTTGTGGTGGAGAAGGGTTCCCCAGGACCAGGGAGAAGTGATCCCCAGGTCCGTGTGAATGGTGTATGAATGTACAATGACATAATTGGAGCCGTGGCGTGGCGTTGCTGCTCACAAGTCCTGCATGGTGGGCTTGTGCTAATCCAATTTGATGAGGATGTGGGGTGTGTGTGCTAGGGACCACAGTGGTGTGCATGCATGCATTCTCATTGTGCCAGGATTAATGTGTGTGTTTAACGTGCAAAGATGCCTAATGTGAGCTGTCTCCTGGCTGCTCTTCCCTCAGAAGACGGGGTAGCCTCGGTTAGGGGGGCATTGTCTGGTTCGGGGGTCAGGTCATCACGTATGTCAATCTCCAGGCCCTTTCTCACTGCGAAGTTGTGCAGCATGCAACATGCACTGATGATCTGGCATACAAAGTTTGGGGAATACAACAGACTTATCCAGGCATCGGAAACGTGACTTCAGGAGGCCAAAGGTGCGCTCCACCACTGCACGGGTACGTGCGTGTGCTTCATTGTATCTTTCCTTTCCTGGGGTTTGGGGGTTCCGGATAGGAGTCATGAGATGGGGTCCCAGTGCATATGCAGAGTCACCTGGAAGGGAAAAGACAGGAGGATGTTAGTAGTGCATGTGCCCCTTGTGATTTCTGCATCATGGGGGGGGGGGACAGTCATGCCTGACTCCCATGTCACTCACCAACCAGCCAGCTGTCCCATACATGTTCTGTTCGAATTCCATTGGGATGGGGCTCTGATTGTATATGTAGCTGTCATGGCTGGATCCGGGGTGTTTAGCACGGACGTGTCATATGAGTCCTTGGGCATCGACTATCGCCTGTATGTTGATGGAATGCCAATGCTTCTGATTGCGGTATATGTGCTCTGTCTCACGGGGGGCTGGAGTGCCACATGTGTGCAATCAATGGCCCCCACAGTGCTCCTGGGTGGGTTTGATGATTTGGTTGGCCATGCGTCTGAGAATTGCAGGGATAACCTGGTGCACACATCTGCTCATGGAGGATTGTGCCATCCCAGCCACCACTCCACTTGTTCTTTGAAAAGAGCCACTCCTAATGGAGTGTTGCCAGGACCTTGACCAGTGGCTGCACTGCATGTGAGCGTTGTGTTGGGCTGGTGATGTCCTCCTGCAGGGTTGTGGTTAATTCCAGGATGGCATGAGGGGTGAATCTGAAGATGCGATACACCTCAGAATCACTCATGCCAAAGATGTCTATGCGTGTGCTGTATATCCTCTCCCGTGCTCTCCTCCTTCTGCGCTCATCTAAAGTCAGTAGTATAGCTATGAGCAAGGATGCCCCTGGCATGTTGGCATACAGATTGTTGTCATGCAAGTGTGGCTGCTCAGCTCGTCCCTAACGGTGTGGCTTTAGCTGACATGTAGATGGATTGTCCAATTTTAAACCTGCTTTTATAAGGACTAACTTTAGACCGGACAAACAGCTGATGCGCACAGCGCGTAGCCTGCACCGCACAAACTTACTTTTGTGGATCGCCGTATCTCCCTCACTTGCATATTTGCATAGCAAATCAATGGTGTGTCTAGCGCATTTTTGCGCGCACGATGCGCCGGTCTATCGAAATTACGTCAGTCGAAAAATTCTAGATTTCAGGCGTATATCGTTTTGGGGATACGGCGCATAGATACGCAGGCGCATATTTAGGCTTACGCCGCACATCGAGTGAAACGCCGGCTTAAGTGCTTTGTGGATCTGGCCCATAGTTTTCAAAACTTTTTTTCCATTGATACATGTTCCCTGGGGCAAGATCCGGGTTCTCAAAGACGTTTTTCGACAATAACTTGAATATTGGGCTTTAATATGAGCACTTTTGAATTCAAACGTTCAAGTCCCATAGACTTCAATAGGGTTCTAAATGTTCCGCGAATGTTCGGCCGTTCGAAGGTTCTGGTGCGAACCGAACGCAGGGGTGTTCGGCTCATCCCTACAGTACATATTTTGACAGGAAGTCAGGTAAATCTGTGTGTGTTGTCTCAGATGGAAGATACTTTTCTGCCTTGTGTAGACAATACACCAATTACTATTGGGCGTCGGCTGTAGAAATGGTCAGAGAGGTTTGGGGAGTTAGAAGCCTTCAGCTGTTCAAAATGAAGCAATTAAAGCCCCTATAAAAATAGCCTAAAGGATAATGACTGATTGCTGGTTCCTGGGGCTTTGTGAAGTGAAGGAGCAGTCAGAAGCACTTCTGAAGAGGTGAGGTGCTGATGGATATTTCTGTGTGAGAAATATCAAAGAGACTTTTTTTGTTGTTTTCTGCTGTAGGACCAGCAGTGTCTGCCCGGCAGTAGGCTGTGCCAGACTCAATAGGTAGGTTCCTGTGTTGGGAAGGTAGACGCCCCAAGTGGCAAGGGTTTATTTTGTGTTTTGTTTTGTTTATACTGTTTTGATGCTTGCACGTGTATCCCGCAAGATGGAAAAATAAACCATATCATTTGTTTTCAGTCATCGTCAAGTGCGTTTTTGTACAGTTCAGCGTGTAGTGAACCCATAGAGGGGGTCACACACACCCGCTACCGAGTTAATCCCTCACACATGGTGGAGTGCCGCGGGCAGTTAAAGTAAACCCAAAACAGAGGAAAAGGATAGCAAGCCCTCTCTGATTGAGAATCCAGAGGACCATAAGGCTATGGAGGTTACCACGTCTGTTGTTGAGATGGAATCATCACTGGAGTGTAGTACTTCACCAGAGGAACACGAAGTGCAGCCAGAGGAGTGTGCCCTGGCAGAGCCTGAAACTCCCGAAGTGAAGGAGGCGCCATTAGTAGTAGAAGAGTCTGTAGAGCCTGTTGAATCTAATGTTGTGAATGGCGTTCCAGAGGTCAAACCAGACGAGATCAAACCAGAAGAGAAAGACCCTCATGTACAAAAAGGTGCTGAGGAGGTCCCGGCTGTCCCCGCAGTAGCAGCTCCTATGAAGCTGAATCAACGGTCTGACAGTTCTGCTAAATACAGTAGAGAACCGTTAGCAAATACGTTGAAGAAATTTGATGATCCAGCTACCAAAGCTGTTACCTTGGAACTGGAACCCAACAAGTTTAAAGGCAAGATTTTGGATTGCTCCAGATCTTTTCGCAAAGCCAAATTGCTGCATTACCATATGAAGTATTTCCCTGGCATTGACAAGTCAGAGCAGGATCAGAGTCGTGTCACGAGGCATATGCAGACAAGAGGCTCTTTAGCTCACGAAAAGGCCAGTCAGCAAAGCTCAAAGAGGAGACGCACCACAAACAGTTTAAATTCCCACCGACCGTCCCTAAAAGACAAAAGCAAGGAGAACTTAATCCAGAAGTCTCATCGCAAGCCAGACAAGCTGTCTGAAAATGTTAAAGAAAAATTCAAAGATTTCTTGAGTCTGAAGTCAAAGAAAAAGAAGAAGAAAAAGAAAGCAAAGTCAGAGCTGTCTGGTAGGGAAGAGAACATAAGGGTTTCTAAGGAGCTCTCACCAAAAAAATTTCAACCTTCAAAGCTCAACAGTGATTATAAGGCCCCGTGTTCCGGTAAAAGCAGCGATCATAGATGCCGTCCATATACAAGACTAAGTGATGAGGAGACGCTCAGTGATTCTTGCATGGAAAGCTTACTTTGGAGTGATGAGGATTACAACGAAGAGATCGTTGTCACGCATGCTCATGGTTTTCTAAATGTTGGCCGCAACAGGAGCAAGTACAGCTCTGCCAAGCAAAGACTTATGATGGACAGTATGGATGAGTTGCTAGGACTCTGCTCTGGAAAATTTGTCTGTCAAGATGATGGTCCAGATCAAGAATCTTTTAGTTTTCATGCTGAAAATGAGAAAAGTGACCTAATGAATGAAGCAGTTGCTCTCTGTGCCGGTTCTTTCACCAACAGAGAAAATTAAGGAAATGAGGCCGGGTTTGAGAATTTCCATCTTCTTCCATGTGATGATTCTGACAGCGAAGAGTTTGCAGAAATTGAAAGTGGTACAGAAGATGAAGAGGAGGAAGTGAAGGTGGCAGTAAAGAAAGAGCCGATCCTGTCACTGCTGGATGTCCTGGAGGAGGATGACGCCCTGCAGGATGAGGCGTCTGCTGTGCTGGCGGGGAGCGATTCCGAAAAGTGCTCCCACCCCCTGGGTTATGTGAAGAGACAAGCGATGTACGCCTGCAGTACCTGCACCCTGGATAACGAGGAGCCTGCTGGGATATGTCTGGCCTGTACATACAAGTGTCATGAAGGCCACGACCTGTTTGAGCTCTACACCAAGAGGAAATTTCGCTGCGATTGTGGAAATTACAAATTTAAACAGTGGGAGTGCAAGTTATATCCGCATAAAGAGAAGAAAAACCTGGCTAATAATTACAAGGACAATTTCTTTGGCATCTACTGCACATGTAAGAGACCGTACCCTGATCCTGAGGATGAGACCCCAGATGAGATGGTGTGCCAGAGCTGTATGGATCACTGTTCATTTCTTTGGGACTACTCTGCCAAGTTAGGAGTTCCTGGTGTCACCAAGATTACCAAAGCAGAAACGGAACATGAAGATGTGAAAGTTGATGATTGTCCTACGGAAACAGCCAACACTCAGAATGGACTTACAATGAATACTGAAGAATGTGTGGAAGTTAATGACGATGAGGAGGAGGCAATTCTTAGAAAGCTAAATATGAAGGACTTTATGGAAAATGAAGCTGAACTTTCTGGAAGTGATGTTGAAAGTGAAATCCCTGACCGCTTCAGAGCAAATTAAGTGGCTGAAGTGCAGGAAGTAGGGGTTTGCACATTTTCAGTTCTCAGTCAGTTGCTTGATGGAAATAAAGCTGAAAAACTTAATTTTGACACTGCACTAAATGATGTAGAAAAAGTGTGTCCAATATCCACTGAGCCTTGTGAATGTAGTAAGGCAGGTGATATTCATGACTTTCCCATAATTGATGATCAGCAGAGCAGGGTCATTGAGGAATCTGAATTGCAAGAAATATGCACCCAGACTGAAGCTATTTTTGCCTCTGTGAATTATTTGCATGTTGAAGAGCAGTGTGTTAACTTTTATGTTAATGAAATCGGATTTGAATATAACGGTAATGTCACATCCTGTGAAACCCAGTCTTTAGAAAGGGTTCTGTCAGAGCAAGTAACGCAGGATAATACTTTGGACTTGACTACCGAGATTCCTCGGGAAGTAAAATCTATTTTTCAAAGTGTAGAATCTGTAATAGCAGGTGAGCCCTCGGAACGTTGTGAAACCTCCATCACTGAAGTGGTCATTTTTCTGAAGTTGGGCGTGACCGGATGAAGGAGGGCGTGAGAGTCGTGGTGTGAGTGTGCGAAGATGTCCACCTCGCCTCCCCTCTGCTATTGTACTGCCGCTCTATAGTATGTGTGAGCGTTTGTTTCCAGCAAAGCCCTGAGCCTGGCTGCCTACCATCGCTATTGACATTCGGCGTTTCACCTGGATGCAGCGTGACCCGCGAGTTCCCCACTCAGGCACTGGAGCTCCTTGTGGGGGTACTTCACCTGGCTGACAGGAACTGGAGCTGGAGCTGATCTGCAGCCTTCGTAGCCGGTGCTCGGGTGTTGCCGTGCTGCTTTGCGGCTGAGCCTTGCTGGACGGAGCCGACCGGAGCCTGCTGATTTCCAAGTACGGAGCCCCGATACCGTCCGAAGTCTCGCGAGATTTCGCGACCACGCGCACATATAGGAGTGCGCTCCCACTACAGTGAATCGCAGCAGAGATTACAGGCAGAGATTGTGATCCAGGACGCTGAACCGGCAGTTGGGTACACAGACAACAGTGAGCTCCTTCGCAGAGAGGACATTGCTAGAACAGCTGAGGACACAGGATCAAGGTAAAATCTATTTGCCTACACTCTCTATACTGCATATACCGAGTAGCAGGAAATGAACTTTTGCGGTGTCCCACTGTACTTTTTACATCACTGTTGCTGTTGTACTGAACATTGAGCATTGAGCTGGCTTGTCTCTGCCAGAATTAAAGGCAGTACAAGGGGGGGGCGTGACCGGATGCAGGAGGAGATTTATATACCCCTACTTGCTTCTACAAACTGACAAACTGTCTATATTATGCCGCATGAAGTGACTTGCTAGGAGAAATTTTTTCTTTTTTTTCCATATATATAGCTCTGTTCTGCTTCTTAAAGTTGTGTGGGAGATTGCCTTCATACTGTTTTGAATACCACTATTACCAACAAAAAATGTAACAAACCTAAAAGTAAAAATTAACCAGCTATGGTGTGCTTATCTGAACCCCAGTATTGAAGAGAGGTGAGAAGGAGAGTTACAGGGAGAAAAGGAAGTGAAGTACCAACCATACACTTTTTCAGTTTATGTCTGCTATACACTATCAGCGAGCGTGTGGGTGGGCTCTATTAAACAAGCCAAATAATAGAGCTAGTTGGCCGCCTATCGATCTATTGATCCCCCACCCAAGAGAGGCAAGAACTCGCCGCGTCCTATATGTTTACTATGAGTAAAGGTGCGCCTCACTCAGAGGGTGCCCCTATTACAAGATCAACTAAAGAGAGAGAGAAAGGCAGTCAGGCCGCTGCAGCCAAGCTAGAGAGCTTCGCTCATTCCCCTAAGTCAACTATCCATCCCCCTATACAGGGGGGGGTATCATCTATAGCCGCCCAATCCAAGAGCACGACAGGGACATCAGCGGATAGGCGAAGCTTAGGCTCAGTAACCTCCAGAACAGCAGTCTCCAAAACAACAAACTTAACCAATTCAACTGGGCCCAAGGCTCAAACTGTTAAGGAACTTGGAGAGGAGAAAACTGATATGGCGGCTACTACAATGGCTGCTGTGGCTACATCTGGATCTCCGGCTAGAGCTGCTACGGAGCCAACTGAGGAGCCTACATTGAAAGATGTTTTAAGAGCCGTTAATGATTGTAAAACACTCATGGTTGGCTTTGATAACCAACTCAAGAGCCTGAAAGATGAATTCTCTTTATTACATCAGGATATGAGTAAAGCCGTCGAAAAGGTCACTAATCTGGAAGAGCGAATAAGCACCCTAGAGGACAGTTTGCACCCTATGAGGAATGAACTAAAGGGGCTACAGGGAAAAAATAATCTCCAAGCATCAAAAATAGATGAAATGGAGAACAGGCTTCGCAGGAGCAATGTGCGTGTGATTGGTCTCCCAGAACAGTGTGAGGGCTCCGACACTATAACATTTATGGAGAAATGGCTCAGAGAGATCTTTGACACTGTTACTTTTTCACCCTTTTTCTCTATTGAAATAGCCCATAGGGTCCCCTCCAAACCCCCACAACCAGGAGGGCGCCCTAGATCCTTGCTCTTTAAATTTTTCAACTATGCCGACAAAGTCACCCTGGTCCAGAAAGCTAGAGAGAAGGGGGACATTATGTACAATGGCACTAGAGTCTCATTCTACCCGGATTTCTCCCCAGAACTGCAAAAACGGAGAGCAGAATTTGGCCCAGTTAAACGCATTCTACAGCAACATAATTTGATATACGCCCTAGTGTATCCAGCTCGTCTACGGGTTTCAGCACTGGGCAGGACTTTGTTTTTCCAACACGCCAGATGAAGTATCAGAATGGCTGGACGGCACCTGCAAGGACTTATAAGCCCAATAGGCTGCAAGCATAATTATGTTTTTTTTCACCTCCCCCTCCCCCTTTTTTTTTTTTCTGGGCGCCACAGTTAAGGAAAAAAAAAAAAAGGAAGAAATTTTACTGGTTCACTTTGGCAGCGTCAATGAAAAGACGCCTTTCGGACACTTTTTACTGCACATTTAGGCACAATTTAGTCACATTTCTAATAATACAGTAGATAAAAAATAGTAATTTTGCTGAGCTTGCCCTTTTTTTTTTTTCTTCTCTTCTTTCGTGTTTTTGTTTCTCTTGTCACTGTACTGCACATTATACTGACCCCTCTTGAGTATGAAGAATGTACCGAATAGTATCGGAATGGAAATTTCCGAGCACCCAATTGGGCCATAGTCTCCCGGGTTAGATTTGTCTCCTGCAGACAGAGTATCCCTGTTCCCTTCCCATCCATTGACGCCAGAACCAGTGCCCTCTTAATAGGGTCCCCCAACCCCCGTATGTTCCATGATCTAATTCTCCAAGCCATGGGCATTGTGAAATAGAAGATAAACGGAAATAGATCATGGCATGGAGTTGCTCTTCTCCCTCTCCTCCAACTGTTTGCTCAGATCAAAACCTCTCCCCTTACTGATGGTGTTAAGAATATTTAAGAACCTTGGAGTACCTCCTTCCCCTAGCTTGACCTCCCCCCCCTCCTCTCCCCTCCTAAGCTCACACTTGTGCTTAGGTCCCCCCCCCCTTTCTACTCCTACCCTGCCCACAAAGTCACCCTGCTCCAGAAAGCTAGGGAGAAGGGGGACATTATGTACAATGGCACTAGAGTCTCGTTCTACCCTGATTTCAATTGATTGAGACTTTTTTGAACTTTGTGACACTTTTAAATAGTCTGTGATACTATTTTTATTATGTACTTTCTATATATATTTTTTTTTTCTTCCCATATATATTGGGGTAACACACTTGTACACTTCCTATATACATACATTTTTTCTTTTTTTCAATGGGGTATTGATGGCTGAACAGCAATACATCGAGGATCCCTCCCCAAGCTCCCAAAGAGAATGGCTAGACAAACAGCAGGTCTATAAAATGGCTACCATGAGGAAGGCAGAGAACCATCAAATTTTCCAGAAACAATCTCAATTTGGGGAGCGTGAGAAAGTGGGACGTACGTTGCCACTATTGATACGGACCAACACCCCTTCCTCCAATATTGGAGCTATAAGGGGGCCCATAGGTGAAACCTTAACTGAAGGCAGGGAGAAAAGGCAAAGGTTCCATGACTTCTATAAAGTATTATATAAATCAAGGGGAGAAAACAAAAACATTGAAGCTTTCTTCCAAGGCATTCCGTTTCCAAATCTGTCTGATATGGAAAAAAAAAAATTGGAATCCCCTGTAACGTTGGAAGAACTAAAGCTCGCAGTGGCAGGGATGTCCAACCATAAATCACCAGGCCCCGATGGGCTCCCAATAGAAATCTACAAGCGATATGGAGACATATTGCTACCTGAACTGTTACATACTCTGGAATCAGCCTTCTCGGAGGGAAATCTCCCTGCCTCCATGATGGAAGCCACAATTATTGTTATTCATAAAGAGGGAAAAGACCAATTAGACCCATCTTCCTATCGTCCAATCTCACTGCTCTGTACAGACGTTAAAATCCTTGCAAAAGTCCTGGCGACACGCCTAAAGGAATGTATAGAGAGACTCGTTCACCCCGATCAGTCAGGGTTTATCCCGAATAGGTCAACATCCTTAAATATAAGAAGGGTCTTTCTAAACTTGCAGATCCCTACCGATAATGAGGGCCCTAGAGCACTCCTGGCCTTAGACGCTGCTAAAGCATTTGATAGCCTGGAGTGGCCCTATCTGTGGAAGGTACTAGAGAGCTTTGGATTTGGCCCATCTTTTATTAGGTGGATTAAACTCCTTTATAATAAACCATGTGCAAAAATTAAAATAAACGGCGAAGCCACATGCCTGTTTGAGCTGGAGAGGGGGACGAGACAAGGGTGCCCCTTGTCCCCTCTCCTGTTTGCACTGGCCATGGAACCTCTAGCCATTAAAACCAGGCCTAAGGAAGACATTCAGGGATTCAGGCGGGGCCTAGAGGAAGACAGGTTATCGCTATTTGCGGATGATGTCCTCTTTTTCATAGGCGACGTTAATAACTCGCTGGCCCCAGTGGTTCAAATGATTAAGGAATGTGGTGGATTCTCAGGACTGATGGTAAATTGGGACAAGTCGGCCCTGCTCCCTATAGATACGCTACAAGTCCAGAGGATAGCCGAAATGCCCCAATTAAAAATTCCAATAAAATTAAAATATCTTGGGATATGGATCACCAGGGATGCCAGGGAGTACACTAGTGAAAATATAACCCCATTATTAGCAGCGCTGAGGCAAAAGACGCCTGGAACCGCCTCCCTCTCTCTGTAGCTGGGAGATGTAATCTAATTAAAATGATCTGGCTTCCCCAGTTACTCTATGTACTCCATAACTCTCCGATCTGGGTTAACCAAATATGGTTCAAAAAAATGGAAACATTATTCCGAGAACTAATATGGAAAGGAAGGCAGGCCAGAATTGGGTTGCAGACCATGCAGCTCCTGGTCGTGGAGGGAGGGATGGCGGTCCCGCACCCGAGAATGTACTTCTTTGCGTCTCAGCTACAGCAGATTGCAGGATGTGGGATTCCGGATCGAGGGAATGATTGCTTTAGACCAGGGGTGGGCAATTATTTTTTCGATGAGAAACTAAAAATATTTTGGAGGGCCGGGCCAAAAGGCTAAACTCAATACTGCATAAAATCAATTGTATTTCTTTATAAAAAGCAGTAAATATCATTGTTGGACAACTGGTACGAGTACTTGTTATATAGTTAAACAATGAAAAAGTGAGGTTGCCTTACAAGAAAAAATTGCTTCTCTCAGTTCTCAGAGGCCTTTTCAATACTGAAAGATGCAATATGATTGGTTGCTATGGGCAACTCAGCAACTTTTCCTCTGGACAGGTTTTGACAAATCTCTCCCAATGTTTAAAAGAAAATGTTTTTCAGTTAACTACCCCTTTAAGCAAGATACATCATATTGAACTGTCACTAAACATCACTACTAACAACATTTCACTACTAACAACATTTGTAGTCTTTGGTGTTTTAAGTTCTCTTTTCTTGTTCAGTGAGAGAAATCTAGTCTCTGCTGGGCTTTAACAAGTGCATCAAAGTCAGGTTGAATGTCTGAGGTGGAGATGCGAAGCACAGCTGACAGATTATCATCAGTGAGAGAGGATCTATACCTGGATTTCGTGAACTTCATCATTGAAAATGTTTGCTCACATACGTATGTAGAGCCAAAGAGAACCAACATCTTCTGAGCACGTCTCCTCATGTTTGGAAAGTTCTCCTCCTTGAGAGAAGAGTAGAAATCTAGCAGAGATCTTGACTTAAAGTGCTCTGCCAGTACTGCATCAGACTGCAGGTCGATGAGTTCCAGTTGAACATCACTGGGTGCATTATCCACACTGCAGGTAAAGGGAGAGGAAATCAGGCACATTTTGTCTTCGATTTGTCTGGGATCTTCAAATCGCCTTGAAAACTCACCATGCAATGCTCCCAACATGGATGAGTACCTGCGGAGGTGATCAGCTGGTGGTGTGACTTCTTTCAGGGTTTGCATGTGAGTTATATTGTTGCTCTCCAGTTGTCTTGAAAGAAACTGTAACTTTGTCATGAAAGCCTTCACCAGGCTGTGCATTTCATGAACAAAAAGGCCCTTGCCTTGCAGTTTGGTGTTCAGTTCATTCATCTGTGCAGTCACATCAACAGAAAATGCTAAATCTTCCGTCCAGTCCTCATCTGAGAGCTCAGGGAAGTCTTTGCCTTTCTTCTCACAATACTCCCGAATCTCTGCTTTCAGGTCCCAGACTCTTTTTTTAGCACTTTTCCCAGACTGAGCCATCTGACAGCTGTGTGGTAGCCGATGTCAGGATGCTCGGTCTCATGCTCCTCCAATAGTGCGACAAACTGTCTGTGGTTCAATGCTCTTGCCCTGATGAAGTTTACTATTTTAGTAACAACATCAATGACATGGTCAATTTTTAGCACTGATTTGCATAACACATGTTGGTGTAGAATACAATGCAAAAATACCAGTTTCTGATCCATGTCGATTTCAGTCACTTTATCTTGCATACGTTTCAAAAGTCTGACATTTTTTCCGTCCGTTGTGACGCCTGTCAGTCTGTCCCATTTCAGTCCCAGCCTGTCCATGCACTCATTTACCTCCGTGAACAGATCACTCCCTGTCGTTGTTCCTTTCATCGACCGCATTGCTGCCAGCTCCTCCGTAATCTTGAACTCGAGGGTTATCCCGCGGACGAATACAAGTAACTGGGCTGTGTCGCGGACATCACAGCTTTCGTCCAAAGCCAAGGAGAAAAAGTCGAAACGTGCCACTTCACGTTGCAGCTGAAGCTCCAAATTCCCCGCAATGTCCTCGATCCTTCTAGTCACGGTTCGCCTGGACAGCGGGACTTGCTCAAATGCCGCTTTTTTTTCAGGGCATATTAGTGCTGCAGAGTCCACCAAGCACTCTTTGATAAACTCCCCCTCTGAGAACGGCTTACTGTATTTCGCGATTTTGTGGGATATCACAAAGCTGCTCTGGGTTGCTGCATCCCTGGCTGCGTGAAGTTTTGTAAAACAGCCTTGCTGCTTTTGCAACTTAGCTAGCAAAGCTTCCGAAGTCTGCACCCTTTCTGCGTCAGTCAAGTTTTTATATTTTGCAGCATGTTTTCTCTCGCAATGCCGACTCAAATTGTAGTCCTTAAAAACGGCGATCTGCTCCCCGCAAACTAAACATGCGGCTTTACCTCTGATTTCGGTAAATAAATACTTAGCAGTCCAATTCTTTTGGAAGACTCTGCATTCAGCATCTACCTTTCTCTTTTTAGCAGACATTTTGAGACTTAGAGTCCTGTTGTGACAAGGATCCAATCACGTGCACCCAGGGCTGCCTATGCAACCAAAAACAAAGTATTAGGTTGGTTGCATAGTTCCCCCATATTTGTAGCATAGTTTCCCTATATTAGGTAGCAGTTCCCCCACATTATGTAGCTGCAGCAGTTCTCACAGATTTGTAGCATAGATTACCCCCAAACACTCCCCCTCCACCAATGCCGTTTTATTTTTTGCTTGCAGGCTGTAAGCAACAAATAAAATTGCACAGGGGGACAGGGGGGGATTTGGATGCCCCCCCCCCCAAAAAAAACCTGCTACACACTTCTGTACAATTATACCTTGTATGACAGTCAGACAGTTACTTCCCCAGCAGCGGGCCAGCGCTCAGTCATGGCTTACTTACTTTCCTCCTTCACCTGGCTGAGGGCTCTCACAGCACTGCAGAACACACTCCTCTAGCAAGGCCTCATAGGACGCCGGGGACGGCCTCTGAATGACGTCACGCCGCCGGGACGTCAGTGCTTGTGTTTAGTACTGAAGGGGAGGAGCATGCTCAGCCTTGGCGCACAGGCACCGCCCGGGCCGCAAGAGGCTCTATTGTTGTGTATAATAGCCGCAGCTCTGCTGTGTAACTATGTTAGCTGCGGCCCGCGACTCGCGGCCCACGATTAAATGATGCTGAGCAATATCGGGCCTATGAATAATGCAGCTGCCTGCTGCTTGGACAATGCGGATCGATCATGTATTATATAGCGGCCATCGGCCGGACACTGTGAGAGACATTTGGGCCTACATTGTGATGGGGGCCTGGAGCTGCAGCTCCATCAGCCCCATTGTTAATCCGGCCCTGTTGCTAGCGATCCGCCTGGGGGCCGAATTAAAAGGTCCGCCGGGCCGTATACGGCCCGCGGGCCGTAGTTTGCCCAGCTCTGCTTTAGACTAATACTAACCGAGGCCCCACATAAAACATTGGTAGAAGTCTTGGAGGCAAACTCATTTGCCCATAAATGCCCGACTATAAAACTATTAAATAAAGTGTGGCAGACAACAAAGGCTCTACTGGGGTACTCTGGGATAACGGAGTTGGCCCCCCTCTGGAATAATAAAAACTTGCCAGAAGTAGCGGAAGTAGAAAAGTGTAAAACCTGGGAGAGGCAGGGAATCACACGATTAACCCACTTATATGAGGGTAACCTTATGAAATCATTCTCAGGTATAAAACTGGAATTTAACATACCAAATAAGACGTTCTTTAAATACCTTCAAATCAGGCATGCCATTCAGACCCAGACTAAGATCTATCCGGCTGATAGGATCCAGACTCCCATTCTCATTAAAATAGCCCAGGCTAACACAGCGAAAGGCTTAATTTCAGTGCTATATGACAAACTGGGGGCTAGGGCCATAAACCAGTCAGGTGTGTCTAGGAGCAGAGAAAAATGGACAAGAGACCTGGGAGTGATAACAACAGAGCAGTGGAATAGGATCCTAAAGAGAGGGGCTCTGGTATCCATCGCTCCGGCCCAGAGACTGTCCCACCTTTATTTACTACATCGTGTCTACTATACCCCCAAAATAGTGTTTCAAATAGGACGGAACCGGAGCGACGAATGCCCTAGATGCAATGCTACAGGGGATCTTGTCCATATGTTCTGGAGATGCCCCAAGCTCTTTAGATATTGGACAGAAGTTGTTGATAAACTTAACAACGTCTTCAAGTCCTCCCTAGAGCCTGATGCTAGAACTTGCCTTCTAGGGGACATAGAGGATCATAGAATACCTCCGGGAACCTTAGAGGGCATACTGCGAGGCCTTTTTCAGGCACGCAAGCTAATTGCTCAGAGATGGCAGGCGCATGCCCCTCCCTCTGTTGGAAATTGGACCGAAACTGTCAACACTCTGATCTGGAGTGAGAGCGTGGCTTTTATTAAACAGGGAAACTATAGAAGGTTTGAGAGAGTCTGGGGACTATGGCTGAGAGATATAGGAGCCCTCGCTTAGAGCTATAAGAACGGTATAACCGGTAGCTTCTCCCGACACTGTAAAATAATAATCTCCCAATATACACAGGAAGGATGTGAACCTGACCCTTCTTTATAGGAATTAGTCCTGCATAGGTAGCTTGGAGGGACCCCCCCCCCCCAGCTGCTCCCCTATCTTAGTGGTTGGTACCAAGAAAAAGCTAGATAAATGTACCTATATAAAGGAAGGGTAAAGTAAAAACTTTAGTAGAATCGACATCTGGGAGGGGAGAGGGGGTCACTACGGGGGGAGGGGCTAGAGGGGGGGTTAGGGAATAGGCTTACCTAAAGAATATACACGTATTTTGAAGTCTGTATTTATTTAATTATTTATGCACAACATGCACTCTTTGATATATGACGGTGTAAATGAATACACAAACTTTGTATGACAAGAAACAATAAAGAAAAGTTAGGATAAAAAAAGAAGTGGTCAGAGAGGCTAAATGTACTAATTTATTGGATGCTTTTTCCAAATGTCTTGAAAGGAATGAAGAATATGAGAATTTGTGTCCAATAGTCGATGGTTTCAAAGAAACAAATACTAAAACATTTTTGGGAGACTATGAGGCAAAGATAGTTAAACAACTAGCCATAAACATAATTTCAAAAGTGATTGTATCGGCTAGACAAGAAATGTTGTCTAGCTCAGTTAATGATGTGTCCGATAGCAGTTGTCAAGTTCTTGGTGAGAATAGGGGTGTGCGAACAAGTGATGCACAGAGTAAGCAGTTGCTTCAAGAAAGTGACGAGGATTCAGTTTCTGAAAACCTTACATTGGGTTTGGTAGATTTTCACCATACTTGTGAGTCTGAACTATCACAAAGTAAGAAACTTGGAAATGTAGAATTGACAAGTAATGATTTCCATCTAGTGCACCAAAGGGAAGAAAAACCGCCTAGTATATCGGTTTATCAGAGGTCTTCTGCGTCAGACTTTAGTCCAGTTCATAGAAGAACAGATTTTTTTGGGTTTCACTTTGCTTTGGAGGATTCCAGTCTTGGTGTGTTTGCATCTGAAGAAGGCATCCAAATGGATGATCCATTGCAGAGCACAGTGTTGTCAGCTCTTGGTATTAGTTATGACTCGCTGAGTTCTTCAGGGATTGAGCTATCGAGGGAAACCTTTGTGTCCATTGAAAAACCAATTAAGGTTTTGCATGGTTTACAACTGAAAATGAGTATATTACAGAGCAAGGAACACCCTCTTATGTACCTCAGTGGAAATTTGAAGACCAATAGAATAAATAGGTGGTTCCTGGCCCTTCAGGAATTTAGTTTTGTCGTAACGCCTCACCCGGTGTTAAAATGGGGAATGCAGATGGTTTGTCCCGAGAGCATGCGTGCCTGGCAACCTGTGTCCCAACCCTAGGGTTGAAACAAGAGGGGGGGTATGTGACAGGAAGTCAGGTAAATCTGTGTGTGTTGTCTCAGATGGAAGATACTTTTCTGCCTTGTGTGGACAATACACCAATTACTATTGGGCGTCGGCTGTAGAAATGGTCAGAGAGGTTTGGGGAGTTAGAAGCCTTCAGCTGTTCAAAATGAAGCAATAAAAGCCCCTATAAAAATAGCCTAAGGATAACGACTGATTGCTGGTTCCTGGGGCTTTGTGAAGTGAAGGAGCAGTCAGAAGCACTTCTGAAGAGGTGAGGTGCTGATGGATATTTCTGTGTGAGAAATATCAGAGACTTTTTTGTTGTTTTCTGCTGTAGGACCAGCAGTGTCTGCCCGGCAGTAGGCTGTGCCAGACTCAATAGGTAGGTTCCTGTGTTGGGAAGGTAGACACCCCAAGTGGCAAGGGTTTATTTTGTGTTTTGTTTATACTGTTTTGATGCTTGCACGTGTATCCCGCAAGATGGAAAAATAAACCATATAATTTGTTTTCAGTCATCCTCAAGTGCCTTTTTGTACAGTTGAGCGTGTAGTGAACCCATAGAGGGGGTCACACACACCCGCTACCGAGTTAATCCCTCACAATATGTACAGCTTGATGCATTTTTATATCTCCCAACCTTCAACCTACAGCCCAGCTCCAGGAATTGGAAAAAAAAATCTACCCTTACCCCTATGCACTGCAAGGGTTAAATGTTCATTATGTCTAGGGGGTACAGGAACAGGCGTTATTATTTTCCCTCTCCCCTGCTCAGGCCAGCTGCAGCACCCTTCTCCTCTCCCTGAAGCTTCTGTCTTGTAGGCGCCATCAACATCATTACATACAATGCAGGGCTATAAACCCTACATAATTGGTGGAGGGGATGAGGGTGTGGCTGCGGAGGATTGTTGTACTGCTGGAAGAGATGTGTTTCTCCATATTCTAATTTAGAACCTCTAGACATAATGATCATTTAGCCCTTACAGTGTGGAATGGCCCCACTGCAAGGGCATTTGTTGTTGGGCTTTAGGAAAGGGGGACGCCCTATGTGCACATGGTCTGCAGCAGCACAGGGTGGTTGTAACTACACTGCACTCTGAGTGAATCTGAGCATACTTGCAGTATACACTGCAATAAAGTGTGCAATAGTGTACAATACATTTTGAATACTTTTTTACTTTCAAACTGTTTGTGGCCAGGTTTAAAGTCCCAATCTGAGGAATTCATGTTCTAATTCTGCTATGCAGGAAGACAGATCTGTGTGTTGTCCCAGGCAGCCCACACCCATACAGTTAGAAAACACACCCAGGGAACACATTTAACCCGTTGATCACCTCCGATGTTAACCCCTTCCCTGCCAGTGCCTATAGTACAATGGTCAGTGCATATTTTTTTTTCTTGTTCTTTTTTTTTATTCCAAAAGTGTTTATTGAGGTTTACAGCATAGATAAACATCATGGCATAAAGCAATGGCAGGCAATGTGAAAGAACATAACAGAGAGAATTAAATGAACAGGTCATCCGGAAACTGCCATGCAATATGTCAAAAAACAGTAGCTGTCGCGTTTGGACATCAAGAAAACAGCTGAAGGGAGAACTAAACCATATTATGGTCACTGTATCCCAAAAAAGTGTAAAAAATGTCAGTTAGGTGTCCAATTTGTTCGCTGCAATGTTGCAGTTCCACTAAAAATTGCGGATCCCCGCCATTACTAGTAAAAAATAAATAATAAAAATGCCATAAATCTATCTCCTATGTTGTAGGCGCTACAACTTTTGCGCAAACCATTCAATATATGCTTATTGTTTTTTTTTTTTTACAAAAATATGTAGCAGAATAGAAATTGGCCTTTATTAATGAAGAAATTAGATTCTTAAAAAAAATTCATTGTGTATGTTTTATTGCAGAAAACAAAAAATATTGTTGGCCTTTTTTTGTTTATGGCACAAAAAATAGAAACCGCAGAGGCGATCAAATACCACCAAAAGAAAGCTTTATTTGTGGGAAAAAAAGGACATCAATATTATTTGGGTGTATAGGTGCTACAGCGCTACTAATAATTAATAATTATAGCACACAATTAATAAACAAATGATAAAGCTGCAAACTAATATTGAATTGCGCTGAAATCAACTAGTTGTGTAAAAAAGTGCAACAGCAAAAATAAACTGGAGATGGAGATCCTAATGATGAACAAGGGTACACCAGTTCATATTAGTAACACATTAGTCCCATTCACACTGGGATCATGGATCAGCTCAGCGGTACACTCCCACACCACACATGCACTGTGTCTTCGGTAATCAGACTGACAATCACTTGTGCTAGAACCACCAGGAATCAAGGATCGAGTCAAGGTGCACGTTCTACCAGCCTTCAGATGCTCACAAAGTATGCAAGGAGAGAGGAAAAAAACATAGCATAATACTGAATGCGTGAAGAATAGAATCACAATGCAGTGATATCACTCACGAACCCTCAGTCTACAACGATGTGTGTGCTGCTCAGTACATCATGTTTCTCATTGGCACATCTGTGCGTCCCGTCACTGTAGCTCCTCCCCCACGCGTTACGTCACTGGTCACGTGACTTACTCATGGATATTTTTTTTGCGATATTAATCGAAAAAGACCGATATTTTCTACTTTTTGTTATAAGAAAAATCGAATAAACTAAATTTTAGTCAAACATTTAGGCCAAAATGTATTCAGCCACATGTCTTTAGTTAAAAAAAAATCGCAAAAAAAAAAAAATAGCTACCTAGCGGCAACAGTTACACTAATACAGCGATCAGAAAACCGATCGCTTAGTGACAATGGCAATAGGGGGTGAAAGGGTTAACTAGGGCGGTGATCAAGGGGTTAAAACTTTATTAGGGGGCGTAAGGGGCTACCCTGGACCTAACACTAACTGCCTGTCACACTGACACTAAATGCAGTAATCAGTAAATATATGATCACTGCATTCAGTGACACAGTGACAGGGCACTGGGGGGGTGATCGGGGGGGGGGGGGGGGGGTTTATGTGCCTATGTGTTACTGTGTTAGTGTAGTGTTGGTGCAAACTTACTGTGTGATGTCTTCTCTCCTCAGCGGCGGTTGGAGACATTACATCACTTCCCCCACAGGCAGAGGGCCTTATGTTTTTAAAGTAGTGAGGTTGGGGGTATGTGATGTACAACATAGGCTATAGAGCACAGTGCTCAGGTCTATGTAACATACAGCATAGGGTATGGAGTGTAGTGGTCAGGTGTATGTAACCTACTGCCCCTTACATTACTGGTCACTGGGAAAGAAAGAGGTCATGGGGTTGTCAGTAAGAGGGAAAAAGTATGCTGCAACATTGGTGGCCAGTGGGAAGGAAAATATGCCCTTGTGTCAGTAGTAGGAAAAAAATTCCCCAGCCGCGGTTGGAGAAAAATCACACGTCAGTGGTTAGTGGGAGGAAAACTTCCCTAAAACCAATAGTAAATCTAAGGAACATTGCCCAATGGTCACTAGGAGGCCATGCAAATGTAAGAACAGTGTTTCATTGGTCAGACATTTCTCTCCATTAAAAAAATGAATGAGCAAATAACTTGTATAGAATCTCAGAATGTAGACATTCTGTAAACCCCAATAAACTATACACAATCCCAGGAATGAACTATGATTTTTGTGCCAGAAAACTAAACAATGCAGTTAGACCTGTTTCAGGTCTATATGTGACACCCATGCTAGTTTCTATTGCAGAGTGAAATAGAAACTGGAGCTGCTTCTGCAACTAATTAACGCGGGAATCCACCCAAAAATGGAACTTCCACTTTTCGGAATTCCCCCCCCTCCGGTGTCACATTTGGCACCTTTCGGGGGTAGGGGGTGCAGACAGGTATTTCCACCCACTTCTGGGAACAGATTTGTGCGGGAGTCATGCCCCTACCCGCACCCCAGCTGTCTTCTGGGAAACACACTGGGGAACGAGTGACGGCTCGCCGCGCTACTCGTGCATGTGCAGTAGGGAACTGGGCAGTAAAGCAGCAACGTTTCACTTCCCGATTCCCTCACCCAGGAAGGCGGCGGGGGCAGCCGAGAGACGAGCAATCATGGGCGAGCTGAACAGGTAAGTGTCCTTATTTTAAAAGTCAGCAGCTGCAGGATTTGTAGCTGCTGGCTTTTAAAAAAAAAATTGGCGGCACCTCTGCTTTAACATAGAGATGGTGGCAGTTTTCTGTACATGAAGAGGCTTTTCCCTAAGTTACATTCAGGAGGGTCTGTGGCAGAGACTTTTCCTTTAAGTTCGAGCGGTACCTTGGCTGCCAGGTCAGTGAGAGTGGGCCTGTCCAGGTACGGTAAGTGGTGAAGAATACAAAGTATTCTTGGGAGCAGGACTGTTTTCCCTATTGTTGCGCCTGAGTCTGCTACTTCTTTTATTTCACCTCTTCGTCACAAGTTTTAATGTTTTTACCCGACTGGGTAATAAAGAGGACAGCAAAAGATACCTGTCGTGGACATTCCATTACTGCTATATGCACCATACACCCTAGGATGGCGGAAGAGCCACGAGGTAACATGCCACCCAAAACAAACCAGCAGCTCCTCCGGGGTAATGCTACACATATAATATGAGGTCAAACCTAAACGCTTTCAAATCATATGCAATCAGGCAGGCTCTTGCACTACATAGCTGAAGGTAAATCTAAAGGAAATTGAATAACAAAAATGGTATAATGTTTATCCAGCTTAATGCTTCTGTGATGGAAGTTACAATGAATATTTTGTGTTATGCTACTTTTTACTAAAATCACTCAAAGGTCGTTTTTCTTTCATTATATTGTTTTATTTATTTAATTTATTTTATTTCTTGATAAAAACATATGTATGTGTTGGTGTATTAGAATACAGTATTATTATCCTTAAGTGAAATGACAGATAAAAAGTTTCAGTACTTCTCAACTTGGAGTGGAGACAAAGAACTATTAATACCAGACAGCTGTCATCCCTCCTCCCTCTTTACTCCAAAGCCCCCTCCATCAAGAAAAGCCCCTGTAAGCTTAAGTGCCCCTGTAACCCTGTGTTTCTGGACATGCCACAAGGAACTTTTGTGCCACATGGCAAGAAGAACATGTAACAGGAAGACCCCTTATATGGACTGACCTATCAGTGTGCATGATGTCATTTTGTCTATAAAAGGCCAATAAAGGCTCCAGCTCCTTCTCTTGCTGAACGTTGGGAAGGTGAAGGATGTAGACTGTTTCTCTCTGGTCTGCGTGTTTCACTATTATGATTTTGACTCAGAGGTAGAATGGGTTTATTCTCTGAAATTGGGCCAGAGAACCTCCTTATCAATTGGCGCAACCAACGTGTACTTTGTTTTCTTGGCCAGATGCGGCACCCCGAGATGTCGGTGGAGTGCAGCTGTGCGGATAGAGGGTGATCACCTTTATGGATGTGGTAAGAGACGTTTATTTCATGTTTCTTCCCTGTAAACTTCCGCACAGATGCCCTCTATTACCTTGGTTCGTTTGCTAATTCTCGCCAAGCAAAGAAGGGTAATTTCTTGAACAAAGTATATTTAAAGTGAACCTGACGTCCCTATTCTGCCGGCTGATGTTTATGTTTTATGTTGATTTGAATGTGGCTATTTCAGGTGTATGTCTGTAGGAGGCGGGTAGACAATATCTTCTTTTCAGGGTTCCTGGGCCGGTGACGCAATTTGGCGTGTCTCAGGGTAGATATGTATATATGTTGATGCACATATGGATATGTCTGGTCTGAAGAGAGAGGTCTCAGGAATAAGGTTATGGATACACAGAATTTCGTTAGTCTGGTTCTTTTATTAAAGTTTTGAGCTACACAAGGTGTCAAATAGGCTGAATAATAGGACGAGGTGTATGGTAATCATGTAAACACGGTAATTGCCTTATCAGCTTACTTGTATATTACGTGCATACTGGCGGAGGGCTCCATTTACACGTAATATATCTTTTTTTAGTTATATATATACTGTATATATTCGGGGTTAGGGGTTAAGACTTAACGTCCTGCAGACAGAGGGGCTGGAATAGTCATATTCTGTCTGTGTGTGTGTTGTTTGCTGTTTGTTCGTGGCACAAGCCGCCCTGAATGAGAGACACCGGCTGTTGTACCGAGTGGTTGTACCGAGTGGTGATCTGGTCAAGGTTTAAGCTGCTGTGTGTATGCTGAGCAACACCACTGCTATTGTGGTAGCAAGGGCTCTGCCCGAATGCTGTTCTGTGCTGGAGGTTCATCCCCCTGCAAACAGGCCTTGCTCCAACCTGACCCATCCTGCCCCAACCCCATGTGCTCAGTATTGCACTACCCCCTCTATCCCCTGTGGACACAGATGGCATCCTATCCTGCCCACTGTTGCAGCCTTTTTTTTACTCACATCCCTCCCTCTCTTGTGCCTTGGACAGGCTCAAAGGTTTCCCTCCGGCCCTCTTCTGCTGTGTGTCTTGTTAACCATTTGTCTGTTGGCTGTTAGAGGCCAAGCCAAACAACAAAAAGATAGGGGAAAGGTTTTTAAAGTAGGAATGGTAAATTGCAACTGTCTCTTTGTTAAATATGAATATGAGTTTTATCTGTTTCACGTCATGGTACCTGATAATGTTGATGCATGAGAAGGAGTTTTAGTAACTCACAATGCTTGTCTTTGAAGCTTATTTTCTTACGCTGAGCTTAATCTAGATATTGATGGATGACCAGCCTACACTGATTTTTGTCGTTTTATCAGTCAGATCTGTGGGGCCCTGCCTGTATTTATCCAGGCCAACCTCCCCTTTTGCCACTTAACGCCCCTGCCACCTCAGCTGAGACAGCCTCACATTACTTACCTACCCTGATGGTAAAATGTGACTCACGACATGATAAATATATGGCTTGTTGCCTGTTATACTGTGATAATGTGGTGCCCCTGCTGCTTTCCCTGTTGGTATTACCTATCAAACACCGGCTGTTGTACCGAGTGGTGATCTGGTCAAGGTTTAAGCTGCTGTGTGTATGCTGAGCAACACCACTGCTATTGTGGTAGCAAGGGCTCTGCCCGAATGCTGTTCTGTGCTGGAGGTTCATCCCCCTGCAAACAGGCCTTGCTCCAACCTGACCCATCCTGCCCCAACCCCATGTGCTCAGTATTGCACTACCCCCTCTATCCCCTGTGGACACAGATGGCATCCTATCCTGCCCACCGCCCATACCGGATTCTTTGTTCTGTAGCCCACTGACCCTTCTTCTCTCCTTTGCTTTGTCCAAAGGGGGGGTATCATGCCATGTCTTTGGACAAAAAACATAAAGAATGGAATGATGCAGACCTACCTGCTCCTACCCTGGATGAACATGATTGTTCTGAACTCATGAAGGTGGAATCCGCTGATCTACCCTCTGTCCTGTGTGCCCTGACCCCAATGCCTTAACTCACCTTGTATGTTGAATGCTCCAGATTCAGATGGGGTAACTGAGGTGATAGAGAGTGATCCAATCCCTGCGTTTATTGCTGCTACAGTTACAAAATAAATATGGAAGGTCCTGGGTACCACATTAACGTTTCACACACCTTAGCACCCTCAGCGTAGTGGGAAAGTGGCCCCAAGGGGGGAGCATTCATTATCCCCTTTTGAAATCTTGTTTGATACAGTCTCTAGATTAGGTTGTTTGTTACCCATGACAGTTGCAATTACAGTCTGATACTTTGAGAAATTATGTAACCGCTCTTTAATAATAATTAACTAATATCCATGTACGAGTATTTTCCTGCATTTTAGATCCTGGTTTAGATACCGATAGCCACATGAATGACCTATTTAATATCCATCATAAAGCTTTTGTTTCTCTATTATCCAGGGCTTTTTTTCTGGGGGAACTCAGTTCCACCACCTTTGGCTCAGACCCTTTGGTGCCTGCTCACCACAATCACTTGTAAACACAGAAGTCTGGTTTCTGTGTTTACAAGTGCCAGCTCTTCACTCTGTGTGTAACCCCCCTGAACTCTGCACTCTGTATTAGTGCAATTCTGGTATTTAATGCCCCTTTAAGACCCTTCTACTGTTTGTGAAATCTGAACGGGGTCGTAGTTGAGTTCCTGCACCTATTTTCTGAGAAAAAAAGCTCTGCTATTATCCATTATTTGATTGGAAATAAACCCCTAACCCGCCAACCTATGCATTAATCCCTATAGATTGTTCTGTTGGGACCTACCCTGAAATTTCCCTTGTTTCTATGCAAGGGTCTGCACACCTCAGTCCACGCCCCAGAGGGTTGTTCAGCATTGATTTTGGCGGACGCCTGTAGGTAAGCATGGTTTTGCTGTTTATTTTGTTGAACTCTCGGACCATTTGCTGCTATTATCTGCTATTGTTGTTTTTAGCGCTTTATGTCAACAATGTCATAGTCTTGTTATGTCCATGTAGCGTAATTGTATTATTCTAAATGGCTAATATATATATGTTCTCTATCTAGTTACTGAATTAAAATGGATATAGTTTTCCCCTGAGGAAGCAGAACACCGCAAAACACTACAATCCCGCCTGTTGATGACCATTGGTATCCATTAAATCAATTGAATATGAGATTTTAATATATATATATTTTCTTTTTTGTATATTTCTATGTATTAAATAAAACTATTTTTGTATTTCTATAACAAAGACAATATTCTTTCTCATCAATACTACCAATATAATTGCACCATAATTTATCCCCCTTTCCTTTACCATTCCAATTTTTTTTTACAATCATTTGAGATTAGGTGCCTTTGTATATGGGTGATTCTATCTGTGTCGGACTAAAAAAAACCATATACTCCCTGGTGATTGGGTGATGGTTAAGAAGTTCCTTCAAACACATTCTCTGGAGATGAGATATGATGGACCGTGCGACCCGCATCAGAATGAAACTATATATCTTTTTTCTTATAATTGATTACTGTACTTTAATCTCCCTCCCTCCATTAGATTGGCAGAGTAATATGTTCAGGAACCATATATATATGTGTGATATAGGTGATGATTGTGACCACTGGGAATCTGTGGGTTGGAATATAGTTGATGACTGGGGATATAGGCTTTGATTTAGATGCCATAGGGGTCCCAATGGGGGTCCCGGATACATTTAAAACAAGAGACCAAGTAACTGCAAGTTTTGAGTCCCTGAGTCCCATAATCACTGTGATATATTCCATAAGGTAATTAGTTAATTAATGTCAGAGAGTAAAGAAGTTGTTTAATGACGAAATTAAGGTTAAAACTGCATGTAAATGTTTAAAAGAAAAAATTATTAATTAAGATTATATAAAGAACTGTTTAAAATTCAGATAATGGTAAACGACATGGTATTTAGTATTTAACAGAAAATCCTACAGATTTGGTTGATTGAGCAATTTTTACAAAAGATTCCAAACTTGGTTTTGGTTGTTAAATTAAGGTAGTAGATTGTTCTAATTTACTTAAGGTTCCCCAGGAAAAAATTTAAAATATGAAAGTTATGTTCAATCTAAAAATTGTAAAAGTGGAGTGGAGGCTCTGGTTGGAAAGAGGAGTTTCTCGGGAAAATGGCCAATTCACAGTTCATTAGGCTGGAGCTAGTCTGTGAATTTCTCCTCTAAACGATTTTTTGTTGCTACTGCAGTCAAACGTCATATTATAATGTAATGTATATGATTTTTGGCAGATGTACAAACCAAATATGTTTAACATTTTAAAAAAAGGTTAAAAATTAGAAAAACAATAAAATGTGATTGTTAGCAGATCTTACAGTGCATGGCTATACATATTTGGAAGATCTGTTCTAGCAGTAAGCTAGCAGATGTTTCACTTTAGAGATCATTAAGGAAATGTGCTTCTAGCATAGCAAAGAGATCAGGTTACACAGCCTGACACGCTGAATGTTAGGCCACGTACACACGATCGAATATATCTGCTGAAACTGGTCCGCAGGCCAGTTTCAGCGGACAGATTTGATCGTATGTACGGGCTAGCAGACAGTTTCCAGCAGACAAAAGTTTTAAAGCATGCTTTAAAACTTGTCTGCTGGAAAGCCGTCTGTCCGACATGTCCGCTGGTTAGTACGCCTAACCAGCGGACAAAAATCCCCCGCATGCGTCGAATGCGTGGAAGCATTTTACTTCCTGGTTCGGTGACGTGGCGGCGTCAAAATGTCACCGCCACGTCACCGCGCTGTCTGTCCGCGGGGATTTCGGTTTGATCGTGTGTACACTGATCAAACCAAAATAGCCCAGCAAGACATGTCCGATGAAAACAGTCTGTCGGAAGGTTTTCATCGGATAAATCTCCTCATCTGTACGCGGCCAAAGTGTTGTAACTTGAGAACATGTGGCTTTCTAGAGTAATGATTTTAAAACATTTTTGAGCCTAAATAACTTTTCTTGAGAGTTCATTTTTGAGGACAAAATTATCTGTCTTAGTGAATGTTAGTGAACTATAAAGCTTATTATAGGGGCAAGTCTTTCTTTAATAATAACTTGTACACAATCATTTGAAAATCTAAAGATAACCCTTATTAATTTAGTATTTTTGTTTAATATAGAGATCTCTCTCTCCCTCTATCTTTCTCCCCTTTTCTCTCTTTCTCTCTGTAACAAGTGTATAGATACAATATGAATAAATGATGCAGTGTGAGCCACAATGGTGAATCAAAAGGTCACTTTTTCAGGCTTTGGGTTGACGAATGTATTTATCGGGGAGGAATATTGTGCCTTTATAAATGGATTCATGTATGGGCGCGGTGGAACTTCCTGTATGTTTGTCTACACTGAAGGATGAACTAAGACTGTCTTGTGTTAAATAGAAATTTTGTTTAAACAGTCATAGTGTGGCAAGAGCTTATGTGGTTAAGTTGATCATACTGTATGATTGGTTCTGAAAAATAGTGTAATTCAATATAATTAAGTTTCTTTAAGAAATAAAATATTTAGGAAAGTCCACTATAAATTAATGTTCTTTTGAAAATTAAAATGGTTATAATTGAAAGTATAGTAAGAAGGAAAATACAGTAGTCTGGTGAAACTGATGCTTTTACAAAATGTAATGTAGTAATGGGATAAAGAGGGTTCAAATGAGAATGTAGAATGGATTAATTATATTTACTATGATCAACAGAGGTTTGTTAACTATAACAGGGATGCACTCCAAGGTATAGATGAACAACTAGAGGCCACTTCACAAATTACTTTGTTAAACCGTATGGCCCTAGACATGGTTTTAGCTAACAAGGGGGGTGTATTTAGAATGTTACCTGGGGATAGTATTTTGGGTGATAACACATTTGTACTCAGGTATAGCGATTTTGTTTCTGCTTATATCGGTTACGATAATGTTTTGCTATATTGACCATATCCTCCATTACCGTCCTTACCTGTTAAGAAAAACACATACCACATTCTCAAGTGAGGGAAAGAATAGTGTTTGAACGCTTCCTGAAAGTTTTGTTGAAGAAGGACTACGGATTAGCCCTGTCTGGGAGCTATACGAAACATAAAAGAGTTGACAATAGGGAGGCCAAGCATAGGGACAAAGAGAGCATAGGGACAGTACTGATAAAATAGTCATTTTAAGGGGGGACTGTGATGAAAGTTACTAAAATGAATATTTTGTGTTATGCTACTATGTGCTAAAATCACTCAAAGGTTGTTTTTCTTTCATTATATTGTTTTATTTCTTTCATTTCTTGTATTTCTTCATAAAAAACATATGAATGTGTTGGTGTATTAAAATACAGTATTATTATCCTTAAGTGAAATAACAGATTATAAAAAGTTTCAGTACATCTCAACTTGGAGTGGAGACAAAGAACTATTAATACCAGACAGCTGTCATCCCTCATCCCTCTTCACTCCAAAGCCCCCTCCATCAAGGCAAGCCCCTGTAAGCTTGAGTAGATGACCCTGTGTTTCTGGACATGCCACAAGGAACTTTTGTGCCACATGGCTAGAAGAACATGTAACAGGAAGACCCCTTATATGGACTGATCTATTTGTGTGCTCATGTGTATGATGTAATTTTGTCTATAAAAGGCCAATAAAACGCCTCCTTCTCTTGCTGAACGTTGGGAAAGTGAAGGATGTAGACGGTTTCTCTCTGGTCTGCGTGTTTCACTATTATGATTTTGACTCAGAGGCAGAATGGGTTTATTCTCTGGAATTGGGCCAGAGAACCTCCTTATCACTACTTTTATTTTACTATAATAGGTTAGGAAAGTGACTAGCAAGGTAACACTAGGAAAAAAGTTACATTCTTGAATCGCTTTATTAATGTTTCCTATTGTCAAGTGCAGGAATTTTGTAAACAGACAAGGAATGTAGCAGTTATTTTATTTATTACAAGAGGAAATTAATCACTGTCTTGCTGAATTTATTAAAGTGGAGCTCCAGCTATTTTTATTTTATTTTTTAAAACACCCTCGCAATGTTTGCATCTAATACATTATGAAATTGTTAATAGTAGGTTTTCTAATACATTTTCTATTTTGTAAACTCACTCTGCTCTCCTCAGAGAGCACGCTCCCATCTTCAGTGTGGGCATCTGAAGCCCATTTGTTGTTCCTTCCAGGATACGATACTGCTGGCTACCCAGCATGCACCTCCAGTTTAGAAATACCACAATGCAACAAGCAGAGGATGTCCATTTACTCCTGGGATGACACTTATATCCCAGTAGCCAATGGGTGAGCAGAAATTAAGTACCTCACCACGACAAGGTAAAGGGGATGAGCAACCTTATGCTTGCCAAATAAGGTAAATAACTTTAGGAAAAACAGGTCCAATTTACATGTGATCATGAACACACACGTGGGCAGGGGTGTGTCAACTTTAAAAAGTGGGTGGAACTTCGCTTTATTGCCCTATTGCAACCAATTGAGACATACCAGGAAACTAAAACATGACACTGAGTGAAGCTTAATCTTATGCCACGTACACACCATCATTTTTTGGGTTGTAAAAAATTAAGTTTTTCAGGCTCTAGAAAAACGACGTTTTTTTCAACATGATCATTAAAACAGTCTTGCCTACACACGATCGTGAAAAACGTCCACGTTAAAAACATTGTAAAAAAATAGAGCACGTTCGAAAAAAAAAAAAATTGGCAGTTTTTCAGAACCCGAAAAATGCTCTGAAGCCCACACACGATCTTTTTTAATGACACAAAAGAAACATCATTTTTTAGAACCCGAAAAACGGTCGTGTGTACGCGGCATCACAGTTCTTGGCCATTATGGGCAGTTCTTGTTGATGACACTTTGGCATACAAAATCCACTGCTCTTAAATCAGTATTCCTAGTTTTAGGCAAGTTTTTTTTTTTCTTTTATAGTATTCCTTTGGTGATGCATCAAGTATATTACTTGCTCTGCCAGGACAGTTACAAGCTTTTATCTTACCATAGCAGGGAAGCAGAAGAAGTAGTGTACATTTACCCATGGCAACCAACATAAACAAAGCAGTTAGCAGTGTAGAGTGGATACTGGTCACTTACACAACAATTACAACCACAGTTTTAATTATTGACTTTTAAGCAAAAAATAAGATAATTCATTCTTGAGATGATTGCATAGCCACTTACAAAGCTGGTGCATACAGGTATCTGTTAGTGGAGACTTTGCAAGGCTTAATGTGTTGCTAAACACACAACAGTAAAATCAGTCTTTATATGCAGTAAAAGCATGCTTATTATACTCACGGTGAAACCTAAGAGGTTAATCCTCTGCATTGTGTAAAAAGGCTGTTTGATCCTGTCTTTTCTGATCCATCTCCTGATAAGACAGAGCCTTTGGAGTCGCCCACATTCAGTTTGGTGTGTATTGCTAGAAAGTTTTTATTTTCTTCTTGGGAGGGTGCATTTGATTGGCACAGGGCTAATCACCACTGTCCAGATATAGGGCTAGGGGTCCTGCAGCCTCATAGGACAGTCAGAGTAGAATGAAAAAACTCCTTCTATGAACTTTAACCAGACACTGATAGAAGTCACAAGACTGCTATATACCGCTGATGAGAAAAGGTATTTAGCAGTTTACTAAAATAATTGCATTTCCATGTTCTATGTACTGTGGGAGATCAGATAATAAATGCAGGGTCCTGGGTATAGTAACACTAAGGGCCAGATTCAGCAACACTTGCGCTGGAGTATTTCGATATGCGCCGCGTAACTGTGAAGATGCGCCGTCGTTTCTATGTGCCCGTACCCACCAAACTAGATGCGCCCAATAACGGGCCATTTGCGACCGGCGGAACGCTTAATTTCGCTTGGCGCATCAGTCGCGCCTATTGATTTCCCCTGCAAATATGCAAATGAGGGATTTTTCCCAATTCACGAACGGATTAGCACCATACGCTGGCTACATGCGCCGCGCGTATCTCGTCCGTCCGGCGCAAAGTTATTTCTACAAAAGGCTGCTTTATCTTTACTCCAGATGGCCACAGGTCAGCAGGAGAGCAGCTACAGCAGCGTTACCGACGATAAGAGCTAGCTGAGCACCCCCACTTGCAGGACAACACCTCTGTCCATGCTTGTCTGTCAAATTTTACAGCCATGGAGGAAGACATCATAGGTCTCCATAGCCGAGATGACGGCTGACAGCTCCTGGCCATTAAAGTTCAGCTTTCTCCTGTGTGTTTGCGGGGAACGGGAGCAGCCATCTCAGAACAAAAGTAACATCACTGCGGGGAGGGGGAGCAGGATATACTTTAGTGCCGGAATGGCGCTTCTACATTTAAACGCCCAATGGAAGGCATTGCGCTGACGTTTCCCTGAAGTTGTGCCGACGGAAATTGTGAGCATGCGCACAAAGGGGGCGAGTGGAGCCTCACTCACTGCGCATGCTCCGTGGTTGATGCGCTGAACGTAAGCCTCTGCGCTGGGCTCCGCCCATGATTTACATATGATCACACCCACTTCCCCTTGCGTCGGGTTACGCCAGCGCATTATCGTTACTCTGGCGCAAGTTTACGCGCAACTGCTATGTGAATAACAGTACTTGCGCTGAAAGGGTCGTCAGAGTAACGTAAATGAGAAGCGTTACTCTGGAGCAAAGATGCTCTCATCTACCTGAATCTGGCCCTAAGTGGTCTTTTGTGATGGAAGAGAATTTTCTACTTCAGTCAACATGTCATTTTGGTAGCAGCAGAACACAAAAGAAAATAGGAATGACCAATTAACATGTCTAAGCCTAGCTAGTTACAGTTACCATTTCATTGGATTCTAATTAACAGTGAGACCTTGGGTAAAAGAGAGGAAATATAGATGGAGGACCGGCATGACAGGAGTTAAAGGGGGTTGGGTCTAGGAGGGGTTTCAGGCTAGAGTGGAAAGAAAATATAAGTTGTAGGGAATTACTTGATTTGTGACCAGGCCAGGAATGGTCTTCCGTTAGAGGAAAGCTGCGTTTGAGAAAACTTCACGGTTGGTCCACTGCCCTCTGATTCCCTGCAGCATGGGTGATTTAGAGAGCCATTTGTCCCAAATGCGAGCTGCAGCATGTTAGAGGTACTGACTGGCAACCGTTTTGGATTAGTGGGCTGTTGGGCAGGGGAATAATATTATAGCCCCCCTGTTGGCTCAGTCCGGCACCCTGGAAACCTGGGGAGATTGGTGAGCAGGGAGAGGAAGACCACACAGGGAGAGGAGATGTGTGGCTTCCTTTCATTGATTAGGCGGGGTGGGGGGTGTCTATGACGGCAATGAGTCTGGGCCCCAGAAGATGATGGCAGTGGGGCCTAAGATGTGTGTCCTGGCTGGCAGGCCAGACCCTGGATGATCCTAAAGTGGAGGGTGCTCCTCTCGGCAGGTATGGAGGAGATCAGCAATTCTAGCCTGAGGGATGGTGGACAAGTGCAGGCAGCGGTGGAGATGTCTGCAGTGGCTGTGGGATCTGGACATCCCTGGACAGCCTGGTGAGTCCCTAGTTCCTCCTTTTCTTTCTTCTACTTTGGCTGTTTTGTCTGTTACTGTGGGGTCTGGGGAACCTGAGTTGCTGGGGGGTCGGAGGTCTTTGTGGGGGGGTGGCTGACTTTTTTGATGCCTGCTGGGATTGTGGCTCAGGGCAATGTGTTGTGCAAGTTGTTGGCGGGCATTGTTTCGCTGGTAGAGTCCTCCACAGGGAGCTGGTTGCCCACTGCCGCTTGGGTTCATCAGGCTGAGGTTGCTGGAGGTTTCACCGCTGGATCGTGTGCATTGACGGCATTGGACAACTCGCTCCCACTTTTAGCACCCTCATCGGGGCAGCGGTAATGCGGCGGCAGTTAAAAGTAAGGCTAGCAACAAGGAGGCCGATAGGAATCAGATAAGGGGATTCTGGGAAGTGTGAAGTGTATGTGTTTTGAGGGCCTGTTGAGGGCACCTCTAAATTAGGAGGTTTAAAAAAATGGAATGGTGAGTATGTTAAGAATAAGAGTAAGCTCCCATTGGCGAAGTTAAACTTGGATAGGCGTAAGTCTAGAAGCGTAGGTTTCAATTGATTTTTCAGACGTTTTTCGACTGGCTGCATACTATTTTTAACTGCTGTTCTGGCTATTGTAATTGGGGAAAAGGCCCAGTGGCATTGTTTGGCTCTGTTTTTGCTACTTGAATGCTATTGGAGAGGCTCATTGTGTCTACAGGGGCCTAGCTTGGTTGAGATATGATGGGCAGTTACGCCCAACACAAAAGCAGTCTTCTGTGCAGGCTGGCTCTCAGTTTTTTCAGTTGGGGGCCGGTGGATCCAATGCCTCAGGACAACCAGCCAAGAAAAAAAAAAAAGGTTGCTGGCTATTCAAAGAGGGAAGATGTAAGTTTGAATCGACGTGCCAATTTAGGCATGAGTACTTCGGCTGCAGGGGCTCCCACTCCTTCGTCTGTGTTATACTAAACGTAAGGTATGATTGCGGAGGACTCCGGTGAGAGTGGCAAGAATGTGTCCTTTTCCAAGTCGGTATCTGGACCGTAGAGGGTCAGAAGTTCTGGAAAAGAGTTATTTCCAAATGGTCTTTGATTCCCTCTTTTCTTTGTTCACCGTTCCCCCCCCACCTGTGGATAATTTCAGGTCAGGGTTGTTACACCCCAACGTTGTCTGACGTCTACTCTGAAAGGTTATATCTGAGTCGCTTGGTCTGGGTAAATGATTAGTTAATTAGCTTATGTTAATTTATGTTCTGGTTACCTCCTCTTTAAACTGTATATAAGGTTGCATTATTGGTTCTAATAAACACTCCATGTTTATCACACAAACAAGTCTCATCTCGTTGTGTGTTGAGAGCAGCTGGAATATCCAATATCTATATCTAGACTGATAGGAAGCGGTATATAATGAAAACACTCAAGCGGAGTGTGGGATGTTCCGTTATAGAGCCCTATTGACGGAGACAGATATTACATTTGCATGTGCATCCAGACAGTCTATTTGTTGGGATGCAGATCACAGGGTTGTTGTTATTATTATTGATCTCTGCCTGCCCATGGGGTGTTCCACTTCTTGTTTGTCGTTCAAAACCTTTAGTTATTTCTTTGGGTTGTGTGCGATTTGTCCGGTATTCTTTTTTTCTAAATAACAGTTTTTATTTATATAAAACAGTTTACAGGTATGATTACCACATATGCATTGAAAGTTTAGTACAGAAGCTACTACGTGCCAAGAGGTGCTTAAACTGATCTCACCACATGTGGGATCGGGGGGGGGGGGGGGGGTTGGGTTGTAGGTCAACGTAGCTTGGCCTCGGCAGGAGCAGGATTTAGAGACCACAACAAAAAGAAGGGTGAAGCAAAACAGAACTGGTCCATCAAGAAATCATGTCCATCATCCTGGCCCCGTGAATCGTGGTACACAAATAACAAATGCAGTAAGAGTAGAGTCTATGTTACTGTGTCTGCTCCCGTGTCCGGCGAGTCCTCCTGCCGATGCCACTCCCTCCAGACCTCATAGTGGTCATCCAGACCATCACGCATCCTAGCCGTCATCCTCTCCATAAGTTCCACATCCTTCACCCTAGCATAAAGAGCTTCCTGAGATGGGGGTGTGGTTTTCTTCCAATTGAGGGCTATCAAGCACCGCGCTGCAGTCAGGATGTGCCTGAGTAATTTTTTGTATGGCTTGGGGAGTTTAGGCTGCAAGATGCCCAGTAGTAATAATTTGGGGGTCAAGGGGATTGGCGTTTCGAAGAGACGGGTGAGCAATTGTTGTGTGGAGTGCCAGAACGGGGTAATAAGGTAGCATGCCCAGTAGATGTGGAAGAGGGAGCCCCTGTCCCGATGGCAGCGCCAGCAGCGATCAGAGACAGAGGGGTACATTTTGTGCAGAATATCTGGGGTCTGATACCAGAAAAAAAGAATCTTGTATGTGTTTTCTTTGTACAGGGTGCACATGGAGCTTTTGGCTGCCTGTCTCCAGACAGCCTGCCAGGCCTCCGGTGACAGCGCCTCTCCCAACTCCCTCTCCCATCTCAACATATACGCATGTTTCCCCCGCACAGGCATATTCATTCAGGATCCGGTATATGTCCGAGATCAGCCCCCTGCGGTGACGACCCCCCAGAACAATACGCTCAAATGGGGAAGGTAGGGAAAATTGGATCCTGGGGGATATTGTTTGGGCGTAATGCCTGATTTGTAGATAGCTATAGAACACCCCTTTCGGAAGATCGTGTTTCGTTTGGAGCTATGAGAACGTCAGGAGTCTGCGGGAACTCGGGTCGACTATGTGCCCAAAGTGAAACAGGTTCCGCGAGGCCCAGGGCCAGGACATCTGGTGCGTTAAGCTGTCTGGTAATTTGGGGTTACAAATAAATGAGTTCAGCAGGGAGCATTCAGACTTAAGCGCCCTCTCCTGGGAGAGCTTGCGTCATAGCCCTCGTAGTAGTGCCATCGAGCCCAGGAGGTGGCAGGGGTCTACCTCCACGTTCGCATCCCACAGGAGACTGTTTGGGTGGGTTGGTGCTGACCATATCTTCTCTATCTTCATCCACTTACTATAGGACCTCTGGGGGAACCATGACACTATAGTTCGCAGCTGTGCAGCCTGGTAGTATCTGACGAAATCAGGAAAAGCTAGTTCTTCGTCCCCCCGGGCCGCTTTCATGACCGTGCAGGGTATCCTATGTTTTTTGTAGTTCCAAACGTATCGCAGCACGTCGCTCTGGAGCTTGCGCAAGTGGGCATAGGGGATTGGAATGGGCAGTGTCTGAAACAGATACAAGAGCTTGGGGAGGATAACCATTTTAATGGACGCAACTCTACCCAGTAATGAAATGTGGTGGGCTTTCCACTTCTGGAGGAGAGCCCTAATCATTCGAAAGAGAGGGGGAAAATTGGCCTGGTACAGGGAGCCGAAGGATGGGGTGATCTGCACCCCTAGGTATTTGAGAGAAGAACTTTCCCAAGTGTATGGGAGGTTCAGCTGGAGATGGCGGGTCTCCGCGACCGGGATGTTAACAGGGAGGGCTGCAGATTTGGATGCATTTGTTTTATATCCCGAGAGTGCCCCGTACTCCTCCAGCGCCGCGTGTAGGTTAAGGAGGGAGATTCTGGGTCGGGACAGGGTGAGGATAATGTCGTTTGCGAATAAGGACGTTTTAAATTTCTTGCCCCATACCGAGATGCCCCGGATGTCAGGGTGCCCCCTGATGGTTGCCACCAGTGGTTCTACACATAAGGCAAAGAGCAGGGGGGACAGCGGACACCCCTGGCGGGTGCCATTGGTGATGTTGAACGGGGCAGATGTAGCAAACGGGGGTTTTTACTTGGGAAGTGGGGGTGGAATAAAGGTGCCGTACCGCCTGGAGGAAAGGTCCCCTGAACCCCATGTGCTGCAGGGTGGCCATCATAAATGGCCAACTCAAGCGGTCGAAGGCCTTTTCTGCATCAAGGCTCAGGACCAAGGCCTCTGCTCCCTCCCTGTTAGCTACGTCTATCAAGTCTATGACCCTCCTGGTGTTGTTGCCCGCCTGGCGGAGTGGGACAAAGCCCACTTGGTCCTTGTGGATTAGGGTAGGAAGAATCTGGTTTAGGCGGGTAGGCAACAATTTGGTAAAAATTTTAAGGTCTGAGTTAAGCAAGGCTATGGCTCTGTAACTGGCACAGGAGGCTGGGTCCTTGTCCGGCTTCGGGATAAGAGTCAGAAATGACCTCTGCATGTCGTCGGGAATCGGGGACTGATGGAGAAAGGTGTTAAATAGGCCTTTCACAGTCTCCGCCAGTTCCTCTGCCGTTATAGGGGCATTCAGGTCCTGTAGATCCGCCCTCTGAATTTGGGGCAGGCCGGCCTATGCAAGGTATCGGATCATACGGGCCGTCAAGTCGGGGGAGGGGGGGTTGTGTGGGACTTCTGGTTTGTTGTATAAGTCAGTATAGAAGTCAGCAAAGGTATTCGCTATGTCCCTGGGATGTGTCAACAGGTCCCCCCCCCGTTTTTCACCTGGTGTGGGGTGGAGGCGAGAGCCCTGTCAGCGAGTTTTCTGGCCAAAAGCGCCTGCGCTTTGTTGCCTTTATCATAATAAAGTTGCTTGAGGCGGATAAGTGCTTTCTCCACCTTGCCTAAGGCAAGGTCACGGAGTGTTACGCGTACCTGGACTATCCGTTTAAGGAGAGCTACGGAGGGTTTCAACAGGAGTTGAGCTTCAAGGGCCTTGAGTTGACTGACCGCCAGCACTCTGGCAGCATCAGCATCTCTCTTCACAGCTGAAGAGAGCGCTATGCACCGACCCCTGAGGACCGCCTTATGCGCCGCCCATAGAGTGGAGGTAGAGACGTTGGGCGTGTCATTCTCCATGAAGTAGTGCTGTAACGTCGTCTCTAGTTCCAATTTCGAGGGGGCATGCTGCAAGAGAAACTCGTTAAGCCTCCAATTGTAGGGCCGACGAAGAGGGGGACCCAAGTTTAAGAAAAGCGTGATGGGGGCATGGTCGGACCAGGAAATGGGGAGGATACTTGCTGACTCTGTAATGCGCAGTGTGCTGTTATTTACAAAGAAGTAGTCAATGCGTGTGTGAGTTCGATGCGGTGCTGAGTAGAACGTAAATTGGCGATCGCCCGGATGAAAAGCTCACCAGGCGTCGAAGAGTGCGTGTTTCCTATTGAGCTGTTGGAATAGCTTAGAGTCCCTCAGGGCACGGGCCTGGGAGGCCCGGGGATTTGCCACCAGGCGGTCCCAGGTCGAGGAGTGAGCCAGATTAAAATCCCCTCTAATCAATAGGAAGTCATGTGGCTCCCGGGAAAGGCGGGCATGCACCCTAGCGAGAAAGCGGTGCTGACGTGTGTTTGGGGCATAAACTACACATAAGGTGATGGCCTGCGACTGCCACAGGCCCCCGAAAAATAAGGTAATGCCCCACACGAAAGGGGCTCCCTTTTTTATGAGGATTGCTACACCCGCCCTCTTTCGTGGGCCAAAAGCCTGGTATACCTGGGGGAAGTATCGGGACGCAAACGTGAAGGAATCCCCCCCATCCAAGTGTGTTTCCTGCACCATCACGATGTCCGCCCCTGACTGCCTAAATTCCCGGAGCGCCAAGTGCCGTTTTTTGTTGGAGTTGAGTCCGTGGACGTTAAGTGAGAGTACCTTAGCCATTGTCAGGTGGTGGGTGCGTGGTAGGTATACTTATCTGGTTAGGCAGGAAGCGTGAGCGAGTCCGAAGGGGTGGCATCAACACGGGGAGGGCCAGGAGACAACAGGGCCGGGAGGCAGACTGCAGGAGACAGAGACAAAGAGCACTGAAAAGTAGAGAGAAAGAGAAAATAAGAATAAATTCAACAAACATATTAAACATCATCAAATAGACACTAGCAGTCCAAGGGGTCATAGGTCTACACAATTCCAATCGGACTCCCCAACTGGAGTCCGGTCGGGAAGACTCAGAGGGACCAAGATCCCGGAGGGAACTCTCTAGTGGAAAACCACAGGGGGGGTCCGTAACCTTAGGTTCAACCAGAGAGGACAGGGTCAGTCCAGAGCAGCCCGTGGAGAGAAAAAAAAAAAAGGGCAGCAAGGCTGGGGCCTTCGGGGGGAAGAGTGATGTCACGAAGACGTAAATGTCTTGAGCAAAGGGAGGGGGAGAAAAAGCTTGATGCCAGATGTTTCTCAGCCGGGAAGAGTGGGTTAGGCATGGAGTGCTGTGGAGCGCCAGGGGGAAGGCCTCCCAGATGGTGGCCCGCTGGACTTATATTTGGGTGGTTGCCTAGAGGACTCCGGTCCTCTGGAGCGCTTGGGCGGCAGGACCTTTTGCCAAATCACTGGTGGAGGAGGGGGAGTAGCTACCAAGTCCCATTCCTGCAATTGGGGGATGGCGATATCCAGGGTATCACAAAAAAAGTCCAGATTTTCTGGGTAGCGCAGGACCGCAGATTTCCCCTGGTGCTTAGCTGTAAGACTAAAAGGAAACCCCCACCTATAGGGGATGTCCCCGTCCTGAAGAGTGCGGAGGAGTGGCTGCAGGAGTCTTCGATTCTGTAGTGTGATCCAGGATATGTCTGGGTAGAATTGGACCGGGGAGTTATCAAATACTAGGTTTCGGACAATGCGCGCCTTGCGCATTATTTCCTCCTTCACTGGAAATGATTGTAGACAGCAGATAACGTCTCTGGGCTTGGAGGCGGGGCCTTTTGGGCGTAGGGCCCTATGTGCTCTGTCCATAGCAATGTGTTTGTCAGCGGGTTCCCCAAGGAGACCATTTAACATTTCTTGTAGCGTGTCCTGCAAGTCCTCAGTGCCCTCCGCCTCTGGCAGGCCACGTATGCGGATGTTATTCCGCCGTCCCCTGTTATCCAGGTCTTCCATGTGGCGCTGCATGCCGCGTAGCATGAGGCGATGGTCCGAGTTCTGAATTTGGGTCCGGTGCACTGCTAGCTTATTCTCCTGTATCTCCTCCTCAACAGTTTCGACTCTGTCTGCGAGGGGCTTAAGGCCCGCTTGGATGTTCTGGATCTCTGCCCTGCAGGTGGCCTTGACATCTGCGATCAACTGTTTAAAATCTTCCTTGGTAGGAATTGCTTGAAGGTACGTTTGCCAGGTAGGCTGTCCCCTGTCCTCTGGGCCCCAGGGCGGAGGGGGGTGAAGGGGGGTCGGTTGGTAGGCCACGGCAGTGGTTCCCAGAGTCTGGGGTAGGAACTGCCCAGATGGAGGGGTCCAGGAATCAGCCCAGGATGTTGCGGGCGTTAAAGTGGAGGGCACCGAGGTGTCCACCCAGGCACCATCCCCAGAGGGGGGGGGGGCACAGCTGGGCCATCTGTGCATATGAAGGGGGGGTCGGTGGATTGCAGCCTGGGACCCTGAGCAGGTGACCTCTCCGGGTCTTGAGTTCCTTTGTGCTTGTGGTGGGGTTGGAGCTTGGTCAGCAGGGATGCATGGTCCACCGCGTGCGTTAGGCCCTGATACCATCGGGGGGTGCACGGGGCTAGGGAGGGCTGGAAAGTCCACAATGTTGTCCGGGGGGGGGGGACATGGAGCTGCATTCCTGAGAGTCCGGTTCTGGCAATGTGCGGAGCAGCTGTGGGAAGGCCTCCGTGCATTGTGTGTACTGCGACGGAGGCTGTGGCAGGCCTGCTCTTCCGGCGGAGCGTGGGGGGCTAGGCAGGGCTGTTGCTGGTCACTCACCGCTTGTTGGGGCCCATCGGAGCCCGGCTGAGTATGGGGATTAGGCAGCGATGGCATCTGATCCCGTGGAGGCAGCGGTGAGTGGCTGTCCGGCTGGTTCAGCGGTGGAGGCTTCTGGAGCTGCAGGGCCCCGGGGTCCGGTGCCATTTTACTATGGCCGACCGGAGGCATGTCGGGCCTTGTAAAGTAGTCCCTGAAGGAAATAGAGGCTCCCGAGGGCGGCTGGGTTGATCCTCTAGCCGAGGAGGATCTAGTGGTGCGGGTGCTGCTCATGGATGGCTCCGGTTCCCCCCAAAAATCGGCCTAGGAGCTATGGGCTCCTAGGCCGAAAAAGTGCAAGAAATCAAAAATATATTGAAAATATAAATATATATATATCCAGTGTTATATAAAGTGCTCCAAACAAAAAATACTGTGCATTTATATAAAGTGCATATAATTAGAGTCCTTGAACTTTAGAATATATGCTGCATTCCACAAAAACCATATAAAGCGTGTACAGTGTAAAAAACAGTATTGGATACACCAATGTTCATAAAGAGTTCTAAGACTCTAGGAGGTCTGTAAGTGCCACAGACAAATAAGTCCAGGCAATGTGCATATAAATCCAAAACAGTGGGTCTTTGTCTCCGTGGGGGGTGGTGCTGCCTGTATATACAAATTCGCAGTGATCCCGGTGTGCCCTGCATGGGTTCTCACTCACCAGACGTAGCTCTGGGGTGATGGGCATTAAGACACTGTTGATCTCTGCTTCAGCTGCTGTGATTATCTTGGGCCGGCATCCATCAACAATGGCTCCACAATGATCCCCTCGGAGGACAGAATAAAACACCAATAGTGCAGGAGTAGCAAAAAGGTGTAGAATTTATTTAGCCTGCCAGGCTGTAAACAGTACCAAGGTACAGTAAAATAATAGATAAAAGACTAAAACATAAGGACGAATAAAAATAGAGCTGGTCAAAATATCCAAGCTCTCCGGGATGGTTGTGTTGTGCTGGCAGCGTGGAGTAGCATGCGCTCCAGCTGCGTTGGGTAAAGGGAGTGATGGTCAGAGTAGAATGGAAACAAACCTTCTTTAATACCCTAGTCAAGTGAGGCCCAGAGTAAACAGAGAAAACAGACAGGGGGCCAGCATGACAGGGGTTAAAGTGGTTTGGGTGTAGGAGGGGTTTCAGCCTAGTTTGGAAAAATAAATACTGTAAGTTTTGGGAATTACTTGATTTGTGTCCAGGCCAGGAATGGGTGGAGCTGCAGGGGGTGGTCAAGCAAAAGGTTTTTAGGAGGTCTTTAGTTGGAGAGAAGCTGCATTTGAATAAACTTCTGGCCCTCCACCCCCCCCTTTTTTTGTGCTTTAGTTCTGGGGTTCCACCCCTCAACCAATTTGTGTATTTGTTTTAGGGAAGCTTTTAATTTTGCTGTGTTTTTTTTTTATTATGGCAGCAAGCTGGGTACAAGGTTAGTATGGGACAAAAATGTACTTGGTAGGGACACATCTCAGCTACAGCTCCCAGTAGTTGATATGTTGGTACAGTGCCTTGAAAAAGTATTCATACACCTTGGAATTTTCCACATTTTGTCATGTTACAACCAAAAACGTAAATGTTTTTATGATTTTATGTGATAGACCAACACAAAGTGGCACATAATTGTGAAGTGGCCTTAGCCATTGTCAGGTGGTGGGTGCGTGGTAGGTATACTTATCTGGTTAGGCAGGAAGCGTGAGCGAGTCCGAAGGGGTGGCATCAACACGGGGAGGGCCAGGAGACAACAGGGCCGGGAGGCAGACTGCAGGAGACAGAGACAAAGAGCACTGAAAAGTAGAGAGAAAGAGAAAATAAGAATAAATTCAACAAACATATTAAACATCATCAAATAGACACTAGCAGTCCAAGGGGTCATAGGTCTACACAATTCCAATCGGACTCCCCAACTGGAGTCCGGTCGGGAAGACTCAGAGGGACCAAGATCCCGGAGGGAACTCTCTAGTGGAAAACCACAGGGGGGGTCCGTAACCTTAGGTTCAACCAGAGAGGACAGGGTCAGTCCAGAGCAGCCCGTGGAGAGAAAAAAAAAAAAGGGCAGCAAGGCTGGGGCCTTCGGGGGGAAGAGTGATGTCACGAAGACGTAAATGTCTTGAGCAAAGGGAGGGGGAGAAAAAGCTTGATGCCAGATGTTTCTCAGCCGGGAAGAGTGGGTTAGGCATGGAGTGCTGTGGAGCGCCAGGGGGAAGGCCTCCCAGATGGTGGCCCGCTGGACTTATATTTGGGTGGTTGCCTAGAGGACTCCGGTCCTCTGGAGCGCTTGGGCGGCAGGACCTTTTGCCAAATCACTGGTGGAGGAGGGGGAGTAGCTACCAAGTCCCATTCCTGCAATTGGGGGATGGCGATATCCAGGGTATCACAAAAAAAGTCCAGATTTTCTGGGTAGCGCAGGACCGCAGATTTCCCCTGGTGCTTAGCTGTAAGACTAAAAGGAAACCCCCACCTATAGGGGATGTCCCCGTCCTGAAGAGTGCGGAGGAGTGGCTGCAGGAGTCTTCGATTCTGTAGTGTGATCCAGGATATGTCTGGGTAGAATTGGACCGGGGAGTTATCAAATACTAGGTTTCGGACAATGCGCGCCTTGCGCATTATTTCCTCCTTCACTGGAAATGATTGTAGACAGCAGATAACGTCTCTGGGCTTGGAGGCGGGGCCTTTTGGGCGTAGGGCCCTATGTGCTCTGTCCATAGCAATGTGTTTGTCAGCGGGTTCCCCAAGGAGACCATTTAACATTTCTTGTAGCGTGTCCTGCAAGTCCTCAGTGCCCTCCGCCTCTGGCAGGCCACGTATGCGGATGTTATTCCGCCGTCCCCTGTTATCCAGGTCTTCCATGTGGCGCTGCATGCCGCGTAGCATGAGGCGATGGTCCGAGTTCTGAATTTGGGTCCGGTGCACTGCTAGCTTATTCTCCTGTATCTCCTCCTCAACAGTTTCGACTCTGTCTGCGAGGTGCTTAAGGCCCGCTTGGATGTTCTGGATCTCTGCCCTGCAGGTGGCCTTGACATCTGCGATCAACTGTTTAAAATCTTCCTTGGTAGGAATTGCTTGAAGGTACGTTTGCCAGGTAGGCTGTCCCCTGTCCTCTGGGCCCCAGGGCGGAGGGGGGTGAAGGGGGGTCGGTTGGTAGGCCACGGCAGTGGTTCCCAGAGTCTGGGGTAGGAACTGCCCAGATGGAGGGGTCCAGGAATCAGCCCAGGATGTTGCGGGCGTTAAAGTGGAGGGCACCGAGGTGTCCACCCAGGCACCATCCCCAGAGGGGGGGGGGGGCACAGCTGGGCCATCTGTGCATATGAAGGGGGGGTCGGTGGATTGCAGCCTGGGACCCTGAGCAGGTGACCTCTCCGGGTCTTGAGTTCCTTTGTGCTTGTGGTGGGGTTGGAGCTTGGTCAGCAGGGATGCATGGTCCACCGCGTGCGTTAGGCCCTGATACCATCGGGGGGTGCACGGGGCTAGGGAGGGCTGGAAAGTCCACAATGTTGTCCGGGGGGGGGGGACATGGAGCTGCATTCCTGAGAGTCCGGTTCTGGCAATGTGCGGAGCAGCTGTGGGAAGGCCTCCGTGCATTGTGTGTACTGCGACGGAGGCTGTGGCAGGCCTGCTCTTCCGGCGGAGCGTGGGGGGCTAGGCAGGGCTGTTGCTGGTCACTCACCGCTTGTTGGGGCCCATCGGAGCCCGGCTGAGTATGGGGATTAGGCAGCGATGGCATCTGATCCCGTGGAGGCAGCGGTGAGTGGCTGTCCGGCTGGTTCAGCGGTGGAGGCTTCTGGAGCTGCAGGGCCCCGGGGTCCGGTGCCATTTTACTATGGCCGACCGGAGGCATGTCGGGCCTTGTAAAGTAGTCCCTGAAGGAAATAGAGGCTCCCGAGGGCGGCTGGGTTGATCCTCTAGCCGAGGAGGATCTAGTGGTGCGGGTGCTGCTCATGGATGGCTCCGGTTCCCCCCAAAAATCGGCCTAGGAGCTATGGGCTCCTAGGCCGAAAAAGTGCAAGAAATCAAAAATATATTGAAAATATAAATATATATATATCCAGTGTTATATAAAGTGCTCCAAACAAAAAATACTGTGCATTTATATAAAGTGCATATAATTAGAGTCCTTGAACTTTAGAATATATGCTGCATTCCACAAAAACCATATAAAGCGTGTACAGTGTAAAAAACAGTATTGGATACACCAATGTTCATAAAGAGTTCTAAGACTCTAGGAGGTCTGTAAGTGCCACAGACAAATAAGTCCAGGCAATGTGCATATAAATCCAAAACAGTGGGTCTTTGTCTCCGTGGGGGGTGGTGCTGCCTGTATATACAAATTCGCAGTGATCCCGGTGTGCCCTGCATGGGTTCTCACTCACCAGACGTAGCTCTGGGGTGATGGGCATTAAGACACTGTTGATCTCTGCTTCAGCTGCTGTGATTATCTTGGGCCGGCATCCATCAACAATGGCTCCACAATGATCCCCTCGGAGGACAGAATAAAACACCAATAGTGCAGGAGTAGCAAAAAGGTGTAGAATTTATTTAGCCTGCCAGGCTGTAAACAGTACCAAGGTACAGTAAAATAATAGATAAAAGACTAAAACATAAGGACGAATAAAAATAGAGCTGGTCAAAATATCCAAGCTCTCCGGGATGGTTGTGTTGTGCTGGCAGCGTGGAGTAGCATGCGCTCCAGCTGCGTTGGGTAAAGGGAGTGATGGTCAGAGTAGAATGGAAACAAACCTTCTTTAATACCCTAGTCAAGTGAGGCCCAGAGTAAACAGAGAAAACAGACAGGGGGCCAGCATGACAGGGGTTAAAGTGGTTTGGGTGTAGGAGGGGTTTCAGCCTAGTTTGGAAAAATAAATACTGTAAGTTTTGGGAATTACTTGATTTGTGTCCAGGCCAGGAATGGGTGGAGCTGCAGGGGGTGGTCAAGCAAAAGGTTTTTAGGAGGTCTTTAGTTGGAGAGAAGCTGCATTTGAATAAACTTCTGGCCCTCCACCCCCCCCTTTTTTTGTGCTTTAGTTCTGGGGTTCCACCCCTCAACCAATTTGTGTATTTGTTTTAGGGAAGCTTTTAATTTTGCTGTGTTTTTTTTTTATTATGGCAGCAAGCTGGGTACAAGGTTAGTATGGGACAAAAATGTACTTGGTAGGGACACATCTCAGCTACAGCTCCCAGTAGTTGATATGTTGGTACAGTGCCTTGAAAAAGTATTCATACACCTTGGAATTTTCCACATTTTGTCATGTTACAACCAAAAACGTAAATGTTTTTATGATTTTATGTGATAGACCAACACAAAGTGGCACATAATTGTGAAGTGGAAGGAAAATGATAAAAAGGTTTTCAATTTTTTTTACAAATAAATATGGTATGTGAAAAGTGTGGCGTGCATTTGTATTCAGCAACCTGAACTCCGATAACACTAACTGAAATCTAGTGGATTGACAACGTCCTACGACGAAACGCGTCTGGGTAGACGTGCGGTGACGTCATTACGCTCTGGAGGAGGGTCCTTGCTGATCTGTTTGCCGGCCGGCAACTTTGTATTTTATATGCCTGTCTAACTCATCTCCCATGTGAGTATTCTGGTTTTTACTATTTTAAATAAATGTCCCAGCGGGATTACGCTATGTCTGCCTCTATTTATAATTTACATATGATCTAATTGGTGGAGTTGCTGAGTGGAGCCCCGGTGTAAACACTGCCCTAGGATTTGGGATTCGTCCTGGTTCTCTAAAGGCCGCGGCTGGGTCACAGCCGACTGTTGATTACAGCCATTCCTCTGGTAAGCTGCTTATACTTCTGGTGGTGGGCCACATTGAAAAGCCAAGTTCGAGCACAGTGGTGTTTATTATATGTCCATCCTGATTAAAGACCAGCGGAGATTTGTCTTGGAGCCAACCTACTACTTCTCTCATGTTTGAAGGATTGTTTATCTCCACATGACTGATATATGGACTCTTTTTGATTGTATCGAGTCCGGGTGACAAGGCGCAGCTCTAAATCTTTGTTTTTGTTGTATTTCCCCTTGTGTTTCGGCACAAGAGCTGCCGCCTCCCCCCTATTTTTTTTTTTTTTTTTTATGTTGGTAACTGACCACACCGGTACTAATTGATTATTTAACTGTGACAAGCGCAATTTTTCTCTGTATTATATTCCCATACAATATGTAAGATTCTTATTTACAATTGCCTAATTCTTCTTGATCCCTGAGATTCTGTTTCCTGTGACAAACAGTGGCACAATGTAAGTTAATTTCAAGTTTAGAACAAATGTTGTACGATCTCTAAAGTTCTATACATTATTTTAGGAGCTTCCTTCTTTTAGGACACACCACACTTGTTTTTTTTGATCTTCTCACTCCCGTTAGAAACAGGACTGGTGCTACCTGTTGAAGAGAAATGGAATAAAATTAAATACAAGCTGATCATTGTAAGCACCCCTGCTAGTATTAAATGGTTTGTCTGATTTCTGTAATTGATACATTCTACTGGAGAGCTTGACCTTTTAAAAAACCGACTTACTGGCTGGATCACTTGATGAAAATACATTGTAAAAAAAAAAACAGCCTAAATAAGAAAATCAATGCAGCCATCACATCTAAGAAATGGAAAGATGCAATATAAAAATTGTTTGCTTTTGTGTTCAATACCATTTTATTCACTGACTCAGAACTAGAACGAATTTTGGAGTTCTGACTTCATAATAACTTTCCTTATTTGCATTTTCCACCCTAATGACCCTACTTCCTTCCAGGATTAAGTACTCAGACCTGAGCAGCCAATCACTAGATTTAAACACTGGTGTTGATTTACTAAAACTGGAGAGTGCAAAATCTTGTGCAGCTGTGCATGGTAGCTAATCAGCTTTTAACTTAAGCTTGTTCAAGTAAAAGAAAAGTATGGGAATCTATCACTTCTCTTGATGTCAGTTTTACCAAAAACCAAGATGGTGGACTGTATCGTAAGTCGACAGCAGGCAATACCATCTTACATGCCAGTAGCTCGCACCCACAACAGTTGATTCAGTCTATCCCTTATTACAGCCAATATTTGCGTATTAGGCAAAACTGTTCTAGTGATGAGTCTTTTCACAAAGAGGCAGCCAACCTCAGAGACAGACTATCGAGGAGGGACTACTCGCCTACTTGCCTCAAAAAGGCCTTTTAAAATGAACAAACCGCAGCGCTAATGAAATGATAGTTCACACACCACTATACAAAGTAAGGGGGATGTGTCCAGTAAGTAATGTAGCTATGTGCCGACAAATAGTACAAGTAAATATATATAAATAACAATAAAAAAAATATATATAAATAGCATAAAAAAAATCGCATCACACTAAGGTGCATAAGTGCATAAACATGCATAATAAATAATAGTGGTAAACAGTCCAATCCTTTAAAAATGGCACACAAGTTCATATAAAAGTATTCCAAGGTGCTTCATTGTTAATGAAAAATTCCACAGTGCTTTAGTGCATGTAATCAGTAGAAGAAATCCAAGGGTGATGTATAATACAGTTCATACAACACACGGCCCAGTGAGTGATCCAAAAGACATGCCAAGGTGTAGTCACACAGGTGTTCCCCTATGGTAATGGACGCTCATCTTAGAACGTGCGACCTTGCAACTAAGCTTGGTCTGTGCACGCTTAGGAACCACACCTGGGTTCTAATGGATAATCCTGGGTTCCTTGACAGGCAGCTTAAGATCATAAAATATATAATAAAAAATCCCGGATGGTGCAAGTAACGTTTTAACAATATTTATTTAAATAAAAAAAGATCCCTTGCCTGGGTACTCACATACTGCAGGTGCGACAGTGCACCACTCTATAACAGGCTGTTATAGGATGTACAGATTGGGATATGGTAAACAGTCCTCACAGCCTCACACAGACTCTCCTGCCGTCCTGTCCCCTCCCCTACGCATGACGACACAGGGGGTGTTGGAGCTTCTTCAGGAGGAAATTTTATTGGACGCAACTATGTCTATCTAATACTGTATATGTGCCAGCTGCCATTTTGAAGACTACCGCAGACACTCTAGTGCTGGGTAATGTTACGCAATGAGTGTACTGCATAGGGAAAAACTATTTGGATACAAATGCAGACAAACAGCCATTGCATCTATATTATCTTACTACGTTATGCCAAGGCCCTACGGAGTCCTAGTTGACCCATAAAGGCTGCCGCAATTTCGGTAAGGAATTTAAACAGGATGGCAGTAGAGGAATATCACACCATAGCCCTAGATGCAAGCATGTACATAACTTTGCAACCTGCTACATCATACCTCGCACAATCCAATGAATAAATAACGCCTGAAATATATAAACAAGTATATAACAAAAAAAATGAAAAACATATAATATGCAGATGAATAAATTAAATTGGCATATTCTAGGGCAGGGATATGCAATTAGCGGACCTCCAGCTGTTGCAAAACTACAAATCCCATCATGCCTCTGACTCCGGGTGTCATGCTTGTGGCTGTCAGAGTCTTGCTATGCCTCATGGGAATCGTAGTTCTGCAACATCTGGAGGTCCGCTAATTGCATATCCCCGTTCTAGGGTATTCATATTGCTATCAAAGCCGATACGTTCAGATAACCTATATACAAATATAATAGATAATGTTTAAAATGTATAAAATAATATAGATATATTGTCGGCATTATTGATTTAATGCTTATAAAAACTATTTAATATCAAAATCAAGAATACTAGTCTAAACTTTTTTTCACACTTCGTCTTTCAGGACAGCACTTGGAGAGAGCGCAGCTCCACCCACTTCCCAGGAAACACTGCAGTCACTGCTATAACTTCCGCCCACCTCCACCATGGCCTCAGTTGTAGTGTTTCCTCCGGCCATGGTGGAAGCGCTGCAGGGAACCAGGAGGATGCTGGACTCTCTCCAGGGGGAGACGGATTAAAGGCATACCTGCGATCGGTTGTTTTTCTTTAGGAGGCAGACCCAACCTCCCCCCTGACGTGTGGGGGACGTTTCGGTGCTCCCCTCTTCTCGAGCCCGGCGAGGGTAAAGGCTGCCGGGGGTTCCGCGCCAATAGGCTGGGCATTGCAGGCCATGTTGGGGGCGGTTAGATGCCGGTCTCCTGGGGTCTGCGATGTCCCGGTACGGAGGGCGGGCGACGTCATTTCCGGTGGAGGCGGAACTTCCGGCGGTGCGTGGCGGCTTCCGGTTCCGGCTGCTGGAACGCAGAAGGGAGGGGCAGCCTCGGCGGTGCAATTTCCGGTTCCCACAGCGGTGGGGTTAACCGGGACTTTTCAAAAGGAGGCGCACAAACGATCGCCGCGTTCTGGGAGAATGGAGCCAGAAGACGCAGCGGAGGTGGCGGGAGCAGGAGCCACATGCACCAGCCCGGCCCAGGTAGGAAAACAGCGGTTTAAGTCTACCTGGTTCCTTGTTATGTCCCTCCTACTGCCCCTTTGGGGAGAGGAGCCTGCCTCACTCACCCTAGTCACGTCCCTGGGAAAGTGTTGTTTGTTTGGTACAGCGGTGATGGGACCTGGTGTGTTTTTTGTTCACTGGCTGTTTTGTGGTGGTGGTGGTTTGGGTCTGAGACACAAAAAGTTAAACATGGGGTTGTTGTCTTTTGTGTTTTTCAGAAAGCTAAAGAAAAGCTAAAAATTGCAGTGCCCCCTCCTAAGAAACGGTGTGCTACCTGCAAAACAACCCTTAAAGGGTCTTGGACTAAGCCGTTATGCAAGGCATGCATCGCGGACATAGTCAAAGGGGAAGCCTCTACTAGTGCAGCCTCCGAACAACCCAAAAACTTCTTTTAGGAAAGAGCTAGAAGAGACCTTTCAGTCGTTTCGCTCCTACTTGGACAGAGGGGCGGCGTCAGGGTCAGCAGCTAAGGCCTCCACTAGTGCACCTTTGGATTATAGAGGGGCAGGTAGTGAGTCCGAGGAGGAAGAGCCTAGCAGCCTAGTCTCAGGGTCAGAGGCGGAAGAAGAAGATACAGGAGAATCTTCTTCTTCACGTTACAAGTTGCCCTTAGAAGAGGTAGATGACTTACTGAAAACTATTCATTCCACCTTAAACATTAAGGTGGATAAGACGCATTTGTCTCTGCATGACAAGATGTACCAGGGTTTAGACGAAGTCAAGCATCGAACCTTTCCAGTACATAGAGTATTGTCAGATGCGGTCAAAAGGGAGTGGAAAGACCCAGAGAGGGCTCCTTTCTTTTCCCGATCACTTAAGAGGAGATTTCCTTTTGATGAGGATCCAGCGCAGGTATGGAATAAGAAACCTAAACTGGATGCTGCGTTCTCAAAGGTATCCCGAAATACAGACTTGGCCTTTGAGGATACGGGCACCTTAAAAGATCCCCTAGATAAAAGAGCAGAGGCGCTCTTAAAGAAGGCTTGGGATGCCTCTCTGGCCAACCTCAAACCAGCTATGGCATCCACAGTAGTGGCCAGGAACCTTGAGCATTGGTTGGAACAGCTGAAGGGTCACATTGAGTCTGGGACCTCACGCAGAGAGTTGCTAGAGTCCTTCCCGATTCTTCTGAAGGCAGTAGGCTATATGGCGGATGCCTCAGCCGAGTCAGTGAGAATGTCAGCCCGTTCCTCGGCCCTAGTGAATTCGGCCAGGAGGGCTCTCTGGGTCAAAACCTGGACTGGGGACACGGCTTCGAAGGCTAAGTTATGTGGTCTGCCCTTCGATGGAGATCTGGTATTTGGCGCCGGTCTGGACACTGTTCTGGATAGGACGGCAGATAGGAAAAAAGCCTTCCCCTTAAAGAAGGTAGTACCGCGGACCAGGAAAAATTTTCGTCCTTTTTTCCAGCCCCAAGATCCTAAAGAGATACAAAAAGGTCAGGGTGGAAGGTCCTGGCGGCCTCAGAGGGGTAGAGGGAGACCCGGGGTGTTGTTTCGCTCCCCTAGCCAGCCCGCTAAACCCCAGTGACGGTCGCCCGGCTGTGGGAGGACGTCTTCAGTCGTTCCTTCCACAGTGGGCAGAGACAACTTCCAGTGCATACATCCTCAAGGTTATTGCAGAGGGCTACGCGCTGGAGTTCTCAGAGAAACCACCGTCGCGTTTCTACGCGACTCAGCTACCCAGGGATCAGGAGAAATCCCGGGCAATGTTGTCGCTGTTAGAGGAATTTCTCCAGCAGAGGGTGATCACCCCGGTACCCCAACAAGAACAGGGGACGGGTTGCTACTCCCATGTGTTTTTAGTAAAAAAGCCGGCAGGAAAATTTCGTTTGATTCTGAACTTAAAATTCCTGAATCGGTCAATCAAGTACAAGAGGTTCCGGATGGATACCATCTACTCGGTCAGAAGGCTCCTTCCTGCAGGTTGCTTTCTGGCTTCGATAGACCTAAGGGATGCTTATCTTCACATCCCGATAAGAGCTTCTTCTCAGCGTTTCCTGCGTCTAGCGATCAGGACAGGAAGCGAGATCAAACACTTTCAGTTCAGGGCCCTGCCGTTCGGTCTCTCCTCCTCTCCGAGGATCTTTTCGAAGGTGGTGGCGGAGGCCTTGGCACCTCTAAGGCTAGAAGGAGTTTCGGTAATTCCATACTTGGACGACCTCCTATTGTTCGCCAAGACGGAAGATCAGCTTCTCAAAGACCTATGGAGGACCCAGGCCCATTTGGAGGGTCTAGGTTGGATTATGAACAGAGAGAAGTCAAATCTAGTTCCCTCTCAGGTCATAGTCTTTTTGGGGTACACCATAGACTCCATCCAGGAGAGGTTATTTCTACCAGAGGAGAAAATAATCAAGGTTCAGGCAGCAGTGAAGGCAGTGCAGACGAATCTGTCAGTGTCAGTTCGTGCAGCTATGTCCACCCTGGGACTTCTCACATCCTCCATTCCTGCGGTTCAGTGGGCCCGCCTGCATTCAAGGAGTCTCCAGCAGGCGATCCTACAGAATTGGACGCATGGAGAACCCCTAGAAAAGGAGATCAGGGTTCCAACTTCAGTAAAAAGGAAACTTTGGTGGTGGAGGGCTCACGCAAATTTGAGTCAGGGTCTAGTGTGGTCCTTCCCCGCTACAATGGTCCTAACTACGGATGCCAGCTCCTGGGGATGGGGTGCTCACCTCAGGGGTCAGTTGGCTCAGGGGTCCTGGTCCAGGGAAGAGTCCAAGAGATCCTCCAATTGGAGGGAACTCAAAGCCGTTTGCCTAGGGCTTTGGGCCTTCCAGGAGACGATACAGGGTCAGCATGTCCAGATACTGTCGGACAATGCTACAGCGGTAGCTTACGTCTCAAGGCAGGGGGGCACGAGGAGCAGGGTTCTCCTGAACCTGGCCCTACACATGCTTTACTGGGCAGAGACAAACTTGGCATCTCTGTCTGCAGTACACCTAAAGGGCAGTTTAAACCACCTGGCAGACTTCCTAAGCAGGAGGAGGGTTCTGGAATCCGAGTGGAGTCTAAATTCAGAGGTGTTCCAGAAAATAGCAGACAGGTGGGGAACCCCTCAGATAGACCTGTTTGTGTCCCAAGCCAACGCCAAGGTTCCGGTTTTCTTTTCCCTTAACAGACTGGATCAAGCGGAGGGTCTAGATGTGTTGGTTCAGCATTGGCCCTTCCGTTTGTGTTATGCTTTCCCCCCAGTACAAATGATTCCATTAGTTCTGCGGAAACTTCAGGTAGAAAAGACGACTCTTATCCTGATAGCCCCATACTGGCCCAAAAGGCCTTGGTTTTCAACCCTGCTGAAACTGGCAATAGAACCTCATCAGCTACTTCCAGTCAGAAACGACTTGTTATACCAGGGTCCTCTGCTCCATCCCAACGTGGATCGGCTCAACCTGGCGGCCTGGTTACTGAAGAGTTAATCCTGAGTAGGAAGGGTTTATCTAAACGGTTAGTGGATACGCTACTTAGTAGCAGAAAGGAAGTTACCAGGGCGATTTATTTCAAGACCTGGAGGGTCTTTAATTCCTGGTGCAGTTCAAAGAATTGTGCCCCTATGAATAATATTTCAGTCCTGGAGTTTTTACAGGACGGGATGGACAAGGGTCTGGCAGCCAGCACCCTGAAAGCGCAGGTTGCTGTGCTATCAGTATTTCTAGAGAGACGGTTAACTCTAGATCCCTATGTCATTAGATTTTTTAAGGCATTGGCCAGGGCTAGGCCTTCCCCCTTTAAATTTTTTCCCAAGTGGGACTTATCGGTGGTTTTGGGGGGTCTGACAAAAAGACCTTTCGAACCACTGTTAGAAGCATCTTTAAAATTTTGGACCCTGAAAGTGGTCCTTTTAGTAGCCGCCACCTCGGCTAGGAGAATTAGTGAGCTACAGGCTCTTTCTATTGTGGAACCCTTCTTGACCATCTTCCCAGATAGAGTCGTGTTGAGGACAGATCCTGGGTTCCTTCCTAAGGTGGTATCGGCCTTCCATAGGACACAAGAAATAGTGTTACCTACCTTTTGTCCGGCTCCTTCCGGTTCAAGGGAAGAAGAGTTTCATACCTTAGATGTCAGAAGGTGCATTATGCACTACCTGGAAGTCACCAGGGAAATTAGAAAATCCAATTCTCTGTTTGTGTTGTTCTCGGGTGCACGTAGGGGGTACGGTGCTTCCAAAAGTACACTAGCCAGATGGCTCCATATAGCTATCCACGAGGCCTATAAGGCTAGGGGTATAGAACCTCCCCCAGGGGTGGTGGCACATTCTACAAGGGCAGTGGCAACTTCCTGGGCAGAACGGGCTGGAGCTTCACCAGAGCTTATCTGCAAGGCAGCTACGTGGACGAGTTTTTTCCACTTTTACTCGCCACTACAGGATGGATCTGCTCTCAGCGGCGGAGCAGTCTTTTGGCAGGAAAGTCCTGCAAGCGGTGGTCCCACCCTAGAGTAAGTACTCGGTTATCATCTCCAAGTGCTGTCCTGAAAGACGAAGTGAGAAAACCTTAGTTACACTTACCGGTAACGGTATTTCTATGAGTCTTTCAGGACAGCACCGATAACCCACCCTTCTCTCTTCTGGTGGATATATGTATATATATATATATATATATATATATATATATGTGTGTGTGTGTGTTGTACTAACATGTTTTGGTTGCTATGTTCTGCTTATCTCATTTCAGTATGGCCGGAGGTGCTCGTGTACAACTGAGGCCATGGTGGAGGTGGGCGGAAGTTATAGCAGTGACTGCAGTGTTTCCTGGGAAGTGGGTGGAGCTGCGCTCTCTCCAAGTGCTGTCCAGAAAGACTCATAGAAATACCGTTACCGGTAAGTGTAACTAAGGTTTTTTTTTTTTTATATTTAAAAATAGAACTCATTAGAAAGCCAACATATCAAATACAACTGGGGTATTAAATGCCAGGGAATAATCATATACTAATGTACACCAATAAGATAGGGGTGAATAGTTATAAAAAAAAAATGTATCAAAGGTGGAGATATATACTATAAATGACTACTGCCAGGTGAAAAGGGAAAATGAATGCAGCCTAATTGCTCAGAAAACATCTCAAGTCAAAATCTTTGTTTAATCAACCTGGCCACAAAGACCAAAACTGGTGTATCCACCATGATTCTCCTTTACATATTTAAGTGTTCTTGCATAGCAAGACCACTTACTGTTATCTGACATATATATTATTATTATTATTATAGCCAAATGTATCACCCTAACTCCTCCCACAGCTTTTACACTACATAGACAAGTAATAAACCGAAATGTGTGGATTGTTCCCGAGTGGTGTGCTATTCCTCTCTGGAATGTTTTGCCGAATGGTTTATAAAATATCGTTGTTTTTGCGCCGAAATTGGTCCCATAGGAATGAATGGCGAAACTAGAGTGGGAGCTGACAAAAGCTGAAATATCAGGACATGATTTTTAAACTGCAACCACGCCCTCATTTTCAAGCCCACCTACAAAAATCTTATATCAAAATGTTCAGCTATCCCTGCTGCCACTACACATGTCCATCGCTAAGCCATAGTCCTAATAGTTTTCACAATATGACCATTTGTTTGCAACTCATGCCATCTATTGACATTCATTGAAACTACACTCTAGCCATCTAAAATGTGAAGGGCAATATCTAAACTGGGACTGTGCCTTAAATTTTAATATTTCAGAGACATACTATGCATCAAAATGTAAGATTTATAATTTTTAAAATACGACCGTTTGAAGAATGAAAAGTATTCAGGAGAAGCAAAATACTCTGACCTGTGCTTAGAGCCTGCATAAACAGGGCATGAGCATTGCCAGGAAACATTGGTTTCTTGGCAATGCTGAGAGGAATTATAGCTCCTCCCACACAGCTCTGATGAAAATGATAGCTCCTCCCACACAACACTGAGGGGAAATTGTAGCTCCTCCTACACAGCTCGGAGGGTAGTTATAGCTCCTCCCACACATCGCTAAGAATTATAGCTCTTTCCACAAAGCTCTGAGGGGAATTATAGCTCAATGTTCCAAACTAGAGTGGGAGCTGACAAAAGCTGACAACCCCGTGATCAGCCAAAACATTATGACCACCCCATGATTAGCCAAAACATTATGACCACCCCATGATCAGATTGGGGGTTAAAAAATGCTTTTACTTCTTTGACAATGCTCAGAACCCACGCACAACTATAACATCGTCCACACCCAAAGGAACCTTTCATATCCCAAAACATTTTGGGTTTGGCTGTGGGTGGTTCCACCACATTGTGGTGGAACTATAACTTTCAAGTTAGGTTTCTCTGGTAAGCATATATTTAGTTGCACAACCTGCTTTAAAACATTCCAATATTTCCGGATAATATTTTCTACTTCTTTGTTTTGCATATTGAAATCCAGAACAATACATGTCCCATGCTGGTTTCATCAGTAATGGTATTATCCTTCAATAATTCCTCCCTAGCCATTTTACGAATCTTATCCTTCTCGGTATCCAGGAAAGTATCACTATACCCTTTATCTTTAAACATCACAGTTAGCAGCTCTGATTGAAACTCAAAATCAGTGTCCTGCTTGCAATTTTTCCGTATCCTCATATACTGTCCTCTAAGTATGTTATTAATCCATGGTCTATGACGACAGTTCATAGTGGGGATGTAAGTATTACGGTCTGCCGCTTTGAAATATGTCTTGGTTTCTATGCCCCGCGTGGTATTGCAGATCAAAATCTAGAAAGTGTACCTTTTCTCTACTTGCACTCCACGTAAGGGTAATGTTTTGGTCATTCTCATTCATAGACTGGAGTTGGTCTTCCAAGGATTCTACATCACCATTCCATATGATCAGCAGGTCATCTATGAACCGTCTATATAGTATGATCCTTGGGTCCTTGTTGAACAAGACCCCCTTGAGTGAGTGAAAAACTTATATAGCGCTGCACATGCAAACTGAATCGCCTCTGGGCGCTCGTTTGACCATTTCTCCTTTGAACTCAAAAGAGATAGGGTTTGATCTTTCTCCTAAAGGCCAAGTGGTTCTCCTCCAACCGAATGCTGGTTGGTAAAGCATTCCATAGTCTGGGGCCTTAAACAGCAAATCTTCGCTCTCCTTTGGACTTGTATCTGGCTTTGGGTATTTGGAGTAGATTTTGGTTTGTGGATCGCAGAACGCGATTGAGGTTATAGGCTTTTAGTTTTTCGCATAGATATTGGGGGGCATTTCCCAGAATACACATGTGTCAGACAGAGTGCTCTGAAAGTAATCCTGTCTTTTACTGGCAACCAATGAAGGGTTCTCAGTGAAGGTGAGATTAATTCCTATGTTTTTTTCCCAGTCACAAGTCTAGCAGCCGCGTTTTGAACGACTTGCAGACGAGTGATTTGGTACTTTGGGAGTTTGCGGTAAAGGGCGTTTGCATAGTCCAGTCTGGAGTTAACAATTGTTCCCACCACGACTGCTATGTCTTCTTTGGGAATAAATGGAACAAGTCTGCGTAGTAGGCGCAGCAGATGGTGAGATCCACTGACTACTGACCCTATTTGTGCATCCATTGTCATGTTGGTGTCGAAAATGACTCCAAGACTTTTGACTTTGGCGCTAGGGGTGATGATTTCGCCCATAATGGGTGGGGGTGTCCACATTGTTGCAAGTTGATTCTTTCGATTGGCGTGAAACAGGAGAAGTTCTGTTTTCGATCCGTTGAGTTTAAGATAACTCTTTGTCATCCAGTTTTCTATCAAAGAGAGGCATTTCTCTAGACCGAGATGATCCTTTTTGTTGCAGATGCGAAAATACAGTTGTGTGTCATCTGCATAAGAGTGGTAAAGTAACTTTTGGCTGCTGATGATTTCGAAGAGAGGGCAGAGATAGATATTGAACAGCACCAGTGACAGGGGGATCCTTGAGGGACTCCGCATGACACGGTGCGTTTTTCAGAAGTGAAAGGTCCCAACTTCACTATTTGTGATCGGTTTTCCAAAAAGTAGGAGAACCAGGGTAAGTCACATTCCGCGACTATGGCTACTTCAGCTAGCCGAGTCAGTAATAATTTGTGGTCTACCATGTCAAAAGCTGCACTTAGGTCCAACAGTACAAGTGGACAAGATTCTCCTTCGTCTGCGGCCTCAAGAGCGTCATCCCATATTTTGAGCAGTGCCGTTTCCGTCCCGTGACCGGGACAGAAACCTGATTGAAATGGATCGAGCAAATCATGGGTATCTAGGTGCTGTTGTACCACTACTTTCTCCATTATCTTGAAGAAGACGTTTAGGCCTGTTATGGGAAGATGGTGTTTTGGGTCTTTGGGGTCAAGGGTGGGTTTCTTTAAGATGGGTTTGATTATTCCCTGTTTCAACTGGAAGGGCACTATGCCTTCCTTGAAGGACTGGTTTATCAGCTGCGTGATAGGTGGTGCCAGGATATTGGCACATTCCTTCAGCAGTTTGGTGGGGATGATATCATTGGGCGCTGTGCTGTTTCGCAGAGTACCGATGATATTTTTAGTGGCCTCGATGGGGATGAGTTTAAGAGTGAATTTTGTTGATTGCGTGAGTTTATGTGGGTATTGGGGGAATGATTGAGGGGGGGTTGAAGGGGGGTATTGTTTCGCTGAATGCTTTCACGGATTCCTTCGATTTTGTTAACGAAATAATCCGATAATTCATTACAGAATTCTTGGGTATCAGAGTTGGGGGCTTCAAGACAGGCTGGATTCATGCGTTGTTTTTCCGGATGCAAGTTTTGCGTTTTGGCACCACTAAGTCAGCTGACTGTAGTAGAGCTGTGTTGATGGCATCCAGGGTTTATGTGGCTGTTTGCTGTAATTGGATAGTTTTTATTTTTTTTCCCTAATGTGGCTTTGACGAGTTCCGAATGGAGCTTCTTCACAGATCTAGTCCAGTGCATTGTCACCGGTTTTAACCAAATGGTCGGTGCAGGCGTCAGCAACGGGATCCTGTGAGAAGTTGGCCCAGAGGTTGAAATCCCCGAGCAGCAGAAGATGTTTGCTGTTTAGGGTATAAGTGGAAATGAACTCTGTCAAAGGTGAGAAACTGCGATTTTGGACCCCGGTGGTCTATAGCAGAGTAGAATATAAATGGTTTCCTGGGGAATTGTTTGTATTTGTAGAGTGAGGGTTTCCATGAATGGAAGTGGGTTTTGAAGGACTGGCTTAGTGATCGCGAGGTGAGTCTTGTAGATCACCGCCAGGCCTCCTCCTCTTTGCCCCACTCTGTTTTCAGTTCTAATACGATAGTTTTCTGGCACCAGTTCTCCTAGAATGGTGTTACAGTCGGCTGTAAGCCAGCTTTTTGTAATAAAGAGGCAGTCTAAATCGTATTGTATGATGAAATCATAGAATTTTAGTCGGTGTTTTACTGCCGATCTTGTGTTGATCAAAGTACATGATATGTGCTTAGGCTGGGGTAAGTGTATGAAATTTTTGACAGCCGATCGATTCTCAATAGTTGCTCAATTCTTAGGGCTTTTTTGGTGACGGCTGGTAATATTGCGGCAAATGGCTTTAGACCCCAAATGGTTTCTGCAGAATATCTCAGATTAACCATAGTCGCCAAGCACCGGGGAGGGCAGGGAAGGTTTTCAATGGTGATGGGAGGGAAGATTCACAAAATCCTCTCTCCCTGGTTGGTCCAGAGACAGGCAAAAAAACCCTGGCCGTGCTTTGAAAATGTGCTGCGGCAGGGGAAAAGATTCCTTCCTGACCCCTAAAGGGCGATCGGACGAAACCCTGGATCAAGTGCTAAAGAGGTGGTGGTTACATGGTAGGGCAGAATAGGGGGGGGATGTACTCCCTGCTGAATTGCACTGGTGGGAGCCAATTCTCAGTTATTGGGTTGTGGAGGAGGGAGTGGGGGTGAGAGATACCCCAACTGGGGTGTACCAAAATGGCCACCAATTAAGAAACAGGGCCCAAGCTGGGGGCTGTCAGCTGGGTGGATCAGTATGCAGGGGAAGGCTGGTAGGTAACGGGGAGAGGATGGGGGTCCTCCTGGGGTAGGGGGGGTTTCTGGGCAGTTTTGGAGGGGATTGTTGGGTGTGGGTGCGGCGCGCCGCTAGGCCACGGGTGAAGCCGCGGTCTTTCCTAAGCGCGGCCGCTGCAAATCTTCCACAGGTTGGTACGCATGGCTGGAAACGGCGAAAACTGAGGCGGGGGGATGCCTCAATTACGGATGGCAATGTGGGGGTTAAGGAGAGGGTGAGCCGCAGTAATTGGGCCGCTGCAGAGGCTTGTCCTGAAAAGGACGGCCGCCAACGGTCCCAGGGGAGGTGGATAGCCCTGAGAACAGGGGCTTACCTTGTTAGACTCCCTGGAGATGTCTGCGGAGAAAAGAGGGGAGCCCAAAGGGGAGGAATAAGAGTCGCTGGTCCTGGGTGCTGTAGTCGTTGCACATGCAGCAAGGGAATAGGAGGAACCTGCCTGCCTGACTGTCTATCTGGTCCCTGGGTGAGAGCAGACTTGTCGAGAAGCGTCCTACTCCGCCATTGACTGTCTCTGAGGAAGATCTCAAGTCTTGGATTCCCACGTGGCCATGTACAGGTTGAAAGGGAAAAAAGGAGTCGCGCTGTGATTTAAATGTACTGTGCATAATGAGGTATACATGTGAACTGAATATAAACACAGTAATGCAGTGAATACATGACATTAAATGGGTGTCAAAAGCATGAACACAATAGTGTAATGAGAAGCATAATTGTGATGAAAACAAAGTCCAAGACAGGCAGAAATGATGATAGTATTGCCCAATGTGCAGTTGGCCCACAGAACGGTGCTAAGGGGTTAAGTGTGCCCTAAGGGAGTGATTCTTACTGTAGGGGGGCATGGCTGGACGTGTGACGTCACTGATCGTCGTTGCCTATAACAGGGAACAGACTATCAGTGACACTGCCACAGAGAAAAACAGGCAAGTTGTGTTTACACCCACCTCTCCCCATTCTTCAGCTCCTGTGACAGTTCGCGGGACACCGGAAGCAAATCGGGCCCGCGGGACCCACAGGCGCGCTCCCGGAGCTTTGGACCGGTTCACTAACACCCGCCGGCACGTGACCCACAGAAGAATGGCATGGCTGGGCACAGACAGGTAGGTCGCTTTTAAGAGCCCAGCCATGCCATTCTGCCGACGTTTATCGGCGTTAGGCGGTCCTTAAGTGGTTAAAGTTATGTTTTAAAGTTACAACGTGGACTATTGTATTTCTTTGATCACTGTATAATGATTTGTATACATTGTGTATATACGTAGACATGTATCCTTAATTTCTTGGTAATTCTTGGCATTTCCTCAGAATAAGAGACCCGTCAGATTAGGTAATGGAAGTGACATTCCGTCAGCTTAATACCTACTGCACATATGCAGGTTTGCTAATCTGACAAAACACCTGTAGTCATAAGACGCCAGTGGACATCTTGCTACGTCTTGAATTTCACAGTAATTTTATCCAAAAAAGTATATAAATAAACATAGTATATGTCATGTTACATTTTCAAAGTGTAAAAGGTTTAGCGCTGACCAGTGCAGGGTGTACTAAGATGGCCTCTGCCACCTTCCTACTTGTAAGAGAAGAAAAGAAACGGCTGCACATCCAGAGATTCCGATTACCTTTTATTGTTCAGAGTGATGATACCAAAGACACCAACATGAAGTCACGTAGAAATGTTTTACACATACATCTTGTGCTTAATCACAAGGCAATGATTAAGCACAAGATGTATGTGTGAAACACATCTACGTGACTTCATGTTGGTGTCTTTGGTGTCATCCCTGTGAACAATAAAAGGCAATCAGAATCTCTGGATGAGCAGCCAAGTTTCCCACAGAGGCGGGCCGGGGCTGGCTGACTCCATTTCAGGCTCTTATCATACACCTGGAGCAGGGGTTCTTTTTCCTTATATACTGGCCATCTTCCTACTACTGGTGTCCAGCTTCTATCAAAATGTAACATTAAAAACAGCATAACACATGTCAACATATAAGAAGGCCAGTATGGTGGCCTGAGTTTATGGGAGGAGCCCGGAGGGTATTTAAGCAGTCCACTCACACATGCTCTTTGTCGGTTCAGTGTGCAGTACTACATGTCACTGGGCCGACTCTTCCCAGCTCACCTCATGTCCGTGAGTCTGCGCATTCAATCGCATTCGACATCGCAATTGCTTTGTGGCTTCTCCCTTCATGGTCTTCGCCGGCGGTTCCCGCTTACTGTCGCAGGTAGGATTCAAACCTTTTCGTATCTTGTGCAATCTTGCAAATCCTGCATCTCTTTTGGAAAAAAAAAATCTGCCTCTTATTGTTGCTCATGTTCCAACATCATTTGGCTCAGGCGTAGTACATTTGTAACTTCCTTCTGCCAAACATACGATTCATTTGTAAATCCATTTGGAGATTAGCATGTGTTTGTATGGGTTCTTTGGCAGATTGAGGTGGTAATTGGACTCACATGGTGCCTTGTCTGCACTTGATTAGCCTGGGGGGATGGGTGGTTGGTAGGTGTTCGGTTTCAAAGCAAGGGGTAGCATACACTCTACAACCAAATCGTATCAGATTCGTTCAATACTCCTTACTACTGATTCGTATTGAAATTGTTTCATGCATTTTTACAACCGTTTTGTATCAGATACATTGCATGCTTTCTACCGTTGTCATTCATTGTTCCCCCATGCCGTATGTTTTTAGTTCCCGCAGCGGAACTTACGAATTGTTTGTTCACGGTTCTTCTCTCTCATTTATTTACCAAAGTTATTGCCTGTGCGTCATGCATGGCGCCACACCACACTCTTCGGATGTGTTGCACATCCACTCCAGTCCAAAGCAAACCCAGTCGCACGTTCACTGTCCCAGGTAGGATTCGTTAGCTTGTTTGTCATGTCAAATTCGTAGCCACTCATGGTGTCACCCGTACCATATGTTTGGTTCCCGCAGTGGAGCTTACAAAGCATTGATACGCACTTCTCGTGTTCTATTTTCTACACCAAACCTCATTGTTTTGCCCCATGCACGGCATCACGCTACACCTTCCCGACATGTTTAACTCCAGCCACAGTCCGCCGCAAACTCACTTGCATGGCCCACTGTCGCAAGTAAGAATGTTATTACATTCTTTATGTCCTATCAATTTGCTACCATTCGTTGTCTCCCATATCGTTCATTAGTGGTCCCTACGGGAACCACGATTCAAACAGGCGTTGTCCTTCTACCTTATACTGCTTGCTTAAGGTACAAACAAACCAGGTGTTTCTATCCTTTCTCAGTAACCCAATTCTTATTGATTGAGACCTTGCAACCATGCAAATCATCTCAGCAGCCTGACACCCTTGTTAAGACCCTTGCAACACATGACCTTTACTAAACGCAAAATAGAAAAATAAATAAATATAAAAACGCAAAAAAAAAAAAAAAAACGCAAAAAAAAAAAAAAAAAAAACGTTGCCACCACGCAATCTCAGCCCCTCGGCAACCTGACACCTGTTGAGACCGTTGCAACCACGCAAAATCGTCTCAGCAGCCTGACACCCTTGTTGAGACCCTTGCAAATGCAATATCGTCTCAGCAGCCCCACACTGATTGAGATCCGTGCAACCACGGAAAATCATCTCAGCAGCCTGACACCCTTGTTAAGACCCTTGCAACACATGACCTTTACAAAACGCAAAATAAAATAAAAAATGAATAAATATAAAAACGCAAAAAAAAAACGCAAAAAAAAAAAAAAAAAAACCTTTGCCACCACGCAATCTCAGCCCCTCGGCAACCTGACACCTGTTGAGACCGTTGCAACCACACAAAATCGTCTCAGCAGCCTGACACCCTTGTTGAGACCCTTTCAAACGCAATATCGTCTCAGCAGCCCTCACACTCATTGACATCCTTGCAACCACTCGTATATCGTCTCAGCAGCCTGACACCCTTAAGACCCTTGCAACACATGACCCTTACAAAAGGCAAAAAAAAAAAGATATATAAAAACGCAAAAAAAAAAGCAAAATTAAATATTAAAGTGCAAAAAATAAATAAAAAACTTTGCCACCACACAATCTCGGCCCAGCAACCTGACACCTGTTTAGACCATTGCAACCACGCAAAATCGTCTCAGCAGCCTGACACCCTTGTTGAGACCCTTGCAAACGCAATACCGTCTCAGCAGACCCACACTCATCGAGACCCTTGAAACCACACAAAATCATCTCAGCAGCTTGACACCCTTGACGCAAAGGAAAAATATATATATATAAAAAAATAATTTAAAAAAACGTTGCCACCACGCAATCTCGGCCCAGCAACCTGACACCTGTTGAGACCATTGCAACCACGCAAAATCGTCTCAGCAGCCCTACATTCATCAAGGCCCTTGCAACCACGCAAAACCGTCTCAGCAGCTTGACACCCTTGTTGAGATCCTTGCAAACGCAATACCATCTCAGCAGCCCCACATTCATCAAGGCCCTTGCAACCACGCAATACCGTCTCGGCAGCCTCACACCATTGTTGAGACCCTTGCAAACGCAATACCGTCTCAGCAGCCCCACATTCATCAAGGCCCTTGCAACCACGCAATACCGTCTCGGCAGCCTCACACCATTGTTGAGACCCTTGCAAACGCAATACCGTCTCAGCAGCCCCACACTCATCGAGAGCCTTGCAACCACGCAATACCGTCTCAAGCAACCTCCCACTCATCAAAGACCTTTGTGACCACGCAGTCTCGCCCCAGCAACATGGCATTCATTGAGACCCTTACAGCCAGAAAAATGGGTGTTTTTCAGCCGCCCCTGATCTCTCCTCTATGTTATTTAACCAGTACGTCTACACAGGATCCCCAATCACTCCTCTATGTTATATTATCAGTACATGTACACAGGATCATTTATAGTAATTTCTAGGCAGTTGAGTTCAGAAACCTTCTCGAAAAAAAAAATAATAAAAAAAAATGGGTTCAGACGGATGTTCAAAGGCATTCAAAACGCCAATGCCTGTAACAGCTTGTAAACACAGCCAGATGTGGTAACTCATGTTTACCAGCGTTTCATTTGCAGTCGTTTTTATAAAAAAAAAAAAAAAAAAAAAGGGGGGGGGGAATATTGTCTCAGCAACTTGACACTCATTTGAGACCCTTGCAAAATGTAATATCATCTCAGCTACCTCACACTCGTCTAGACCTTTGCAACCACACAATCTCGTCTCAGCAACCCAACGCCCGTTCAGACCTTTGCAGCCATACAAAGTCGTCTTACCAAATTGACACTCATTTGACATCATTGCAAACGCAATATCATCTCAGCAACCTGACACCCGTTCAGACCTTTGCAGCCATACATAGTCATCTCAGCAGCCCGACACTCACTTGAGACCATTGCAAACGCAACATCGTCTCAGCAACCCCTCACTTGTTGAGACCCGTGCAACCACACAAGGCCATCTCAAAACAAACCTCATAATCATCGAGACCTTTGCAACCACGCAATATCGTCTCAGCAAACCAGACTGAGACCCTTGCAACCACACAATATTGTTTGCAGCAGTATAAAACACTTTGCAGCACGCACCTACGTGCAAACCCGAATACAAACTAAACTTGCAAACACACCTCAGTGACAATCAGCCAAACAAACACACAGTGGCACCCAGTTGGCCATTCACCTTTAGTGGCATGCGGGCCACTCATCTTTTCCCTGTCTTTTTCCATCCAGCACCAGCGAGTGCACGTTGGTCAGCGGGTGCACGTTGGTCAGCGGGTGCACATTGGTCAGCGGGTGCACATTGGTCAGCGGGTGCACATTGGTCAGCGGGTGCACGTTGGTCAGCGGGTGCACGTTGGTCAGCGGGTGCACGTTGGTCAGCGGGTGCACGTTGGTCAGCGGGTGCACGTTGGTCAGCGGGTGCACGTATATCGTCTTGTTGAGCACCTGTGTATTGTCTTGATTTTTTCACACCAATGCAAGATCCAGTCCAAGTTCTCAAACTAGACCAAGCATCAGTAGCAGACTTCGCTATGTGGGACAACTTCCCCACCTGATAGAACAGCATTTCAATCTTCATCCCGGCAGTGTCAGCCGAGCCACCACAGGCTTTTGCGTGCATTTTTCGTCCGCCACTGGTTCTCCAAACCTTGGCCCCCAGAAATTCTCTTAAATTTCTGCTTCACCCAGTCTTCATCACGTCTCGTGCTGTACCCCATTGTGGCAGCTACCCAGGTTTGGGGCCACACTTGAACTGGACATACAGTGTTCTTCACCACAGACAATTAAGGTAGATCAAGCCTCTCCCCATCACGTCCTTCTTGCGCAGGCTCGCGCAGCTGTCACTCCGTCACCAGTTTAATATCTTCTGTAGTCATATTCCAGGCAAATGCAAAATCGCAGCTGATGCTCTGTCCCATTCTAACCTTATTTGTTTTTCCAGCAAGAGCCTGGAGCTGACCCAATAATCATCCCTGTCCCACCCTGGTCATTGCTGACGATGGACTGAAGTAGCATCTCACCAACTCAACCCAGCTTATTAACCACTCCTTGGCACGCAACACACTGAAGGCCTATCACACTGCTTGGAACACTAACTGCTAATATTTGGCCACTTGCCTCGGAGCAGCAATAGGCAACGTTAGACACGTCCTAGCCTTCATATCGTATTGCCACACGCAGCTGACCCTTTCTCACAATACTATCACGCCATATCTAGATGGCGTCCAGCATTTCCTGTCCCTGCAGGACCCCAGTAAACTGTCAGTATTCTCGAGCCCATGCAGTCAAGTCCCTCCTACAGAGCATACAGAAGCACCAACCTGTAGTCAGTGGCAAGCGCCTATCTTTCAAGAGTGCCCTTACTTACTCGTTCCCCATTTAGGGCCTTGCCCAGCATAGTCATCCTAGCAGCCATCTACCAGGCCTTCTACGGTTCCCTACGACCTAGTGAATTTACAGTCAGTGGCTCCGGCAGTCAGACACTGCTCCGACGCCACCCGACTTGCTTTCGAACCCCTACACTATCAGTCTGCAAATGCAACAAACCAGCCCCGGGGGTTGACATCAACCTGTTTCAGACTAACAATGCTTGACGCCCAGTGACGGTGCTTGACCGACTACTGCTCCATCTACCCAGCCAATCTGATTGTAGCTCGTTGCTACCCTTTCTAAACCAGCTCCCTGAGTGGCAGCCAGTTTGTCAAGCATGTCAGAATCCTAAGCAACTTGGGCTTCAAATCCCAGTCTGTTCTCAGGACATTCTTTCCGAATTAGAGCAGCCTCAACTGCCTCCCAACAGGGAGTACCAGACCACGTAATCAAGATACCAGGCTGATGGGAAGTCTCCTTGTTTTGCCACATACATCCCAAATCCCCAGGAAGGAATGGCACAAGCCTTTACCAAGCTGGCTCAATAAATACAAGAAATCAATATAAGCTATTTCCCTATCTGAGTCTTTTGCCCCCTTTTCTTGGCATACTGACCAGACCACCAAGGCACACTTCAGGTCTATTTATGTTGTAAGTCTTGTCGCGTGTTTATGTGATCCACATCACTCTCAGTCAGAGGGCCACGACCATAAATAAGGCGGCCAGTATGGTGGCCTAAGTTTATGGGAGGAGCCCGGAGGGTATTTAAGCAGTCCACTCACACATGCTCTTTGTCGGTTCAGTGTGCAGTACTACACGTCACTGGGCCGACTCTTCCCAGCTCACCTCATGTCCGTGAGTCTGCGCATTCAATCGCATTCGACACCCTCCCGCCCTTCCCTTTTTCAGGGCACTTCTCAGCATATCCTTCTTCAATTAACTACCCATTACTTACTTTGGGTATGCCCCCTTTTCTTGGCATACTGACCAGACCACCAAGGCACACTTCAGGTCTATTTATGTTGTAAGTCTTGTCGCGTGTTTATGTGATCCACATCACTCTCAGTCAGAGGGCCACGACCATAAACTATATTTATTTATATCCGCTCACTTTATTGCTAAAATAACTGAAATTTAAGACATAGCTGGGTGTAGGAAGATGTCCGCTGCCGCCTTCTGACTGCAGCGGCTCTGTCAGATTAGCAAACCTGCTACGCATGCGCAGGAAGTATTCAGCTGACAAAAAATCACTCCTGTTACCCAATTTGACGGTTTGCTGATTCTGACAAAACACCGGCCCCTGCCTGTTCATGTCCTCCCCTGGGGCCGCTCTCTATGCATCAGTGGAATTCCAATGCATGACATCACTCCGCATCATGACGGGCTGGCGCCATGCATGGATGCTTCGGGAGAGCGCCCGCCACCATACCGTGCATGCGTGCAAACACAGGTGCATACTGGGCATGCGCCAGCATCCGCAGCCATATTTATGGCAGCTGGCACTGAGTCTGCACTACTGCCTGGGTCACTGGGATCGACACTCTTCTAATTTACTATACAGCCTCAAGGTAAGCCATAAAACCCCTTTCTGTATGCCTGCACCAACTACAGTACTAGATGTCTACTGGAGTACTTTTTTGACCTGCTATATAATACAGTGTGTATATATATATTATACTGTATATAAAAAAAAATTCTTATCCCTCCCTTTTCCTTAGATCCTCTGGTTTCTTTTCAAACTTGGCTGTTTGTGGCTATGTGAAGTGGGGGGATCCCTGTGTGGACCACGTAGGATCCTGGCTGTTTGGGGGCACTTTGAGGCACTTCCATTCTGTGGCACAGTAAAATCTGCTCATGCATCAATGACGGCTTATAAATATTATGTATAGGGATGGTATGCTACCTTTAACCACGTCTGTAGTGAATATTTACCTCCATGATATAATTTGCTTGTCTTGTTTTGATGATGTTATGTTCTGTTATAGAATTCAAGTCCCACAAGTATTTGGGAATTACTAACACTTTTTTTTTCCAGAGGCTGATCTGGGTGCCAGTCCAGGCATGTGGGGGAACCCGACCATATGGTCACGATCCTTCCCGAGCCTGGCCTGGCTCTGTGACATCAGCTTCAGCCTCAGAGTATTGTAACTCTCCTGTGTGCCCTCATGTTTTAAAGCACTGGGAAAACTGTTGGCGCTATATAAATACCTGTATAATAAAATTTGTAATGTAACTGGCGGCTATATAGTACCACTCATCATCCCAGTCAGACCTTAGATGCTAAGGCAGGAGAAAAGGAAAGTTCTCCTACGCTTCTCCTCAATTCTTATGAGTTACGTGATATGGCCGAGGGGAAACTAGCAGGACTTTCCCCTCTCACCATCCAGGACAGCTACTTGAGAGATGATTGGCTCTGCCCTCCACAGGAAACACAAATCGAATACAATTTAAAAGGCCCCTCCCTTTCCTCTGACCCTCAGTTGTTTTGTGTTTCCAGACCCTCCAGGAGCACCGACATGTTTTTTGTTTTCTTGGGTCTGGTAAATGTGGGTGGTGAACCCCCCCTTCTCTGGTATCATCCAGGGCTAGTTGTGGCCAAGTCCTGGGTGATAGTCCTGTTCTTTCTAAACCAGAAGGGTTCCCTATTTTTAGGGGAACTTGCCTACCTGGTGGTGTGAGTGGTGGCCACTCCCTTCCATTTTTTTCCCAGCTCTGGCTGTGTGGAACTGTTTCCTCCTCGTGCTTAACCGCGGTGTACCAATATGGCATCGGAGGACTTCCGGTGATGCGGCAAGATGGTGCCGGAACTGGAAGTCACATGATGCGCGTCCGAGCGCCATTTTTTTGTAAGGAAGCATGTCTATTTCTCAGGCCGAACTTCGCTTGCCTCATGGAGCTTGAGGACAGGTCTGAGGATGGAGCGCCCATTCGGATTGAACCAGCAGCAGCATGCGGCTCCCATACTGCCCCCAAGGTAAGCCCTTGTCTATGGATAGCTTCTACAGCAGGGGACTTTTTTGTATGGACCTTTTTTGTTTATGGCTTGTGTTTCTGCTTTTTTCTAAGCCAAACTGGTGAAGAAGCAATTTGGGAATTGTAGGGCCAGGCTTTATGATGGTTATAAAAAACTATTTTGTTAGGATTGTATTCCATCCAGAGCTAGTTCAGAGACTTCCTCTTTGATGGAGTTAACGTCTTCTATGAAGGAGGTAGTGGCCTCCTTTCAGTCCTTTAACAGGGTAGCTGGACTAGGACCTTCCTCATCTAGATCCATAGCTCAAGAGCCTTCAGCCTTGGCTAGATCCCTTCCTCTGTTAGTATCTGAGACCATTAGTTCACACAGTGCTTCTGATCTGGAAGAAGGTGGGAATCCGGCTTCTTCATCTGATGAGTTGTCTGCATCAGAGGAAGATACGGGTAGCTCAACTAAGTATCTTTTTCCAGTCGAGTAAATGGACAAACTACTAACGTCAATGTATACCTCAGAGCAGGTTGTGATGCCACAGCAAGCCCAATATGTACAGGATAGAATGTATAGGGGTCTACAGTGGCGGAAGTCGGGCGCTTTTCCAGGGCACCAGGACATGATTCTTTCTGAGTGGAAAGAACCTGAAAAAGGTTGTTCCAGTCCAGAGGACACAAAAGAAGGTTCCTTTTGAGTCTGAGTTCGAGGAAGTTTTCTCTCTAATCTAAGTGTCCTAGATTCGATGCCCCTATGTCCCAGGTGTCCAAGAGATCAGGGTTCAGCATCTGGATGATCTTCTTTCATGCAACACGCCCAAAGAGGAGATTAGGGAGTCTCTCCCACTCATTGCCTTTTTAGCCGATGCAGCAGCAGATTCTGTAAAATCTGCAGCCATGTCTTCTGCTCTCATTAATTCAGCTAGGTCAGCTATCTGGCTTAAATCTTGGGAAAGGGATCTTACCTCCAAGAATAAACTCTGCGGCATACCCTTTGAAGGCAAGCTCTTATTCAGTTCCTCTTTAGTGGAGGTCCTAGCTCGTTCCTCTGAGAAGAGTAAACGGTTCACTTCTTCTCAAAGAAATAAGTCCCAGAATAAGAGGCCTTTTCGCAGCTTTCAAAACAAGTTTAATTTTAAAACCTACAGGCAAGAGGCAAAGAATAAGTGGGCTTTTAACAAAGACAAACAAAAAGGGGGAGGCTCTCTTTGCTCCTTCAGCCCCTTCCAAAAATCTCCAGTGACGAATATGTACTCAGAGTTATGAGATGACATTCTTGGGTCTTTCTGGTCAAGAAAGCATCCGGTGGCTTTCGTATGGTCATCAATTTAAGCGTCCTGAACAAATTCATAGTCCACAGACGTTTCCGGATGGAGAACATTTATTCTGTAGGAATCTGTTGTTGCCAGGAGTCTTCATGACAACCCTGGATCTTCAGGACGCTTATCTTCATGTACCAATCTGCCAGAGTCACCGAAGGTTCCTCAGATTTGCAGTTCTCATGGAAAACGGGCCAAGTCATTGGCAGTTCTATGCCCTTCTATTTGGTCTCTCAGCAGCATCCAGAATTTTTACAAAAATCATGGCCGAAGTCATGGTCTTTTTTTCGGATAGAGTGTATCGATCGTCCCATATCTAGGTGATTTTTTTGATCTCTGCTCGAGACAAGGAGTTCAGGATCTGCAGTTGGTTTTTACGGACCTTTCAGAAGTTGGGGGTGAAAAATCAACCAACGAAAGTCTTGCCTGGTTCCCCCTTCCAAAGCATACTTTTCCTGGGTGATCTAATAGACTCTTTTGTCCAAAAGATTTTTCTTCCCGAAGAGAAGTTTTTAAAGATTTTTCTCTGTGCAAGCCTTCAAGTTTCTCCCACAGACCTCCCTTCGGGGGATCATGCAGTTATTAAGGTTGATGACTGTGGCATTCCAGCGGTGCCTTGGGCCCAATTCAGCCATTTCTTTTACTTCAGTGGGATGGCAGGAAGAATTCTCTAGGTCACCTGGTACAGCTGCCAAGAGAGGATTTTCTCAATCTCTCCTGGTGGGAGCAGCGGGAACAACTGGGAGGGAAAAACTGGGCACAACATGCTCCGGTAAAAATTACCACAGATTCCAGTCTGTCAGGCTGGGGTGCTCTCTCACAGGACTGGCAGGTCCAGGGAGCATGGTTGCCAGAGGAGGCAGACCGCTCTTCAAATTTCAGGGAACTACTAGCTGTGGGGAAAGCTCTTATGTCTCTGCAAGAAAGAGTTGATTCAAAAGACAATGCCACAACTGTGGCGTACCTAAACAAGCAAGGGTGCACTCATTTAAGGTCGCTTCTAACGTTATCACAGCAGATTCTGCCCTGGGCAGAAATCAATGTCGCTTTAGTCAGGGCAGTCCACATCAGGGGGTCAGAGAATGTGCTGGTGGACTATCTGAGCATCAGTTCCAGCAGTTGGGAACTACATTAAGGCACGTTACGGGAGGTTGTGCTAAGATGGGGTCTCCCCACAGTGGATCTTTTTGCCTCCAGTCTCAAAAGAAAACTGCCGTTGTTGTTTTTACTGGAGAGAGACAAGTCCTTGGGGACGGATGCTCTCTCCTTCCCATGGGATGTCGCTCTGGCCTACGCCTTCCCTCCTTTTTTTCACTTTTACCTTAGTAGTTCGGAAAATTATTCAGGACCGGGCAGAAGTTTTTTCTGATTGCCCCCTGGTGGACCAGGAGGAGTTGGCTTTCCTCTCTGAGGGCCCTCTCTGTAGATCAGGGGTCTCAAACTGGCGGCCCTCCAGCTGTTGCAAAACTACAAATCCCATGAGGCATTGCAAGGCTGACAGGCACAAGCATGACTCCTATAGGCAGAGGCATGATGGGACTTGTAGTTTCGCCACAGCTGGAGGGCCGCCAGTTTGAGACCCCTGCTGTAGATCCTCCCTGGCCCCTACCAGATTGGAAGGATCTTCTCCATCAGGTTCTGGTGTTGCATCCAAACCCTTAGACCTTCCATTTGACGGCCTGGAGGCTAAACGGTGCATTCTGCAGTTGAGGGGGTGTTCAGAGAGGGTTATTCAAACTATCCTGAACAGCCGTAAGTTGGTCACAAGAAGAATCTATGGGAAAGTTTGGAAAACTTTTATTTCCTGGCAAAAGAAAACCGGTTTAGATTATTTTTCGACTCCCTGTATATTGGATTTTTTGCAAAGGGGAGTTGAAAAAGGACTCTCTGTCAGCACTCTTAGGCGCCGTACACACGGCCGAGGTTCTCGCTGAAAATCAGCGAGAACCTCGCTGGAATGCACATTCCAGCGAGGACCTCGGCCGTGTGTACGGTCTCAGCGAGCTTCCCGTCGGGAAGCCCGTCGAGCCGAAATAGAGAGCACGCTCTCTATTTCCTCGACGGCCCGCCTGGATGAATGGCTGGTTGCCATTCCTGACGGGCGGGTCGCCGAATTCGACGGCCGGGAGAGAACCTCGACGGGCGGAACGATGTGTTCTGCCCGTCGAGGTTCTCTGCCGTGTGTACACGGCCTCAGGGTTTAGATTACTGCCCTATCTTTGTTTACAGAAAGAAGACTAGCGGAAAGATCCTTTAGTCAGATGGTTTCCTTTAAGCCAGATGTAGACATGCTCCCAACGTTGTCAAACACGTTCCTACCTTTCATAGGTCCGAGGAAGTAGTTCTTCCTAGTTTCTGTACCTCTCCCAAGAATGTGGAGGAGAAAAGGTTTAGTCTTTTAGATGTAAAAAGATGTCTTCTGCTTTTATCAAAGAAAAGTCCAGTGGTTTTAAAAGTTCCTCTTAACTGTTGGCATAATGGGAAGAAATTTCTAAAGCTGCTGTCTGGTCTTCTCATGAATATGTCAATCATTATAGAATGCAGATGCTTTCCAGCCAGGACCTCTCCTTTGGTAGGAAAGTGCTTCAGGCTGTTGTCCCTCCCTAAGGTATAGAATCTTGCTTATCCTCTCAGGTAGCTGTCCTGGAAGGTGAGAGGGGAAAACCCCTGCTAGACTTACCGGTAATGGTATTTCCAGGACAGCGTCTATATTCCCACTCTATTCTGTTTTTCACTGTTCGACCTTGTTTACCCGGTGGTGGTGTTTTTATGAGTTTCTGTTTTTTCCCCTCTGCCGAGTGCACTTTTGGTGGAGGTTTACTTGATCTTCTAACAACTGAGGGTCAGAGAAAAGGGAGGGGCCTTTTAAATTGTATCTGATTTGTGTTTTCTTGGAGGGCGGAGCCAATCATCTCTCAAGTAGCTGTCCTGGAAGGTTCCTGAAAATACTGTTACCGGTAAGTCTAACGGGGGTTGTCCTCATTTTGCTAGAAGATGGGGGGTGTTGCTGAAAGGAGGCTTTGTTGGGGCATAGAGTGGTTTTGCTGCAGGAGGGGAATATTTTCTTGTGTTTTTTTTGTGTTGGCTGTGTTTACAGTTAGGCTCCATGCACACTGAAGCTGCAGTTCATTGGAGTTTATGGGATTTAAAAAAAAAAAAACACCCAAACTCCACTCTATGTTAGTCTGTGTCCATGCACACATGGACCTTTTTCAGCTTTAATGAGAAGCAGAGTTTATGGGCTTTTTTTCTGAATGGCCGAAAATCGAGTTCAAAGTGCATTTTTTTTAAACAAACGCAAAAAAAAGCCAAATGCTCAAACGTGGCTCGCCAGTGTTTTTAAGTGTATTTTTTTTTTTGATCCATTGAAAAAAAACGCAAAAAAAAACGCTAACAAATGCTACTGCAAAAACGTTAAAGAACTTTGAAAGACTCCCTGCAAAGCTACTGGCATTTTTATAACATTATTTTAGCATCCAGTGTTCATGGAGCCTTAGTCAGGTTGAATAAAGTGCATCCACTCACAGATCCAGAGAAAGTCAAAAGCTCCAATAAAGCATGGTCCAATTTGCTTGTTATCTGTCTCTATGCAGTACACAAGGCAAAACTTTTCCCAAATCAAACCAGTAATACCGTTGGATGGATACATTTTTTTTGCTTGCAACGGTAAGTTTTTGCTTTGTCCACCTGACAAATCAGCTCTTGTAGAAGCCTCTGTATCACACAATGAGATTGTGGTTATAAGGTACAAAAAAATGTCTTGATTTGTCTGATCAAGACATGCAGATACAGCTCTTTCACAAAATCTGTGCTTCCCTTGTTGCAGATCACGTTCTACAGCAATACCTCCTCTTCGGGCAGGCACTCGGAAACAGACAACCACTGCATGCTGCATGCTCTCTCCAGAAACCCATTGTATTTTAAAGACTTTCTTCATCCGAGGAATGGGAGCCCCATAACCACACACATATTTATACCACCCATTTCCTTTTAGTAAACCCCTCCTCATGTTACCACACATCAATTAACCCCTAACACTCTTTTTGTAACTCAAAGTTAAAAACCTGTCCCTTTACTAAAAGCATCAAAGGACATATGCAAGAAAAAAAAATAGAGAGCAAATGTATTATACTGCTCCTAAATGTAAAGATATATTTAACAAATTGTTTAATGAAATAAAACCGGAACAGAAAAAGGAAAATTCTAAAATATTTAGGACCTGACTTGGATCCATAAAAGGAATACTAAATGGACACAAACTTCAGCATCACAGCATTATAAAAGCTATTAATGTTAAAATCTATGTTCTATGGGCAACAGATAGAGGGGAGGGGGAATGGCTGTGTCAGCTTCATTCTGGGACACTGTATTGTCCTGGAATGAAGGTGCCCGGGAACTGGGACAGACCTTCAAAATGCGGGACTGCCCCGGGCAATCCGGGACACGTGGTCACCCTAGTGCTATCATAGTAGATCTCTCATCTCATATTGCTTTCCCAAGGGTCCAGAACTGAAAGTCTTTATAATCCTCCTGCTGTCTTCAGTATGTTTGCAGGCATAGCGCCTTTTGCAACGTCTAAAGCCCTTTCCCCCATTGAAAAAGATCTTAAAGGGGGCTTTTTGTCTCGGATGAAATTTTACCAGTATGTAGGGGCCCAGGTAAAAAAAAGACACTTTGGATTTTGGGGTTAACACCATCTTCAATATGGGGTCCTGCTTTAACCACTTGACCTCTGGGAGCTTTACCCCCTTCATGACGAGACCATTTTTTGTGATAAGGTTGTGCGTTACTTTAACTGAAAATTGCATTGTCGTGCGGCACTGAATACTGATAAAATGTATGCAATTTTTCCCCACAAAGAGTTTTTTGGTGGTATTTGATCACCACTGTGTTTTTTATTTTTTGCGCTATAAACAAAAAATACCAACAATTTTGAGAATTTTCTTTTTACTTTCTGCTATAAAACGCATCCAATAAATTAAAATTAAATTTAGGGGGGCGTAGCCAGGCAGCAGATGTAGACAGACGTGCTTTCAGAGAGCTCCGCCGAATCTCCGCTAAACTATCCTAAGGATCCACATTACCTCGCTCCATTTTAGGCACGACAGCTGTCGGAAGGTCCCCGGTACACGGCCTCATCCTTACCTGCTGCTTTTCCCCCCGATGTTGGCTGCAAAGAAGCAGAACTTGCTCTGGTCTGCAGACCTCATGGCTCAAAATGGCACCGCAGCCTAGAACACCGCCAAGGACAAGCACTGGGCAGGGGCAGATAGACTGTTCTCTATGGCGCTCTCCTCCGAACCCACAGCCTCTGCCAGTACCCCTGAGAACTCACCCGAGGGAAGTGGATGACACTGTCCCCCTGGAGGATCCAGCCGGAGCTAGCTTCTTATGGGACACAGTGAGTACTCCGGGGGGGTCCCTGCTAAGCCTCAAGGCCCCACAAGCCCCAGTACAGATAAGGGACATTTTCACTGTAGGAACGTCCTGCAACCTCTCCATAGCAGCCCTCATGGCAGAGATTAAGGGGGTTAAGGCGGAAATCACTTTCCTGGGACAAGACAACCAGAAACTCAGGGAGAGAACATCTGCACTAGAAGGGAGGGTGAGCTCCATAGAAGACGACATGGTGCCTATGCAGAGGGATTTCAAATACAACAACCATCTTCTCTCCCAACACTCCTCACACTTGGAAGATTTAGAAAATAGGATGAGGAGAAACAATGTGAGAGCTATTGGTTTCCCTGAAAAGATAGAAGGCAAGAACCCAGTGGAATTTATTGAGCAATGACTGGTCACAGCCTTTGGTAAAAAAGCATTCACTACTATGTTCTCTGTGGAGAGGGCTTACAGGGTTCCTGCTAGGCCTTCTGTCCCTGGTGTGCCGCCTCGGCCTTTCCTGCTCAAACTCCTTAACTATAAAGGATAGAGATGCCATCTTACGCCTGGCCAGGCTGAATCCGGCTGCCTTGAAAATTGATAACACCAAGGTTTCTATGTTCCCGGACAACAAGCCAAATTTATGGATGTCAAGCGCAGGCTTAGAGATGTGGATCTGAAATATGCCATGCTATACCCTGCCCACCTCCGGCTTGAAGTATTGGGAGCAGTGCAATTTTTTGATTCACCATCTGCGGCTGTACAGTGGCTGGATAGAGGAGCAATCGCTCCGTGAGGCGCGCAATAGGCGCCCTGTGCCACCATGAAAGCTGTTGTGCCCGCTTGTTTTCAGCCTAATCCCACGTTAATGGCTCAAGGCTGAGTGCTCTGATGTTGCACTGCTTTTTTACTACTGTTAAGGTACTTTTGCACTAGCTGCTGAGAAGTTATTAAGACACTAAAGTGGGCTTCCACTGTTGCCCCCCAGGATGGCCTGGTATAGGCCTCAGGCCTGTTTTATGCTACGATAGTTTGACCAAGTTGGTCAGTTTTCTCTGTTCAAGGTGCCACGAGACTACCATCATGTCCGTCTTATTATTATTTTTTTCTTCTTCCTTTTTTTTTTCCTTTTTGATTTTTGTGCCTCCTGCGCTCCATGACTCCACCAGATGTCTCATCACGCTACATACATGCACCTTGGGACTAAGAACTTCCCTTCTCGCCTCATTTACACTGTACCGAGCTTGGTCTTTCTGTGTTTGTCGCTCCTCAGGGACACTGTAATTGTATATGCATTTTGTGACACTCCTGTTCATTCTTAGAGTCATATTTTCACAATGTCTAAGCTAACTAGATTTTTGTCCTGGAATGTTAGGGGTTTGAATAACCCAGTTAAATGCTTCGCTGTGCTCCGCACAATCAAGCGGTTAGATGCGGATGTGAGTTGCCTACAGGAGACTCACCTCCCCCCGAAGTCTACCCCTCAATTTGCAGTGTGGCAGTTTTGTTACCAATACCACGCCACAGGCTCGGTGTACTCGAGGGGTGTGAGTGTCCTCATAAGACAAGGTACGCAATTCTCATTCCTGGATGCAAAAATTGATCCGGAAGGTCGTTATGTATTTATTTTGTGCTCCCTCTTCGGGACAAAATGCATATTAGCCGGGTTGTACATTCCTCCTCCATTTTTCATCTGGCCTGCTTAAGGTTTTAGCCAAATTTATGTCCCGTTTCCCAGGTTTTCCTACATTGGTTTTGGGGGATTTTAACAATTATTTAGATTATGAGAAGGACAAACTTTGCTCTCGTCTTAGTGTATCTATGGAGCGGAGTCCGGGGCCTACCCCTTTTGCTTGCCTCCTTGTGGAGATGGGCCTTACAGATGTTTGGAGAATGCATAACCCTGATGCTAAAATGTACTCCTGCCAATCAGCTTCGGTGGGGGAATTGTCAAGAATCGATTTGGGGTTGAGAACTGATCTCCTTTTGCTTATGGTTGCTTCCTCACACTACCACCCGTGACAGATCTCGGATCACTCTCCACTTTCAGTAGATCTCAGAATGGGGGCTGTTAGGGGAAATAGACTCTGGAAATTGAACCCTTTTTGGCTATCTTATACCAAATCCTGATCCGATCCCAGCTTTTAGCTGAGTTTTTTTAGTTGTAACTTGAACTCAGCGGATATAGGCACCGTATGGGACGCAGTCAAACCATATTTGCATGGTCAATTTATTAGAGTAATTTCTCAGATTAAGACCAAAACCAAAGAGGTGGGAGACATTTGTGCTGGCGGATCCTAATGATTCCACTAAAAGAACTTGGTTGGCCTCCCAGTCGATGCTTGGACAGTTGTCCCTACAGCTAACGAAGAATAAAAAATAAAAAAATTCTACAGCAAAAACATTTTGAAGAGGGGGAGAATACGGGTCATATGTTAGCTATGATAGCCAAGTCGCAACAGCCTTCCTCGCATATAGTGGAAGTAAAAGATGCAGAAGGTATTCCATGCTACTCCACTCAGTCTATTCTAGATAATTTCTCAAGCTTCTTCCAGGAAGTCTAGGGTTCAGCCTACCCCAGAGGAACTCTCCTCCTTTTTGGATAGATACCCCATCCCTAGTTTATCTGCATCTGATGTGGCTCTTCTGGGCGCCCCATTGACTGAGGATGAACTTTTATAAGCTCTAGCATATGCACAAAATGGGCCTGCACCGGGGGCGGATGGTCTTCCGGCCGAGGTGTTTAATAGATACGCAGAGCAGCTTGTGCCGACATTCTTGAAGGTTTATAACAAAGCCTTTGAGACTGGAGAGCTCCCCTCTTCTATGAATGAAGCTCTCATAGTGGTACTATTGAAGCCTGGTAAGGACGCTATGTCACCGGATTCATACTGGCCTATTTCCCTGCTAACATTTGACATTCATTTGCTGGCCAGGGTATGGGCAAACAGGTTGGCCAAATGTAACCATCATGTGATACATAGGGACCAATCCGGTTTTATACCGACGAGATCCACCTCCCAGAACTTGCGCAGACTGTATCTTCACTTACAAATTCCGGTGGACAATCCTGGCAATCGGGACATCTTCTCGTTGGACACTGCCAAAGCGTTTGATAGCGTTGAATAGCCTTATCTCTGGGAGGTGTTGGCGAGATTCGGGGGGGGGGGGCACTACATTTCTTAGGTGGGTTCAACTACTGTATAGCGCCCCATCAGCCAGAATGCGTATTAATGGAGATCTGTCTGACCCGTTTAGACTCTTCAAGGGCACTCGGCAGGGGTATCCTCTTTCACCTCTGCTGTTCGCCTTGGCATTGGAACCCCTGGCTATACACGCCAGAGCTTTGCGTGACAGGTTTTTGTAGGGGTTCCAGGCAAGAGGTAATCTCTTTGTATGTAGATGACACCTTGATATATCTCGGGGACACGGACAGCTCCTTGAGGAACATGATGAGTTTTAATCGCAGACTTTGGGAGGTTGTCGGTATTCAGCATTAACTGGAACAAGTCGGTGCTTATGCTTTTAGACCCCCTAACTTGTCCTCTCCCTGATTGCGCCAAGGACATTTTTTATAGTGGAGGAGTTACAGGTTACTGCTGACCCAATTCAATACCTATCACTAAAACTGGTACCACTGCTAAGTAAATTTTGTGCAAAATGCTCGGCATGGTTGAAGATACCCCTCTCGGTCACGGGGAGGGCTAACTTGGTCAAAATGGTGTGGGCCCCTCAACTACTTTACGTTTTCCACAATGCTCCAACGTGGATACCCCAAACATGGTTTGCCCAAATAGATGCCCAGTTCAGGGACCTAATATGGGGTAACAAAGTAGCCTGTATTAGCCTTTCGTCACTACAATTCGCCAAGGATCAGGGTGGCATGGCTGTTCCACATGCTCGGTACTATTTTGTGGCTTCCCAACTTCAGCACCTTGGTAACTGGGGTGAGAGGGATGCAGAGGATCCTATTCGATCGCTGTTAATGCAGGCATCTGAGTCGCATAGGTCTATCTCACCTGGAGGCGGGACTCATATCCCAGGTTCTCTCCTTACTATCGGGATGCTAAACACTCTGTGGACGTACACTAGATCGCTCCTGAAGATTAGGGGAGTATGTTCATTCACCCCAATATGGAGAAACAAATACTATCCTGAACTCCTTTAAACTTAAAGATTTCCGCTCTTGGGAAATAACGGGCATACACTATATTACTCAATTGTTTAGGGGTATAGTCCTTAAATCTTTCACAGACCTTAGGGAAGAATTCTCTTTGCACAGATCGCAATTTTATCGGTACTTGCAGTTGAGGCATGCAGAGCAAACTTAGATTGTCTCCATTTTTGCTATTGGTACACCCTCTAATGACGGAAGTATTTTTGATAGGGGACAAGAAGCGTATGCTATCCAGGATCTATACTAGATTGCTCAGTATCACGCATGATGCCTCTACACTTCCATGCAGAAAGGGATGGGAGAAAGATCTAGGCTCCATTGATGGGGGAAAACGTGGGAACTATGCCTTACTTCGGCCCCACTGGTCTCCATATCTGCGTCCCGCAGACTTTCCCATTTATTCTTACTTCATAGGGTGTACATGACCCCAGTCCGCTTACATAGTTGGGGGTATTGAGACTCACCACTCTGTCCAAAATGTTGCATACATGAAGGGGACCTACTGCATATGATGTGGAAATGTCCAAAACTTTTCCGGTACTGAAATTATGTTCTTACTACCATCTCACAGGCATATCAACTACCGATTCCACATGACCCCATTGTGTGTCTGCTTGGCGCACTGGAGGTGCTCTTGCCTAATGGCCACACAGCAATAATCAGTCTCCTATATATAGCCAGGACGGCGATTGCGAGGCTTTGGATATCTCCCAGGGTGCCGACGGGAAGACAATTGGTAGATAATGTCAACAGTCTGCTGATCCGAGGAAAAAAATCACTTATCAGCATATGAATGACCTGAAAAAGTTTTATTCAATGTGGCAGCTATGGCTGGTCCCCTGCAACTCATTAAGGATAGACTATTGCAAATGTAAGATGATGCTTTCTTATAATGTGTGGGTATCTGAAATATTTGAGGGAAATGTTATTCATCTTTTCTTTTATCTTTTCTTATGTTTTGTCAGTTTCCTATTTCGGTGGTAGTTTTAAATCTCAGCTCTTCTTGTCGAGATAGGTCTCTCGATCCAGATTAATACTGTTTAAGTTACCATACTGTACAGCATTGATTGTTAATCTATCATTTGATATGTACAGGTTGAGATATCATCCCAAATGTCTGTTATAACAATTGTTTGTTTTTTCATACCTAAGGCTGCTCAATGACTGGATTCTTGTTGGCTGTACACAGTTATATTCATGACAGTGTATGTTATAATGCTTTTTCAAATAAACGTCTTTCTGATTTAAAAATAAATAAAAATTTAGGACAATATGTATTCTGCTACATGTTTTAGTTAAAAAAAAATATATCCCAATAAGCGTATATATTGATTGGGTTACGTGACTGTTATAGTGTCTACAAACTATGGAATATATTTATAGATTTTTTTTAAATTAGCGCCAATTGGTGATTTATAGCAGAACTGCGATACTGCAGCGGACATTTGTATACTAACACTTTGCCTGGAACCAGTGACACTAATACAGTGATCATTGCTACAACTATGTACTGTCCTTGTACTAATGACACTGGCTGGAAACTGTGCGCCTAGCCAGTGTTTGTGTTAACTGTGTGCTGCTTTTACTAATGGAAGTAATGGATTTTGGTCCCTGCTTTGGAACACAGAAACCACCTCCCCCCCATCAGAACTCTCTCTCTCTCTCTCTCTACTAGAAATGTTTTTCTATCAACTTTTAGTGCCTTTTAGCTATAGCTTTAGGATCATAGTTTTTCTCCAGAAACTTCTGTTTTAAACCTTCTGACTGCTGCATAAAAGTTATGTTTGAATTGAACAGTTCCTCGTATATCTTAGGAATTGCCCATTTGGTATTCCCTCAATCCATGTCGGCAAATGACATTTTATTTTCTGACCTCTAGAGGGGAGCATATGAGTGGGGTCCTGCATAACTGTTTTATTCGGACTAATGCGGTGGGCGTTGCTGTCCCGCCTCTATAGGGCGATCAGCTGAGGCCGTTACAACAGGGTGGAGATCATAGATCCACCCCTCAGTACTTAGCATCTTTCCATCTTCATTTGGCGCATGTGACGGCGCATGCGTGGGCATCCGCCGCCATTATTTAAACAGACCTAGGAGAGAGGCTCAGATCAGGCACCCTTATTCAAGGAAAAACGTCATGTCGTCGTAAGAAAGTTGTACACAGAGGCAAGTATGCATTGGATTGGGAATTATGTAATGTACCTCTACATGAGGGCTTACTTTTGACATCTCTTTTCTGTTACAGATACAGCTTTTACCTTAATAGGGATTTAAGGAATTAAACCTGGGCAGGACACGCCTCAGTGCTGACCATATCAAAGGTCTTGGTCCTTTTAGCCTTTTCCCTGCTATGCCCATCTTTGGTAATTATGTAGCCATATGAATTTTATTTTATCCCAATCCTCACATGCCTACTTATACATATTATATTTAACCACTTCGGGTCCGCGCCATTGACAGAATACGTCAACAGCACGGACCTGAGGCGCCGGGGTCACGTCTTTGGACGTGATTTACTTGTAATTCCCCGCGCACGCCACAGGGTGGCGCGCGGCGGGGAAAAACAGTCCCGACACATCACCGAGGATTCGATGCGTGTACCCGGCGGCCGCGATGTCCGCCAGGTACACGCGATCGGCGGTGACAGAGCAGGGACATGGAGCTGTGTGTGTAAACACAGAGCTCCACGTCCTGTCAGGGAGAGGCGACAGATGCTGTTTCCCTTGTACATAGGGAGACAGCATTGATCACCTCCCCCAGTCACCCCCCCCCACACACAATTAGAACACACCCAGGCAATACATTTAACCCCTTCCTCACCCCCTAGTGTTAACCCCTTCAATGCCAGTCACATTTATACAGTAACTAGTGCATATTTATAGCACTGGTCGCTGTATAAATGTGAATGGCGCCAAAAATGTGTCAAAAGTGTCCGATGTGTCCGCCGCAATATCGCAGTCCCAATAAAAATCGCAGATCGCCGCCATTACTAGTAAAAAAAAAAAATATTAAAAAAATCATAATTCTGTCCCCTATTTTGTAGGTGCTATAACTTTTGCGCAAAGCAGTCACTTATTGTGATTTTTTTTTTACAAAAATACGTAGAAGAATACGTATCGGCCTTAACTGAGAATTTTTTTTTTTTAAATTGGGATATTTATTATAGCAACAAGTAAAAAATATATATATATTTTTAAATTGTCGCTCTTTTTTTGTTTATAACGCAAAAAATAAAAACCGCACGGGCGATCAAATACCACCAAAAGAAAGCTCTATTTGTGGGGGGGGAAAAAGGACGCCAATTTTGTTTGGGTGCCACGTCGCACGACCACGCAATTGTCAGTTAAAGCGACGCAGTGCCGGAAGCTGAAATTTCGCCTGGGCACGAAGGGGGTTTATGTGCCCAGTAAGCAAGTGGTTAATATGATCTAGCTAGACTGCTGCCCTTCCTTCAGTCCTAGATCTTTTACTGTGAGCTCTTTTTCTCTCTTTGTGCCATACTGTCCGGTCCACCAGTACCACCCTCTTCTAGCTAATAAGTAGGGGGCCCCTCCTCCCCAGTCCTTGTTCCACTAATTTGGCGGACGACAGACTATAGGGAGGGAAAGGCTGTGCTGACGTGAGGACAGGCCAGGAAAGGAAAATTACCGTAGGTAAGAATAACAATTTTCCGTTTTCCTGGCCAGTCCTCCCGTCAGCACATCATGGGATTTAATTTAGCACCATAGGGCGGGAAAATGTATATAAGACTCGGACGACAACTATAAATGCTGCTTAAGTGAATTTTTCTTTATTTTGCCTGAAAAGGAGCCGATACCATGGCATTTCCGAAACTAGACACCTTAGATGATGTCACGTCTAGATTGTAATGCTTTGCGAAGATCTTGCAGGAACTCCAACTGGCCGTCTTGCATATTTCCTCAACTGGTATTTTGGCAAATGCTGCCCAGGAGGCTGCCACCTTTCTGGTAGAGTGAGCTCTAGTTGCCTGAGGAGGCGTCAGCCCTTGTTTCTCGTACGTGAGCTTTATTACTTTGCTGATCCAGGTCGAGATTATTCTTGTTGAAGCGGCTTGTCATTTTTTAGGCCCAGATGGTAAGATGAAAAGGGAATCCGTATTGCGCACTTGTTGAGAACGATGCAGGTAAATTGAGAAAAGGTTGACCATGTCCAGAGGTCTGAGGTCCAGTTCTTCTTCCTGCCTAGGAGGTGATGTAAAGCTAGGTAGCACTGCCTCCCAGTTAAGGTGACATTTTTAAATTACCTTGGGCGTTGCTATTGGTGAAGGCCTCAGAATTACCTTGTCTGGAAGGATGATACAGTACGGTTCCTTACTGGACAGGGCTGCTAGCTCGGATACCCTTCTTGCCGATGTTACGGCGGTGAGAAAAAACAGTTTAAGTGTTAGAAACCAGAATGGACAAGATTCTGCTGGTACAAAAGGATGTAGAAGCAGTGCTCCTAGCACTGTGCCTAAGTCCCAGGCTGGAAATAGAGACTTTCTTGGAGGATTAATTTTCATGGAAGCTTTTAAGAATTGTTTTACCAGTGGTTCGCCTGCCCACCTGTATCCTGTAAAACACGACAAGGCTGAAATTTGTACCTTCAATGTACTATAGGCTAAGCATTTGTTTAGAGCAGATTGCAAAAAGTCCAGTACTTGTGCCACATTCGGATCCACCGAAGCGAAATTTTTCTGTAACGCAAAAGTTGTAAACTTTGCCCAAATCCTGTTGTAAGTGGCGTTAGTCGAGGCCTTTCTAGACTTTAACAGTGTTGAGATTACTTCCTTTGAAATGTCTTGTGCCTGGAGTCTGGTTGATTCAGCAGCCAGGCCATCAGTTGCAACCTTTTCGGGCTGGGGTGTACCCATTGGCGCTGCCATAGGAGATCCCTCTTTAGCGGCAGACGTATTGGGGGGGGGGGGGCGACACCATGTGTAGGAGTAGCCTGGACACCAATTGGGGTGTCTTTGTATTGACTCGGGTCGCCATTAGATCCACTGAGGGTGTCCCCCACTCGGAAAAGATTGGTTCTAGGAACTTCTTGTTCAAGACCCATTCGTTCTTGTCGGAACTCCCGACTCAGATGATCCGCGATGGAATTCTGGCTGCCCAGAATGTAGGCTGCTGTTAGGGCTTCCAGATGTGCTTCGGCCCACACAAATATTTTGGTTGCCACCTGCAGAAGTGGCAAGCTCTTGGTTCCGCCCTGTCTGGCTATATATGCCACTACCGTCTTGTTGTCTAACATTAGTTTGACTCAAGCTCCCTGTACTAGCTTCTCGAAGGCCCGCAGGGCCAGGTATGCGGCTTGCAGCTCCAAAAGGTTGGAGTATCGGGATTCCGTCCTGCTCAAAACTCCCTGCACCTGTCTTCCGAGGCAGTGAGCACCCCAGCCCCGGAGACTGGCATCCGAAGTTATCAGAACCCAGTCCCCGGGGCTGAGGGGCATGCCCCGCGACAGGTTCTCTGATTTTCCCCAAGCTAGGTTCTGTCGAATCGGGTTTGGTATGCGAATCCTCTGGTGGAGAGAGGTACCGTCCAATTGGTTCAAGAAGGTTGCCTGGATGGCTCTTGTGTGGAACCTTGCCCAAGGAATGGTTGGGCTTGCTGCAGTAAACATCCCGAGTAGGGTCATACAATCTCTTGCCGTTAGCGACGTTGACTTCATCACCCTGCTGACGCAGGCTACCAAGTTTGCCTTCTTTTTGTATTGAAAATCAGTCCCAGATATTCCATCTGTTGTGAGGGAATTTAATTGGCTCTGTTGCCTGTTGATGATCCAGCCAAATTTTGATAGGATTTCTAGAACCATCTCACGTTGAGACGCCAGTTCTCCGCTCGAACGTGCTACTACCAGAATGCCGTCTAGGTAGTGAAATATTTTTATGCCTTTCAGGCGAATGACAGCAATAACGGCTAGCAGGTTTTTGGAAAACACTCGCGGAGCTGTGCGGATGCTGAACGGCAGACCCCTGAACTGAAAGTGATGTTCCCCTACCAAGAATCTTAGGTATCTTTGGTGGCTCTCGTTGATTGGGACGTGCAAATATGCATCCGTTAGATCGACTGATATCAGCCAATCTCCTGGTTGCAACACAGAGATGATTGTAAATACAGATTCCATCTTGAACGTCTTGGGTTCTATGAAGTGGTTTAGAATTCTCAGGTCCAGAACTGGTCTGAGATCCCCCGATGCTTTGGGAACTAAAAAGATTGGAGAGTATACCCCTTTTCCTTGTTGGGATAGGGGTACCAGCGAAATTGCATTCTTTTGCTGTAAGCTGTCTAAATATTCTTGTAAGCAGTTCCGTTTCCTCTGATCTGTCGGCCATTCTGTGTGGACCACCGTATTGGGTGGTTTCTTCTGAAAGGATATTTTGTAACCGTATCTGACCGTATTGCGGACCCACTGGTCCTCGACTTCTTCCGCCCATACTTTCCAGAAGGACATAAACCTGGCGCCTACCTGGGGGGAATGGGCGGTTAACCCGTCAAAGATTTTTCGGGTTTTTTCGCGGTCTGTGCCGCCCATACTTTCCAGAAGGACATAAACCTGGCGCCTACCTGGGGGGAATGGGCGGTTAACCCGTCAAAGATTTTTCGGGTTTTTTCGCGGTCTGTGCCGCTCTAGACTTTACTTTCCGCAAGAAAGAATTTTGTGGATTTTTCCAGTAGGGTCTTGTATATTCCCGTCCTGGCCTGTATGACCTGGCGTTATACGCCCTCTTGTAGTCTGGTTGGGCTGGCCGGGTGGCCTGCTGTGTCTTCCTGGATCTCTGTGGCATTAGACCCGACTTTCCCCCCTGTAGCTCGACTAATAGCTTCTTCTAGGGTTTTTCCGAACAGCACCTTGCCGTTAAACGGAAAATTGCAGAGACTCAGTTTTGAGGTGCTGTCTGCTCCCCAATGTCGCAACCAGAGGGCCCTCTTTGCCGTCACTGCAAAAGCCATGATTTTTGCGAGTAACTTTCTCAGGTCCATAGAGGCTTCTGCTATGAAATCGGCGGCAAGATCGAATTCCTCCATTGACTGTATAACTTATTCTGACCCTGTATCTGCTTTTAGGGCTGCTCGGGTTCTCGTGGTCCAGACCTTGAGTGCTCTGGAGACTGAGGTTAGCTGGACGGCACGCTGCACCCGCGGCTGAGTACACCTTTTTTAGGTCTGTGTCTGCACGTCTGTCCATTGGGTCTTTGAAGGTTGTAGAATCTTGCAATGGCAACGCGACCTGTCAGGCCAGGCGCTGTAAGGCCGCATCTATGCCCAACGGGGAGTCCCAAAGGTCTGCTTCTGGGGTTTTAAAAGGGTACAACCTTGAGAAACGATTCTGTATGTTTGCCCTCTTTTCCGGCTTTTCCCATTCTTCCTCGAACCATTCTCGGATCTCTGGCAAGAGGGGGAAAGTAACCCCTTGTCTCTTCTGGCTAGGAAAAAATCTTAATTTTTTCAGGTGGCTGAACATCTTGATCCCAGTCAATGGCCTCCCTTACGGCTGTAACAAATGATTCAATATATTGAAAATCAAATAAATATTCTGAGGGCTCTTCAGAGTCTGATGAGCCTAGTGATAGCGCCTCCCGGGCAGGTGATTCGTTGCGCACTGGCTGATTGGCGCTACTAACTTTGGATCTTGATCTAGGTGATTTGGTGGCTGAGGCTGACTGAATACCCTCTGCCACTGCTTCTTGAATATAGTCTCTAATTCTTCTCGCCTCTGCTTCCCTGTCTATAGCCACGTCCTTAATGCAGCTGGTGCATAGAAGTTTGCCAGGTTCGAATGGTGCCGAACATGCCCAACAAAGACCATCGTCTGGGCGGGGTCTTGATACATTTGGCTCTGCTACAGTCGCAGAGTGACTGGATTTGCGTGCTGGACTAGAATGGGACTTGTGCGTTGCCCGAGAGCCAGACGCTTGCAGAGATTTTGAGTGGTGGTGGGACTTTTTTCTCCGTTCATTTCTTATCTTAGGGCTTCTGCTCCTAAAAAGACAACCAAGAAACACTACTTTTTAGCTCTTGGTATTGCACTCTTTTTACATTGTGGCCCCCGTTGACCCCTCCTACCTGTCTGGTGACCTTGGTGCATCCTGAGGCTGTGTAAGCTCATGCTGTGTAAAAAAAAAAAAAGCAGGATACGCCCATCAGGCGGTGAAGCAATTGATACCAGCGTACTAAGAAAAAAAGCGTGTACCTAATTTTGTATTTTTTTTTTTTTACCTATGCACCCCAAAATAACATCCACTATGGGCCAGATTCAGGTAGAGTTACGCTGGAGTATCAGTGATTCGCCAGCATAACTCACACTTTGAGCCGGCTTATCTGTTTTCTGTAGTCAGAAAACAAGATACGCCGAGATGGAGTTCATATACGAGCGGCGTAATTGTATTTCGCCGTTGTATCGGAACTGCAATTTTAAAATGGGCGCTCGGGGCGTTCCCGCTGATTTACGCCAAGAATATGTAAATCAGCGAGACGGAAATTCACGATCGTACGCGGGCCCGACACAGTGACTTTGACGTTTCCGTAAGCGATACGCGGCGTAAAGAAAAACATGCCCTCTAGGTGGAGTATCCTATGTTAAGTATGGCCGTCGTCATCGCGTTGAATGAAAAAAGTTTAGCGTCGTTTGCATGAAACGTCCATGAATGGGGATTAACGTCATTGACGTTCACTGACAGAATTTGGAGCATGCGCACCGACAGTCGACGCATGCGCAGTACGTTCGCCGCGGGATCGCGCCTAGTTTAAATAATACATGCCCCCCTACCCGCCCAATTTGAATTCCGAAGGCTCATTTTCGCTACGCCGCCGCAACTTTAGGAGCAAGTGCTATGTGAATAACAGTACTTGCTCCTAAAGTTTCGGCGGAGTAACGTAAATGACAAACGTTACTCCAAAATAAAGATCCGCTCTCCTACCTGAATCTGGCCCTATATGTATGTACATTTTTTACAACCTCCTCTTTACCTTTAAAGAGAAGGAAAAATTCCAGGGTGGCAGCAGGTGTTTAGAAAACAAGGATGAAAGTCCTGTTAGACAAGTGAGGAAAAAAAAAAGGTACTTTTAAGAATAGTGCAGCGCTGACACAATCTTTCACACACTCCTCCTCAGCTGGAGGCTTACCTAAAGCTTCCTCTCCCAGACCGCACTGAGCCTCCTGCCCTGGAGAGTCTTTATAGCCGATTTCGGCCCGCCCATGGCGTGCCCCGGCCCCGCCCCCCTGTGACATCACCGCCGACTAACAGAAAGTGGAGGAAGGAGGGGCGGCGCACTCCTATGGAGCTCAGATCTGAGTAAGGAGAAGGAGCCACAGCATGTCCTAGCAGATGGACAGGAGACACACCACAGCCCCTGTAAACACAGTAAGCTTCCTACAAGCTAAAACGCCCGCAGCTCATGCACCTGAGCGTCCAGTGTCATAAAGGGGCATACCTTTATTACTTCTGGACCTTCCAACCCGAGGAGAGGCTGAACCTGGGTGGGGATGGTTCGGCAGGGGTTTTTTTTTCTTCCTTTTCGTTCGTAGTTTGTCTGAAAGAGTCTTGGGTGGTCTGATCGTCCGACCAAAAAAAAGGAACAAGGACTGGGGAGAAGGGACCCCCTACTTATTAGCTAGAAGAGGGTGGTACTGGTGGACCGGAGGAGGGGATTAACCCATGATGTGCTGACGGGAGGACTGGCCAGGAAAATGTATTATGACTGGCTATATGTAGTAGTGATTTCTTAGTTCCCCTTTGGGTTATCAAGCTGTTTAATAAATTCTTGCAGCAAAGTTTTAGTTCCACCCCAAATAAAGAGCCAGTCATTAATGTACCTTTTCTAAAAGATAAGGTCAGGGGCAATCTTACTGTATATGAACAGGTGCTCTCCCAAGCATCCATAAACAGATTTGCCACATATCTGCTTATAGTGCGACCCCAGAATGTGTTTAGTAGAACTAATAAGAATCAGGCCTTCTCCTGATTAAATTATGTTTCCTTCATTGCTTTTTCACTACCTCCAACCCCTTGAACGTTTAATAATTGGGTAATGAGATTTTACATCGCACGTCACCAGAAACCACCTCTGTTTCCATACGAATTTATCCAGGATACCCATGGGCGTCCGCTTTGTCAGCGGCAATACAGTTGCATTTTGCTCTTTCTTCGACCGCTAGCGGGGCTTAGAAGCGACCCCCCCCCCATGTTAAAATGTAAAAAAACACCCCACTGTGCCCCCTGCATCTTTTTAATATCTTTTTGTCACTACCGTGTACCCTCTCCACAACTGCACCTCTAGACCCCTTTACATTACACAGCACCTTGGATCACTGGCCCCCTTTACATTACACAGCACCCTGCACCACTGGCCCCCTTTACATTACACAGAACCCTGCACCACTGGACCCCTTTATATTACACAGCACCCCTTTCCCTTGACTGAAACACTACACTATATTGTATATTTCAGGTCTAAAAGAGGAACCTTTTGGAATGAGGGACAAATAGATTTGATTCCAGAAGAGGGAAGGCACTCTAAATAAGGGACAACTAGTAGAAACTATGCTGTAGGCTACAACTCTGTAGTCTACAGACACATTGTCTAAAGCTGGGTACACACTAGGGTTGCACAGACATGGGACACTGTAAAAGTGAAAGCAGGATAGAAATGACTGGAGAGGGGGAGAGAAGACGCTGTCCAGGAGAGGGAAAATTGTATACATGCAGACTGAATCAGGAAAGCGCTGATACCTTCCCAACCCCATGTGTCCCACCCCCTAGTTTGGTTCGTGTGATAGGTGGAACACTAGAAGACTATCAGACGAGCCGAACAAGGGGGGCGGGACCTTGCACACAGACCCAGCTCTGTGACATACAATACGAGCACCAAGGAGAGAGGGACGAGAACACTGCAGTGCAGTTGCCGCTTAAAGCGGCCCCAGGGCCAGTCCAGCCCTGCTCCTTGCGAATCCGGGGGGGGGGGGCGATTGTCCTCCCTTGCCCTATGGAGAGGACGCTCATGAGGGTACCCAAAACATCCCTGGTATCCTTTAAATATAATAGAAGCTTTCGGATCAATGGCTGAAGGTGTAGGTTGATGTATTTAGATAGTCTTGATGTATGAGAATCCACCCCTGATAGAATTTGTCTCCCTGGGGGGGCAATTTTCCCGGTTTGATGGAGGAGGGGGGGCACTGATCCCTGTATGATGATGGAGGAGGGGGGCACTGCCCTCTCTTCCATCATACAGGGATCAGTGCCACCCCTCCATCGTACAGGAGGCATTGCCCCCCTCCATCATACAGGAATCAGTGCCCTTCCTCCTCCATCATATTCATGGTGTGCCCCCACCCAGCCTGTGTTATCTAATACAGCCAGCCTGTGTCCATTTTGAGCCCATATCTATGGTGTGCCCCATCCAGCCTGTGTTATCTAATACAGCCAGCCTGTGTCTCCATTGTGAGCTGTCGCCATATCCCGCAGCTGCTGCGGCATGTGAGGGGTTAATACGAGTGAGCTATAGTGGTGTGACCCATCCAGCCTGTGTTATCTAATAGTGTTTACTTTAGATGGTTGAAATATTATTCTGTTATATTTTAATAAATATTTCAGTAGAAATATAGTAGTTAGCGCTGAATTTCCCCCTCATATTTGTCCCGGTCCATAATAACAACCTCCTGCCCCTTATCGTCTGGTTTAATCTTCTCTCTTCTCCTCCCCTCTTCTCCCCCCCTCTCTCTCAGCTCCTGATGGTGGAGATGGGTTTAACTGTGTGCTAGTACCAGGTCGCGGTCCTTAGGATCACCCCACCAGGATGTTAGCAAGCTGGGGTCCAGTAGAAGGTAAGAATCAAACAGAAGAATAGTCAGTAAACAAGCCAAAGGTCAGTAACAAGAAGTTTCAGGTTAGGATCAAGCTGAAGCATAGTTGAACAAGCCAAGGGTCAGTAACAAGTTGTAGTAAAGATACGGACGACAGCAGAAAAGACAAGTGAGATACTAGCTGGAGAGTAGGGATGAGCTTCAAGTTCGAGTCGAACTCATGTTCGATTCGAACATCGCCAAATTGCAAACATTATGGGCCGTTTGCGCCAATTTCGAGTGGTGCGTCACGACCCATAATTCACTGCGGTATCGCAGTGCATTACTGGCTGATGATTGGCCAAGCATGCACAATGACCTGCATGCTTTGGCCAATCACAGCACGGTAAGAACGGAGACCCATAATTGGCCAAAGGCAGGATGCCTTTGGCCAATTATGGCTCGGGGGGTTTAGTACACGCCCCACACTATATAAGGCTGCCTGCATGGCTGCCTTGTGTAGTGTGTTCCGGATGCTGAGAAAGAGTGTCATTTTATTTGAGTTAGATGGCGCAGGTAAGTCAGTTAGCTGCAGTTACAGTGTATGCAGTATATATATGCATTCCAGGTGTTGTGCGTGTGTGTGTTGTGAGGGGGTTAGCCCGTCAGTGGGTGTGTGTGACCCCCTGGACGGGATCAGCACGCAAAGTTAGGCACAACAGACCATGGTAGGGAGAAAACAAAAAGGTGCGGTTTTATTTGAACTATATACAAAAATAAATGTGACAGAAAACAAAAGAAATGCAAACATAAACCCTGGTCACTTGACCGCTCACTAAACACATTGATGTTCCTAACTAACACCTGGGTACAGCCTAGTGCGGCCCCAGTCCCTAACTCCCTGCTGTTTAGAGTCTTAGTAGTAGCCACACATGCTTTGTCTCACTGCACACATATATATATATACACACACACACTGTATTCAGTTTAGCTGTTCCTGTTATTCTCTTCCTAATATACTGACAGGTAGGCAGTTGATTGTGGTAGCGGCAGTAGTTTCAGTCAGTGTACTGTATCCTATGCACAGTGTGCACCTAAAGCTAACTGCAAACAATTGCTGGTGTTCTCTTCCTTATAATACCACAGGTACCCATGCCATTTTTTTTCAATGATTTTCATCCATATTGCCGGGACCAGACATGACATTAACCGCTTGCCGACCAGCCGCCGCAGTATTACGGCGGCAGGTCGGCACTGCTGCGCGAGAGCCCGTAGCTCTACGTCGCGCCTTTCGCGGCCACTAGGGGGTGCGTGCGTGCCGCCGGCGGCCCGCGCGCCCCTGAGTCCCGTGCGTGTGCCCGGCGGGCACGATCGCCGCCGGGCACACGCGATCGCTCGTTACAGAGCGGGGAACGGGAGCTGTGTGTGAAAACACACAGCGCGCGTTCCTGTCAGCGGGGGAAACGCTGATTTTCTGTTCATACAATGTATGAACAGAAGATCAGTGATTCCCCCTAGTAAGTCCACCCCCCCATACAGTTAGAATACAAATAGGAACACACTTAACCCCTTCCCCGCCCCCTAGTGTTAACCCCTTCACTGCCAATGGCATTTTTATAGTAATCCAATGCATTTTTATAGCATTGATCGCTAAAAAAATGCCAATGGTCCCAAAAATGTGTCAAAAGTGTCCGAAGTGTCTGCCATAATATCGCAGTACCGAAAAAAAAACGCTGATCGCCGCCATTACTAGTAAAAAAAATAATAATAATAAAAATGCCATAAAACTACCCCCTATTTTGTAAACGCTATAACTTTTGCGCAAACCAATCAATAAACGCTAATTGCGATTTTTTTTTTACGAAAAATATGTAGAAGAATACGTATCGGCCTAAACTGAGGAAATTTTTTTTTTTTTATATATTTTTGGGGGATATTTATTATAGAAAAAAGTAAAAAATATTGCATTTTTTTTCAAAATAGTCGCTCTGTTTTTGTTTATAGCGCAAAAAATAAAAACCGCAGAGATGATCAAATACCACCAAAAGAAAGCTCTATTTGTGGGAAAAAAAGGACGCCAATTTTGTTTGGGAGCCACGTCGCACGACCGCGCAATTGTCAGTTAAAGCGACGCAGTGCCGAATCGCAAAAAGTGCTCTGGTCTTTGGACAGCAATATGGTCCGGGGCTAAAGTGGTTAAAGCCGTGAAAAAAATTGTAATACTGCACTGTCAATTGAAACAATCCTAGACAGGATTGAATGGTGAACAAAATGCTGCAACTAAAATGTGAGACACACACAATAAAGACCTATAATTAATTAATAAAAGCTGTGCTAGAAATTGAGTGCAATAATATACTGAATAAAATGCACAGTGTACCAAATAATTGACGCCAATCACTGAATGGAAATAAAAAAGAAATAGTTAAAATAGTCCGACTGTGAGATGGGGGGAAAAAAAGCAAACTTCATAGTTGAAAAGATGGGTACCAATATATCAATGACATGGAGTCTTCCTAGGAATAGTCTGGTGACTTTAAACTGCAAATCACCCAAAAACAGTGTTTGTTAGGATAGAAAAGGGATCCTCCCTCTAAAACCAGAAACTAAGATCCCTGTAAGGCCGCGTACACACGATCAGACTAATTCGATGGTGTGTACGGCCCATCGGACCATTGTCCGTCGGACCAAAGTTTTAAATCTTGCTTTAAAATCTGTCCGACGGACACCTGTCCGTCGGACAGATTCGATGGTTATTACACAAAAGCATCGGACCAAAAACCCACGCATGCTCAGAATCAAGTCGACGCATGCTCGGAAGCATTGAAGTTGTTTTTTTCAGCACGTCGATGTGTTCTACGTCACCATGTTCTGGTCTGATCGGATTTTTGGCCCGATGGTGTGTACGCACATCAGACCACTTCAGCGCGGTCTGATGAAAACGGTCCGTCGGACCGGTCTGATCGTGTGTACGCGGCCTAGGAGATCTAGATTCACAAGATAGCCTGTATCCCAGCCTTGGCCTCTGTATGCCGCTGACAGATGTCTGCAAACAATCCAAATATATCCCCAGTTCCTCTCACAGGATAAGCAATGTGGTGATGACCCATCGAGAAAGGATAGAAACCAACATAGCGTAACCTGATAAAAATGTATAGTAAAAAATTTAAATAGCACTTACAAAAGTGAAGATAAATTTGCGTGTGACAATGTAGAAGCCGGCCGGCTCTCACAGTCCTTTCCTATCCAGGACAATGCGTTAAGTGTAGTGGTACAGTCAGCACGCCGCTCCTTCCTACGTCGTTTCATCAAACTTGACTTCGTCCCGAGGCACTGTGTTTCTGGTAAGCGGCTGTGGTTTTGGAGGTGGAGGATCCTTTTTCTATCCTAACAAACACTGCTCTTGGGTGATTTGCGGTTTGATATCACCAGACTATCCCTAGGAAGACTCCATGTCATTGATATATTGGCATCCATCTTTTTCAACTATGAAGTTTGCTTGATTTCCATCTCACAGTGGGTTGAACTATTTGTTTTTTATTTCCATTCAGTGATTGGTGTCAATTATTTGGTACATGGTGCATTTTATTCAGTACATTATTGCACTAAATTTCAATATTTTTTACATATTTATTGGTGTACATTTTGTCAGTTTAGTAACATTGAGCACTATATTTTTTGCGCAGCTTTTATGAATTATGACATTAAAGCCGCAAGCAGTTTTAAATTACTTTTATTCCTTTAGAAATGACATTTTGTCCAGGGATAGTTCTAAACACGGGAAACACGTGCCACTTTACAGGCATGCTGTAGACACCCCCCAGGCACGATATTTAAAGGAATATTTCACCTTTTTTTAAAGCATCATTAAAATCACTGCTCCCGAAAAAAAACGTCCTTTTTAAAACTTTTTTTGCATTGATACATGTACCCTGGGGCAGGACCCGGGTCCCCAAACCAAACTTTTTAGGACAATAACTTGCATATTAGGTTTAAAATTTGCACTTTTGATTTCTGACATTCAAGCCCCATAGACTTTAATGGTGTTCGAAAGTTTGCACAAACTTTCGGTACATTCGAATCTTCTGATGCGAACCAAACTGGGGGATATTCGGCTCATCCCTACTGGAGAGAGCACAATAACCTGGCAAACAGGAAGTGCAGAGACATGGCTGAAAACAGGAAGTTATGGGAGGAGCAAAGAGTTCAAAGTTGAGCAGAAGTCAAGGCACAGTTGTCTAATGGATCAGCCAGGAAGATAGGCAAAGCTGTTTATGGGTACTTGGAAGTAGAGGTCAACCGATATGGGTTTTTCCCTGGCTGATGCCGATATTTAGAAATTGGGGCCACCGATGGCCGATATATGATGCCGATTTTTGCGGCCGATATTTTAGGCCGCTTTATTATTATTTTTTTTGGCAGGTGGCACTGACAGGTGCCACTGGCTCGTGGCACTTACAGGTGACACTAGCAAGTGGCACTAATTGGCACTGGCAGGTTGCACTGGATGGAACTAATTGGCACTAGCAGATGGCACTGATTGGCAGGTGGCACTGGATGGCACTGGCAGGTGGCACTAGTTAGCATTGGCAGGTGGCACTGGCAGATGTCACTGGCACGTGGCACTGGCAGGTGGCACTTATTGGGACTGGCAGGTGGCACTGGATGGCAATAGTTGGCACTGGCAGATGTCACTGATTGGCACTGGCAAGTGGCAGATGGCACCAATTGGGACTGGCAGGTGTCACTGGATGGCAATAGTTGGCACTGGCAGATGGCACTGGTTGGCATTGTCACGTGGCATTGGCAGGTGTCACTGGATGGCACTAGCAGGTGGCACTGGTTGGTACTGATTGGCAGGTGGCACTAATTGGCAATATTTAGCACTGGCAGGTGGCACTGGTTGGCACTAGTTGACACTGGCAGGTGGCACTGGATGGAGTTGGCAGGTGGCACTGGATGGCATTGACAGGTGGCACTGGCTGGCACTAGTTGGCATTGGCAGGTGGCACTGCATGGCACTAGTTGGCACTGGCAGGTGGCACTAATTGGCACTGGATGTCATTAACAGATGGCATTAGGAGGTGGCACTGGATGGCATTGGCAGGTGGCACTGGATGGCACTGGCTGGTTGGCTTTAGCAGATGGCACTGGCAGGTTTCACAGCCCATAATGTAGCTGTGTGAAACTCTCTCCATACAGTTTCACATGGTGCTGCAGAGAACAGAGTGAGGAGCTCAGATTCATTGTGATGTTGGAGGTAGGCGGGACCCGGCATCTATCCAGCTAATGATCTCATCCCATTTGCTGGTGTAAAACAGCTGAGTCCCGCCCACCCTGACATCAGAACGTGCTAATGACAGCTCCCTTCTCCCTCCTTAGTGTTTCTCACACACGGCCCTGCAGAGAGAGAGAAAGGAGCTCAGATTCATTGTGATGTTGGAGGTGGGTGGGACCCGGGGTGGACTCATCCCATTGGCTGGTGTTGGACAGCTGAGGCCCACCCCGACATCAGACCGTGCTAATGACAGCTCCCTTCTCTCTCTCCTTAGTGTTTCACACACACAGCGCTGCTCTGCACAGTGTGAAGAAGGAACCCCATGTTCCTCCTCCCTTCTCCACACTCTGCTGATGCAGATGTGTTAAATATCGGCCACATTTGGACCGAATATCGGCCTGCCGATTATATCCGTCTACCTCTACTTGGAAGCACCTGTTCAGTAACGGTAAGATCGGCCTTGACCTTGTCTTTTGGAAAAGGTACATTGATGCCTGCCTCTTTATATAGGGTGGGACTGAAACTTTGCTGCAAGAATTTATTAAACAGCTGGAGAAAGTGATCTGCAACACATGAGGCACAGAGCTTCATTACCACGATCTGCTATAGACAAGCCCGGACTGGGGCAAAAAAAAGCCTGGGCAATTTAGGCTGAGCAGCCAATTTTTCAGCAACCGCCTGTTTGCGAGGGCGATTAGTGACGGGATAATCACGCAGTCGATCCTCCTCACTATAATGTAATGGGGCACTGTGAAATAAAGGGGACTGCACTGTAATGATTACAGCCCCCTTTTACAGTGCAGTTCCCTTTTCATCACAGTGCCCCTACCAATCACCAACAGTTATTTTCCAACATTTTTCTGTTTCACCTTATCCTCATAAGTCTATTATTCCCACTCATTTCTTCCTTCCTATATTTCTCTATCTTTTTCATTTTTCTCTTATTTTCCTCTCCTTTGTCTCTTTTTTTTTTCCCTTTTTCTCTCTTTATCTTTATACAGTATATCCCCCTTTTTCTCTATCAGTTCTTCTTTCCTCCTTCCCCCTTTCTTATCTCCTTTTTGCCGCCATTCATCTTTATCTATTTACACTTTCCTGTGTCCTCCATTACTCCTTTCGCTGCCTTTTCTCATTTACCTGTTTTCCTTCTGTGTCTACTTTCCTTGTCTCCAGATCTGATGGCTTCACTTCTTACGTGTACCGTCTCCTTCAGTTTGGAAGTAAGTAGGGTTGTCCCGATACCGATACCAGTATCGGTATCGGGACCAATACTGAGCATTTGCGGGAGTACTTGTACTCCCGCAAATGCCCCCGATGCCAGATCCGATACTAAAGCCGCATACCGCAATGCCGCGGCCGCCTAGTTAATCAACGTGCGGGGAACATTACAGCTTTCATTTGAAGAGCTGTGTGTTCCCCGCCGCACCGAGTATAGACTTTCCCCCTTGCTCGGGATTGGACGGGTGATCCGTCTATTAAAATACCAGAGCAAGGGGGAGTGTCTATACGCGGCGCGGCGGGAAACACACAGCTATTCAAATGAAAGCTGTAATGTTCCCCGCATGCTGATTAACCAGGCAGCGGCATCTGCATCTAGGTATGGGGAGACATGGCTGCATCTGTGGGGGGACATGGCTGCATCTGTGGGGGGACATGGCTGCATTTGGGGACACATTTAAAAAAAAGTATCGGTACTTGGTCCTAAAGAAGTGGTATCGGGACAACCCTAGAAGTAAGTAATCTGCCTAGGTGGGTTGGGTCTCCTGACATCATCTGTTTCCATGAAATCAGGGGCCCCAGCCTTGGCAGCTTCCGTTGCCTAGCTATCGTCGGCCGCAGAGCGCCTGTGCAGACAGTGATCGCTGTTTTGATTGGATCTGACATGCTGCCTAGCAATTATGGATCACTGCACTCACACAGCGTGAGTCACGCTGTTCCATGTACAGATCTCCCCATCCTCCTGCCCCAGGAGACATAGGCACGGGCACACAGTGGAAGGTGAGCGGAGTCCCCGGTCTGTGTTAACCCTCTCCAGGCCGCGGCAGTCATCAACAGGCATCAGACCACGACCCCGAGGTTGAGCCCAGCGGCCTTGACCCACCGGGCAAATCCCTAGCGAACACCGAACAATATGGTGCGTTTGGGGAAAATTTGAAAGCCGCGGAACCCGTTAAAGTCTATGGGACACTAACATGAAAAATCAAAAGTGCTAATTTTAAAGGCTTATATGCATGGTATTGTCATAAAAAGTCGTTTGGGGACCTGGGTCCTGCTCCAGGGGACATGTATCAATGCAAAAAAACAGCCGTTTTATTCGGGAGCAGTGATTTTAATAATGCTTAGAGTGAAACAATAAGGCGTAATTTCCATGGACGTTTTTACAGCCACTTTTTTTTGCCTTTTTTACAGCTTAAAAACGCCTGTCCATGTTTATTTTAGTGAAGAAAAAAAAAGTTTTATTTTTTTTTGGAGCTGGAGCTCAAAAACGCAGCGGTAGCGTTTTTGAGCATTTGTTAATGTCTGGCGTTTTTTTACAGCTCTATTGCTGGAGCTTCAGAACGCACTGGTCCTACTTAAAAACGTCTCAGCCATCTACAGCTCAAAAACGTCATGGTGGGCATGAGGCCCTCTACTAACATGGAGAGCTGTTTTTAAGCTTCAAAAAATGCTCAGAAAAGTGGCTGTAAAAACACCAGTGGAAATGAAGCCTAAAAGTAAAAAATATTCCTTTAAATTTCGTACCTGGGGGGTGTCTATAGTATGCCTCTAAAGTAGTGCATTTCCCCCGTGTTTAGAACCGTCTCTGCACAAGATGACATTTCTAAAAGGAAAGAAAATCATCTAAAACTACTCGCGGCTATAAAGAATTGTCGGGTCCCGGCAATACAGATAAATGTAATCGAAAAAAACAGCATTGGGTTCGCCACTGTCCATTACCAGGCCCTTTGGGTCTGGTATGAATATTAAGGGGAACCCAGAACCAAAAAAAAATGTGTGGGGGGTTCCCCCAAATTCCATGCCAGGCCCTTCAGGTCTGGTATAGATATTAAGGGGAACACTGCAGCAAATTAAAAAACAAATGTCGTGGGGTTCCCCCCAAAAATCTATACCAGACCCTTATCCAAACATGCAACCTGGCAGGCCTCAGGAAAAGAGGGGGGGATGAAAGAGCTCCCCCCTCCTCCTGAACCGTGCCAGGCCACATGCCCTCAACATGGGGAGAATGTCCCCATGTTGATGGGGACAAGGGCCTCATCCCCACAACCACCGGCCGAGGGTCTGTGGGCAGAAAGCTTATCGGAATCTGTAAGCCCCCTTTAACAAAGGGGATGCAAGATCCTGCCCCCGTGTGAATTGGTGACAGGTACATTGTACCCCTACCATTTCACAAAAAAAGTGTAACATTTTTAAAAAATCACAGTAGACAGCTGGGACGAGTCCTTTATTAAAAAATAAATAAAAAAAATACAGCAATGTAATCCATTCACAAGCGAGGATACGGAGGAAAACAAATGCTGACTTGATCCTGCCTCCATGGGAGGCACCCACCATATGATGCTTTCCTGCTGTGACAGGGTGGCCCTGCTCTCAGCTATTTAACAGCTGTCATGGTGAGAGCGTCATTCGACGGGTGCCTGCCATGGAGGCAGGATCGTGTCGGCGTTGTTGTTTTTTCTCCAAATTCTCCGCAGAGTGGCTTTACATCGCTGGAATTTTTTTTTAATAAAGCTGTGTACTGTGGTTTTTAACATTTTTGTGAAATGGTAGGGGTACAATGTACCCCGTTAACAATTCATAGGGGGCCGGAATCTGGGGGTCTTCTTTGTTAAAGGGACTTCCAGATTCCGATAAGCCCCCTACCCGCAGACCCCCACAACCACCGGGCAAGGGTTGTGGGGATGAGGCCCTTGTCCCCATCAACATAGGGACATCCTGGTATGGTTCAGGAGGGGGCGCTCTCTCGTCCCCCCTATTTTCCTGCGGCCTGCCAGGTTGCGTGCTCAGATAAGGGTCTGGTATGGATTTTGAGGGGGACTTCTACGCCATTTTTTTTTTATTTGGTGCAGGGTTCCCCTTAATATCCATACCAGACCTGAAGGGCCTGGTAATAGACTGGGGGGAGGGACCAATGCAGTTTTTTTCAATTACTTATCTGTATTGCTGGGACCCGTTTCAAATTACTTTTTTTTCCTTTTGAAATGTAATTTTGTGCAGGGATTGTTCTAAACATGGGAAACATGTGCTACTTTACAGGCTTACTATAGACACCCCTCAGGTATAACAATTTAAAGGAATATTTTTTACTTTCATTGTTTCACTTTAAGCATTATTAAAATCACTGCTCCCGAAAAAATGGGTGTTTTTAAACCTTTTTTTTTTTTGCATTGATACATGTCCCCTGGGGCAGGGCCCGGGTCCTTGAGCACTTTTTATGACAATACCATGCATATATGCCTTTAAAATTATCCCTTTTGATTTTTCATGTCCGTGTATCATAGACTTTAATTGGTTTTGTGTGTTCGAACACATTATTTGCCTGTTCAGCAAGTTCTGGTGCAAACCGCACTGGGGGGTGTTCGGCCCATCCTTATCTGTGAGGTGGACAGAGCAGAAATCTTCCCTTTTGTAAGTGAAACAAACATTTATTCATTCATTAATCAGAAGTTCAAAAATAACTAATTTGTTAGGTAGACAGAGCAAAAACATTTCCTGTTGCTAGCAAGACAAAACATGTATCCATTCAACAGTATAACTTGTTTGATCTAGGAGAAGTTTCTCCTTAAAAATGCTTACACCTCTTTATTTATTTTTGTCAGTCAGGGGCGTATCAACAGTTGGGCGGGGGTGCGGTCCGCCCTGGGTGCCACACATTGGGGGGATGCCAGTGGCATATCTAATGGGGAATGCGGTCCACGTCTGGGTAGGGTGACACCACTTACCGAGGGTGGGGAGAGCCCTGGCAGCTGACTATGGCAGTTATTTTTTCAGCCAGATCACCCCCTGCGCTGCGGCAGCAATGGTCTGATCTGTATTTCCCTCCTCACTCCTCCCACCACTGCTGCACTGCCGAGCCAGGCCTGTTACTATTCTCTGCTGCTACCGCACACTGTGTCTTCCGGACCTCCTTAGCTGCTGCCCTTGTGTACCTGAGGCTGAGCCAGCCACCCTCCCTTACAGTGTCCTCCGAGGTGAGCTTGTGATAAGGGGGTGTGGGTTGGCATGGTGTTCGCTGCCCTCAGCTGGTGTGCTGAGAGAAGAGGGTGGGGTTTTTTTTTCTGCCTGAGAGTCACATTTTGTTTTGACTTTAGTTGCTTGCTGTTCCATATTTTGCTTGTTGTTTTTCCAATGCAGCTTTGAAAATGCTTGCTGGATTCCTGTGCAACTCCATGCGGTGCAATTTTCAGCTCATTCATTTAACTGGGATGAAATCACATATGATCGCACAAAAATGTAATGCACACACAATTTTTTCAAAAGCGTACTGCACCAAATTGCATGGTACCATGAGATCAGGGGCAGGCAAAAGCACTGCAGTTGTGATCTGTGTTAGAGGTGTCCTTAGAAAAATATATATACACCTGCAGGAGATCACATACCCAGTGCGTTTTGAACGCAGTGTGGGAAACGCACACGGAACATGGATTTCCTGCACCACCTTCTGGTATAAACAAGCCCTTAAAGTGATACAAAAGGTTTGTTAAAAAAACAAATAACAAACATATCATACTTACCTCCATTGTAGCTTGTTTCTGGGGGTTACCTTGCGGGCGCATTCCTGATTCATTCATTCGGCGTCCATAGATAGCAAGTGTATGACTTGGCCCCGCCCCATCACTCGCGTCATTGGATTAGATTGACAGCAGCAGGAGACAATGGCTGCGCTGCTATCAACTATCCAATCAAAGCCAGGACTAAATAAAGAGGAGGACATGGCGTCCCCGCCAAGGAGATGAAGGGGCTCAGGTAAGTAAAACGGGGGGGGAGGTTCTGCTGGGGGAGCCGGTAAATTACAGTTTTTTTTTCCAGGTGAAAAAACACAAAGGTTTACAACACCTTTAATTAATTCAAATCAGATATCGCTCACAAATTTTAACAGTATTTATTTTAGTAGTTCCAATGCTCCCATAATTTGATTTTATTCCTGTTCTAAGAATGCATAATACGCTGTAAATTTCATTTTTTCACAGCAAGGCACATGGAAATAGAGCAGGAGTAAAATAAGCCCATTTGTTAATAACTCCAAGCAATGATATCAGTGGATGCTATAATTACCTCCACAGCATTGGTGTCAATGGGGGCTGTGCAATGTAAAGGGTTCCATAGGTGTGGGGGCTTAATGTAAAGGGGGTCTTTCTACATTTTACCAGTAGTTATAGATGCAGTGCTATAGATTTCTCTTGGGTTGCATATTTTTTTTTCTACATTTTCTGTAAAGATTTTTTTTTGGGGGGGGGGGGTGTTTTAATGCACCAGGTTACACCAACCCAAGTGATGCCACTGGCAGCAGCAGCACAGGCCGCAGTGCGTGGAGGCGCTACACGTGATGTCATTTGATGTCAACGTGCAGTGTCGGGCGGACCCTTTTTGCACTGCAGCAAATGGTGCATCACTAAACCTTCTTTTCAAAAATAAAAAACACTCATATAAATAAATTCACTGGAATAATTTATTTTTTTCCATTATGAGTATTCATTTACTATTCAAAATAATTGTATATTGTATGAAATCTTACCTGAAGCTCTCAGATCTTGATGGCTGCTAAAGCTGTTTTTTTTATTTGAAGTCTGTGTTGGCTTGTTCACTATAATAAAGCCTTCTTCCACTTCCTTCTCTTGAGCACTAGATTTCCGTTTGTAAAAGCTAAATCTTGATTTCTTAGGAGATTTATTTGTTTGACTCTCTTCAGTATCTTTTCCGGTTTCTTTATTTTTTCTAGCAGCCACTTTTGGAAGGCTGCTTAAATTTACAATTTCTGGTAATTCTTGCTCAATATTAATTAGGTCCTGTAGGTATTTTTCCAGTCTTTCATCTCCTTCAGTTTCCCCCTTATCTCCAGTAGTTGGTGGATTTGGAGTGCCAAATCTTAACATTTCACCTGGAGCGAGACTCCTTCCCACCACCAATGAATATTTGGGATTGATAAGCTTACGAGCCACAGTAGATGAACGTGGCCTGTTACCCACCACGGGACTAGGTCGCACATCAGGTAAGGAAAGCTCTTTGTAAAGATTCACTTCCTCTGATATTGCATAGAGTTCACGAAATTCAATGTCGAAAGGCTCAGTGTATTGTCCAGACAAGAATGTCATAATGTTGCGATCAACTCTTAATGATGACCAGGTAAACCTATTAAGCAAGTTTTAACATTAGAACGGTTTGTTAATGTCATAAAATATTGCTCACAAAGCCAAACATTAGCAGTTCTGTTCTAGAGTAAATATTGACTATTCACGGAATTTTTTTTTTTTTTCAAAAAGCATTCCATCAGTTAAAAACACTTGTAGCACTATTCTTAAGGAGCCGCTGGTTAAAGATAGGTCCTTTGTACTTATGTATAATAGTGCTGGCCAGGGGAGGGTCGTATAGTACAATTTTAACATCACAAAGGGGGAAGAGAAGTAGAAAAAGAACAATGCCTCCTTCAACGTCATACTGTTGTAGCCCATTACATGGTTATAAAAACGTTAAAACTACATGAAATTAACCAGTTCCTGCCTGGCCAATAGCAGATTGATGGCTGGGTGGTGGCTTTTCTATACTGACTGGACATCATGTGACGTCCTGTCAGGATGCGCCGATCTTGTGGCCACACAGCGACACGATCTGTCACCGGCCATGTCCATGGGGCTTGTTGCCGGTATCATGTGACTGCCGTGACTAATCAGCAGGTCACATGACAGTTGTACACAATGGATGGCTTCCTTTCATGCCATCCTTTGTGTACAATTGTACTGCTAGCTGTGATTGGTCAATCTAATCACACGGTACAGACAGGGCCAATCACAGCCCATCTGTATCATGCGATTAGCTTTGACCAATCATAGCTAATGAAAACAGACTGAATGACTCAGTTTCATTCAGTAAAATGCTTGCTTATAGCAATGTAATGCACTGCTATAAGCAAACATAATGTGAAAAAAATCCTGCTCACTTCCCCAGAGTAGTACAGTGTTACTATGGTAACATTATATTGCTCTGGTCACAGTGTGTTAAAAAAAAAAAATAATTGTGAAATAAATGTAATACATTTATTTTTTCTTGTATTGTAACCAATCATCACCACACCAGTTTTATGATAATGCTGTACTGCACTGGTGACAGTATGCAAAAAACAAAATGTTTTTTATTTTTTTATTTCTTCATTTAAAAAATAATTATAACAAACAAATTACAACTTCAAAAAACCCCACCATGCCTCTTACTAAATACCTTGGACTGTCTACTGTTTAAAAAAAAAGGATAATTTGGGGGGTATTTCTACTGTTCTGCCATTTTAGAGCCTCAAGAAATGAGTCCGTCAGTACATCAAGATTGATTAATTTTTAAATATATAGTTTAACACAGTTTGTGGACTCTATAAAAAAACATTTCTACAGACTAAATAATATACACTGCTATGCATTATTTCATTTTATTTTTTTATCCATTTCACAAAAAAACAAAAAAGTGGCGATTAAATACCACCAAAAGAAAGTTCTATTTGTGTGCACAAAATGATAAAAATTTGGTTTGGGTACAGTGTTGCATGACCGTGCAATTGTCATTCAAAATGTGACCGTGCTGAAACTTGAAAATTGGCTTAGGCAGAAAAGGGGGAAAAAAGTATCCGGTATTGAAGTGGTTAAAAAACATAAAATTCAACATTTCAATCTTTTACATGTAACTCAGCATATATTTAAATAATCTTAAGAAAACTTCCATTTATTATAGGATATATGTTATCATTCACAACATAGTCTTCTAGTCAGTGGAGGTGCGTCCACAGAGGGAGCAGGAGCGCCGCCCCCTCTCTCTGCACCGCCACTGAAATACAATACATAGATTCATGCATTTTACAGGGCACAGTGGCAGCATTTTACAGGGCACAGTGACAGCATTTTACAGGGCACAGTGATGAAAATTGATGGTCACAGTGGCAGCATTTTACAGGGCATAGTGGATAAAATTGATGGGCACAGTAGCTACAATTGATGGGCACAGTGGCGACAATTGAGGGCATTGCACAGTGGAGACAATTGATGGCACAGTGGCGACAATTGATGGCAGGGCACTGTGGCTGCGTTTGATGGCCACAGTGGCTGCGTTTGATGGCCACAGTGGCTGCGTTTGATGGCCACAGTGGCTGCGTTTGATGGCCACAGTGGCTGCGTTTGATGGCACAGTGGTAACAATTAATGGCACAGTGGCTCCCCCCCAAAAAAAATTTGAGCACCAGCCGCCACTGCTTTGAGTTCATTGTATGTTCATTAATACTGGAGCGAGTACCAACAATGAAGAGGTTCAACAATATTGTTTTGCATTTCAACATCCACTTCCTCAGACACAATGATCAGAATTTTAAATCTTTTAATTCTACATTAACGGCTTCTCACCTGCGCTATAACCGAAAGACCATGCTAAGAGGGCGTTCCCACGCACATAGGGAAGAATCTGTGATTGCCATGTTCCTTAAACACAGCCAATCACAGATATTGGTAAATGGCCAATCTCAGCAGCATTTTACCACGCGATTGCTGTGTCCAATGACAAACTATCATAAATGTAAACACATGAGCTCATCTCCCATTGATGGCTCTCCTTCCCTTACACAGAGTTGTAACAGTTTGCTACAGTGCCATCATAGTTACATAGTCAGGTTGAAAAAAGACACAAGTCCATCTAGTTCAAACCATTAAAAAAATTTAAAATATAATCTTACAAACCCAGGTATAGTACACAATTCTCTACCCACAGTTGATCCAGGGGAAGGCGAAAAAACCCAGGAAAGCATGATGCAATTTACTACAGCAGGGGGCAAAAAAAAAATCCTGCCTGATCCCGCAAGAGGCAATCTGATTACCCCTGGATCAACTTTACATATAAATGTTGTAAATTGAGGGTACTAATGCGCAAACCAAAAATATTTAAAGACTTATGCCGCGTACACACAACCATTTTTAATGGTCTCGAAAAAAGTTTTTTACAACCCGATTCTTCTCAAGCCTGCCTTGCCTACACACGGTCGTGAAAAAAAAATGCTCTAGCAAAGCGCAGTGAAGTACAACACGTACGACAGCACTATAAAGGGGAAGTTCCATTCGGATGGCATCACCCATGGGGCTGCTTTTGCTGATTTTGTGTTAGTAAAAGTTTGGTGAGAGACGATTCCCGCTTTTCAGTCTTCGTGTTTTTCAGTCTGTTACAGCGTGACGAATGTGCTATCTCCATTACGAATGCTAGTTTTACCAGAACGAGTGCTCCCATCTCATAACTTGCTTCTGAACATGCGTGTTTTTTTCACATCTTTAAAGCCTACACGCGACCGCTTTTCACGACAAAAACAACGTGAATAACGACGCAAATGTTAATTTTTTAATGCCCATTTTTCACGTCATGAAAAATGCTCTGGAGCCCACACACAATTGTTTTAATGACCTTAAACTAGGGCTGGGGAAATTAAAGATTAATTCCTCGATTAATCTTTAATTTTGATCGATCAAAATTCTTGACGTCACCGGACAGCCTGGACAGTGAGACTTACCCTGCTTTATGCAAGCAAACTGCACCCATTGGTACCTTTGCATCTGTGGAGCAGGAGGATGCATCAGGCTCCATCAGGGGAAGGGGGCAAAAATAAAGGGATTTTTAAATACAGCTTACCTGTAAAATCCTTTTCTTGGAGTACATCACGGGACACAGAGCGGCATATTCATTACTATATGGGTTATATGGAGTACCTTCAGGTGTGGACACTGGCAATCTCAAACAGGAAGTCCCCTCCCTATATAACCCCCTCCCCTAGAGGGAGTCCCTCAGTTTTGTAGCAAGCAGTATGCCTCCCAAAATGGTCACCCAAAAGAGGGGTGGGAGCTCTGTGTCCCGTGATGTACTCCAAGAAAAGGATTTTACAGGTAAGCTGTATTTAAAAATCCCTTTTTCTTTCTCGTACATCACGGGACACAGAGCGGCATATTCATTACTATATGGGATGTCCGAAAGCAATGCTTTAATGAGGGGAGGGAGACATCTTCCAAAGAAGGATTTAATTTTAGAGGTATACTCAGATACTAGTAAATCCAACTTAAACGAGAAATGTAAATCTCAAATCAAATCAAGGGAGCCCCCTCAGATCCTGAGGAGCTTGAATCGCGGCCTGTAGTACTGACTGCCCAAAGGCTGTATCCGCATTCCTTCCTACGTCCACTTGATAAAATTTTGTAAACGTGTGGACTGATGACTACGTTGCTGCCTTGCATATTCGAGCCATAGAGATCTGATGATGTGCTGCCCAGGAGGTGCCCCTGGCCCTGGTAGAATGGGCCTTTACCGACAAAGGAGGAGGCACCTCTTCAAACCGCAGGCCCGAACAATTAATTGTTTAATCCATCTTGCGATGGTGGATCAAGCAGCTGCCTGACCCATCTTGGGCCCTTCCGGTAAAACGAACACCACATCTGTTTTCCGAACCTTCTCTGTAGCTTTAAGATAGGCCCTTACGGCCCTGACAATATCCAACGTATGCAGCAACCCCTCTTTTCTAGAGGTGGGTTTTGGAAGAAGGATGGAAGTACCACATCCTGGTTCAGGTGGAAACTGGATATAACCTTTGGTAGAAAGGAAGGATGAGGACGGAACCCCGCCCTATCCTTATGCAAAATGAGATATGGTTCCTTACAAGATAAGGCTGCCAATTCCGATACTCTCCTGGCCGAAACTATGGTGATCAGAAATACCGACTTTCTAGTCAGTAAAATCAAGGTACCTCAGCCAACGGCTCAAGAGGTTGTTTCTGTAGGGATGACAGAACAAGATTTAAGTCCCATGGACAAAGTGGTGACTTGACAGGAGGATTAAAACGCAAGACCCCCTGTAAGAAGGTCTTTACCAGCGAGTGGGTGGCCAGCGGCCTCTGAAACCACACTGACAGAACTGAGATCTGTCCCTTGATTGTGCTTAGTGCCAGGCCTTTATCCACTCCTAGCTGGAGAAACCTTAACACCCTATCAATAGTATATTTGCGGGAATTCCATCTTTTGGATTCACACCAGCCTACGTAGTTCCTCCACACCCTGTAATAAATCACCCTGGAGACCGGCTTTCTAGCCCTAATCAGGGTAGGGATTACCTGCCTAGACAGACCTCTACCCCTGAGAATCAGGGATTCAGCCTCCAGGCCGTCAAATTTAGACGCCGTAATGTAGGGTGGAGGATCGGCCTTGTGAGAGTAGGTCTGGTTGTAGAGGAAGAGTCCAAGGGTCTCCCACTGCCATCTTCAGGACTAGTGAGTACCAAGTCCTCCGGGGCCAAGCCGGAGCTACTAGAATGACTGGCTTGTGCTCCACTCTGATCCTGCGCAACAGGCGAGGGAGTAACTGTAGCGGAGGGAATGCATATAGAAGTTTGAATTGATGCCAAGGGCCAACCAACGCATCGGTTCCGCAGGCCATAGGATCCCTCGTTCGAGACACGAACCTGTCTAGTTTCTTGTTGAACCTGGATGCCATTATATCTACGTCTGGCATTCCCCACCTCTGGCAGATTGTCTGAAAGACCTGGGGATGCAGAGACCACTCCCCTGGCGACAGACTCTGGCGACTTAAGAAGTCTGCCTGCAGGTTGTCCACTCCGGGAATGAATATCGCCGAAATGCAGGGTACATGAACCTCTGCCCACTGAAAAATCAAGCTCACCTCCCTCTGAGCGGCCCGACTCCTGGTTCCCCCTTTGGTGGTTTATGTATGCCACCGCCGTGGCATTGTCTGACTGGATCCTCACCGGGAACCCCTTTAATCTGGAGGTCCATGCCAGAAGGGCTAGGCGAGCAGCTCTGATCTCCAAGATATTGATGGGGAGCTGCCTCTCTGCTTTCACCCAAGTTCCCTGGCGAGAGGACCCCTCGAAGACCGCCCCCCCAGCCTGCCAGGCTGGCGTCTGTGGTAACTACCTTCCAGACAACAGGGCTGAAGGATTTTCCCTTTAGAAGATTCTGGGGGTTCAACCACCAGGCCAGGCTTTGTCGGACCCTTGATGATAGCGTCAAAGGGGACTCTAAGGCATGTGCCCTCTTGCCCCAGGCTGCTAGAATGGCTGCCTGTAGGACGCGAGTGTGGATCTGAGCGTATGGTACTGCCTCGAACGTGGCCACTAGCTTGCCTAGTAATCGCATACACAGGCGAATAGTTGGTTTTTTCTTGTTTAGAACCAACTGAACCAGCCCCTTGATAGCCTCGATCTTTACCAGGGGCAGGAACACTCTTTGCTGTTCTGTGTCTAACCTCATGCCGAGGTATTCCAACTGCTTTGTAGGCTGGAACGCTGACTTTCCCGGTTTAGGACCCAGCTGAATTCTTCGAGGTACCGAACCGTGAGGTTTACTGCCCTTTGCAGACCCGGCCGTGAGCCAAGTATGCTAGGACTGTGACCCCCTGGATCCTTAAATTGGCCAGAACTGGGGCTAGGATCTTCGTGAATACACGGGGGGCCGTGGCCAGCCCGAAGGGGAGCGCCCTGAATTGGAAGTGTCGCTGCCCCACCGCGAATCGTAAAAATCTTTGATGCAACTGAAAGATTGGTACATGAAGGTAAGCATCCTTTATGTCTATAGAGGCCAGAAAAAAGGGATTTTTAAATACAGCTTACCTGTAAAATCCTTTTCTTGGAGTACATCACGGGACACAGAGCGGCATATTCATTACTATGTGGGTTATATGGAGTACCTTCAGGTGTGGACACTGGCAATCTTCAAACAGGAAGTCCCCTCCCTATATAACCCCCTCCCCTAGAGGGAGTCCCTCAGTTTTGTAGCAAGCAGTATGCCTCCCAAAATGGTCACCCAAAAGAGGGGTGGGAGCTCTGTGTCCCGTGATGTACTCCAAGAAAAGGATTTTACAGGTAAGCTGTATTTAAAAATCCCTTTTTCTTTCTCGTACATCACGGGACACAGAGCGGCATATTCATTACTATGTGGGATGTCCGAAAGCAATGCTTTAATGAGGGGAGGGAGACATCTTCCAAAGAAGGATTCAATTTAGAGATAAACTCAAATCATAATAATTCCAACTTAGTCAAGAAAAAACTTTTTTTTTTTTTTTTTTTTTTTTTTTTTTTATAACCAAGGGTGTTTCTGATCCCGAGGATTTCAAACTGCAGCCTGTAGTACTGCCTGTCCAAAGGCAGAATCCGCATTCCTTCTCACGTCTAGTTGATAAAACCTTGTAAACGTGTGGACTGATGACCACGTTGCTGCCTTGCATATCTGAGCCATAGAGATCTGATGATGTGCTGCCCAAGAGGCGCCCATGGCCCTGGTAGAATGGGCCTTTACCGACAACGGAGGAGGCAACCTCTTCAACCCGTAGGCTTGAATGATTAATTGTCTAATCCATCTTGAGATGGTGGATTTTGCAGCTGCCTGCCCCTTCTTGGGGCCATCTGGTAGAACGAATAACACATCTGTTTTCCGGATCTTTTCTGTAGCTTTAAGATAGGCCTTCATGGCCCGGACAATATCCAAGGTATGCAGCAACCCCTCCTTTCTAGATGTAGGTTTTGGAAAGAAGGATGGAAGTACCAAATCCTGGTTTAAGTGAAATTTGGATATAACCTTTGGTAGAAAGGAAGGATGGGGCCGGAGAACTGCCCTGTCCTTATGCAGAACAAGATATGGTTCCTTACACGATAAGGCTGCTAATTCTGACACTCTCCTGGCCGAAACTATGGCGACCAAGAAAACCAATTTTCTTGTCAGTAAGAGTAAAGGAGTCTCAGCCAGAGGCTCAAAAGGCTGTTTCTGTAGAGTGGACAGGACAAGATTTAAGTCCCAAGGACAAACTGGTGACTTGACAGGAGGATTAATACGCAAGACCCCCTGTAAGAAGGTCTTTACCAGCGAGTGGGTGGCCAGCGGCCTCTGAAACCACACTGACAGAGCTGAGATCTGTCCCTTGATTGTGCTTAGTGCCAGGCCTTTATCCACTCCTAGCTGGAGAAAACTTAACACCCTATCAATAGTATATTTGCGGCAATTCCATCTTTTGGATTCACACCAGCCTATATAATTCCTCCACACCCTGTAATAAATTACCCTGGAGACCGGCTTTCTAGCCTTAATCAGGGTAGGGATTACCTGCCTAGACAGACCCCTACCCCTGAGAATCAGGGATTCAGCCTCCAGGCCGTCAAATTTAGACGTTGTAATGTAGGGTGGAGGATCGGACCTTGTGAGAGTAGGTCTGGTTGTAGAGGAAGAGTCCAAGGGTCTCCCACTGCCATATTCAGGACTAGCGAGTACCAAGCCCTCCGGGGCCAAGCTGGAGCTATTAGAATGACTGGCTTGTGCTCCACTCTGATCCTGCGCAACAGGCGGGGGAGTAACTGTAGTGGAGGGAATGCATATAGAAGTTTGAATTGATGCCAAGGGCACACTAACGCATCGGTTCCGCAGGCCATAGGATCCCTCGCTCGCGACACGAACCTGTCTAGTTTCTTGTTGAACCTGGATGCCATTATATCTACGTCTGGCGTTCCCCACCTCTGGCAGATTGTCTGAAAGACCTGGGGATGCAGAGACCACTCCCCTGGCAACAGACTCTGGCGACTTAAGAAGTCTGCCTGCAGGTTGTCCACTCCTGGAATGAATATCGCTGAAATGCAGGGTACATGAGCCTCTGCCCATTGAAAAATCAAGTTCACTTCCCTTTGAGCGGCCTGGCTCCTGGTTCCCCCTTGGTGGTTTATGTATGCCACCGCCGTGGCATTGTCTGACTGGATTCTCACCGGGAACCCCTTTAATCTGGAGGTCCACGCCAACAGGGCTAGGCGAGCCGCTCTGATTTCCAAGATATTGATGGAGAGCTGCCTCTCTGCTTTCACCCAAGTTCCCTGGCGGGAGAACCCCTCGAAGACCGCCCCCCAGCCTGCCAGGCTGGCGTCTGTGGTAACTACCTTCCAGACAACAGGGCTGAAGGATCTTCCCTTTAGAAGGTTCTGAGGGTTCAACCACCAGGCCAGGCTTTGTCGGACCCTTGATGATAGCGTCAAAGGGGACTCTAAGGCATGTGCCCTCTTGCCCCAGGCTGCTAAAATGGCTGCCTGTAGGACGCGAGTGTGGATCTGAGCGTAAGGTACTGCCTCGAATGTGGCCACTAGCTTGCCTAGTAATCGCATACACAGGCGAATAGTTGGTCTTCTCTTGTTTATAACCAACTGAACCAACCCCTTGATCGCCTTGATCTTTACAAGGGGCAGGAACACCTTTTGACGTTCCGTGTCTAACCTCATGCCGAGGTATTCCAACTGCTTTGTAGGCTGGAATGCTGACTTTCCCTGGTTTAGGACCCAGCCGAATTCTTCGAGGTACCGAACCGTGAGGTTTACTGCCTTCTGCAGACCCGTCCGTGAATGATCTATAATTAAAAGGTCGTCCAAGTATGCTAGGACTGTGACTCCTTGGATTCTTAAATTGGCCAGAACTGGGGCTAGGATCTTCGTGAATACCCGGGGGGCCGTGGCCAGCCCGAAAGGGAGCGCCCTGAATTGGAAGTGTCGCTGCCCGACCGCGAAGCGTAAAAACCTTTGATGCGACTGACAGATTGGTACATGAAGGTAAGCATCTTTTATGTCTATGGAGGCCAGAAAATCGTTCTTCTGAAGCGCGGCGGCTGCTGACCGGATGGATTCCATCCGGAAGGACCGCACCCTTAGATAACCGTTTAACCTCTTTAGGTCCAAGATTGGCCTGACATCGCCGTTGGGCTTTGGTATGACAAAGAGATTGGAATAGAAACCTAGGCCTTGCTCTTGGGCTGGCACTTCTAAAATTACGTCCTGGCAAAGCAGGTGATCCAAGGCTGCCAGCATTGAGGCCTTCCTTGCTGGATCCCTTGGTAGCCTTGATTCTTGAAAATGAGGCGGAGGATACCTTAGAAATTCCAGTCTGTAACCTGTGGTTACAGATGCCCGGACCCATTTGTCGGGGATCTTGGCTTCCCAAACTTCTGAGAAGAGACGAAGCCTTCCCCCCACCCGTGAGAGTGGGGGCGCCCCTTCATAAGGCAGACTTAGGGGCTGCCTTTGACGGCTTGCGATACCACGGCTTCTTACCCCCAGGGGTTTGTCCCTGCGATCTACTGTTACCGTTGGATCGCGCAGGCGGCCGTCGATACTGCCTGGAATTAGAGGGCCCCGAGACAGGAAAAAGCTGCCTTTTAAATGTAGGAGCCCGGAATGTCTTTTTGACCGGTAAAAGGGTACTCTTGCCATTTGAAATAGTCTGAATATATTTATCCAGATCCTCTCCGAAGAGTCGCCCTCCATGGAAGGGAAATCCTGCCAGAAGCTTTTTGCATGGGGGTTCTGCCGCCCAGTTCTTCAACCATAAGAGCCTTCTCATGTGTACCAAACATAGTGATAAACGAGAAGCCTGCTGGATGGAATCTTTTATAGCATCTACCGCAAAACACAGAACTCTGGGAATGTCAGCAAACTCTTCTGCTTGTTGGGTAGGCATGTCTTTTAACATCTCTTTTGTCTGGTCTTTTAATGCCTGACAAACTCCAATTGCAGCTACCGCTGGCTGCACCACTGCTCCTGCCGTAGCAAAGGATGCTTTTAAAAGTGTTTCTAATCTTTTATCAACCGGATCTCTAAACATATGTATATTTTCCACCGGGCAAGTTAGTGATTTATTCACACATGAGATGGCTGCATCCACTACTGGGAGCTTCCATCTCTTGGAGAATTTTTCCTCCATGGGATAAATGACCGCAAATCTTTTCGGTGGCAGAAAAACCCTGTCCGGCCGTACCCAATCCCGAAAGATCAATTCCTCCAAGAGAGGATGGACCGGAAAAACTGCGTTGCTTAACGGGGCTCTCAAAGAGCCCAGAGAGGATACCGGAGGAACCTGAGGTTCTGGTAATGGCAAGCTAAATGCCGAGCGGACCATGTCCGTCAAAGACTGTACCCACAGTCTTTCTGTCTGGGAGTCTGAAAATGGTTCCTCAGAGGTAGACCCCTCAATCCCTGAACCCTCTTGGTTCAGGTCCAGTTGATCCTCCTGTGATTCTAATTCCTCCGGAGAGAGAATCTCAGCATCTGAGGATACACTGCCTGGTGATGGGGATCTAACCCGTTTCTTACCAGGAATAGCTCTAGCGATCAATGCTGCTATTCTCTCTTCTAGCCCCCCTAGGGATACGGCTAGCATCTCCTCTGTGATAAACACAGGGCTGGGCTGATCCGGGCCAGCCTCCGCACCAGATCCCCCTAATGGCTCATCCAAGGCGCTTCTTAAATTAATAAGCTGCGGGGAAAGAATCGGCATATCAGAATCAGAAAGGGAACCCTTTTGTTTTTTGGTCTTTTTTGTACCCTTTGACCCCGAACCCTTGGAAGCCATAATAAAAAATCGAGGGACTCCGCCCACACAACAGACTGTAGTGGCCAGGAGTACAATTCCAGAGTTTAGGGGAAAGTAGATCACTAGTGTCCCCACAAACTGATGGGCCTGTATGTTGGTCTTTTTTTTTTTTTTTTTTTTTTTTTTATGACCATACACAATGCCCCTAACTTAAGTTTGCCAGCCTCCAACCTGCTGTCAAATAAGGGGGATTCTTTGGCTTAACAATAGACATTGGGACAAAGTCCACATGTACTACCCCTTTTCCGCCACCGGGAGTCACTGTTCTGCCGCCCTGCGTCCTCTCTTGAAACAATCAGCCACAGACTGAGCCCTGACAAGGCCTGCTGTCTATAACAGCAGAAGGGCGCGCCTGTATGACGCCGCAGGCCCGCCCCCCCCCGCCCTCCTGTCCGGATGGCGCGAAAATTCGTCAATAAGACGCGCGCGTGCACGCGCGCGCGCGCGCGTACCCGGAAACAGGAAGAACATGGAGGAGCCGCGCTGCTGGAGATCCATGGCGCAGAAACGGCGGCAGATTCAAAAACTCCCGGCCAGGTAGGACTCTTTTAAGGCCCCTAAGGATCCTTTACTAGCCTCTAGGAAGAAACAGCAGGTTAGCTAGCAACACACTTTAGACAGGGGGGCCTAGTAATGGGGGGAGAAAGGGTGTCATCCTGTCTCTAAGACATAGTGATCACAGTTGCCCATGCAGAGCATACTCAGGCTATCCCCCCTTTTAGGTTACCCCGGGGAGCCTGCTGTCGAACCAAGTCCCGCAGGCTCCCCCTTACCTGCTCCATGCTGCAGGATGTTTGACCAGCAAACTGATCCAGTCTTCTCCCATCTCCGTGGGTAGCGTAGTAGACCTTCAGGCCCTGGGGTCCTATGAAGGTACCCACTGTCCTGGACCTATATAGCACCCTGGCAAAACAGGAACCTTATGGTTTTTGCAAACTCCAAGTCCTGGGCCCAGGGTCCAGCCCTCCAAAGAGGAGCATTATAGGCAAAACCCCACGGTTTGGGGCCCGGGTACTGTCCACTTTGGCACTGAGGCTCCTTGGACAGATCCGGTTAGCCCGCCCTTAATCCCAAAGGATGTGGAGCAAAGCTATTCCGTGACCAACACCTAAGACACTGGCGAAAAAACTGAGGGACTCCCTCTAGGGGAGGGGGTTATATAGGGAGGGGACTTCCTGTTTGAAGATTGCCAGTGTCCACACCTGAAGGTACTCCATATAACCCACATAGTAATGAATATGCCGCTCTGTGTCCCGTGATGTACGAGAAAGAAATCGTCCTTCTGAAGCGCGGCGGCTGCTGACCGGATGGATTCCATCCGGAAGGAACGAACCCTTAGGTAACCGTTTAACCTCTTTAGGTCCAAGATTGGCCTGACATCGCCGTTGGGCTTTGGTATGACAAAGAGATTGGAATAGAAACCTAGCCCTTGCTCTTGGGCTGGCACTTCTATAATTACGTCCTGGCAAAGCAGGTGATCCAAAGCTGCCAGCATTGAGGCCTTCCTTGCTGGATCCGTTGGTAGCCTTGATACTTGAAAATGAGGCGGAGGATACTTTAGAAACTCCAGTCTGTAACCTGTGGTTACCGATGCCCGGACCCATTTGTCGGGGATCTTGGCTTCCCAAACTTCTGAGAAGAAACAAAGCCTTCCCCCCACCCGCGAGAGTGGGGGCGCCCCTTCATAAGGCAGACTTAGGGGCTGTCTTTGTCGGCTTGCGATACCATGGCCTCTTACCCCCAGGGGCCTGTCCCTGCGATCTACTGTTAACGTTGGATCGTGCAGGCGGCCGTCGATACTGCCTGGAATTTGAGGGCCCCGAGACAGGAAAGAGCTGCCTTTTAAATGTAGGAGCCCGGAATGTCTTTTTGACCGGTAAAAGGGTACTCTTGCCATTTGAAATAGTCTGAATATATTTATCCAGATCCTCTCCGAAGAGTCGTCCTCCATGGAAGGGAAACCCTGCCAGAAGCTTTTTGCATGGGGGCTCCGCCGCCCAGTTCTTCAACCATAAGAGCCTTCTCATGTGCACCAAAAATAGTGATAAACGAGAGGCCTGCTGGATGGAATCTTTTATAGCATCTACAGCAAAACACAGAGCTCTGGGAATGTCAGAAAACTCTTCTGCTTGATGGGAAGGCATGCCTTTAACATTTCCTTTGTCTGGTCTTTTAACGCCTGACAAACACCAATCGCAGCCACCGCTGGCTGCACCACTGCTCCTGCCGTAGCAAAGGATGCTTTTAAAAGTGTCTCTAATCTTTTATCAACCGGATCTTTAACCATATGTATGTTTTCCACCGGGCAAGTTAGTGATTTATTCACACATGAGATGGCTGCATCCACTACTGGGAGCCTCCACCTCTTGGAGAATTTTTCCTCCATGGGGTAAATGACCGCAAATCTTTTCGGTGGCAGAAAAATCCTGTCCGGCCGTACCCAATCCCGAAAGATCAATTCCTCTAAAAGAGGATGGACCGGAAAAACTGCGTTGCTTAACGGAGCTTTCAAAGAGCCCAGAGAGGATACCGGAGGAACCTGAGGCTCTGGCAATGGTAAACTAAATGCCGAGCGGACCATGTCCGTCAAAGACTGTACCCACAGTCTTTCTGTCTGGGAGTCTGAAAATGGTTCCTCAGAGGCAGATCCCTCACTCCCTGAACCCTCTTGGTTCAGGTCTAGTTGATCCTCCTGTGATTCCAATTCCTCCGGCGAGAGAATCTCAGCATCTGAGGATACACCTCTTGGTGATGGGGATCTAACCCGTTTCTTACCAGGAATAGCTCTAGCGATCAATGCTGCTATTCTCTCTTCTAGCCCCCCTAGGGATACGGCTAGCATCTCCTCTGTGATAAACACAGGGCTGGGCTGATCTGGGCCAGCCTCCGCACCAGATCCCCCTAATGGCTCATCCAAGGCGCCTTTTATGTTAATAAGTTGCGGGGAAAGTATCGGCATATCATCAGAATCAGAAAGGGAACCCTTTTGTTTTTTGGTCTTTTTTGTACCCTTTGACCCCGAACCTTTGGAAGCCATAATACAAAATCGAGGGACTCCGCCCACACAACAGACTGTAGTGGCCAGGAGTACAAAACCAGAGTTTAGGGGACAATAGATCACTAATGCCCAAAAACTGATGGGATCCCGTATGTTGTTTTTTTTTTTTTTTTTTTTTTTTAAATATATATTATATATTTTCTTTTTACAACATACAGTGACCCCAAACTTAGTTTGCCAGCCTCCAACCTGCTGCAAAAAGGGGAATTTTTTGGCTTAACAAAAAAGGCATTGGAACAAAGTCCAGCATGTACTACCCCTCTTCCGCCACCGGGAGTCACTGTTCTGCCGCTCTGCGTCCTCTCCTTCTGAAAATCAGCCTCAGACTGAGCACTGACAATGCCTGCTGTCTATAACAGCACAAAGGCGCGCCTCCTGTATGACGCCGCAGGCACGCCCCCCCCCCGCCCTCCTGTCTGAACGGCGCGAAAAAAGTCTATAAGACGTGCGCGCGCGCGCGCGTATGCCGGAAACAGGAGGAACATGGAGGAGCCGCGCTGCTGGAGATCCAGGAACGCAGAAACAGGCGGCAGATTCAAACCCCCGGCCAGGTAGGACTCTCCAAAGGCCCCTAGGGATCCTTACTAGCCCTAGGAAGAAAACAGCAGGTTTAGCTAGCAACACATTTTTAGACAGGGGAACCTAGTGATGGGGGAGAAAGGGTGTCATCCTGTCTCTCTCAGACATAGTGAACAAGGTTGCCCATGCAGAGCATACTTAGGCTATCCCCCCTTTTAGGTTACCCCGGAGAGCCTGCTGTCGAACCAAGTCCCGCAGGCTCCCCCTTACCTGCTCCATGCAGCAGGATGTTTGTCCAGCAAACTGATCCAATCTTCTCCCATCTCCGTGGGTAGCGTAGTAGACCTTCAGGCCCTGGGGTCCTATGAAGGTACCCACTGTCCTGGACCTATATAGCACCCTGGCAAGCAGGAACTTATGGTTTTTACAAACTCCAAGTCCTGGGCCCAGGGTCCAGCCCTCCAAAGAGGAGCATTATAGGCAAAACCCCACGGCTTGGGGCCCGGGTACTGTCCACTTTGGCACTGAGGCTCCTTGGACAGATCCGGTTAGCCCGCCCTTAATCCCAAGGATGTGGAGCAAAGCTATTCCGTGACCAACACCTAAGACACTGGCGAAAAAACTGAGGGACTCCCTCTAGGGGAGGGGGTTATATAGGGAGGGGACTTCCTGTTTGAGATTGCCAGTGTCCACACCTGAAGGTACTCCATATAACCCATATAGTAATGAATATGCCGCTCTGTGTCCCGTGATGTACGAGAAAGAAAACCATAGTTTTCCTGTCCTAAACAGTTTTGTGCAGACAATTCTTTGTGTATTGACAACATCTGTTCCGTGCGAAAGACTGTTTAGTTCTTCAGGGTATATTGTCAATAAAATGCGATCATGTCTGCTTCCAGAAAATGTAAACAATCTGGTATGTCTGCATGACTGGCTAAAGTAATGCCTACTTGCCTATTATAAAGTGACTTAAGGCCTCGTACACACGATCGAACATGTCCGCTGAAACTGGTCTGCGGACCAGTTTCAGCGGACATGTTCGATCGTGTGTACGGCCTAGCGGACAGGTTTCCAGCGGACAAAAGTTTCTAAACATGCTTAGAAACTTGTCCGCTGGAAACCTGTCCATCGGACATGTCCGATGGTTAGTACGCCCAACCATCGGACCGAAAGCATTGAACTTCCACCATCAGACCAAAATCCCCGCGGACCAGAACGCGGTGACGTAGAACACACCGACGTGCTGGAAAAGAAATTCAATGATGGTTGGTTGGTTAGGCGTACTAACCATCGGACAGGTTTCCAGCGGACAAGTTTCTAAGCATGCTTAGAAACTTTTGTCCGCTGGAAACCTGTCCGCTAGGCCGTACACACGATCGAACATGTCCACTGAAACTGGTCTGCGGACCAGTTTTAGCGGACATGTCTCCTCGTGTGTACGCAGCCTTATAGTCAATATACTAGATACGTTTTATAATTAAAGTTAAACTAACTTTCTACATTTTTCTTAAAGTTTAATAAGAAAAACATACTTGCGTCAGTGCTACAATTTGAATTTAAAAAACATATTTGTGTGAACTGTGAAGTTAAAGGAGTAGTAAAGGAAAAACATGTTTTTGCTGAAATGACTGTTTACAGGGTATAGAGACATAATAGTTAACTGATTCCTTTAAAAAATGATTAAAAATGGATAAAAATAATTTATATAATGTGCCTGCAGTTTAGTTTCGTTTTTAGACTAGTTTCAGTTTGTTCTGTGTGTACAGAGAAACACAGAACAAAAACAAACAAAAACAGGGCAGGGTTTTTTTTTTTTTTTAATGAATCTGATTGTGGTTCTGAGGAGTTTTAGACACATAGTAATCACATCTTCTTGATCATGGACTATAATGAAAAGCTACCATGAGTTTTTTCATAAGGAGCCAGACAAGCAGGAAGTGTGGAGTTTAGCAAGGGATTACAGCAACTTCTAAGCAAAAACAGACATGGAGGACATGAAAGCAGGACTGCTATAAGGTAAAGCAAACTATTTAGCATTAAAAAAAAATTCCTTTACTGATCCTTTAAAGGGGTTGTAAAGACAAAAATATTTTCCTCCTAAATTAAAGTCTGACAGTAGCCGATAAAGTAAAAAGTATTGTTTTGCATTATAACTAGTTTGATACCTGTTGAAATCGAGCTGTTTTATTCACCTCCATCACTCCTGAATCTGTATTCTCACTGACTTCCTGGTTTGCGGTGCGTGTTCATTCTTGCTGCATCACGGCCTAATGGGAACTACAGTTCCCATTAGGCTTAGCCTCCATGCCTGTGAGGGATAAGAGAGCATCTTCACGCAGGGCTGTAGTCATAGGGAGGGGGTGAGCACATTCTGCTTTCCACCATGCAAAACCGCTCAGGTGCTGGTGGAAAGCAAGAAGAGGAGAGACAGGAAATGGTATTTTCAAACCTGCATTACTGTATTTTGGAGGTCAAAAGGAAAAACGAGGTAAGTGATATTTAAATGCTCTAGCCTACACCAATCAATTGATCTAATAAAAAACAAACCTTTAGTGTTCCTTTAAGTCATGGATTGTGGAAACCAACCAGTGTCGGGTGATTGTGTATACCACATTTACCACTGACTAATGCAGAGTTGCAATGCAAGGAGATCAGCTAAAAGTAGTTGGATCTGTATGTGCATTGTAATTAATCGAAATTAGTCGATTAATCGATAAAAAAAAACAACGTTTAATCGAAAATATTAATCGGTAACAGCCCTACATTAAACATTTTTTATTTTTGACGTCATGAAAAATGGTTCTGTGTATGTGGCATAATAAGTAGCTGCCAACATAAATGGTGTCCCTCCTCCCAGCCCAACCCACCCAAGTGCAGTATCGATCGATCACTGTCACTATAAAAACACAACACACATAACTGCAGCGTTCGCAGAGACAGGCCTGATCCCTGCAATCGCTAACAGTTTTTTTTTTTTTAAGCGTTTTCTACGTTTGCTTTTCTACAGTCAGGTGCTTTTTTTACCTGTGAATCATCACCAGTGTACGACTAAATTTAGAGCCCAAAATGGCAAAGCGAATGTACAGTGGGTCAATTTGGAAAGTAGACACCCCAAGCTATTTGCTGAGAGGCATGTCGAGTCCATGGAATATTTTATATTTTGACACAAGTTGCGGGAATATGACAAACTGATTTTTTGTTTGCACAAAGTTGTCACTAAATGATATATTGCTCACACATACCATAGTTATATGTAGAATTGCACCCCAAAATACATTCTGCTGCTTCTCCTGAGTACGAAGATACCACATGTGTGGGACTTTTTGTGAGCCTTGCCGCGTACGGGGCCCCGAAAACCAAGCACCGCCTTCAAGATTTCTAAGGGCATACATTTTTGATTTCACTCACACAAATCTTGAAGGCGGTGATTGGTTTTCGGGGTCCCGTACGCGGCTAGGCTCCCAAAAAGTCCCACACATGTGGTATCCCCGTACTCAGGAGAAGCAGCAGAATGTATTTTGGGGTGTAATTCCACATATGCCCATGGCATGTGTGAGAAATATATCATTTAGTGACAACGTTTTGTAAATGTGTTTTTTTTTTTTGGTCATTATTCAATCACTTGGGGCAAAAAAAAAAAAAATATTCCATGGACTCAACATGCCTCTCAGCAAATAGCTTGGGGTATCTTCTTTCCAAAATTGGGTCATTTGGGGGGGGGGGGGGGATTGTGTGCCATCTTGGCATTTTATGGCCTTCAAAACTGTGATGGGTAGTGAGGAGTGAAATCAAAAATGTATGCCCTTAGAAATCTTGAAGGCGGTGCTTGGTTTTCAGAGTCCCGTACGTGGCTAGGCTCCCAAAAAAGTCCCAAACATGTGGTATCCCCATACTCAGGAGAAGCAGCAGAATGTATTTTGGGGTGCAATTACACATGGCATGTGTGAGCAATATATCATTTAGTGACAACTTTTTGTAAACATTTTATTTATTTTTTGTCATTATTCAATCACTTGGGACAACAACAAAAAATATTCAATGGACTCAACATGCCTCTCAGCAGTTTCCTTGGGGTGTCTACTTTCCAAAATGTGGTCATTTACGCTTCTTGCAATTTTTTTTACTAAAGACATGTGGCTGAATACATTTTGGCCTAAATGTTTGACTAAAATGTAGTTTATTCAATATGTTTTACTTTTTGTTATAAGAAAAATCATTTTTTTTTCAAAATTTACGGTCTTTTTCCTCTTATATTGCAAAAAATAAAAATCGCAGAGGCAATCAAATACCATCAAAGAAAGCTCTATTTGTGGGAAGAAAAGGACGCAAATGTTGTTTTAGTACAACATTGCATGACCGCGCAATTACCAGTTAAAGCAGCGCAGTGCTAATTTTTAAAAACACCTTTGGTCCTTTAGCTGCATATTTGTCCGGGGCTTAAGTGGTTAAGGATCAGTCCAAACAAAGTACCATTATGGTTATTGTTGGTGGCTATATGTAGCCAGGTGGATGGTAACAGGTGCTCAGGGCAGCTCTCCAGAAGCGAAGCCAGCTCAAAATATGCAAAGGAAATAATAAAAAGAGCGCCTCTGAGTAATCTGTATTTAATATATTCAAACAAAAATATCCAGCACTTACATCATATAAAACACTGAGTTTGGAAAGCTGGTGTAGAACTTCAGAGGAGGTCAGTGGAGCCAGGATCGAGAGATTGTGTCATCTACCCAGGTATCAGCTGCCGCTCGATGCCGGGGGGAAGCAGGCTGTGTCAGCGATTATGGAGTATTGCTGGGCTGGATTCTCGAGTGTTGGCATATGACGTCAGCTGGACGGGGGCCGAGAAGGACAACGACTCTTTTCTTGAAAAAAGAGCGCGCAGGTCTGTTCCTTGACTCGCACACTTTTTTCAAGTGACACTTGAAAAAAGAGCGAGCAGGTCTGTTCCCTGACTCGCGCACGCTCTGAAACGCGTCGTGGTCCTCCTCGGCCCCCGTCCAGCTGACGTCAAATGCCAGCACTTGAGACTCCAGCCCAGCAATACTCCATCACCGCTGACACAGCCTGCTTCCCCCGGCATCGAGCGGCAGCTGATACCTAGATAGATGACACCATCGCTCGATCCTGGCTCCACTGACCTCCTCTGAAGTTCTACACCAGCTTCCCGAACTCATCATTGTTTTATATGATTTAAGTGCTGGATATTTTTGTTTGAATATATTAACCTCCCTGGCGGTGTTCCCGAGTCTGACTCGGGGTTAGATTTCTGTGCTACTATCGGTAACCCAGAGTCAGACTCGGGCTCGCCTCGCAGCATCCACAGAGACTGTTTACTTACCTTCTCCGTGGATCCAGCGATGCATCCGCGCTGTGTGAGCGAGGGGGTGCTCGCTCGATTCACACGGCGTCCCCGCGTGCCGCCGATCTCCGTTCCCTGCGACGTTACGACGCACGGGGAAGGAGAACGGCGCCAAAATTCAAAAATGTAAACAAACACTATACATACAGTACACTGTAATCTTATAGATTACAGTACTGTATGTAAAAAATACAAACCCCCCATGTCCCTAGTGGTCTGCCCTGTGCACTACATGTCCTTTTATATAATAAAAACTGTTCTTTCTCCCTGCAAACTGTAGATTGCCCAAAGCAACCAAAAGTGTCCCTTTTATGGCAAAAATTGTTTTAGAGCAGCTAAAAAACAGCGATAATAAATCAGAATCACTTGCAGAATTTAGCGATAGCGATTTGTGGGGAAATTCGTCATAAAAAAAAAAATAATAATGACAGCAAAAATTCTGCAACTGAGCAAATTTCAGTGATTTTGATTTGATTACATTATTGAATAATTTTTACTATAATTATATTATTATTTGTTATAATTTTTTATATTATATTATAATTTTTAATAAAAAAAAAAAAAAAAAAATCATACCCGGGATGCCTATTACTCTCTTGTTTGGATAGATTTAAGTGAGTTATTCCTAAGAATTACAAGCCTACAGTATAAAACGCCAAATTCCCTTGCAAATAATGGTACCGCTTTCAGCACCTAAAATCTGAAAGAATCATACCACCAGGGAGGTAAAATACAGATTACTCAGAGGCGCTCTTTCTTTTATTCAAGACTCAAACTAGTATTCTTCATGAAATACAAATTATCGAGAAAAAAAATCACATTAATATATAACTGATGTAATAATTAAAGTGCATAAAGTACAAAACCGTGTGCAATTTTCACAGAAAAGTGCAAACAGTGGCATCAATCACATTTCCAAGAATTATGTGCAGAAAAAAAAATATTTCTTTCAGAAATAAACTGCAAATTACACCAGAATATATATTATAAAAATGTAATAAAATATTTAAGAATATATAAAACGTGTCCAATCGTGCAAAAAAGTTAATCAAATAAAGTGATTTCTTACATCAGTTATATATTAATGTGATGTTTTTTTTGATAATTTGTATTTCAAGACTCAGTTTGAGTCTTTATTAAGTATTATCCAGTAAGCTCCATATTACTCTATTATTACATATAAATGTTAATACCCATTTATATAATGTAAGGTTAGTTATCCAGGCATTTTTTAAAGGAATCTACTGAGCTGGCCAGAACCACCTCTGGAAGGAGTCTATTCCACATTTTCACAGCTCTTACGATGAAGAAACCTTTCTGTATTTGGAGATAAAGGCCCAGATTCACAAAGCACTTAAGCCGACGTATAGCACATTACGGCAACGTAAGTGCAAATGTGCGCCGGCATATGTGTGCGCCAGACCCACAAACCAACATATGCCTAAAAACTGGCCACCCTACGCCGACGTAGCTTGCACACGCCAGCGTAGCGTGGGCGCACATATGGTCTGGACAAATGAGGACAAATGAGGGAAAATGAGGGAAAATGAGGGAAAATGAGGGAAAATGAGGGAAAATGAGGGAAAATGAGGGAAAATGAGGGAAAATGAGGGAAAATGAGGGAAATACGGCGATTCACGAACGTGAGTGCGCTCGACGCATGATACGCAAGGTGCGCATAAGTTGTACGTCCGGCGTAAAGTTATTCCCCATAGATAAGGTGCAACCCGGCAACAGACTTGCAAAGGTCTGCACCGGGCGTAAAACACTGCACCATGTTCAGACCATCATTTGCATGACGCAAATTGGGAGCATTGGGAGCAATAGCTTGCTCAAGGCAATGCTTGCCTCTCCGCGCTACGTTGGCATGGCGTAGGGCGTTTGCGCTACGGCGGCGTAATGTGCGCCTTGCACTCTGTGAATCTGGGCCTAGATCGCCTTTCTTCTACACGTAAAGAGTGCCCCTTGTCCTCTGTGATGACCTTAAAGTAATTAACTCCACACCAAGTTCACTATATGGACCCATTATGTATTTGTACATGTTGATCATATCCCCCTTAAACTCTTCTTCTCAAGAGTGAATAAATTGAGTTTCTTAAATCTTCCTCATAACAGAGCTCCTCCATGCCTCTTATCAGTTTGGTTGTCCTTCTCTGCACTCTCACCAGTTCCCCGATAACCTTTATGAGAACTGGTGGCCAAAACTGAACTGCATATCCCAAATGAGGTCTTAATGATTTGTACACGTCAAAATTATATCTGTCTGGAGTCCATACCTCTCCCAATATAAGAAAGGTCTTTGCTCGCTTTAGAAACTGCAGCTTGGCATTGCATACTATTATTAAGCTTGTTATCTACCAAAACCCCCAGATCCTTCTCCACTATGGATTCCCCCAGTTGTACTTCCCCCTAGTATGTATGATTCATGCATATTCTTAGCACCCAAGTGCATACCTTTACATTTATCAACATTAAACCTTATTTGCCCAATTAAACAGTGAATCGAAGTCGGCTTGTAAATTAAAGACATCCTGTAAGGAAGTTTTTCCACTGCATAGCTTGGTGTCCTCTGCAAACACTGAAATCGTACTTTCTTTATCGTACACCATGGGACACAGAGCCTTAATCATTACATATTGGGCTGTATGGGTCACCAGAGGATATTGGACACTGGCACAACCAATGAACAAGTTCCCCTCCATATAACCCCTCCCATACAGGAAGTACCTTTGTTTTTTTCTAGTGTCTAAGAAGATTGGACGCGATTAGGATAGTGCTAAAGGAAGCTCTGACATAGAGGCCCCTTGGGCAAAAGAGCTACACTTCGGATCCATCCAAGATGCTTAAGTTATTATACCAAAACTGGATGGTATCCGGGCCTCGCACACAAGGTGTTGCCTGTAATGTCTATTTGGAGGACTGGGCTCTAGTGTCCAGTACTTTCGCTTTTAAACAAACGCTAAAAGTCCTGGCAGAGTCTTTTACAAGACCCAGGGAAGAGGCATCCTTTAAGTAGGAACCCATATCCCTGAAGGTTGGCACACATGCCTGCCGTGATGGCTGAAAATTGGTTTTGTCTGATTTTCAGCAAAGCTGCGGCGGGGATAAGAGAAGCAGGAAAAAAGTATTAAGCATATATCTTAAAGACTTTTCCCTTTTTGAGTGGGTGTATTCTCTATTCTGCCACTAGAGGGAGTAAAGAGTTGAGTTGTTACTCACCAAGTTCCAGGCAGTGTCAGATCGTTTCAGACAGCACCCTCTTCGCTGCAGAGCTCTGCTGTGGATAGCAGCCATGTCCTTCCTCACTGCCATGATACAGGAAGATCTTTCTGCCTCTCAGGATGCCGCCATTCTCCCCTGGGGCACGCTTTATGGGGGCAAGGAGAAAGGGGCGGGTCGCGAGCATGCACGTGCGCGGGCACATCATTCCACGGTGCTCAGGTAGGCAGAAGTGTACTAAAAGCCTCTTAAACCTGCAGCTCTCCCCTGATCGGGGACACAGCGGCTTACTGGGCATGTAAGGTCTCTATGTGGTTGGCTATTGAGCACCGCAAAAGAGGACACCCACTTAGCATGAAACTGTGTAATTAATTGCATACTGTATGTAAACTGCTTAACTAGCACAGGAGTATATGCTTTTGATAGTACCTTGGCTTTTTTGCTTGGTAATATGTCTTCCCAGAGGAAAAATACAGGGACTAAAAAAGACAATAATGCCCCTGTACAGGATGAGCCATTGTCTCCATCAGGAGTAACAGCCTTTCATGTGGTGCCTGGGCCTGCATATGTCACTGAGGACACTTTGTCAGTAGCCCTGAACAATTTAGAAGGAAGAATCGCTACGTTAATCGCAAAGTCCTCGCAAAAGGACAAAAAGCGAAGTGGAGCTTCTTCTGTTTCAGATCTCCCTTCAGAAAGGTTTGAGGATGAGTCCAGAGCTCCATCAGAAGATAAGGATAAGGAGTCTGAGGGATCTGGAACATCTGCTTCTAGGCAGTGGCGACGGCATTCTCAGACAGCCCCAAAGGCTAAAGAACAAGGCCAGGCCCAGAAAAACAGGAAGCAGTGGGGGCAAAGAGCTAACAAGCAATCCCCAAATCTTCATCATGAAGGGGTGCCCCCGCTCAGCCGAGTTAGGGGACGACTTTGGCAGTTTTCAGCAACCTGGCAGACAGAGATCCAGGACAAGTGGGTAGTTTCTGCTGTATTCTTGGGTTCCAAGCTGGAATTTCAAGAGACCCCATCTTGTCCAGGACGAGAGATCCGCTGGCCTACGGAACGGATGCTCTGACAATTCCTTGGAATGCTAGGCAGGATCAAGAAGGAGGGAATACCAGCACTCCTAGTGGCCCCAAATTGGCCCAGGAGGTCTTTGGTACGCCGAGATCATAAAGATAGCGATCAGTAAACCTTGGGTGCTTCCACTACGTCACAACCTGCTATCACAGGGTCCAGTGTTCCACCCTTCCTTACAGAAGCTAAATTTGACGGTCTGGCTACTGAGACCCACATTTTGAAGAAACGAGGGCTCTCGGGTCCAGTTCTTTCTACACTCATTAATGCTAGAAAGCCTGCTTCCAGGCTTATCTACTACAGAGTCTGGAAGGCATATGTTTTCTGGTGTGAATCCAGAGGGTGAAATCCTCAAAAGTATGCTATAAATAGGATTCTTGCCTTTTGCCAATTAGGAGTGGATATGAAATTAGCCCTGTGTACCATCAAGGGTCAAATATCAACACTATCAGTCTTTTTTCCGAGACCGTTGGCATCTCATTCCCTAGTCCAGCATTTATACAAGGAAATACTGCAGATAAATCTGCCAATCAAGTCACCCTTGTGTCCCTGGGATTTGAACTTAATATTATCAGTTTTGCAAAAGTAACCTTTTGAACCTATCCTCCATATTACTTTGATTCTTTTAAGCAGGAAATTGGCCTTTTTGATTGCGATCTCTTCCGCAAGAAGAGTATTGGAGTTAGTAGCTTTTTCTTGTAAAGAGCCTTATTTAATTTGTCACAAAGACAAAGTTGTTCTACGCCCTCATCCTACCTTTCTTCCAAAGGTGGTGTCAGCGTTTTATTTAAATCAAGGCATTGTTTTATCTTCCTTTTTTCCTGAGCCGCGGACAGCGGGGGAAAAGTTATTGCACTCTCTAGATGTAGTGAGAGCAGTAAAAGTGTATCTGCAGGCAACGGTGCAGATACGTAAAACAGATGTTTTGTTCATTGTGCCAGATGGTCCCAAAAAGGGCCAGCCAACATCAACATCCACCATTGCTAGGTGGATTCGATAAGTAATTGTTCAAGCTTATGGTTTAAGAAATTAGGTTCCTCCTTTTCCGGTTAAGGTGCACTTAACCAGGGCAATAAGTGCTTCATGGGCAGTCAATCGCCAGGCTTCGATGGCTCAGATCTGTAAAGCTGCAACTTGGTCTTCAGTCCATACATTTACCAAATTCTATCAAATAGATGTAAGAGGACATGAGGATTCTGCCTTTGGGCGTAGTGTGCTTCTGCCTTTGGGCTTCTTGTCCGTTGGTGGCCTGATTGATCTGTGTCTCCCACCCTTCATATTGAGCATTGCTCTGGGACTTCCCAATATGTAATGATTAAAGCTATGTGTCCCGCGGTGTACGATAAAGAAAGTATGATTTTTAATAAACAGCTTACCTGTAAAATCCTTTTTCTTTTGAGTACACCACGGGACACAGAGGTCCCCCCCTTCTATGGGATCCTTACTGCTTTGCTACAAAAACTAAGGTACTTCCTTATAGGAGGGGTTATATTGAGGGGAACTTGTTCTCATTGGTTGTGCCAGTGTCCAATCACCTCTGGTGACCCATACAACCAGGACCGGTGCAAGTATTTTTGGCAACTCGGGCGAAGGTGCATACGTGCACACACACCAACACTATACAGAGAGATACCACATAATATATCTAGATAGATAGAGAACAATGCTAGTACTATGGTGGTCCTGGACAGCGTGGCTCTCTCTGGTGGTGCGGGTACAGTGTGACGCTCTCTCTCTGGGGGTGCGGTACAGCATGGCTCTCTCTTTGGTGGTGCGGGTACAGCGTGGCGCTCTGGTGGTGCGGGTACAGCCTGGCTCTCTGGTGGTGCGGGTACAGCCTGGCTCTCTGGTGGTGCGGGTACAGCCTGGCTCTCTGGTGGTGCGGGTACAGCCTGGCTTTCTGGTGGTGCGGGTACAGCCTGGCTTTCTGGTGGTGCGGGTACAGCGTGGCGCTCTGGTGGTGCGGGTACAGCGTGGCGCTCTGGTGGTGCGGGTACAGCGTGGCGCTCTGGTGGTGCGGGTACGGCATGGTGCTCTGGTGGTGCAGGTACAGCATGTCTCTCATGGCTCTCTGGTGGTGCGGATACAGCGTGGTGCAGGTACAACGTGGTGCTCTGGTGGTGCGGGTACAGCATGGCGCTCTGGTGGTGCGGGTACAGCATGGCGCTCTGGTGGTGCAGGTACAGCATGGCGCTCTGGTGGTGCAGGTACAGCATGGCGCTCTGGTGGTGCAGGTACAGCATGGCGCTCTGGTGGTGCAGGTACAGCATGGCGCTCTGGTGGTGCAGGTACAGCGTGGTGCTCATGGCTCTCTGGTGGTGCGGGTACGGCGTGGCTCTATCTGGTGGTGCTTGGACTATTGGTCCTCTTTCTATTTCCATATCTCCTGTAGGCCCCAGCAGAGTGCATGCTGATGACTGTAGCCTATCCCCGGGACTACATTTCCCAGGATGCTCCACTATTTTTTTCTGCTCCACTGTGGGAGGGGAGAAGAAGCAGGAAGCTTTCTTCTCTCCTGTCCCGTGCTGCAGACATGCCGACATGAGAAAGGGGGAGGGACATCCTGACAGCGGCCCGCAGTTCCCCCCCACCTCACTGGACAGACTGACATGGCTGGCAGAGGAGGAGTAGTCTGTGGGGGGACGAGAGCGGAACTGTCAGCGTGGCTCTGAGGCTGAGATGTGTGTGAGAGCCGCGCTGACAGTTCCTTTAGATGCCGCATGCCGCCAGCTGCCCACAGAGACACTGACTGAGTCACTGACTACCGCTCTATGATCGGGCGGGGGACAGTTCCGGCGGGTCGGAGGTGACCCGCTCAGTTTTCCGCCCTGTTCCCCTGGCGGCGCTGGTGCTTGCGCTGTAAGGCAAGTTCCTTAATTTCCTTACGCTAGCGCCGGCCCTGCATACAACCCAATATGTAATGATTAAGTCTCTGTGTCCCGTGGTGTACTCAAAGAAAAGGATTTTTACAGGAAAGCTGTTATTATCTAACTAATCTCAGTCCCTCTATCATTTATAAAAGATATTAAAAAGTAAGGGCCCCAACACTGAACCTTGGGGTACACCACTGATTACCTTAGACCATCCAGAGTAAGAATCAGTAACAACTACTCTCTGAATTCTATCTTTTAGCCAGTTTTCTATCCATTTACAAACTGATTTTTCCAGGCCTGTAGACTTTACCTTACACATTAGCTGAGTGTGGGGAACTGTGTCAAACACTTTTGCAAAATCAAGTATACTACATCCACAGCCACCCCTCTGTCCAAGGTTTTACTTACCTCCTCATAAAAAAAAATCAGGGTTTTTTGACAACTTCTGTCTTTAATAAATCCATGCTGTCTGTTGCTTAAAAAAAATTCCAGCAAGAACTCATATTGTGGTCTTTTATCAAACTCTCCAGCATCTTCCCGTTTATAGAAGTTATACTAACAAATCTATAGTTACTTGGTAAAAACTTTGATCCCTTCTATGGGCACCACATTGGCCCTACACCAATTCAATGGTGCCATTCCAGTGATTAACCGCTTTAGCCACGGAAAATTTGGCTGCCCAATGACCGGGCCATTTTTTGCGATACGGCACTGCAGTGTTTTAACTGACAATTGCACAGTTGGGCGCTGTTGTACCCAAACAAAATTGATGTATTTTTTTTCCCACAAATAGAGCTTTCTTTTGGTGGCATTTGATCACCTCCTTCGTTTTTTATTTTTTGCGCTACAAACAAAAAAAGAGCGCCAGAAATAAAACACAATGGACCGGATTCACGTAGAGTGGCCCATCTTTGTGCGGGCGTAGCGTATCTACTTTACGCTACGTTGAGAGGCAAGCATGCTATTCACAAAGATTATGTGCTCAACGTTGCGCAGGCGTAGCGTATAGTTGTCGGCGTAAGTCAAAAGTAGGTGGAAGTGGGCGTGATTTATTATAATGAAACGTGACCCCATGCAAATGATGGGCCGAACGAACGGCGCATGCGCCGTCCTGTCGACGCTTCCCAGTACGCATGCCTAGAATCACGTTGGGACAAACGCCTAAGATACGTTGAATCACTGAACGTAACCTACGCACAGCCCTATTCACGTAGTACTACGTAAAATACGACGGCTGTTCCGACGTCCATACCTTTGCATGGGTTGCGCCACCTTTAGGTGGAATAACTTTACACCGGACGTACGGCTTACGTAAACGGTGTATATTACAGCTGGCGCAAGAACGTTCGTGAATCGGCGTATTGCGGTCATTTACATATTCGACACGTAAATTAATGAAAGCGCCCCTTGCGGCCAGCGTAAATATGCGCCAACGATACGCCGGCAAGTTACGTCGGGAGGAGGAAACCTATTTTTTCTACGTATCTAGTGTCGGGAATCAGTGTAAAGATACGACGGTGCACATTTTGGTGTATCTGGAGATACGTCGGCGTAAGTCTTTTCACAAAAAAATAAATTAAAATTCCCTCAGTTTAGGCCGATATTTTTCTACATATTTTTGGTAAACAAATAGAAATAAGCATATATTGATTGGTTTGCGCAAAAGTTATAGCGTCTACAAACTATGGGAAAGCTTTATGCCATTTATATGAAGGAGGGGGAGTTTGGGACTTTAGATGGAGGCACAGAGAGAACCTGGATGTAGAAAAATCTTTTATTGACTAACCATATAAATATGACATCATATAGCCAAAATGGATATTGCAATAAAGATTGGGCCGGATTCACAAAGCACTTACGCGGCGTATCTCCAGATACGCCGCGTAAGTACAAATATGCGCTGTCGTATCTGTGTGTCGGACCCACAAATTAAGATACGCCAAAAAAACAGACTTCATCCCACCGACGTAACTTGCCTACGCCAGCGTAGAGTGGGCGCATATTTACGCTGGACGCATGTGGCGCTCCCATTGATTTTCTATTCAAATATGCAAATAAGGGAGATACGCCGATTCACGAACTTACTTGCACCCAGCGCATGAAATACGCGGTTTGCGTAAGTTTTACGTCCGGCGTAAAGTTATTCCCCATAGATGAGGCGCAACCCATGCAAAGGTATGGACCAGGGAACACAAGCCTACATATTGTACATTGGACGTCTGTGAATATGGGCCGACGTGGGTCTGGCTGGGCGTAGGTTATGTTAGCGGCGTACACAGTGATCCGGCGTATCTTAGGCAGTTGTTCTGACGGGGTTGTGCGCATGCGCACAGGGATATCCGTCCACGTCTCGACGCATGCGCAGTTCGTTTTAAGTACTTGTCTGGAGCCCGGCCCATCATTTGCATGGGGTCACGCTTCATTAGATGGATTGCACCCACTTCCACCTACTGTCACTTACGCTGGCTTACGCCTTCGAAATACACGCCACGCTGGTGCAACGTTGGGAGCAATTGCTTTGTAAATTCCATGCTTGCCTCGCCTCTCTGCGCTGCGTAGCATAAAAGAGATACGCTACGGCGGCATAAATATGTGCCAAAGTCGGTGAATCAGGGCCATTGTGTTTACAAAAACTCAGATACAACAAAAATTAAGCATGATTGATAAACAATGCATTGTATCATTCCTGTTATTGCTCCATGTACAAATTCATATAAAACTTCTTAAAAAGGAATGAATGTCCTTACAGATAAAGTCATTAGGGTATGCATCTTTGTAAGCGCTACACGTTTTGGGGGATAATACCACCTCATCAGGAGCTGATGTGTATCACCAATTCTGTGAAAAGAATATACCGTGTTTCCACCGAAAGTAAGACCTACCCCGAAAATAAGACCTAGCGCTATTTTCTAGGAGAGCTGCAATATAAGCCCTACCCCAAAAATAAGCCCTAGTTCAAAATGCTTTTAAAATCCTATAATCCATTTTATTACAGTAGTATATAATGTATAATGTGTGTGTTTCTGTAATTGTGGGGAAGAGTGCTCCCGAGGGTCACAGAAGCGCAGAGTGGCACTACAACAAAGGTATTTGGCACAATTATATTACAGAAACACACATTGTACATTATTTACTACTGTAATAGAGTGGATTATAGGATTTTACAAGCATTTTAACTCAGTTCACACTGGGGATTCCTGTCAGGCAGGGAGAGAGAGGGGGAGAGAAGACCTCACATTACATGGTAAGACCTACCCCGAAAATAAGCCCTACTGTGTCTTTTGTGCCAAAATGAATATAAGACCTGGGCCATTTTTCGAGGAAACACGGTAGAACATTGAACATATATTGACCTCAATAGCAAAGGAAATACAGGGGAAAGGCGCATGAAAGGGGAAATATTAGTACCCTCTACTCACTTGAGAACTCGGCATGTCACTGCAGAATACTGAGAGGCCAGTGAGCATCACAAATGTCTCCAACGGGAGCTGAGGTAGGAGAGGCCCCCAGGACAGAGCAAAGCCACACCTCCCCACTAGGACAAGGAAGTTCCAGCTGCCATGGCTGATGAAGTTCCATATGCCGTGGCTGATCTCAGGTAAGTACTTCATAATGAGCTAGTATGTTACGCATACTTTGTATCATTTAAAGATAATAGTGTTTCTTTCATTTTTTTTTTAAAAAGCTCTTTTCTTATTTATAGCTTTTTTTAATTTTGGCCGTGAGCCACATAGGCTAAAAATAAAACCTCTTAAACCCATTGCCCATGGGAATATACTCTGCAGTGAAATCACATACAGTTTTCTTTAAGGCCTCGTACACACGATCAAATCTGTCTGCTGGAAACGGTCTGCTAGACCGTCCCAGCAGACCGATTCGATCGTGTGTACGGCCGAGCCGACGGATTTGGCCAACCGACAGATTTCAAAGCATGCTTTGAAATCTATCGGGTGGGAATCCGTCCGCCCGACATGTCTGCTGGTTAGTACACTTACCAGCAGACATGTCGTCCCGCACCGCCGCCGAATGGATTCGGCGCATGCGCGGAAGTGTTTTACTTCCTGGTGCGGTGACGTGGCGGCGTCAACGTCACCGACACGTCAGCGCGCCGTCTGCTGGCGGGGATTTTGGTTTGCTCGTGTGTACACGCGAGCAAACCAAAATCCTAACAAACAGATTTGTTCAAATCGGTCGGTCCGACCGATTTGAACAAATAGATTGCCTCGTGTGTACGAGGCCTTAGAATTACCATTTCTATTCTGTGTTCATCGATGCCAATATTCCCTCCCAGTCTAAGTCTTGGAGAGCAGCCCTCATGATTGGAAAATTTGCGCTATTATAGTTAAGTGTTTTTATATTTCCTGTATGAGTTTTTTTGCTTACAGCTAACATTAAATAAAAAAGGGATTTTTAATAACAGCTTACCTGTAAAATCCTTTTCTTGGAGTACATCACGGGACACAGAGCGCATAGTCATTACATATGGGTTATATGGAGTACCTTCAGGTGTGGACACTGGTGTAATCAACTTCACAGGAAGTTCCTCCCTATATAACCCCCTCCCACTGAGAGTGCTTTAGTTTTGTAGCAAGCAATTTCTCTGAGGTTACACAATGTTCCCCAAAAAGAGGGGTGGGAGCTCTGTGTCCCGTGATGTACTCCAAGAAAAGGATTTTACAGGTAAGCTGTTATTAAAAATCCCTTTTTCTTGATCGTACATCACGGGACACAGAGCGCATAGTCATTACATATGGGATGTCCCAAAGCAATGCTCCATGAAGGGAGGGAGACCGTAAGGCCAAAAATAGCCAAACAGAAAATATATCAGGAGGTAAAATAGCTCCACCAACAGAAAGAAAGGGGGCGTGAACCGGGGCAGAGGATTCTATACTGCTGCCCGTAGGACCGCCTGCCCAAATGCTGCGTCCGCAGCCCTTGTGACGTCCAACTTATAAAATTTAGTAAACGTATGTACTGAAGACCAGGTTGCCGCTTTGCAAAACCTGTGCCATAAAGATCTGATGGTGTGCCGCCCAAGAGGCACTCATGGCCCTCGTAGAATGGGCTTTAACTGATAAAGGAGGTGGAACGCGCTTCAGACCATAGGCCTGAAAAATCAGCTGCTTAATCCACCTAGCCAAGGAAGACTTGGCAGCCGGCTGACCCTTCTTGGGGCCATCCGGAAGAACGAAAAGCACATCTGTTTTCCGAATCTTTTCTGTAGCCTTGAGATAAACCCTCATGGCTCGGACCACATCCAAAGTATGAAGCAATCTTTCCTCTCTGGACTGGGGAGTAGGAAAGAAGGATGGTAGGACTAGGTCCTGATTCAAGTGAAAACTGGATATGACCTTAGGAAGGAAAGAAGGCTGAGGCCGCAGAACCACTCTGTCCTTATGCAGAGTCAGGTACGGTTCCCTACAAGACAAGGCTGCCAGCTCGGAGACCCTTCTGGCCGAAGCCATAGCCACCAAGAAAACCAATTTTCGGGTTAGCAGCACAAGAGGGATTTCTGTCAGAGGTTCAAACGGCTGCTTTTGTAAAGCTGACAAGACCAGATTTAAATTCCAGGGGCAGAGGGGAGCTCTAATAGGGGGATTTACATGCAAGACCCCCTGCAAAAAAGTTTTCACAAGCGAATGTGTGGCCAAAGGCCTTTGAAACCATATCGCTAAGGCAGACACCTGCCCCTTTAGAGTACTAAGAGTTAACCCCTTGTCAACGCCAACCTGTAGGAATCGCAAGATCCTGTCAATAAAAAACTTGCGAGGATGCCCTCCTTGAGACTCGCACCACTCCACATAGGTCTTCCAGACTCTGTAATAGATATTTCTAGAAACTGGTTTTCTAGCTTGAATTAGCGTAGATATGACCTGGGCTGAGAGGCCCCTGCCCTTAAGAATTAGGGATTCAGCCGCCAAGCCATCAAATTTAGCTGCTGTGAAGCAGGGTGGTAGATCGGGCCCTGAGATAGCAGATCTGGGCGCAGGGGGAGTGGCCACGGTGCCCCTACTGACATCCTCACGATGAGTGCGTACCAAGCCCTTCTGGGCCAGGCTGGGGCTACCAGGATCACCGACCTGTGCTCCACCCTGATCCTTCGTAGAAGGCGGGGAATCATCTGTAGTGGAGGGAACGCATACAGGAGAGAAAACTGGTGCCAGGGGCAAACCAACGCATCGGTCCCGTAGGCCGAGGGGTCCCTGGCTCGGGATGCGAATTTGTCCAATTTCTTGTTGAATCTTGTTGCCATGATGTCCACATCGGGAACTCCGAATCTTTGGCAAATCTCTTGGAATACCTGGGGGTGAAGAGACCACTCTCCCGGGAGTAACTGTTGACGACTCAAAAAATCTGCTTGAGAATGGTCTATCCCTGGGATGAACACTGCTGAGATGCAGGGTACATGGGCTTCGGCCCATGAAAAATCAGGTTTACTTCCCTTTGAGCCGCTAGGCTCCTTGTGCCCCCCTGGTGGTTTATGTATGCCACCGCAGTGGCATTGTCGGACTGTATCCTTACTGGCAGACCCTGCAGGGGGAGAGTCCAGGCGACCAGGGCCAACCGAGCAGCTCTGATCTCTAGGATATTGATGGGAAGCAGACTTTCTGCCTCTGACCACTGTCCCTGCTGGGTCCGTTTTCCTAAGATTGCCCCCCAACCTGTTAGGCTGGCATCTGTGGTTACTATTTTCCACGAGATGGGGCAAAAGGTTTTCCCTTTTGATAATTTTTGAGGGATCAGCCACCAGTACAGGCTGCGCCTGACTCCTGGGGAAAGAACTAATGGACGGTCTAAAGCCTGTATGGACTTGTTCCAAGCAGAGAGAATAGCTGCCTGCAGAATTCTGGTATGGATCTGGGCATAGGGCGCTGCTTCGAAGGCGGCCACCATCTTTCCCAGCAGTCGCATGCATAGGCGAATAGTCGGCTTCTTTTTGCCTAAGACTATTTGAATCGTTTGAATCAACGACCTGATCTTCACTTGAGGTAAAAATACCCTCTGGCATTCTGTATCTAACCGAAAGCCTAGATATTCCAACTGTCTTGTGGGTTGTAACCTTGATTTTTCTTGGTTCACAATCCACCCGAACTCTTCTAGATGCCGCACTGTGCGGACTACTGCATGATTGAGGTTGGAAGCTGATCTGTCGATAACCAGGAGATCGTCCAGGTATGCCAGGACCAAGATGCCTTCTGTCCTTAGGACGGCTAGCACCGGGGCTAACACCTTTGTGAATACCCGTGGAGCTGTTGCCAACCCGAAAGGGAGGGCTACGAACTGGTAATGACTTTGATTTATCGTAAAACGAAGAAACTTGTGATGTGCTGGGTAAATCGGCACATGCAGATATGCATCCTTTATGTCTTATAGATGCTAGGAAGTCGCCCTGATGCAGGCTGGTTGTCACTGAACGTATGGAGTCCATACGGAAGGTCTGAATCCTTAGAAAACGATTTAGGCGTTTGAGGTCTAATATAGGCCTGACGTCGCCATTGGGTTTTGGTATAACAAAAAGGTTGGAGTAGAATCCCAGACCCCTTTCTTGGGTTGGTACTTCTACAATTACTCCTTGGAGCAAGAGGCGATCCAACGCCTTTACGAGAGAGGCCCTCTTTAACGGGTCGCTTGGAAGACTTGACCCCTGAAAATGAGGAGGGGGGATTTCTCGAAACTCTAGTTTGTAGCCTGAGGCTACTACGGACCGAACCCAAGCGTCGGGAATTCTGGCCTTCCAGACTTCGGAGAAAAAACTGAAGCCTCCCCCCCACCCAAGAGAGTGGGGGCGCCCCTTCATGAATCTGATTTGATGACTGGTTTAGCCGGCTTGCGAGACCAGGGCCTCTTGTTTGCCGCGGCTTGTCCCTGTGGGCGGCTATTAACTGCTGAACGCCCGGGAGGCCGTCGATACTGACGGGAAGTCGAAGGGGCCGAGCCTGCAATGGCCTGTCGTTTAAACGTGGGCCCACGCGGTCTTTTCTTGACCGGTAAGGAAGTACTTTTTCCACTTGATATGGTGTGGATATATTTATCTAGGTCTTCCCCGAATAGTCTTCCCCCATGAAAGGGGAACCCTGCTAAAAGCTTTTTGCAGGGTGCCTCTGCTGACCAGTTCTTTAGCCACAAAAGACGACGCATGTGAACCATCAGTAGAGATGAACGGGATGCCTGTTGGATGGAGTCCTTAATAGCATCTATTGCAAAGCAGAGAGCCCTAGGGAATTCTGCTAATTCATGAGTATGCTGAGCCGGCATGTCCTTTAATATATGTTTTGCCTGATCCTTCAAGGCCTGACAAACACCAATGGCTGCTACTGCTGGCTGAACCATGGCACCTACTGAGGTGAAAGCTGCTTTCAGTAGGGTCTCGAATTTCTTGTCGACCGGATCCTTGAACATATGGACATTTTCAACCGGACAAGTCAGGGATTTATTCACGCAGGAAATGGCTGCGTCCACTGTAGGGAGAGCCCATTTCTTTACATATTCCTCTTCCATAGGGTAGAGAATAGAGAATCTTTTAGGAGGGACAAAGATTCTATCAGGTCGAGCCCAATCCTGGTAAATCACGTTCCGCAGAAGGGGGTGCATTGGAAAAGATGCACAAGTTAATGGAGCCTTTAAAGAACCCAATGAGGATACCTCCGGGGCTACTAGTTCTGGCACTGGAAGTTTAAAGGCAGTGCGAACCATATCTGTCAAAGACTGGATCCACAGGCCCTCCGCTTGAGAGGCCGAAAAATATTCCTCTATAGTGGAATTTTCCCTGTCTGAACCGTCGGGACTTGGGTCTGCCTGATCCCCTTGTGGGTCCCGTTCCTCTGAAGAGGAGACCTCCGCATCTGAAAACCCCACACTGGGTGAGGGGGATCTAGCCCGCTTGCTACTTGGGCAAGGACGGGAAAGCAACGCAGTTAACCTTTTCTCTAGCCCACTCATGGTGGCTGCTAGCATTTCTTCCGTCACGTAAACGGGAATGGGTGGATCGGGGGCCGCCTCTGCCCCCAGCACCCCCAATGGCTCTTGTACTATGCCACTCGGTGTCCTGACTGGCGAGGGTGGGGCCGTAGAAGCCTGGCCCAAATCCTCTGACCCCGATGGAGACCCCTTTTGCTTTTTGGCACCTTTAGCAGCCTTGGCTGGTCCAGATCCCTTTGGAGCCATTGTACAACCTTGGGTCACCCCTATAGCCAACACCTGACTGTTGCAGCTAGGAGTAACCAATATGAGGGCAGGTATGAGGAAAATGAAAAATAACTAATTTCTCTCTTTTCCTTTTTTTCAAAAAATTTTACCCGCCTGGGAGGTGGCAATACTGAGGAAAACCTGTGAGTATTGACACACCAATGCCCGTTAGCCGGAGTCCAAGGTAGACTCAGATACTGCTGGATCTAAGGCTGAGTCCCTTTAAGCAAAAAACTTTTTTTTTTTTTTTTTTTTTTTCTGGTCAATAGTGGACCTAAGTCCTAGACCTGAAGATCCACAAAACCGCCACTAGGTGTCCCTGTGTGGCCAAAAGACCCAGCTGCACGCTCTGTATCCTTTCTTCCTCTGCCTCCAGGAGGGAAAGACCAGCCAGAGAGAAGTTTTCCCTTTATACAGACCCTGACGCTGCTGGCCCGCCCCCCCCCGACGCACGCCGACGCTATAAAAGGCGGCGCGTACGCGCGCGCACCCACGCGCGCACAATCGCGCGCACACACGCGCGCACAATCGCGTGTACCACGCTGAAACCACATGGAGGAAGCAGAGCAGAGGAACAACATGGACCAGCGTTTAGGCAGCACCAACAGACACCAGGTAAGCACTAATCTTATTGTAGTGCACACATAGCGAGGAAGCTGTCCCCATGGGCTTCCTAAGAAACAGGAGTTTTTACCAGCAATTTCCTCTTTAAAACATGTGGGGTTGCAGTATCAGTGTTAACAGGCAGACCTGGGGTGAGCAGCAAATATATAACTTACACAAGTATACATATATCTACATGTTATCTGGGTAAACATTAGTATCCCATCCTGCCTCAACAGACATAGTGGAGATAGTGGCTGATGCACAAGCATACTGTTAGCCAACCCAGAACCCCCAGGGGGATACCTACTGTCGAACCAAGTCCCGCAGGTTCCCTCTTACCTGCTCCACGCCGCAGGGTATTGCAAAATGCAAGAGGCCCAATCTTCCCCCATCTCCGTGGGTATTGTCTCGGACCTTCAGGGACCGGGGTCCTGTGTTAAGGAACCCACACCCCTGGACCTATATAGCATCCTGGCATCAGTAGCGTTTAGTTCTTGGAAGAAACTAAAGCACTGGAGCCCAGAATCCAGCCCTCCAAGGAGAGGCATTATAGGCAAAACCCCACTCCAGCAGGGCCCGGGTACCGTACACCTTAGCTCTGAAGCACTTCGGACAGATCCGGCTAGCTATCCTGGGTCCCGAGACCTCCGAGGGACAGCTAGACGTGACCAACACCTAAGACACTGGCGAAAAAACTAAAGCACTCTCAGTGGGAGGGGGTTATATAGGGAGGAACTTCCTGTGAAGTTGATTACACCAGTGTCCACACCTGAAGGTACTCCATATAACCCATATGTAATGACTATGCGCTCTGTGTCCCGTGATGTACGATCAAGAAATCATGTTATGGTCACTGCTACCCAGATGTTCTTTTATATGAATATTGGTAATAATCTCTGCATGGTTTGAGATTGCCAGGCCCAACAGAGCATCATTCCTAGTTGGGGCCTAAATAAACTGGACCATAAAATTGTCTTGTAATAGGCTTATACATTTATGCCCTATACCGGACACAGCACTGCCATTACTCCAGTCAATTTGTGGGTAGTTAAAATACCCTATTTTCACTGTCCCAGTCCTTGCAGCCCTTTCTATCTGTGCAAGGAGCTGAGTCTCCTCATTAACACTGGGAGGTCTATAACAAACTCCAATGATAACCTTTGCAGTACACACATCCGTGTACAGTTCCACCCATAATGCTTCAGACTAATCACACTCTCCATCAACTAGGTCCTCTTTCAAACTCACTTTGAGATCACTTTTCACAGAGACAGACACCACCACCCCTCCGTTTTACCCTGTCTTTCCAAAAGATAGCATAGCCAGGAATATTAATAGTCCAGGCATGTAAAGAATGAAGCCAAGATTCAGCCATACCAATTAAATCATAGTTCTCCTTGTGCACCAGAGCTTCCAATTCACCTATTTAGCTTGACAGACTTCTGCCATTGGTGAACAAATACTTTCATTGATTGTCACATTTTGCACACTTATGCAGGCAGACAGCAAACCATTTGGCTGAGGCGATCCTGGAGACAAATTATTCTATCATTCCTTCTGATTATAGAATCCCTCATTGCCACCAACTGTCTAGGCCTACCTGCACTATCCTTACTACCCTTACTAGATGGGCTTCTCTCCGGGAGGTAGAGATGGTAGTAGTGACATTTAGGGCTTTCCCCTCTGAGCTTCCCATCCCCACATCTTCACCCAACTTGGCAAATCTGTGAGGGGGCTTAAACCCAGGGCTGGCCTTCCTTTTCTGTGAGCTCCTACCACTCCCTCTAACTGCATTAACCCATCTTCCTACCTGATAATCCTGACTTACCCCATCCACCTGTTCAGTGAGAAGAGGACCCCTTTCAAGGGTCTCAGTGTCACAGTACCATAGTGTCATCAGTGCCATCACTGTCACCATGCCATCAGTGTCACTGTCACTGTAGTAGTGTGATTCATGATAACAGAGGTCTCACATATGTGAGGGGCTTCAGACTATTTGTTTCTCGATGGAGAAACCAAGTTTTTTGGTTTTCTCATTCCCAGATTAGGGTCTGGAGACCAGAGGCTTCAAAGGCTGCGTCTTCAAATGTCCGATCGTGTGTATGGCTAGCGGACAGGTTTCCAGCGGACAAAAGTTTTTTAGCATGCTTAGAAACTTGTCCGCTGGAAACCTGTCCGTGGGACATGTCCGCTGGTTAGTACGCCTAACCAGCGGACCAAAATCCCCCGCATGCGTCAAATTGATTCGATGCATGCGTGGAAGCATTTTACTTCTTGTTTGCGGACGTTGCGGCGTCACCGTCACGTCACCGCGTTGTCTGTCCGCGGGGATTTTGGTCTGATCGTGTGTACACACATCAGACCAAAATATCCCAGGAGACATGTCCGATGAAAACGGTCCGCGGACCGTTTTCATCGGACATGTCTCCACGTGTGTACGCGGCCAAAGAGATTCAGGTGGGAGAAGCCTCTATCCCGTCAACATTCTTCCCTGACTGAGGCCCTAAGCCCAATATTTCTGCCTACTTCCGACTTCCGGCCATCATGCCTCTGCCTGCTGCATGAACTGACCACACCTCTGCCTGATACTTGTGGTATGGACCATGTTCCTGCCTACAAAATGCGTTTGAATTTTCTTTCCACATTTTCCAAAAACATAAAAAAAGTTTTGCCTCAGATTATACATCGGGGTGATTTCTTTCCAAAATATAGTCCTTTGTGAGTATTTCCACTGTCCTGGTGCGTTAGGGCCTTCAAAAGTGTAATAGTCGAGAAATTTGTTGCAATTTATGTCCCTATAACATTTGATGGTGCTCCCAGCATGTTAGGCCTCTCTACATGGTTAACCTTTTAAAAAGTCTCACACATGTGGTATCGCCATACTCGGAAGTACCAAAATGTGTTTTTGGGTAAAGTTGCAAGTATGCATATGCCATGTGAGTGATATAACCTGTTATAATATGACAATTTTGTGAAAAAAAAATCTTAATTTTGCAAAGACTCGTGGGAAAAAAATTACAACTTAAAAAAACTCACCATGCCTCTTACCAAATGCCTTTGAATGTCTACTTTCCAAAGATAGACAATTTAGGGGTATTTGTACTGTCCTGGCTTGTTAGTGTCTCAAAAAATTAGAGAGGCTGTCAGTACATCAGGTGTGATACATTTTCAATGATTGGCACCATAGCTTGAGGACTCTTAAGGCCGCGTACACACGACCAAATACATCTGTTCAAATCGGTCTGACAGACCGATTTGAAGAGATTTGTCTGCTGGGCTGTTTTGGTTTGATCGCTGTACACACGATCAAACCAAAATTCCCGCTGGCAGACAGCGCGGTGACGTGGCGATGACGTTGACGCCGCCACGTCACCACACCAGGAAGTAGAACACTTCCGCGCATGCGTCTAATCCATTCGACGCATGTGCGAGCAGATATGTCTGCTGGTTAGCGTACTAACCAGCAGACATGTCGGACGAACGGATTCCCAGCAGACAGATTTTAAAGCATGCTTTAAAATCTGTCGGCTGGCCAAATCTGTCTGTCCGCCCGTACACACGATCGAATCTGTCAGCTGAAACGGTCTGTCAGACCGTTTCCAGCAGATAGATTTGATCGTGTGTACGCGGCCTAACTTTCACACAGACCAAATAATATACACCGATTTGGGTTATTTTTCCTAAAGCAGTATAGCAGTATAAATTTCAGCCAACATTTATGAAGAAAAATTACTAATTTGCAAAATTTTTGTGGTGATTAAATCCAAAATAAAGGACAAAAATGTCATATGGGCACAGTTTTGCATTGTCATTTAATGTGTGAGAGCACTGAAAGCTGCAAATTGGTTTGGGCAGGAAGGGGGTATAAGTGCTCAGTAGGAATGAGCTTTATGTTCGGGTCATGAGTTTGACCCGAACATTGGCTGTTCTCCGAACAGTGAACAATTTGGGGTGTTCGTGACAAATTTGAAAGCCGCTGAACACCCTTTACAAGACTGTGGGAGAAATCAAAAGTTCCAATTAGAAAGGTTAATATGCAAGTTATTGTCATAAAAGTGTTTGGGGATCTGGGTCCTGTACCAGGGGACATGTATCAATGCAAATTTTTTTTCCGGGAGCAGTGATTTTAATAATGCTGAAAGTGAAACAATAAAAGTGAAATATTCCTTTAAATTTCATACCTGGGGGGTGTCTATAGTATGCCTGTAAAGTAGCGCATGTTTCCAGTGTATATAACAGTCCCTGCACAAAGTGGCGTTTCTAAAGGAAAAAACTACATTGCGTCAGAGGGGGCAGGGTCATCTGTCTACGTCACGGGTGGCCCCGCCCTCGGTTATTTAAGAGCCGTCAGACGTGTCACGCGTTATTCGGCAGGCACTTCCTATTTTTTTTATTAACCACTTAACGACCGCCGCATGTACATATACGTCAGTAGAATGGCACGGACAGGCACATGTACGTGCCTGTCTAGACGTGGGTCCGATCGGGACCCCTCCAGTACATGCGGCGGTTCCGTAGGCTGTAGGAGCAATCCGGGATGAGGGGGCGGCTGTTCGTTTCTGGCCACCCCCTCACGATCGCTCCCAGCCAACCCCCTTCCGCCTGTGGACTTCTTCTGCCTGTGTAATGTAAATATTTTTGTAAAGTTGTCACTAAATGATATATTGCTCAAACATGCCATGGGCATATGTGGAATTACACCCCAAAATACATTCTGTTGCTTCTCCCGAGTACGGGGATACCACATGTGAGACTTTTTGGGACCCCAAATCCAATCACTGCCTTCAGGCTTTCTAAGGGTGTAAATTTTTGATTTCACTACTCACTACCCATCACAGTTTCGGAGGCCATGGAATGCCCAGATGGCACAAAACCCCCCAAATGACCCCATTTTGGAAAGTAAACACCCCAAGCTATTTGCTGAGAGGTATGGTGAGTATTTTAACAAAAAGAAAACTAATTAAGCGCACTCCAAATGAAAACCTGTGTAGAATAATTAAATCCTGGCAGGGAGGTGAGGGGAAGGAGAGAATGATGAAGGGAGATATGACCAGAGTTCAAATAAGGTGTTTAAATGGATATGCTATAGTCCATATCAATAGTCCATAAACACTGTGAAAAATATAGCTTCGCTTGATGGCAGCCAGCTGACAGATGAAGTAATCTGTAGTACAACGAAAAGAAACACAAAAAGTGGCGCCTTCTAAGCGTAGCAGTTTAGTATTTTAATTACGACATAAGGATGTATAAAAAGCCTACTCACAAACAAGGTGTAAAATCAGGCAATGGCAAAAATATGCTGTCATCCGCGGGGATCCGGGTGATGGTGGTCATCAGCTGCGCTGGGTCACAGGGTCTTCCTTGCCGCAAAGGCGGCGGCGTCGGCGGGGAACCGGGCGCTCTCGGAACCAAAGAGAAGGGAGCTGGTATCCTGGTGTTCCGCGTAACTGACATCACTTCCGGGCACGGGAGGAAGCGCGCGTTCGGGACATTCGTGACATTTTTAAAGAGGGAAACCTAATGATACTGCCCACAACAAATACAATATAGACTGAGCAAACTAAAAGCCTGGTTGTGAACAATAGACAATTAGGCCAGTAATAAGAAATGAAAGCATATGTACTAACAGAAATGGGGATCAACAGTTTCACCGGACAGAGTGCGCATGTGAAAAAGCCATGGGCACATATGTTACATTGTTGCAAACGAGCAATACCAAACAAATACAGAGGAATATTGCGCAAGGAAGATAAGTAATACATATATTATCCAATTAATAGGAACTCACACTAAAGTTGTAACTACACGAATGTGGCTAATAGGATATAGGGGGAGGAATGTAAAAACAGTCCAATGGATGATTGCATAAACATAATCAGAACCAAGTCATCACTTACAATAAAGTGAAAAAGGGGGAAAACTAATATGTTTGAGTGTTATATATGGAGTGTATAGTCTAAGCGTCATAAAAACAGTAGTATCATATAGAGAAGTGAAAAGATTATATGAGTATTATGTATAAAAGGTATAAAATGGATACACATAGACATATAAAAGCGCATACGCTGAAGCGTACGTCCATATAAGAATATGTATATAAATAGATAACAATGAGTATATTTAGTAAAGGATCTATCACTATGAATAAAAGACAAAAGGTATAAGTACAAATATACGTCAGAATTATAGTAAAATATTAATTTCTATTCCCTCGTTTAGGCAACTAGGCGAGAGACTGTCTAAGGTGAATATCCAGTAATTCTCCCTCTCGCACAAGCGCTTGTAGCGTTCCGCTGAGGGGAGATGTCTGGAAATGGCCTCTAAGACCCATACACGAAGCCCATCTGTCGACTGATCGTGATGTTCTTTAAAATGGCGAGCTACACTATATTTTTCCAATCCCTGTTCCACAGTATTTCTATGCTCACCGAATCTTTTTCGGAGGGCTCGTATAGTACGCCCTACATAGAGAAGCCCGCAGGGGCAAGTGAGGCAATATATAACAATCGGATCCACACGTGAAGAACTCAGGTATGATATATTGTTTGCCCTTACAGATGAAATGCTTTTGTCTATGGGTGACAAATTTACAGGTGAGGCACCGTGGTTTTCTGCATTGGTACATCCCCTTTATGTTGAAGAACGTGAGGGAGGCACTAGCTTGGGACCTGGTATTCTTAATTTGACTAGGTGCTATCAAAGTTTTAATGTTCCTAGCTTGTCGATAACTGACCAATGGACGATCAGAGATGGAAGACATCAAATAAGGGTCTTCCATAAGGATAGGCTAGTGCTGACGAAGAATCTGCTCCATTCTACAAAACTGGTTGTGGAATTGGGTGATAAACCTAACAGGTTGAAGGAGATTATCAGACTTTTTCGCTGAGGTTTTGTCGACATCGGTCTGGAGGTATTTTTGGAAAGCACCTTCCACCAATGCTTCGGGATAGCCCTTATCAGCAAATTAGTTTTTCAATAGAAGTCCATGTGTGGTATAATCTTCAGAGCGGGTGCAGTTATGCTTGAGCCGACAAAACTGGCTCTTGGGAATATTGTTGACCCAACTCGGATGATGACAACTATTATAATGTATATAAGAGTTCCCTGCCGTCGGCTTAATATAGTTTTGGGAGTGGATAACGTTATCGTTGTCATGAGACAATTTCAGGTCCAAAAATACTAAAGTTTGTTCGTCCGTGACATACGTGAATGACAGGCCCATATTATTGGAGTTGCAATGCTCTACGAATGGTAGGATGGAGCTTTCCGGGCCGTCCCAAATAATGATTAGGTCATCAATATACCACCCAAAAAAAGAGGTGTGCAGCAAAAGGGTTATTGGTCCAAATATTAAATTTTTCCCAATATCCCATCGTCAGGTTGGCATAACTAGGGGCAAAATTAGCCCCCATAGCCGTCTCTTGTGTTTGGATATAATCCCTGTCTATCTCAAAATAGTTGTGCGTGAGGCAGAACTGCAAGATATCCAAAAGAAAGTGTGCTTGGCGACCGTTTAACATGGAATCATCATTGAGAAAATGTTGCGTTGCCAGGAGACCTGTATCGTGTGCAATAGAAGTATACAAAGATACAACATCCAACGAAAGCCACCTGTAGGTTTCTTCCCATCGGTATTTTTGCAGGGTGTCCAAAAGGTGAATCCCGTCTTTAAGATATGATGGGAGAATGGCTACCAGGGGTTGAAGAAAGTGATATATATATATATATAGAGAAATAACTAGTCACACTTTCCATGGCAGCGACTATGGGTCTACCTGGTGGATTTTCCAAATTCTTGTGGACCTTGGGGAGATGGTAAAAGTACGTTTTTTTTTTTTTTTTTTATAAAAATCATGAACAAGAAAGGCAACCTCTGTTTTGGTGACCAAGCCCTCTCCTTTGGCCTTCTCTACTAGTTCACGTGCTTCCTTTGAAAACTCAGGAAGGGGATCCTTTCTTAATCTATGATAAGTACTTTTATCTGACAGGAGCAGTTTACTTTCTTTTTTGTAGTCTACGGTATTTTGCACCACTATACCACCCCCCTTATCAGCCATTCTGATGGTTAGTTCCTTATTATCAGTTAGTTGTTTGAGGGCTATGGATTCGGCTGGGGACAGATTGGAAGAAAATTTGTGTGTTAACATCTGTTCACACATTCGTTGGATCTCAGTGTTTACTACCTGGTAGAAGCTTTGAATGAACGGCCCCTTGGAGAAGGTGGGATAAAAAATAGATTTGGGCCGGAACTTAGTTGGTTGTATAGGTGGGGAAGTGGACAAATGCTGTGTAAGGTGTTCCACATAGTCGTCAGAGTCTTCGGTATATAACAATTCTAGGTGGTCCAATGCCATCCTTTCAGGAGCACTGCAATCCTGGAAGTTATCAATCTGTATAGGTCTATCAGTCGTGTCATCAACAGAAGTTGGGTCAGTATTAGAACTATTATTGGAGGCCTTGATGTTAAAAAAACTTTTAAGGGTGATGTTCCTGGTGAATCTGTTCAGATCCAGGAACAAATTTAAAGGGTTGGGCTGAGCTGTAGGGGCAAATGTGAGTCCTCTGGCTAGAAGGGACTGCTCTGATGTAGAAAACTCTTGGCAGGATAAGTTGAAAATTCACAGTTTGCGAAATTTCCCTTTTTGCCTTTCCTGGTCTTCGTCGTCCCCCTCTCCTGCCTCTATGGACAGTTTTCTTTTTGGGCAGGACAGGGGGACAGTTACTAAAAAAGAAGTAGATTCCAAAGGAGATGGGTCCGAGGTTGATGGAGTTTCTACATTATTATTTCCGACTAATTCGTTAGATGTCATAGTCAGATTAGGTTTCAGTGAAATAGCTAATGCTATAGACGAGCTAGTAGATGAAGAGGAGGTAGGCATGCCCTGTATGACTGTGGAATCAAGGGTTGGATTCTCAACACCTGGTGCATGGGTAGCATCAGGGGTTGTGTTGTTGGGCGGGGTCTGTGCGATAATGGTGGGTTTCACAGGAGATGTTATCACTTGGATACCATTTAGAATTGGATGATGCGGGAAGTCCAGGAATAGTTGATATATTGGCTCTGTGTAACAATGGTCTAGTAACAGAGCTGGCTTGTCCATGCAAATTTCTAACCTGACAAGGATGTCTAGCCACAAACTCCATGGTGGGCTGGGGGGTACACTCCATTAGAGGTCTTGGGTCCGATGTCACTATGTCACTACATGCCATCTCGTATAGACTGGGTATGGCTTGTTTGGGCAACTTTGTTTTTTTCCAACAGAAAACTCTGTTGGAATTATAATCATCGAAGTCCCTACAAATCTTTTGTAGCTTATTACCAAGTAGGGAATCTTCTTGAAATGTTGTATTTAATTTCAACTTGCGAAGCCATGAAATGGGTAATGTAGTACTGTTGGTTTGTAATTGTTGTATGAGGTCAGAGATTTTAGACCTCAGTTGTATGAATAGATGTACTCTCTGTTTTTAAACTATTGTGACCCATTTTTGTGTGCAAAATTCTGAGATGTCTGCCCACTCCTGGGCCAGCGATGTGCTCAGGAATGAACAGGTTTTGGTATTTCTGAGACCCCTTGGGGATATTTTGTATTTAGAATACTGGTCCACTAACAAACTCAATTAAAAAAATCTATGAGTTAAATTATATCCCACTCCTAAATGAAATTAAAGATGAAATAACAAGGGTAAAGAGTAGACCAATCTCATGGATAGGCAGAATTAATTTCTGTAAAATGGTACTCGTACCAAAAATATTATACAAATTCCAAATGCTCCCCATTACTCTCCCAAAAGTAATGCTCCAGACCCTCAAAAACCTGATTATGAAATTCATCTGGAGGAATAAGAAGCATAGAATCTCACTGCAGGTATTAAAACAACCAAAAGAGAAGGGAGGGCTGGCAGTCCCCGACGTTAAAAAATATTATGATGCTGTGATATTATCAAGAGTGGTCGAATGGGCAAGAGGAAATAAAGAAAAACGGTGGGTCAGTATAGAAAACGCATCAGAGGTGAATCTAGAAAAAATAATATGGAATCCCCCCCAACATAGGGGAGTGGGAATAAATACACATGAAATTACTAGGAACGCACTAAAAATTTGGGACACTATTCACAAAAGAATAGATAAAGAATATAACTCACCTTTTTTAGCATTAAAAAATAATGATTTTTTTGAACCAGGTAAAGTTGGGGTGGGAGGAAATTGGATAATAAAAGACACAGCACAACTAAGAGAAGTTATAAAAGATGGGCACTTAATTTCACTGCAAGAAATAGAAAAAAAAGAAAACTTTATGAAAATAAATAACTGGAGATACCAACAGCTCAGAAACTTTACTCGGAAATTACCACAACCTTTGAGGACGGGAGATCAGCTAACAGAATTGGAAAAATTATGTTCAACAGCAAATTCCAAAGGTACGATTTCAAAGATATACAAAATCCTACTTAAGATGGAAGAGCTGGAGGTACCTCCTTTTATTAAAAAATGGGAGAGGGAATTAGGGACACAAAGGGACAGGGGCACAATAAAGAAAATATTGAAACTGACACACACCTCAGCGACTGACATTCGGACGGCGGAAATGAGTTTTAAATGCCTGACCGGATGGTATATAACACCAGATAAACTAAGCAAATATAAAAAAGGGCAATCAGCTGAATGCTGGAGGGGGTGTGGATCAACAGGCACGATGGCTCATCTGTGGTGGGGATGCCCCAAAATTAAAAAATATTGGGAGACCATTATAGGTTTTATAGAGGAAATCACAGAGAAAAAAATCAAGATGGATCCGTGGATAATTTTGTTCCACGGAGGAGAAGAAAGCATTAAAAGATACAAAAACTCCTTAGTTCCGCACTTGCTTAATGCGGCTAAGAGGCTTATCCCCCGTAAATGGCAAGAGGTCGAAAGCCCCGAGGTATGGGAATGGATTGATATGGTAGAGAGGACATACACCATGGAAGATCTAAAAAGTAGTATCGAGGATAATAAAAAGAATCAAAATCAGAAATGGGAGAAATGGAAGAGATTTAAGAAGACCTGGAGCTACGCTGAAAATCTAAGAGAGGAGACCTAAAAGAAGGTTAGATAGAGTAATAAACATATTTGGCAAATTCTAGGCGAGAAAAAGGGGAAGAGTAGGGGGGGGGGAGAAGGTGGGAGGCAAAACTAGGGGAGTAAACGGGGTATAAATGTTATAATAGAGATGGAGTATTATATTGCTTGTCCAGATACAAATTTCGAACACAAAAAAAAAAAAAAGAATACTGGTCCAAAAAGAATTTGTCCCACCACTGTTGATTAGCAGCGTTAATGTTATCCTCTATATTGCGGAATTTTGCACATATATATCTATAAGAGGATCTGGAGACTACAGTAGAATTATCAAAGAAATTATCTGGGAATAGAGCGTATAGGTCGTCAAGGATAACATATTTAGAAGACTCCACTTCTAATATGATTTCCATCTTCAATAAACTTATGCCAAACAGAATGTCTTAAAAAGTGAAATATAAAAGGTAGCATATAAAATGGTATATTAAAATATATAAAGATAGAGACTATACATGAATACTAAAACATAATATAACATAAAGGTATCACAGGGTGGCTGCTTAATCAAACTTCAAAAGCACAAAAAGACAACTAATTAAGCGCACTCCCAATGAAAACCTGTGTAGAATAATTAAATCCTGGCAGGGAGGTGGGGGGAAGGGGAGAATAATGAAGGGAGATATGACCAGAGTTCAAATAGGTGTTTAAATGAATATGCTATAGTCCATATCAATAGTCCATAAACACTGTGGGTATGGAGTTGGGTGTATGGGATGTACTGTGTTTATTTTGTTTGTTTATATTTTTTTTATGGTTGAACTGGATGGACTTGTGTCTTTTTTCAACCTGACTAACTATGTAACTATGTAACACTGTGATAAATATAGCTTCGCTTGATGGCAGCCAGCTGACAGATGAAGTAATCTGTAGTACAACGAAAAGAAACACAAAAAGCGGCGCCTTCTAAGCGTAGCAGTTTAGTATTTTAATTAAGACATGTATGTATCCTGGTGTTCCGCGTAACTGACGTCACTTCCGGGCGCGGGAGGAAGCGTGCGTTCGCTTTCATTCACTTTATTGTAAGTGATGACTTGGTTCTGATTATGTTTATGCTATCGTCCATTGGACTGATTTTACATTCCTCCCCCTATATCCTATTAGCCACATTCGTGTAGTTACAACTTTAGTGTGAGTTCCTATTAATTGGATAATATATGTATTACTTATCTTCCTTGCGAATATTCCTCTGTATTTGTTTGGTATTGCTCGTTTGCAACAATGTAACATATATGTGCCCATGGCTTTTTCACATGCGCACTCTGTCCGGTGAAACTGTTGATCCCCATTTCTGTTAGTACATATGGTTTCATTTCTTATTACTGGCCTAATTGTCTATTGTTCACAACCAGACTTTTAGTTTGCTCAGTCTATATTGTATTTGTTGTGGGCCGTTTAATTAGGTTTCCCTCTTTAAAAATCTGCCAATAAGAGTGACATGGGCTGGCCGACTAGTGGCTATATTGCCCTTCACCAAAATGGCCACTCCATTGCCTGATGAAGGGACACGAATGTCCCGAACGCGCGCTTCCTCCCGCGCCCGGAAGTGATGTCAGTTACGCGGAACACCAGGATACCAGCTCCCTTCTCTTTGGTTTCCGAGAGCGCCCGGTTCCCCGCCGACGCCGCTGCCTTTGCGGCAAGAAAGACCCTGTGACCCAGCGCAGCTGATGACCACCATCACCCGGATCCCCGCGGATGACAGCATATATTTGCCATTGCCTGATTTTACACCTTGTTTGTGAGTAGGCTTTTTATACATCCTTATATGTCTTAATTAAAATACTAAACTGCTACGCTTAAAAGGCGCCGCTTTTTGTGTTTCTTTTTGTTGTACTACAGATTACTTTATCTGTCAGCTGGCTGCCATCAAGCGAAGCTATATTTATCACAGTGTTTATGGACTATTGATATGGACTATAGCATATCCATTTAAACACCTATTTGAACTCTGGTCATATCTCCCTTCATCATTCTCCCCTTCCCCTCACCTCCCTGCCAGGATTTAATTATTCTACACAGGTTTTCATTTGGAGTGCGCTTAATTAGTTGTCTTTTTGTTAAAATACTCACCATACCTCTCAGCAAATAGCTTGGGGTGTTTACTTTCCAAAATGGGGTCATTTGGGGGTTTTGTGCCATCTGGGCATTCCATGGTCTCCGAAACTGTGATGGGTAGTGAGTAGTGAAATCAAAAATTTACACCCTTAGAAAGCCTGAATGCAGTGATTGGATTTGGGGTCCCGTACGCGGCTAGGCTCCTAAAAAGTCTCACACATGTGGTATCCCCGTACTCAGGAGAAGCAACAGAATGTATTTTGGGGTGTAATTCCACATATGCCCATGGCATGTTTGAGCAATATATCATTTAGTGACAACTTTACAAAAATATTTACATTACACAGGCAGAAGAAGTCCACAGGCGGAAGGGGATTGGCTGGGAGCGATCGTGAGGGGGTGGCCAGAAACGAACAGCCGCCCCCTCATCCCAGATCGCTCCTACAGCCTACGGAACCGCCGCATGTACTGCGGCCACTCCATTGCCTGATGAAGGGACACGAATGTCCTGAACGCGTGCTTCCTCCCGCGCCCGGAAGTGACGTCGGTTAGGCGGAACACCAGGATACCAGCTCCCTTCTCTTTGGTTCCGAGAGCGCCGGGTTCCCCGCCGCCGCCTTTGCGGCAAGGAAGACCCTGTGACCCAGCGCAGCTGATGACCACCATCACCCGGATCCCCGCTGATGACAGCATATATTTACCATTGCCTGATTTTACACCTTGTTTGTGAGTAGGCTTTTTATACATCCTTATATGTCTTAATTAACCACTTAAGGACCGCCTACTGCACATTTACGTCGGCAGAATGGCACGGCTGGGCACATCAACGTATATATACGTTGATTTTAGTACCCAGCCGTGGGTCGCAGGCGCGCGCCCGCGACCCGTCCCTGGAGCGGAAGAACGGGGAGAGCCGTGTGTACACACGGCTTCCCCGTGCTTCTCTGTGGCCGTAGCATCGATCGCGTCATCCCTGTAATAGGGGGACGCGATCGATGACGTCACACCTACAGCCACACCCCCCTACAGTTGTAAACACAACACATAGGCACACATCCCCTACAGCGCCACCTGTGGTTAACTCCCAAACTGCAACTGTCATTTCCACAGTAAACAATGCAAATTTAAATGCATTTTTTGCTGTGAAAATGACAATTGTCCCAAAAATGTGTCAAAATTGTCCGAAGTGTCCGCCATATTGCCGCAGTCACGAAAAAAATCGCTGATCGCCGCTATTAGTAGTAAAAAAAAAAAATTTTTATAAAAATGCAATAAAACTATCCCATATTTTGTAAACGCTATAAATTTTGCGAAAACCAACCGATAAACGCTTATTGCGATTTTTTTTTTTACCAAAAATAGGTAGAATACGTATCAGCCTAAACTGAGAAAAAAAATGTTTTTTTATATATTTTTGGGGGATATTTATTATAGCAAAAAGTTAAAAATATTGCATTTTTTTTAAAATTGTCGCTCTATTTTTGTTTATAGCGCAAAAAATAAAAACCGCAGAGGTGATCAAATACCACCAAAAGAAAGCTCTATTTGTGGGGAAAAAAGGACGCCAATTTTGTTTGGGAGCCACGTCGCACGACCGCGCAATTGTCAGTTAAAGCGACGCAGTGCCGAATCGCAAAAAGGGGCAAGGTCCTTTACCTGCATTTTGGTCCGGGTCTTAAGTGGTTAAAATACTAAACTGCTACGCTTAGAAGGCGCCACTTTTTGTGTTTCTTTTCATGGTGAGATTTTGCAGATCTCGCTTTTTGTCACAAAGTTTTGAAAAAAAAAAGTCTTTCTTCATTTTCAAAAACAAATGAGAGCTGTAAAATACTCACTTTGCCTCTCGGCAAATAGCTTGGGGTGTCTACTTTCCAAAATGGGGTAATTTGGGGGGGTTCTATGCTATTTTGGCATTTTATGGCCTTCGAAACTGTGATAAGTAGTGAGGTTTTTGGGGCCCCATACACGGATAGGCTCCCAAAAAGTTCCAAACATGTGGTATGCCCGAACTCAGGAGAAGCAGCAGAATGTATTTTGGGGTGCAATTCCACATATAACCATGTTTTGTCATTATTTAACCACTTAAGGACCCCCGCACGCACATTTACGGTCACAACATGGCTCGTACAGGCACAAGGGCGTAAATTTACGTCCCCGCCTTCGTGCGGTTCGGGGGTCCCATCGGGACCCCCTCCACGGCGTGCGGGGGTCCCCCTGGCTCTGTGAGCGATCGCCGACGAGCGGGCGGATGTCCGTGTTTTCCGCCCCCCCCCCGCGATCGCTCCCAGCCAATGGGAGCGCTCCCCCTTCGTTTCAGTTCCTCCTCCTGTGTTTACACAGGAAGGAGGAAATGATGTCACCTCTCATCGCAGCAGTGTTTCCCACCGCTGCTGATGAGAGAAGACATCCACAGTAAGTGTGCACCAACACAACACTGACACACACTCACATAGGCACATTAACCCCTTGTGATCGCCCCCCCCCACCCCCCTGTCACAGTGTCACTGAATGCAGTGATCTAATCACTGCATTTAGTGTCAGTGTGACAGGCAGTGTAAAATCAGTTAGTGTTAGGTCCAGGATAGCCCCCCCACCCCCCCTAATAAAGTTTTAACCCCCTGATCACTACCCTAGTTAACCCTTTCACTCCCTATTGCCAGCATCACTAAGCGATCATTTTTCTGATCGCTGTATTAGTGTCGCTGTTCCTGCTAGGTAGCTATTTTTTTTTATTGCGATTTTTTTTTTTTTTTACTAAAGACATGTGGCTGAATTAATTTTGGCCTAAATGTTTTACTAAAATTTAGTTTGATTTTTTTTATAACAAAAAGTAAAAAAATTGTGATTTTTTTCAAAAATTTCGCTCTATTTTAGTTTATAGCGCAAAAAATAAAAATCGCAGAGGCGATCAAATACCACCGAAAGAAAGCTCTATTTGTGGGAAGAAAAGGACGCAAATTTTGTTTGGGAGCCACGTCGCACGACCGCGCAATTGTCTGTTAAAGCGACGCAGCGCCGAATTGTAAAAACACCTTGGGTCATTTAGCAGCGTATGTGTCCGGGTCTTAAGTGGTTAATCACTTGGGACAGCAGTTTCCTTGGGGTGTCTACTTTACAAAATGGGGTCATTTGGGGGTGGTTTGTATTGCCCTGCTATTTTAGCACCTCAAGAAATGAGATAGGCAGTCATAAATTAAAAGCCATGTAAATTCCAGAAAATGTACCCTAGTTTGTAGACGCTATAACTTTTTAAAACCAATAAATATAAGCTTATTGCGATTTTTTTTTTTTTTTACTAAAGATATGTGGCTGAATACATTTTGGCCTAAATGTTTGACTAAAATGTAGTTTATTCGATTTTTCTTATAACAAAAAGTATAAAATCATTTTTTTTCAAAATTTTCAATCTTTTACCATTTATATCGCAAAAAATTAAAATCGCAGAGGCAATCTAATAGCATCAAAAGAAAGCTCTATTTGTGGGAAGAAAAGGACGGAAATTTTGTTTCGTTACAACATTGCATTACCGCGCAATTATCCGTTAAAGCAGCGCAGTGCCAAATTGTAAAAACACCTTGGGTCCTTTGCTGCGTAAAGGTCCGGGTCTTAAGTGGTTAAAGGACTTGTCCCAAGCTGTGTGTTTGTTTTTTTTACCTTTTTGTCACTTTTTGGGTTACCAATTCACATAGGGGGGGCTGGGATCTGGGGGTCCTCTTTGTTAAAGGGGGATTCCAGATTCCTCACAACCACCGGGCAAGGGTTGTTGGGATGAGGCCCTTGTCCCCATCAACATGGGGACATTCTCCCCATGTTGAGGGAATGTGGCCTGGTAAGGTTCAGGGAAGTACCCTCTCGTCCCCCCTCTTTTCCTGCAGCCTGCCAGGTTGCGTGCTCGGATAAGGGTCTGGTATGGATTTTTGGGGGGACCCCACGCCATTTTTATTTTGGTGCAGGTTTCCCCTTAACTGCTTGCCGACCGTGCACCGCAGAAGATCAGTGATTTCCCCTAGTGAGGCCACCCCCCAGTACAGTTAGAACACACCCAGTACACCCAGAACACACCCAGTACAGTTAGAACCCCTTCACTGCCAATGGCATTTTTATAGTAATCCAATGCATTTTTATAGCATTGATCGCTAAAAAAATGGCAGTGGTCCCAAAAATGTGTCAAGTGTCCAAAGTGTCCGCCATAATGTCGCAGTACTAAAAAAAAAATGCTGATCGCCGCCATTACTAGTAAAAAAAAAAATATTAATAAAAATGCCATAAAACTACCCCCTATTTTGTGAACGCTATAACTTTTGCGCAAACCAATCAAGCGCTTATTGCGATATTTTTCGTAAAAAAAAAAAAAAAATGTAGAAGAATACGTATCGGCCTAAACTGAGGAAAACTATTTTTTTATATATTTTTGGGGGATATTTATTATAGCAAAAAGTAAAAAATATTGCATTTTTGTCAAAATTGTCGCTCTATTTTTGTTTATAGCGCAAAAAATAAAAACCGCAGAGGTGATCAAATACCACCAAAAGAAAGCTCTATTTGTGGGAAGAAAAAGGACGCCAATTTTGTTTGGGAGCCACGTCGCACGACCGCGCAATTGTCAGTTAAAGCGACGCAGTGCCGAATCACAAAAAGTGCTCTGCTCATTGGGCAGCAATATGGTCTGGGGGTTAAGTAAGTTAGTGAGTGGTTAATATGAATAACAGACCTGAAGGGCCTGGTAATGGAATTTGGGGGGACATCCACACTTTTTTTATTTTGGTTTGGGGTTCCCCTTAATATTCATACCAGACCCAAAGGGTCTTGTAATGGACTGGGGGGGGGGGGGGGGGGACCCATGCCGTTTTTTTTTTCAATGACTTTTATCTGTATTGCCGGGACCCTACAATTCATTATAGCCGTGAGTAGTTTTAAATTACTTTTTTTCCTTTAGAAATATTTTGTGCAAGGACTGTTCTAAACATGGGGAAACATGCATTACTTTACAGGCATACTATAGACAACCCCCTGGTATGAAATATAAAGGAATATTTCACTTTTATTGTTTCACTTTAAGCATTATTAAAATCATTAATCCCGAAAAAACGTCTGTTAAAACTTTTTTTTTGCATTGATATATGTCCCCTGGGGCAGGACCCACGTCCCCAAACACTTTTTATGACAATAATTTGCATATTAACCTTTAAAATTGGCACTTTTGATATTTTATGTTCGTGTCCCATAAACTTACCAATTTTGTTATTAGCGCTGGATCTATTTTCTATGTACCGTATTTATCGGCGTATACCGCGCACTTTTTTGCCCTGAAAATCAGGGCAAAATCGTGGGTGCGCGGTATACGCCGATACCCGCTTTCCCGCGCCGCTTTCGAATACTGCGCCGACATATACCGAGCGCAGTACACTCGTGAATAGTCGGGCAGACTCGGCTCCTCTCGCGCTGACTTCCTGTACGTCAGCGCGAGAGGAGCCGAGTCTGCCGGACTATACCCGAGTGTACTGTGCGCAGTATTCGAAATCGGCGCGGGAAAGCGAGGATCGAGTGGGGAGGACGCCGCAGAAGGACGCCGGACCCGAAGAAGAGGACACCTGAAGCCGCCGATGGATGCCGCGCAAGACAACAAAACTGTGTATAAACTTTTTTTTCCACAGGAATGGGGGCCACTTTAGGGGTGCGCGCTATACGCGAGAACGCGCTATACCCCGATAAATATGGTATATTTACACATACACTGCTCAAACATTTTTAAGGAACACTTATGAATCAGAACTCCTGGGATATTGATCTGGTCAGTTATGTAGCAGAGGGGAAGGGGTGTATACAGAGGGGGTTGTTAATCAGTTTCAGCTGCTTTGCTTTTAATTAAAATTAACAACAAGTGCACTAGATGGGCAACAATGAGATGACCCCCAAAACAGGATTTTTTTTTTCAAGTGGAAGTGTCTGATTTTTTTTCCCCTACTCATCTTTTATGACAATTTTTTACTAGTTTTGCATTTGGCCAGGGTCAGTGTCACTGCTGGTAGCACAAAGCGATACTTAGACCCTATAAAGGTTGCACAGGCAGTCCAACTCCTCCAGGATGGCACATTAACACGTGTCATTGCCAGAAGGTTTGCTGTGTCTCCCAGCACACGTGTCTCAAGAGCATGGAGGAAATTCCAGGAGACAGGCAGTTACTCTAGGAGAGCTGGACAGAGCCGTAGAAGGTCCCTAATCCATCAGCAGGACTGGCATCTGCTCCTTTGTTCAAGGAGGAACAGGATAAGCACTGCCAGAGCCATACAAAATTACCTCCAGCAGGCCACTGGTGTGAATGTCTCTGAACAATCAGAAACAGACTTCAAGGGGGTGGCCTGAGGGCCAGACGTCTGCTAGTGTGCTCTGTGCCGGACACTGTGGAGCACGATGAGCATTTTCCATTAAACACCAGAATTGGCAGGTCCACCACTGGTGCCCCATGCTTTTCACAGATGAGAGCAGGTTCACCCTGAGCATATGTGACAGATGTGAAAGGGTCCAGAGAAGCCGCAGAGAACTTTATGCTGCCTGTAACATCGTTCAGCATGACCAGTTTGGTGGTAGGTCAGTGATGGTCTGGGGAGGCATATCCATGGAGGGACAAACAGACCTCTACAGGCCTCATGTGGCAAGAGCATGCATCCAGTTCCTGGAGGATGCTCACCTGACCTAAATCCAAAAGAACACCTTTGGGACATTATGTTTCGGTCCATCCGGTGCTGCCAGGTTGCACCTCAGTCTGTTCAGGGGCTCAGTGATGCTCTGGGCCAGATCTGGGGGGAAATACCCCAGGACACCATCCGTTGTCTCATTAGGAGCATGTCCTGATGTTGTCAGGCATGCATACAAAAACTTTGGGGCCATACAAACTACTGAGGACCATTTTGAGTTGTTGCAATGAAATTTCAGCAAAATGGGCTAGCTTGCTGCATAATATTTTCACTTTGATTTTCGGGGGGGTCTTTGAATTCAGCCCTCTGTAGGTGAATAATTGTAAGGTACCTGTATAAGGTAGTGTCCAAAGTGGAAGTAGTATGCTGGAGATCCAGGAAAAGCGTCAGGCAGATACGGTCGGCAACGGATCAGGCAAATAGTTCACAATCGAAATCCGGAGAAGGGTCAGGCAGGCAAAGGTCATACACGATCTGGCGGTAAGGTACAAAATCGGCAGGCTGTAGAATAGTCAGGATATCAGGCATGAGTTCAATACAAGGAAGATCACTGAAGTCAAAACACCCAGGAAGTAATCCAAATAAACGGGCGCTGAGTGATGACCTCACTTCCTATTTAAAGGCTGTCCAGATTGAGAATTGTCCACAGCTGGCAGCAGGTGGAGCTAGTGAGTCCGAGGTAGTGTTGAACACAATAAGGACATTCCCAAGGTCTAGATCTCTTCTGTGGCACAGCAGGTAAGGCTATGGTTTAAGAGACCAGGAAGATCCCAATTCAAATACACCCCGGGACATGACAGGGCCCCCTCCCCAATGGACCCCTCCGGGGGCCTAGCGGGGCTTAGTGGGGAACGAGGCATGGAAGTCTCGTATAAGAGAAGGGGCATGCAGATCTTTGGCTGGAACCCAGGAGCGGTCTGTGACAGGATATCCCTTCCAATGAACCAGATACCAAAGGGCACGGCCCTGTCTTCTGGAATCAAGAATCTTGGAGACTTCAAACTCATTTTGTCCATCAACAAGAACAGGAGGAGGTAACTGTTGTGATCTGGAGTAGCGGTTAAAAATTGCTTTTTTGAGGAGGGAAACGTGGAACACGGGATGTATCCGGAGAAAGGAAGGTAATTTTAAGCGATAGGAAACTGGCCCAACTCGAGCAATGATCCTGTAAGGACCAATGAATCGAGGACCCAATTTGGTAGAAGGTTGTTTTAGTCTCACATACTTGGTTGATAGCCAAACTCTGTCCCCCACCACATATGAAGGTATATGGCGTCTTTGTCTGTTGGAAAAAAGCGTGTACTTGCCTGCTGACTTCTGTAGTAAAGAATGAATCTTCTTCCAATGTAGTAGAATATTTTTCACCCGCTGATCTGCTGCTGGTACACCAGAAGAAGGCTGAAGTTGGGGAAAAGTCTGAGGGCGATAGCCTAGGGCTGCGTAGAATGGTGTGGTATGAAGGGCACTGTGCCAACAGGAATTTAGGGCGAACTCGGCTAAAGGCAAATACTCAGACCAGTTGGAGTGTAAGGCATTGACATAATGTCGAAGGTAGGTTTCTAGGGTCTGGTTCATGCGTTCGGTTTGACCATCAGTTTGAGGGTGATGTGAGATAGAGAGGGAGAGCGTTACTCCCAGTTTCTTGCAGAACGCTCTCCAGAATCGGGAAACAAACTGGGATCCGCGGTCTGAGATGACATTGGTAGGTATGCCATGATGTTTTACAATATGGGAAAGGAAAAGAGTGGACAGTGCTTTCGCTGTAGGTAATCCCGGGAGCGGCACAAAATGAGACATTTTGGAAAGCGATCCACTGTGACCCATATAGCAGTCATGCCCTAGGACTTGGGTAAGTCTACAATGAAGTCCATGGTCAAATGGGTCCAAGGCTGGCGAGGTGCCGGAAGTGGATGTAACAGTCCAGCAGGCAATGTGCGGGGTACTTTATTAGCAGCACAAGTTGGGCAGGCAGCCACATAGTCAGTAACATCCTTTTTCATACGAGGCCACCAGACATGACGCTGCAAGGTCTTAAGAGTGATGGTGACACCAGGATGACAGGATAACACGCCATCATGTGCCCAGAGGAGTACAGGTTTTATGAGACTAGGGGCTACGTACAGGCAAAATGGTATCTTCAAGCCCTGGGGAACACGATTCTGGGTTTCTTGTAGCTGTTGGTAAAGAGCCGCAGAGATCTGTGTGACAATTTTGTGAGGTGGGATTATATACTGCTCGGCTGGTTGATCTTCTTCAGAGGTAGCGAACTGTCTGGAAAGAGCATCGGCTTTTTTGTTTCTACGCCCTGGAACATGAGAAAAGACAAAATTAAAACGGGAGAAAAACGGAGCCCATCGAGCCTGACGTGAGTTCAGACGTCTAGCAGTCTGAAGATACAGTAGGTTTTTATGGTCAGTGAGGATAGTAAAAGGCTTGGGAGCCCCTTCCAGAAGGTGTCGCCATTCAGACAATGCCAATTTGATGGCCAGTAGTTCTCGATTCCCAACATCATAATTCATCTCTGCAGGAGAAAACTTTCTAGAGAAAAAAGCTACTGGATGGATTCTACCAGACTTTGGCTGTCTCTGGGAGAGTACGGCACCTGCTCCAACCGCAGAGGCATCAGGATTTGGATGCTGAAGAATTGGAGCTTTACTGAACATGTCCTTTAATCGCTGGAAAGCTGATTTTGCTTCTGAAGACCACACCTTGCAATTTGTACCCTTCTTAGTCACGGCAGTAAGGGGTGCCGCAATGGAGGCAAAACTCTGTATGAAGCGTCTGTAATAATTTGCAAACCCTAAAAAGCTTTGGAGTCCTCTTAAAGTGGTCGGTTGGGGCCATTGCAAGACAGCGGAAAGTTTTTGAGGGTCCGTTTGGAAACCGTCAGCACTTATGATGTACCCAAGGAAAGGAATAGAGCTTTGATGGAAACTGCATTTCTCGATTTTTTTTTTTTGCATAAAGATGGTTTTCTCTAAGTCGTTGTAATACCTGTTTCACATGCGAGATGTGCTCTAGATGAGTCTTGGAAAAGATTAAAATGTCGTCCAAGTAGATGATCACAAAGCGGTTGCTGAAATCATGGAAAATGTCATTCATGAAACGTTAGACAGCAGGTGCGTTACACAACCCAAATGGCATGACCAAATATTCAAAGTGTCCATTACGGGTGTTGAATGCTGTCTTCCACTCGTCCCTCTCGTTAATTCGAATCAGGTTATAAGCCCCTCGTAGGTCTAGCTTGGAGAATATAACAGCCCCCTTAAGTACATCAAACAGTTCAAGAATGAGAGGCAAAGGGTAGGAGTCCTTTACGGTGATTTGATTTAACCTCCGATAGTCTATGCATGGTTGAAGGCCCCCATCTTTCTTTTCAACAAAGAAAAAACCTGCTCCTACTGGAGAAGAAGAGGGTCGGATAAAACCTCTTTCCAAGTGGTCTCTTACGTATTCCTCCATAGACTTTTTTGTTCAGGCAGAGACAGGGGGTAGTTCTTTCCTTTGGGAAGAGGTGCTCTGGGAATCAATTTAATTGTACAGTCAAAAGGACGATGTGGAAGTAACACCTCTGCCTTTTGCTTGCAAAATACATGTGCAAAGTCATGGTATTCATGAGGAGAGGTAGGTGGGATAGTCACAGGAGCCAACATGCAAGCAGAAAATCTTTTGGATTAAGACAAACAGTTAGGGCGACAGGACGATCCCCAGGACGTTAGTTCTCCGTTTTCCCAATCAAAAGAAGGGTTGTGAAGTTGCAACCATGGGTAACCAAGGATGATAGGCAGAAGCGGAGAATCAATGAGGCCTACCTGAAGGGTGATTGTCGTAGTCTCGAATTTCACAATGCCATCTCCCAAGGGCTGTCCATTCAGGGTGGTAATGTTCAGGGGTCTAGACTTTGGAACAAACGGGATGTTGTTCTTTCTTGCAAAAGTGTAGTCCAAGAATATGCCAGCAGCTCCAGAATCCACAAAAGCCTTGCAGAAAACAAGCTTAGAAGGTAAATGGATAGTAGCCGGAACAGTAATCTTGGTCTTGGAGGATCTACCTGTAAGGTCTAAGCCAGCTCCTCCAACACTGGTTAGACCCTGTCTTTTACTGGATGGGAAGGGCAGACGGATACTAAATGTCCTTTAAGTCCACAGTACAGGCATAGGCCCAATGAACGCCTCCTTTCTTTTTCTGACTCAGGTGGAGACGGCTCACATCCATGGGTTCCACAGAGGTTTCAGGTTCTGGCTGAGGTGGTGCTTGGAAGTTAGGGGCCAAACGGTAAACTGGCTTAGGAAACTTGCGGGTTCTAAGTCTCTCTTGGCACCTTTCATGGTACCGGACATCCAGACGAACACACAGCTCTATGAATTTCTCAAGGTCTTCTGGGAGATCCTTATAGACTAATTCGTCCTTGATGCGATCCGTAAGACCTTTTTGGAAGGCTGCACGTAATGCCCTTGAGTCCCAATTAATCTCAGCAGCAAGGGTACGGAACTCAATAGCATACTGTGCCACAGATCTGGTGCCTTGTTGTATGTCCAAGAGGGAGTACTGCAGAAGCTCTATCTGGCTTGTCAAATACAGTCTGGAGAGAGGCCAGAAATTTGTCAGCATCTTGGAGTACAGGATCGTTGCGTTCCAAATAAGGAGAGACCCAGGCCAGGGCCTTCCCCTTTAACCAGGAAATTACAAAAGTCACTTTGGCAGATGAAGTGCTAAAAGTTGCAGGGTTGTTGCGGAAATGCAAACGGCAAACATTTAAAAAGCCTCTGCAGTCCTCAGTATCACCACCAAACTTGTCAGGCAAGGGAAGTTTTGGTGGTACAGAAGAGGCAGGTTGGATCGTAGCAGGAGTAGGATCCGGCGTCTGGACCATTGCAGAGGATCCAGGCAAACAAGATTTGAGCATAGTGCAAAGTTCATCTAACTTGGCGTCCAGGGAATAAAGATGCTGTTCATGCGCTCCGATCAATTGTCTCTGACGTGTAATCGCCTTTACAATCTCAGCAGGGTCCACTGTCATTGTGGCCCGTTTATTATGTAAGATTCCTGTAAAAGGTAGTGTCCGAAGTGGAAGTAGTATGCTGGAGATCCAGGCAAAGCGTCGTCAGGCAGATACGGTCGGCAATGGATCAGGCAAATGGTTCACAATCGAAATCCGGAGAAGGGTCAGGCAGGCAAAGGTCATACACGATCTGGCGGTAAGGTACAAAATCAGCAGGCTGTAGAATAGTCGAGAATATCGGGTAGGAGTTCAATACAAGGAAGATCACTGAAGTCAAAACACCCAGGAAGTAATCCAAATAAACGGGCGCTGAGTGATGACCTCACTTCCTATTTAAAGGCTGTCCAGATTGAAAATTGTCCACAGCTGGCAGCAGGTGGAGCTAGTGAGTCCGAGGTAGTGTTAAACACAATAAGGACATTCCCAAGGTCTAGATCTCTTCTGTGGCACAGCAGGTAAGGCTATGGTTTATTACAAAAACAAGCTGCGCAATATGAGAAGCTCTAAAATGATAAAGAGCAATACCAAACAGTGAAAACATATATATATATATAGTCCATCAAGCAGTTAATACAAGTGGAAGAACATCTGATGGTATAAATCGGTAGTGAAATTCCGTATGTTCAAGCAGATGGTGACATCACAAACAGGAACCTCAGAAAAAGTGATACAGATAGAAAAAACACCTTCACCGATGAAAAACACTGTCCCTTACCAGAGGGGAAGATCCCAACTAGAGACCTTCTGATCGCAGATGGCTTTCTCCCCAGCCAGGGGGTTCAATAGCACGAAATCCAATGGTCAACAGCTCCTCCCGTAATGAGCAAGTGATCAGTGTTGATTGATGACAAATTATAAGAAAAAAAGGTATATAGTGTAAAACCATTTACCATTTATTAAAATTAAATTAAAATTGCACTTACAAAAATGTAGGTAAAATATGCATGTAAATGTAGCCGGCCGGCTAGCACAACTCGAATATCTCCTGGACACGATTTGCGGTTATAGACGTCAGCACGCCGTCTCCCTACGCCGTTTCGTCTAAACAGACTTCGTCCTGGGGCACGACCCCAGGACGAAGTCTGTTTAGACGAAACGGCGTAGGGAGACGGCGTGCTGACGTCTATAACCGCAAATCGTGTCCAGGAGATATTCGAGTTGTGCTAGCCGGCCGGCTACATTTACATGCATATTTTACCTACATTTTTGTAAGTGCAATTTTAATTTAATTTTAATAAATGGTAAATGGTTTTACACTATATACCTTTTTTTCTTATAATTTGTCATCAATCAACACTGATCACTTGCTCATTACGGGAGGAGCTGTTGACCATTGGATTTCGTGCTATTGAACCCCCTGGCTGGGGAGAAAGCCATCTGCGATCAGAAGGTCTCTAGTTGGGATCTTCCCCTCTGGTAAGGGACAGTGTTTTTCATCGGTGAAGGTGTTTTTTCTATCTGTATCACTTTTTCTGAGGTTCCTGTTTGTGATGTCACCATCTGCTTGAACATACGGAATTTCACTACCGATTTATACCATCAGATGTTCTTCCACTTGTATTAACTGCTTGATGGACTATATATATATATACAGGGAGTGCAGAATTATTAGGCAAATGAGTATTTTGACCACATCATCCTCTTCATGCATGTTGTCTTACTCCAAGCTGTAAAGGCTCGAAAGCCTACTACCAATTAAGCATATTAGGTGATGTGCATCTCTGTAATGAGAAGGGGTGTGGTCTAATGACATCAACACCCTATATCAGGTGTGCATAATTATTAGTCAACTTCCTTTCCTTTGGCAAAATGGGTCAAAAGAAGGACTTGACAGGCTCAGAAAAGTCAAAAATAGTGAGATATCTTGCAAAGGGATGCAGCACTCTTAAAATTGCAAAGCTTCTGAAGCGTGATCATCGGACAATCGAGCGTTTCATTCAAAATAGTCAACAGGGTCGCAAGAAGCGTGTGGAAAAACCAAGGCACAAAATAACTGCCCATGAACTGAGAAAAGTCAAGCGTGCAGCTGCCAAGATGCCACTTGCCACCAGTTTGGCCATATTTCAGAGCTGCAACATCACTGGAGTGCCCAAAAGCACAAGGTGTGCAATACTCAGAGACATGGCCAAGGTAAGAAAGGCTGAAAGACCACCACCACTGAACAAGACACACAAGCTGAAACGTCAAGACTGGGCCAAGAACTATCTCAAGACTGATTTTTCTAAGGTTTTATGGACTGATGAAATGAGAGTGAGTCTTGATGGGCCAGATGGATGGGCCCATGGCTGGATTGGTAAAGGGCAGAGAGCTCCAGTCCGACTCAGACGCCAGCAAGGTGGAGGTGGAGTACTGGTTTGGGCTGGTATCATCAAAGATGAGCTTGTGGGGCCTTTTCGGGTTAAGGATGGAGTCAAGCTCAACTCCCAGTCCTACTGCCAGTTTCTGGAAGACACCTTCTTCAAGCAGTGGTACAGGAAGAAGTCTGCATCCTTCAAGAAAAACATGATTTTCATGCAGGACAATGCTCCATCACACGCGTCCAAGTACTCCACAGCGTGGCTGGCAAGAAAGGGTATAAAAGAAGAAAAACTAATGACATGGACTCCTTGTTCACCTGATCTGAACCCCATTGAGAACCTGTGGTCCATCATCAAATGTGAGATTTACAAGGAGGGAAAAGAGTACACCTCTCTGAACAGTGTCTGGGAGGCTGTGGTTGCTGCTGCACGCAATGTTGATGGTGAACATATCAAAACACTGACAGAATCCATGGATGGCAGGCTGCATGAGTGTCCTTGCAAAGAAAGGTGGCTATATTGGTCACGGATTTGTTTTTGTTTTGTTTTTGAATGTCAGAAATGTATATTTATAAATGTTGAGATGTTATATTGGTTTCACTGGTAAAAATAAATAATTGAAATGGGTATATATTTGTTTTTTGTTAAGTTGCCTAATAATTATGCACAGTAATAGTCACCTGCACACACAGATATCCCCCTAAAATAGCTAAAACTAAAAACAAACTAAAAACTACTTCCAAAAATATTCAGCTTTGATATTAATGAGTTTTTTGGGTTCATTGAGAACATGGTTGTTGTTCAATAATAAAATTAATCCTCAAAAATACAACTTGCCTAATAATTCTGCACTCCCTGTATATGTTTTCACTGTTTGGTATTGCTCTTTATCATTTTAGAGCTTCTCATATTGCGCAGCTTGTTTTTGTAATATTACTGTTTTTGCTGCGAGTATCTCACCATTTAAAGCCGCTTGCAATTTATTTCTTTTTTGTATCTTGCCTAGACAGCGCAGTATCACCCCTTTTTTACTAATAAGGCTATGGTTTAAGAGACCAGGAAGATCCCGGTTCAAATAAACCCTGGGACATGACAATAATTTTCATTTCCATTAAACGATATGCCATCATTTCATTCCGAACACATTACCCGGTCCATATCAGTATAAATATCCAGCATGAGATTTTTGCCCGTTGAGATCTGATATGTTTTCAAAGTGTTTCTTTCATTTTTTTGAGCAGTGTATCAGGGATAGTGAATGATCTGGTCTATCCGACTGGGATAGTAATGACTCAAATTCTGTATGTGGTCTAGTCATATCGTCGACGTTTAGTATTTTGTTCATAAAGTGTGTTAATTGAGTGTGTTCAAGCCAAGCCATAGAAAAGTTGTGGCAGGAAGGGAGCATGTCCGGTAGGAGAATCGGTTGTTTATCACAAAGCGTATGACTCAACAGAGAAGCCTCTGTTTTTTGCCATATTAGAAATTTAGACTGAGCACAAGTTCGAGGGAAAGAGTTGATATCAAATAATGAAGTCAAGGGGCTGGGTCTCCAGAACAATAAACCTTTGGTAAGGTAGTTGTCCAAATTTGCAGCGTAGGGGAAGTCACAAGGGGTAATAGGTCTGTAGGGGGTCTGTGTGTCGAGTGTGTCCATGGAGGGAATGTGAGGTCGGGAGATATTTGGTCATTTTCTAATGATGTCAACAATTTAGTGGAGAAACTGTGGTACCAATCTACTATTTTGATCAACGATGCAGTGTGAAAGTGCAGCCGTAGGTCAGGGAGGGCGACGCCCCCTTTATTCTTAGGTAAAGCTACAAAGTTAAAGCCAAACCTGGACTTCCTATGTCGCCATAAGAAGTCCCGAATAGCCCTGTTGATCGATTGGAAGAAGCCACGAGGAGGTGGATTAGGAATTGCCTAAAAAATGTATAAAACTTTGAGCAGAATGTCCATTTTGACGAAATGTATCCGGCTAAACCAGGAGATGTTTGGTATTGTTCCTAATTTTTACTGACAGTCTAATGAATTGAATGGTACCAGCTGATTGGAGAAAAGCCAATATAGCACCAATATTTCAAAAAAGGGCCCAAAATACATCCCTGGGAATTACAGACCAGTTAGCCTAACATCAATAGTATCTAAGCTCCTGGAGGGGATAAGGGACTATATACAAGATTTTAGTTGAGAACGGTATCATTAGCAGTAATCCTCATGGATTCATGAAGAATCGTTCTTGTCAAACCAATCCATTAACCTTCTATGAGGAGGTGAGTTGCCATCTAGAAAAAGACAGTAGTTGGAATGGTCAGGGTGGGTATTGGGGTCCCCCAGGGTTCTGTGCTGGGACTAATCGGGCCAGATTCAGAAACAATCGCCTATCTTTAGGCGGGCGTAGCATATCTCAGATACACTACGCCGCCGTAACTTAGTGAGGTAGGTTCCTTATTCAGAAAGAATTTGCGCCGTAATTTACGGAGGCGTAGTGTAAATGGGCCGATGTAAGCCCGCGTATTTCAAAATAGGCAGGTAGGGGGCGTGTTGTATGTTAATGATTCGTGGCCCCCAAGTAAATGACGCACGGAACGAAGGGCGCTTGCGCCGTCCGTGGACGTATGCAAGTGTGCATGTTTGCAATCACGTTGCAAATAGTCAATGCTTTCGATGTGAACGTAACTTACGCACAGCCCTATTCGCGAACGACTTACGCAAACAACGGAAAATTTGACGCTGTCCCGACGTCCATACTTAACATTGCCTGCGCCTCATATAGCAGGGGTAATTTTACGCCGGTCCGACGCCTTTCGTAAACTATGCACACTAATTTGCATATTATACGCGGAAATCTACGGAAGCGCCACCTAGCGGCCAACGTAAATATGCAACTAAGATACGACGGAGTAAGAGACTTACGCCGTTCGCATCTTAGCAAAATTCCGGCATATCTTGCTTTCTAAATACAGAAAAAAGATACGCCGGCGCATCCTAGAACTTAGGTGGCGTATCAACAGATATGCCGACGTAACTTCTTTCTGAATCCGGCCCATCCTGTTTAACTTGTTCATAAACTACCTGGATGGGGCAAGCAGTGCAATCTCCAAAAGGTGTTCTTTTGGAGACAATACTAAGATAAGCGGGCAATAACTTCTCCTCAGGATGTGGAAACCTTGCAAAAAAAAATCTGACCAAATTAATGGGGAGGGCAACTACATGGCAAATGAGGTTCAAAAATGTAAAATAATACATTTGGGTGGCAAAAATACAGATGCAATTTATACACTGGGGAGAGAACCTCTGGAGAAATTTAGGAGGGAAAAGGACCTGGGGGTCCTAGTAGATGATAGGCTCAGCAATGGCATGCAATGCTAAGCTGCTGCTAACAAAGAAAACAGAATATTGACATGCATTAAAAAGGGGATTAACTCTAAAGATAAAACGATAATTCTTCCGCTCTACAACTCTGATCCGGCCGCACCTAGAATATGCTCTCCAGTTCATGGCACCAGTCCTCAGGAAGCATGTACTGGAAATGGGGAGAGTACAAAGAAGGGCAACAAAGCTAATCAAGGGTCTGGAGGATAGTGGGTATGAGGAAAGTTTGCGAACACTGAACTTATTCTCTCTGGAGAAGAGACGCTAGAGAGGGGGGTATTTCAATTTACAAATACCATACTGGTGACCACACTTTTTTCACGGAAGGGAGTTTAACAAGACACATGGCCACTCATTAAAATTAAAAGAAAAGAGGTTTAACCTTAAACTATGTAGAGGGTACTTTACTGTAAGGCCGCGTACACACGATGAGACCTGTCCGACGGACCGTTTGCAGCAGACATGTCTCATTGGATTTTGGTCCGATTGTCATGTACACACCATCGGACGAAAATCCCCTCGGGCTGAGGACGCGGTGACGTGGCGGTGACGCCGCCACGTCACCACTCTAGGTAGTAAAATACTTCCACGAATGCGTCGAATCCATTCGACGCATGCGTGGACAGTTATGTCCGCTGGTGAGTGTACTCACCAGCGGACATATGCGACGGACTTGTCTCAGGCGGACAAATTTCAAAGCATGCTTTGAAATTTGTCTGCTGGGAAAACATGTCCGATAGCCCGTACACACGATCGGAGATGTCTGCTGAAACGGTCCGTTGGACCAGTTTCTGCAGATAAATTTGATCGCGCATACGCAGCCTCAGAGCTGCAAGGATGTGGAATTCCCTTCTATGTCATATTTTTTCTCACATCACGCATATATGCCTGTCATGGATCTGCCACCTAAGGGTTAATAGTGAAGACTTATTTCAGTGATTGGCAACAGGCTGCCTTATTTAAACACCTCAGCAGCACTGTGTCTTTGCTGCCTAATCTGCAGTTCATACCTGTTCCTGTGACTTCCTGTTCCTGTGATCTGAGCTTTCCTGTGTTTGACCCAGCTTGTTTGACTACGATTGATCTGTTATCCTGATCCGGGCCTGCCTTGTACCCAAGCTCAGCTCTACACTGCTTGATATCCTGTTGCTGAACTTGCCTGTATCCTGACCATTCTCTGCCTATACCTACATCTGATCGTCTGTTATCAAACCCGGCTTGTCTGACTACGTATTCAGTGTCTCCCTAGCCAGTGCACCTACCAGCCTGCTTCCAGTTTCCTGCTGCACCAGCTGAACTGACAAGACCCAAGACAAACCAGGCACCCATACAGCGCCAGGCTCTTGTGGCCACTGTTGCAACATCGGTGGTAGGGTTGCCACCTTTTCGTCAAGCCAAACCCGAACACATTAGCAGCGCACGCCAATATTATATATATATATATATATATATATATATATATATATATATATATATATATATATATATATATATCATTTTCGTTGTACATTAAATTCATTACCTCTGTACAAAGCAATGCAGAGCTCATTTTTATTTTTTTATGTAGTATATATTTTTGTGATTAAATAACATTTCCAATCATAAGGAGTTAATCACAAAAGTCCCCCTTTATATCAGAGTCAACTGTGTTCTCCTTTAGCTCTGAATCCACAGAGTTCCCAATTACATTTAAATGCACAGGGTTCTGCAGAAGAGAAGTAAATAGGGTATGATGGGGGCAGTATGTACAGGAGAGGAGAAGTGCAGAGGGTATGATGGGGGCAGTATGTACATGAGAGGAGGAGTGCAGAGGGTATGATGGGGGCAGTATGTACAGGAGAGGAGGAGTGCAGAGGGTATGATGGGGGCAGTATGTACAGGAGAGGAGGAGTGCAGAGGGTATGATGGGGGCAGTATGTACAGGAGAGGAGGAGTGCAGAGGGTATGATGGGGGCAGTATGTACAGGAGAGGAGGAGTGCAGAGGGTATGATGGGGGCAGAATGGAGAGGAGGAGTGCAGAGGGTATGATGGGGCAGTATGTACAGGAGAGGATTAGTGCAGAGGGTATGATGGGGCAGTATGTACAGAAGAGGAGGAGTGCAGAGGGTATGATGGGGGCAGTATGTACAGGAGAGGAGGAGTGCAGAGGGTATGATGGGGGCAGAATGGAGAGGAGGAGTGCAGAGGGTATGATGGGGCAGTATGTACAGGAGGAGTGCAGAGGGTATGATGGGGCAGTATGTACAGGAGAGGAGGAGTGCAGAGGGTATGATGGGGCAGTATGTACAGGAGAGGAGGAGTGCAGAGGGTATGATGGGGCAGTATGTACAGAAGAGGAGGAGTGCAGAGGGTATGATGGGGGCAGAATGGAGAGGAGGAGTGCAGAGGGTATGATGGGGCAGTATGTACAGGAGGAGTGCAGAGGGTATGATGGGGCAGTATGTACAGAAGAGGAGGAGTGCAGAGGGTATGATGGGGCAGTATGTACAGAAGAGGAGGAGTGCAGAGGGTATGATGGGGCAGTATGTACAGAAGAGGAGGAGTGCAGAGGGTATGATGGGGCAGTATGTACAGGAGATGAGGAGTGCAGAGGGTATGATGGGGCAGTATGTACAGGAGAGGAGGAGTGCAGAGGGTATAATGGGGCAGTATGTACAGGAGAGGAGGAGTGCAGAGGGTATGATGGGGCAGTATGTACAGGAGAGGAGGAGTGCAGAGGGTATGATGGGGCAGTATGTACAGGAGAGGAGGAGTGCAGAGGGTATGATGGGGCAGTATGTACAGGAGAGGAGGAGTGCAGAGGGTATGATGGGGGCAGTATGTACAGGAGAGGAGGAGTGCAGAGGGTATGATGGGGGCAGTATGTACAGGAGAGAAGTGCAGAGGGTATGATGGGCGCAGTTAGTACAGGAGAGTGTGGAAGGTATGATGGGAGCAGTTAGTACAGGAGAGGAGTGCGGAGGGTATGATGGGCGCAGTTAGTACAGGAGAGAAGTGCGGAAGCTATGATGGGCGCAGTTAGTACAGGAGAGGAGTTTGGAGGGTATGATGGGCGCAGTTACTACAGGAGAGGAGGTTGGAGGGTATGGCGGTGGCAGTATGGGGAGGGATTTCTTGCGGTGTCTATGGGGTAATCAAGAAGTGATGTTGGGAAGATAAGGGAAGGAAAGTGACCATGGAACGATGTCCCTCAGCTGGGGGGGGGGGGGGGGTAGGAAGCAGCTCGGAGTGATGTCTGTATGATGTGATCTGGGGGTGATGCAAGCTGGGGGGGGGGGAGAGTTGGGGGCTGAGAAGTGGTCAGATAGCGATGTATATAATAATAAAAAAAAAAAAAACTCATCCACTAAAAACATTTACAATGAATCATACAACAGTACTAGATGTAAGTACAGATCTATGTAATCCAGTTTATAGCACTCTGTATCCAATCCAATTGTTCAGACTAGATAATGTGGGGTCATGCATAGCCATTCATGTAACGTGTGTGTGTGTGTGTGTGTGTGGCGAGTTCACACTTCTGATTGCACAGACTTAGAGCCTGGATACATGTACAATCAGAAGTGTGAACTCACCACATACAGGTTACATGAATGGCTATAAATGACCCCACAATATCTAGTCTGAGCAATTGGATTGGATGATATTTGCACAGAGTGTTCATGCTTAGAAGTGATCTGTCAAAATGTGTTTGGGCTGCAGACCTAACCCCGCCCCCTCCCCCACACTCAAACTCACTATCTCCATAGTTGCCAACTGTCCCGTTTTTAACGGGACAGTCCTGTCAAATAGGACCTAATTTAGCCTGCCGGGACTTGTCCCGGCTTTTCTGCACATCCACCTCCTCACAGATCAGCGAGCTCCGTGCGGTCACGCCCCCGGAGTCACTTGTGCCGGGGCTGCTGTCGTCAGAGCTATTCCCTGTACTAGGATGTGTGAGGAGAGCGCTCTCCGCCAGTACTAGTGCTTCTTGCCGCTACTCATGTCAGCTGTCCGTCCTTTTCTCTAGTATATCTCCAGCCAGGAATGAGAAGCAGGGCCGATCCTGGCCGGGGTGCAGAGGGTGCGTAGCACCCCAGTGCTTGCAGCTGAGGCAGAGGAAGGGGCGCAATTAGGGGGGACAGCCCAGGCTGCTTTGGCTTCTGTACGAGGCAATTTTCTAGGTATGGAGCCTGGAGCGGTGGGTGGAGGCAGAGAGAAGACTGGGCGCCTCGATCTCCAGCAATTACAAAAAAAAACCGTCCTAAGAGTAGAGGACTCTTTGTTCACTTTCGGGCGGCGCAGAGATCTTGACAGTCATGCACGGCTATATCAATCCGCCGGAGCCAGCCCTGTGCTTGCTAGCAGCTCACAGCTGACACTTGTGGAGCTCGGTCCTGTGTTTTCAAGCAGAGAGACAGCAAGGCGCTCCCAGCAGCTCACAGTCCAATAGAGGAGGGGGCGGCCAGTGGGGGAGGTACCTCACAGTGTTTCCTCGTGTTTGAAAGTGCAGTCTGCAAATGACCGACTTCGGCAGGCAGGACAGGTGGGGGTGATCTGACATGCAGGAACAGAGTGAGCATACTGCAGACACTCTGCTCTCTTCTCCTCTCTAGTTTGCACAGCTGCATTCTGACTTATGTGCAATGTTTCCACTAGTAGTGTAGGCACAACATTTGGGGGATGAAATTCTGCGCCAGCTAGGCTCTGTCCTCCTATTTTCTATTTCCTGTGTCCCTGCGCTCTGGTCACTCAGCCTGAGACGACACAGGAAATAGAAATTAGGAGCTGACCTGAGAGTGACAGACGCTGACGTCTGGGCGAATGGGGTCATGTGCGGTCATGTCTCCACTTCATTGTTTTTTTTTTTTTTTCACATCAGACTTAACCGGAAGGTTTAGAGGCTTGAGAAGAGTTGATTTTTGTCCACCCTTCATATTTCCTCTTCGGTGTCGCATCACTTGTGATTTTTCAGTTTATTTAATTTGTCATATTTTATTTTGTCATTTCTTTATTCTTTCTTTCCCCCTGTCTTTTTTTTTTTCGTGGGAAAGGGATACAGGGTTACAGGTTACTCGTTGAGAGGGGTCACATTACAATTATTACTCCTTATTTACACAATAAACATTTCTCGTTGCTCCCCTCTGTCTCTATATACCTAGATCTCCCATTTCTAAATTAATTTCTTCCCCCCGCCCCCCCCCTTTTTTTTTCCTCCCTCTCCCCCCCCCTGTTGTACCCCCCCCTCCCTGCTTCTCGAACGTTTACCTTTTCGGGTCAGGCCACCTGTTTTTTTTTTATATTTTTTATTTTATAAAGGTTTACCTATCTGTCTCTAATACTACACGAACAAAACTTTCAGTTGTTTTAAAAGATCTCCAATGGTTCCAAGTCATTCCTCCCCTTCCTCCCTCTTCTTCCCCCAAGTCAACCCTTCTCAGATACTCCATCTCCGAGATATGGTCGACCCGGTGTATCAGTTCTTTTAAGGGGGGCTTCTGAGGGTGTAACCATAATTTCGGGATTAAACCCTTTGCTGCGTTTAACAGTACCGGGATCAATGTCGAACTATATATTTTTTTTTCCCCTTTTACTCTCCCTTGTCCATGGAACAGACAGGTCTGCGGGTCTAGAGGGATCCTTTCTTTTGTAATTTCTTCTATTAGATCGAGAACTTCCTTCCAGTATTCCTGGACTCTCGGGCAATACCACCAAATATGGAATGTAGTCCCTTCCTGGTTACACTGCCTCCAACATAGGGGGGAGTTAGTCGAGTGTATTTTGTTTAATTTGACCGGGGTCAGGTGCCATCTCATCAAGCATTTATAATTTGCTTTTATTGTTGTAATATCTTTTGCATAATTAAAAGAAGCTTTAATCATGTGTGTGTCTTCGATCTTTCCCCGATGTCTTTCCCCCATTCCTCTTTCCCCGATGTCTTTCCCCCATTCCTCTATACTTCGTATTGTTCCCTTTGACCCTAATTCTGTCAATATTTTATAAATCGCCGCAATTCCATGCTGTAGTGATTTTCCGGTGGAGCAGAGTTTTTCTATTGGGTTCTGTGCTGTGTCGTCTTATTGGTGCTGGCAGTGTGCTAACAAAGTGCTTCAATTGTAGGTATTCCCAGTCGGTTATGTGTTGAACCCCTTCTACTGTGGGTATATCCTCCTTTTTTTTTTTTTTTCCCTTGTGTGACTATTTCCCCCAACCTTATACTACCTAATTTATTTCCCAATTTAGTCCTATTTCCTGGTGCAAAAAAATTTGTATTAGCTAATGGAATTAATGGGGAGTTATATTCCCATTTTTCCTGTTTACATATTAAGTCCCATATCTTAAGGACCTGCTTTGTGATACTATGAGTGTCTGTTACTTTTCCTGAATTTTGGTGGAATCCAAACTATTGTGTTTAATTGTTGCTTACTTTTTTTTTCCATCTGTGCCCATTTTTTTAACGTGTTCCTATTTGTCCATTCCACAAGTCTTGCTAGGATTACAGCTTGATAGTATCTTTTTATATCGGGGAGGGCTAATCCTCCTTTTTTTTTTCTCGGGTGAGGGTTGCGCAACTTATTCTTGTTTTTTTGTCTTGCCAGATATATTTTATAATTATGGTTTTTAGTATCTTAAAAAAGCTTTGTGGGATGTTGATTGGAAGCATTTGGAATTTATATATTATCTTAGGTAACACCATCATTTTGAATGCATATATCCTCCCCATCCAGGAGATCTGTCTTTTATTTCGTTTTTTTTACGTCTCGTCTTATTTCGTTTAGTAAAGGGATATAGTTAGCCTCGTAGAGGTCATCTACTTTGGGGGTTATTTTTATACCTAGGTAGGTAAGTGACTTTTGTTCCCACGTAAAGGGGAATGCTTTGTGTAAAGCCGCCTCTTCCTCTGTCTCTATTCATGAATACGTTTTTTACTGGATTTATTTTAAACTTAGACAGATTCCCGTATCTTCTTATTTCCTCTAATATATTAGGTATCAATATTTTTGGTTTGGTCACATATAGGAGCACATCGTCGGCATATGCTGCCACCTTATGTTCCTCCACTCCCACTCTCACCCCCCTATGTCTGGGTTGTTCCTTATCTTGCACAGCAATGGCTCCAGAGCTATTATATATAGGAGAGGTGAGAACGGGCAACCCTGTCTTGTACCATTCATCATGTCTAACACCGACGATACGCTCCCGTTGACCTTTACTCTTGCCGTTGGGGACTTATATAGGTTACCCACCCATTTCATATAATTGGGACCCAGTCCTACGCTTCTCAGGGTGTCCATCATACTGTAAATACCCAGTCGACTCTGTCAAACGCTTTTTCAGCGTCTAATGACATGAGTACGACTGGGGGTTTCTTCTTTTTTCCTTCCTGTAATAATAAGATCGTTCTTAAACTATTGTCCCGACCTTCTCTGCCTGTTACGAATCCTGTCTGATCAGAATTTATTAAGTCCGGCATAAACGGCTTTATCCTTGTTGCCAATATCTTTGCAAAAAATGTTATGTCGGCATTAAAGGGTCACTAAAGGAAAAAATTTTTTTTGCTGAAATGAATGTTTACAGGGTATAGAGACATAAAAGTTAACCGATTCCTTTTCAAAATGATTAAAAATAGATAAAAATCAATCATATAATGTGCATGCAGGCTTGTTTCACTTTTGAACTGGCTTCATGTTTCTGCAAAGTAGAAATAGAAACACAGAACAAAAACAAACAAATCCAGGGCAGGGTTTTGTTTTTAAAATGAATCTGATTGGTTCTGGGAAGTTTTAGACACACAGTAATGACAGCTTAAACCATCGTGAGAAAGCTCCCAGTATGGTGCTTATAAGGAAACAGAGAAGCAGGAAGTGTGGAGAACAGAGCAGGTTAACAGCAACTTCAAAGCAAAAACAAACAATAAGGACATTAAACCAGTACTGCAGTAAGGTAAGGGAAGCTATTTAGCTAAAAAAAAAAAAATCCTTTAGTGACCCTTTAAGTAGTGCGATTGGACGGTAATTAGAGCAAAGGGTATTATCCTTTCCTGTTTTGGCTATGATTGAGATATTGGCAAGAAGTGATTCTTTCCTTACTTCTTCTGTTTCACCTATTTTATTAAAATAAATGCACATCTCTGGGGTTAAATGCTCTTTAAATTTTTTATAATATTTGATTGGCAATCCATCTGGGCCTGGACTTTTTCCCCCGGGTGTTTCTTGAATCGCTTGATTAATTTCCTCCTGTGTGATTGGGTCTTCCAGAGTTTCTTGCATTAATTTTGGTAGATTTGCTTCCTTTAGGTACTCCCTAATTTTCCTTTCCCTAATCTCCTTCTCCTCTCGCTTCTCCCCCTTCCTGATTGTATATAGTGTGGTATAAAACGTCCGAAAAGGCTTCAGCAATTTCGGACATCTTGTACCTCATCTGTCCTTCCTGATCTTTTATTTTTCCTATATAATTTATGTTTCTTTTTTCTTTTGAAATCCTAGCCAAGTATTTCCCCGGTTTGTTTCCCCATAAGTACCTTTCTTTCGAGACATTTTTAAATGTTTTCCTGGTTTCTATTTCCATTAGATCTCTTAGTTGAGTCCTCTTTATTATAATTTCCTGGTAAACTTAGTTGTCTTTTTGATTTTTATGTTTGACTTCTAATTCTTGTAGTTCTCTAATTATCCTATTTCTATTCGCTTCTCTTCTCTTCTTTTTTCCTGCCCCTAAGGAGATAAGTTTTCCTCGGATGCAGGCCTTGTGGCTTCCCATATAGTTGATATACTCACATCTGGTGTTTTGTTGGCAGTAAAGTATTCATCTATATCTGTTCTTATTATATCGCAAACTTCTGTGTCATCTATTAGCTCCTCATTCAGATTCCAGGTCCCCTTCCTCTCTTCAAAATCTGTGAAGTGTATTTTCACCGAGACAGGGGCATGGTCTGAAATTGACATCACCCCTATCGCGGCATTGTTTACATACTCTAGAATTTCATGGTCTACCATTATATAGTCTAATCTCGAATACATTTTATGTACCGAAGAGTAGAATGTATAAAGTCTTTTGTTTGGGTAAGTGATTCTCCACGCGTCTATTAAATGGTTTTTGGAGATTTTTTTTTTCACTATTTGTTGTTGCTTGCTGTTCCCTATACATACCGTCGACACTCTATCTAACTGTAGATCTAGAGTAAAATTGAAGTCTCCTGCTAGGACTACGTTACATTGTTTAAAGTCCATTAACTTATTAAGGATCTTCTTTAAATACCTCTGGGGTTGTTTATTAGGGCAATATACATTGGCCAACGTGTACCGTTTACCGTGTAGAACTCCTCTGAGGAAAAGATAACGCCCGTCTGTATCCACTATCCTATCTTCTACTTTGAAGCTTACGTTTGTCCCTATCCCTATGGCTACCCCTCTGGATCCTTTCTGAGGGGAATCGCCATAGTACCATGTTGGGATTGCCCGAGAGTACAGCCTAACTCTCGAATCTAGAGTTATATGCGTCTCCTGGAGGAATACTACATCTGCAAAAAGTCTCTCAATCTCCTTTAAGGTCATATGTCTTTTCCGTGGCGAATTAAGTCCCCTCACGTTATAGGTAACAAAATTTACATTAGACATATGTATGTTTTTTTTTTTTTTCCCTTTCCCTATTTTTCTCTCCTCTGTTCCCTCTCTTTATTGTAATCAGGCGGTCGACCGTCCCTTTTTTTTCCTATCTCTCCCCTCTGTCCCTCCCCCGCCCCCCCATCCTCTCCCCCCATCCTCTCCCTCTCTTCCCTCTCCCTCCCTTAAACCTCCTCCCTCCACCCCCCTTCTTCCCTTCCCCACCCTCCCCCCGTTCCCAGGATGGAATCTTGACCCTACGGTCCACTTTGGGGGCTTCCTCTCCTACACCCCCTTGTGCAAGAGTGCTCCCCGGCTTGAGGCGGAGTACAATTCGACACTACCTCCCTTCCCCTGTCCCCAGGGGAATTTCCTTGAGGCCGTCATGGGCTCCAGTTCCCCGGTCACCCCACTGCCCTACGCCTAGTTACATGTTTTCTTTTAACTCACTGAAATTTTTACCCCCCCTTCTCACCCCTCCCCCCCCCCTCCGTAACTACCCAACCGCTTCTTTCCCCACCCCCTCCTTAAAGCGGAGGTTCACCCTTAAAACGAACTTTCCAGCATCCTTAACCTCCGTCCCATTTAAGCATAATAGCGTTGACATTTTTTTTCTATGGTCCCTTACCTCAAATCTGCAGAGCTTCCGGGTTTCCATCCCTGCGGGGAGTGGGCGTGTCGTTAGTTTGCCCGACGGCGCTGTGCATTGTGGGCGCAGTTTGTTTAATCTTCATCCAGTGATGTGTGGGCCAATCACAAGGCATCAACAGAACTAGCTGCTCGTGTATCAAACAATTGAAGAAGGGAACGAGAAACGAGAGGGAGGAGCAGGAAGTAGAGAGGAGAGCAAAAGAGGTGTAGAAGGAAAAAGGCTGTGCTGTCACGTGACGAGGGATTCGCCGCATCCTGGAAGAATATACAGGAGGGCTTCCCGAGTGCCCACAGTAAAGATGGCAATGTCCATCCACGGATTTTATAAAATATTCTTTCCTGGGAAATAAAGATCGTTGCGGCTGCAAGAACGGCACTAGTAAGTGAAGAGTTTTGTATGTCAACAGCAGTAGATTAATCTGGAAAAAAAAAACGTAATGCCGCAGAACATCCGCTTTAATGAATACTTAGTACTGGAATTCCTAATTTTTGACAAAACTCAGGTATTTCATCCAAAAATCTTAGTTTCGCTGTAACCCCGCTCTTTCTACCAATCAGGCATGCCGGGAATCCCCAATTATACTGTATTTCTAATTCTTGTAGTTCCCGTAATAGTGGTTTCAGGTTCCTTCTTCTTCTGAGCGTCGCTTGGGATAAGTCCTGGTATATTTGAATATTATGTTCCTCAAATTTGATTGGGGACTTCCCTCTCAGGTTTTTCCATAATTGGTTTTTATCTTCCCAACTTTCGAACCTTATTATGATGTTTTTAGGATTGTCTTGAGGGATTTCTCTAGGCCTCCTAATCCTGTGGGCTCATTCTATTTTTAATGGGGAGGTTATTTGTCTATCCAATATGGGACTACAGATTTTTCGGATAATTTCTGGAAGGTTTTCTGACTGGGAGGAGTCGGGTACTCCGCGTATCCTAATATTTTTCCGTCTGTCTCTGTTTTCCTGGTCTTCTGCTTTATACGCTTGTTCCCTTTGCTCTTTTTTTATTTCCAAAATGTCCTCTTCTAATTTTCTGATAGTGTTAAAATTATAGTCTGTTTTTTTTTCAACTTCCTCTATTCTTTCCAGCATAGATCCCATATTTTTCTCCATTCTCTTCATTTGTGTTGTTAACGCTTTTTCTAAAGAAGCAAACATTTCCTGCATGTCAGTCTTTGTTGGTAGTGCCGATCCTAATATTTGTTCTTCTGTATCCTGTATTATGTCTGTCTCGTGCTCTATCGCTGTCTCTGATAGAGTGTCGGGGTTTGCTGAAGTGTTTGGGTTAGTTGAAGTACGTTTTTTATCTTTTCCTTTTTTTTCTCCCTCTCCCTCTCATTCGTCCCCTGTGTTACATATTTGCTCATTGGCCCCGGGCTTTGGCTCAGACGGGGGGTCGAGGCAGCTCCCCTCCTGGCACCTCTTGCCCTAGTACTCATCTCTATAGATTTCTCTATTAACCACTTGCCCACCGGGCCTGTTTTTCAGATTCGGTATTTACGAGAATAAAACAGTTTTTTTTTATAGAAAATTACTTAAACCCCCCAAACATTATATATTTTTTTTTCTAACACCCTAGAGAATAAAATGGCAGTCATTGCAATACTTTTTGTCACACCGTATTTGCGCAGCGGTCTTACAAGCGCACTTTTTTGAAAAAAAATCACTTTTTTGAATAAAAAAATAAGACAACAATAAATTTGGCCCAATTTTTTTATATATTGTGAAAGAATGTTACACCGAGTAAAATGATACCCAACATGTCACGCTTAAAAATTGTGCCCGCTCGTGGCATGGCGTCAAACTTTTACCCTTAAAAATCTCGATAGGCAACGTTTAAAAAATTCTACAGGTTGCATTTTTTGAGATACAGAGGAGGTCTAGGGCTAGAATTATTTCTCTCGCTCTAACGATCGCGGCGATACCTCACTTGTGTGGTTCGAACACCGTTTTCATATGCAGGCGCTACTCGCGTATGCGTTCGCTTCTGTGCGCGAGCTCATCGGGATGGGGCGTTTATCAATTATCACTTTTATTCCTATTACAAGGAATGTAAACATCCCTTGTAATAGAAAAAAGCATGACAGGTCCTCTTAAATATGATATCTGGGGTCAAAAAGACTTCAGATCTCATATTTAGGCTTAAATGCAAAAAAAGAAAAAAAAAATGTAATTTTTCACATTTTAGAAAAAAAAAAATGTTTCTTTAAGACGCTGGGCGGGACTGACGTTTTGACATCACTTCCGCCCAGCAGAGCTCTGGGGAACGGGTGGGGGCGATTTTTTCCCTCACTCGTATCCCCGCTGAGGAGCCGAACGGACCCGATCGTCTCCACCGCTACCTACGGCTCCGGTAAGCGGCGGAGGGCGAGGGAGAGCGGCGGGAGGGGGGGGCCCCTCTCCCGCCATCGATAACGGCAATCTCGCGGTGAATCCGCCGCGGAGACCGCCATTATCGTGTACAGGACTGCCCATGGAAAAGATGGATATCTCGGTTGTGGCAGCAGCTGCTGCCGTTACCGAGATATCCATCTTTAAAATCATGACGTCTTTTTGACATGACGCCGTGGGCAAGTGGTTAAAGGTTTAATAAGTTTAAAAATGACAATCTCCCCTTACGGGAGGTTTTTTCACCATAAGGATGAGTTCTTTAGGGTTAGAGGGACTTAGGTGATTTTTTTTGTTGGTGATTTTGAGGTACTTAGATGTACTTGAGTGTATGTAGTTTAACCACACTTAAGGGTACAGGTTTTTAGAAGAGGGAGAGAGGGCTAATATAGTACAGAGTAGTGTTATTGTTACTATATATTGTGTTTTTTTTTTTTTTTCCCGCAGCTTTCCCCTTTCATCCGTTCCTTTCTTTACGACCTGCCAATATCAGCTTTAACAGCAGTGGTCAGCAGAATCACTATGTGATAGTGGCGCTATTGTAATCCCCCAGGAAGAAGGAAGAACGCAATGCCCCCTCCAATTTAACAGCCACAGCACACAGATGGTTTACATATAGTTAACCAGTTCTTTCCTCTTATTTTGCCACCTGCTGCACCAATATCACCAACTTCACTTATTACACTTTTTTCATTTTCTACTCGTGCTTTACATGTCACAATAATTCAGCAAAAGATGATGCAGATGGTGTTTTACTTACTGTCGGCTTACTGTCTGCAATATCGATATCGGTCTTACAGGGCCCTAAGCCCATGTCCTGGTCCGGAGTCTTGGGTCTGAAGTTCTTTGTTTTTTGTACTTACGGTTTTGCTGATTTACTGTGGCTTTGATGGTTGTGCGGTGTTTTGTGGTGATATGTACAAGGCTGCTGATATGTACAGGGCTGCTCGTGACTGATCCGTTCACAAACGTCCCACCAGTTTGCAGTGTGGCTTGCCCCCAACTTGCGTCACTCACATTGCGCTGGAGAGCTGCTGTCAGGTATCCCGGGACCCCTCACTGCCACTGGCGGCTCCCCTGTCACCCCAGCTCGCTGTGTAATTCTCCACAATCGAGCCGGCGCTGCAGCCGCCAGAGACGCCGCGCGCGTGGCCACGTGACCAGAAGCAGGGACGGGCTCTATGGAGACGAACACCGCGAGGACGATAAGGTAAGTTTAAACTCGTTCCTCAGCTCGATTCAGCCGTGGAGGAAGCGGAGGGGTTGCCCTCAGCAGGAGAGCGGGGTTGGCGAGGTTGTCGGCCAGAGGACGGGTAATCGCTCAACCATCGCAGCGCTGTGGGACCAGCTGGAGCTCACAACCTAGCCGCCTCGACGTGAGGACCGCGCCATCCTAGACTCCTCCTCCAACCAAGCCTCTTCATTTCATTGTGAGCTGCTGCTGTCTTCTCCTCCGGATCCGTTTCCCTATTGTGTCAGCCAGTCTGCCAGTGTAACAGAGGCCGCAGAGCAGATGGGAAAAAAGGCAGGTGGTCAGTAAAGGAATACTGTAGGTAGGTCAGTGTAGTGGTCAGTATAGGAGTTAGATAGGTCAGAGTAGTGGTAGGTCAGTGACTCAGTGTAGTGGAGAGTATAGAAATCAGATAGGTTAGTGTAGGAGTCAGGTAGGGCAGTGAAGGAATCGAGTCGTGTATTGGACAGGTAAGTCAGTGACTCTGTGTAGTGGCCAGTATAGGAGTCAGGTAGGTTAGCGTAGTGGTCAGTGTAGGAATCAGGCTGGTCAGTACTATTGTAGCAAGGAACTTGGGGAGTGCTAAAAGTCCACAGGTTAGGGAGCGCAATTTACGTGCCTTATGTGACATCCCACACTATGCCACTGGTCATGGCATCAAAAAGAAAGGGCTTTCCACACAGCAGAAGACCGGGGGAGTAAGATACAGCCCTGAGTACAGTACGTTTTTACAGTGTGTATGGGTATATGGCTCAGCTGTTTCTTTGAGAGCAGAGGTATCCAAACTGTGGCCCTTTGCTTGTTTTTTTTTACGGCCCTTGGGCATTTTTTCTTCCACTATCGGCAACAGTGGTGCGTAGTTCCTGCTACTAACACAGACATGGGGCACTAGTCTATTTTCTATTTTCATTATGATACCAATGATGGGGCACTATTCCTCACCATGATACCAATAATGGGGCATAATGCCTCCCCATGACACCAATGATGGGACATTATTCCTCCCACTAATACCAATGATGGGACATTATTCCTCCCACTGACACCAATGATGGGACATTATTCCTCCCACTGACACCAATGATAGGACATTATTCCCCCCCCCCCACTGACACCAATGATGGGACATAATTCCTCTCACTGACACCAATGATGGGGGCACTATTCCTCCCACTGATACCAATGATGGGGCACTATTCCTCCCACTGATACCAATGATGGGACACTATTCCTCCCACTGATACCAATGATGGGACATTATTCCTCCCACTGACACCAATGATGGGGCACTATTCCTCCCACTGACACCAATGATGGGGCACTATTCCTCCCACTGACACCAATGATGGGGCACTATTCCTCCCACTGACACCAATGATGGGGCACTATTCCTCCCACTGACACCAATGATGGGACACTATTCCTTCCACTTACACCAATGATGGGACATTATTCCTCCCACTGACACCAATGATGGGGCACCGTTTCTCACATTGATGGGGCACTATTACTGTATACCACCACAGTGACACTGTCAGACTGATATTTTTCTGGATAACCATACAAGTGATGGGCTCTGTGCATCAGAGAAAGTCCTTTGGCGCTTATTTAGGCAAGTTGTCAGACAGTCTGAATTTGTACTGTGTCCAATGGCCCTCTACTGGCTCAGAATGCCTTTCCAGCTGCAGAGACTTACTTCTGTGGTGAGCACTGCATAATTGTGAAGTAGGAATAACCTGCCCAGGGTTATCACTGGAGATTGCAGCCACCACAACAGGGATGAGAAAAAGTTCCATGTCCGGGAAAACAGTAAGCTATGCTTTCTGGACAAGATCTTTAGTTGAAGGGCTCTGAAGTAGAACTGGTCAAAGAAATGCCTTGAGAAATGAGACCATCCAGATTCCAGGTCCCAACATCCTGGATCCATAATGGGGCCTCTCTCTCTCTCTTCCTTCTTTTCACCCCTTCCCTTCTCGCCCTTTCCCTTCCTCTCCCTTACTTCCTCTGCCTGGGTTGCTCTCCTACCGTGAGAATGTCATTGGGAGTAAGCCCTGGTTCACACTGGGCTGCGGGAGTGAAATCGCGCAATTTCACTCCCGCTGGCAGTCCCGATTTCGGTGCGATTTAGGAGACATCTGTGCAGGGTTTTGCACAGATGTCAATGTAAATCACGTCCTGAAATCGCAAAAAGTAGTACAGGAACTACTTTTTGAAATCGGTGCAGCGCCGCAGATGCAGCGTTGCACCGATTAGGACGGTGTCATTAAAAAGGAAAAACTAAAGCGCTAGCCAACAGTGAATAAACCCAATATGAGAAAAAAATATATAAACTAATTACATGCAGCTCAAATCTAGTATGTGCTAACAACAAAAATAGGATATAAAAGTGTAATGATGAGCGCAAACTTAACTAAACTAAATAATGAATCCCAAACAAACAAGTGAGCATCACTATAGAAATAGTGATAATAATAAAATAAAATGAATAATCCAAATATGTGCAATACAGTGCAGCAGCAAATGTCCCAAATTAGTGAAATCCAGTGGGGAGACAAATGTAAATCAATCAGTGACAAGGCTTCTATCCATGTAAACAACGAAATCATCCAGATGAGGCTTCACAGATGAACGTGCTCACAGAGCGCTTACCTTCCACAAGGAAGAAAGGGGCATCGAACACATGCAATGATGATCCTGTAGGCAGCCGTCTCTGATGCAATCCTTAAGCCAGTCTCAGCCACATTCGACGTCCGGTCAAAAATGTAACGGATGTTCCAAAGAAAAAATGAAGCTCACATGGTGAAGTACGTAAACTTAAAAATGGTTTAATAAAGTAAACACACTTACAGAAAGAGAAACGAATAAAAACACCAAAACAATGGCACTTCCGGTCGGACGGTCAGGGTGTCACGTCACTTCCGGTTGACCTTACGCGTTGCGTCACGTGACTTCATCAGAGGTTACCTCTGATGAAGTCACGTGACGTGACGCAACGCGTAAGGTCAACCGGAAGTCACGTGACACCCTGACCGTCCGACCGGAAGTGTCATTGTTTTGGTGTTTTTATTCGTTTCTCTTTCTGTAAGTGTGTTTACCTTATTAAACCATTTTTAAGTTTACATACTTCACCATGTGAGCTTCATTTTTTCTTTGGAACATCCGTTACATTTTCGACCGGACGTCGAATGTGGCTGAGACTGGCTTAAGGATTGCATCAGAGACGGCTGCCTACAGGATCATCATTGCATGTGTTCGATGCCCCTTTCTTCCTTGTGGAAGGTAAGCGCTCTGTGAGCACGTTCATCTGTGAAGCCTCATCTGGATGATTTTGTTGTTTACATGGATAGAAGCCTTGTCACTGATTGATTTACGTTTGTCTCCCCACTGGAATTCACTAATTTGGGACATTTGCTGCTGCACTGTATTGCACATATTTGGATTATTCATTTTATTTTATTATTATCACTATTTCTATAGCGATGCTCACTTGTTTGTTTGGGATTGATTATTTAGTTTAGTTTAAGTTTGCGCTCATCATTACACTTTTATAGGACGGTGTCATTGCCGGCAATTGCCGCCGATTTGAGATGCGATTTCACATGTGAAATCGCATCTCAAATCGAACTAAATCGTACCCAGTGTGAACCTGGGCTTATAGGTAGATGGGTAGTAATGGGTAGATGCTGGATAGGTGCACCTCCTTCGGGCTTCAAGCTTTGGGGAAGTGAGTGTGGTAATTAATTAATAGCTGTGCTGCAAAGTGTCCCTGGAATTTTTTTTTCAAATGTTGGCAACTATGTACAGTATCTCCTGCGATTCTTCTCCTAAGAAAAAATCTCCATGAAAGTTTGTACTACTACTATCCACCCTAGGAAACGTCTCCCAGAAAAATTCATCTCACTCACCTCCTCCCTTCCTCTGGCCAGCCGACAGGAGCTACAGTGAGCTCCGCCTCCCAGGTCTCACAGCACACTGCACTGCTGATTGGAGGGGGAGGCTGAGTCAGAGATAACAAGGACCCGCACAACACGAGACAGGAGGGAAGGGAGGGGGGGGGACAGAAAGGAGCATTGAATCCCAAACGCACACCGCAGCAGGCACACAGTGTATTCATTACAATGCCACCACTGCTGCGGTTTCACACTGAAAGGTGTGCTGATGGTCCCACCTGTCTGGATGGTTTGCCCCTGTTCTGGGCTGAATCATGTGCCCGGGTCACAGGCAGTACAAAACCCGGGCACATGATTCCAGAACATTACTATATGGGGGAATCTCGTACAGGTGGCAACCCTAATCGGTGGCCCTTGAGCCGGGGGTTGTACGAGAAAGCCTTCCCACTGCACGTCAGGCTCATCTGGCAGGTACGTAACAATGTCCATCTCTTTTTAATCTATTTTAACTTATTGTATTTCATACCACTTCCCCCTGGTTTCTTTTTTTCATTATACTGTAGTTTTCTTTTTTAGTTTCCTTCGCTTTCCCTTTGCAATCCCACACCTTTTTTTTTCCACTGACATTCTACACATCTCTCTATTTCATTTTACTCAATCTCCATTCCATCTTATATTCACTTTAGTATTTATCACATACCCATCATTGCATTGTTTTCCACACACTCTCATCCATCTAATCCTGTCATCACATTCACTGTTCACTCATTTTTAAGTGTTATTGTTTTTTTCTATTTTTCACGTGGCTCATATTCTCACCATCACATCCTCCATCACAATTTTTTTCCAACACTCACATTCACTTCCCCATATTTTTTTTTTTTTGTAGTTAAGTACAAACTTCTTTGGTTACAATTTTTTTATTATTACACACTTATTAGTGTTGGGTGCCTGTTTTTGGACCTCGTGTTCCATGGTTCCGCCCCCCTCCATCCTCCTCCTCTCCTCCCCCTCCTATCGCTCTGTGCGGGGTCAGGAGTGTGACCACTAAAAGGCCTGTAGGATGTCCGTTTACCTGCAGCCGGTCTTTTCTTTGACCCCCTTTTCACATGGGTTCTCCAGGGTGCTTGCCATGGTGACAGGGTCTGTGGCCGGCCTGTAGCTTCAACACATGATGCAGTTACTGGTAAATATACTCACTTACCGTATCAATTGGGGTGTGCAGAACATATATTCTACAATCAGTATCGCTTTCCCTTTGCTAGGAGTCCGTTCATCTGCCCAGTCTTTATCAGGCAGGCCTTCCCTTGCTGCAACTTGCTCAAACATTGCTAGGTATGCTTCCATGTTGTCTGAGGCTGTCATCTTTTGCAGGGTCCACTGCCCTGCCTTCTAGGGGTCACTCTTTAAAGCGGGATCACCTTTCATTATTTCAGCCTGCTGGGTCACCGCCTTTTGCAGTCCTGCTAGATGTTCAACAAATAAGCGGTTTGTCTCCGGTTGCACAGCGACTGCCTGGGCATTAGCCATTGCTAATTGTTTACTTAGCTCCTTCATGGCTTGTTCTAAAGACTTCATAGCCTGTACAGCTTTCACCCAGGACATAGGATTGGCCTGTACCCCTCAAATTGCTTGCATTCTCCACCAATTTATAGGGGATCAGGGGGTGAACAGCCAGCTCAGAGTCCAGTAAAACAAAAATGGCTTTATTCAGCAAAATGTCAAAACAAAATAGAAGAAACGACAGTCAGGTCTTGCAATAAATAGGTGAAAATATGTAAAACGTTCACAGCTCTAACCAGAGCAACAGTCTTTTATGAAGTATAGCTCATCCAGCAGGCCACAATCCAACAATGGATCCTCTGACACAGCGTGCTGCAGTGTCTCTCTGTTTAAACACACAACTCTTCACTGACACATTCAGCCCAGCTGGCGATAAGCAGGATTGAAGAGGAAGTACCTGCCCTCTTCAATTAACGCCTTCTTAACCCTGCCCTAGGCTGACTCCCTACAAAGCATATACAAGGTAATACTGACATATAATCACACACATAGGTTGAACTTGATGGGCTTGTGTCTTTTTTCAACCTCACCTAGTATGTATAATTTAGTTACCATCAAGTTTAGCCATTTAATTAATTTAACAAACTCAATTACCTGAAGGAACCAAAAGCAACTTTATCTCCATCCACCATAAGATATTTGTGTGAGATTGAGCCGCTGACCTTCCCAGAAGGCAGGTAGAATCCTACACCTGTGACATACCTGACACGTAGGTTCTGCAGAGATAGGGAAAAAATATTAAACCAATAATGTTTTTACAACTGCGTAAACATTCACATTACTTTGATGCTTTTATATCCTTTCTAAGAATAATTCAACAGCATATGCAAGGAATACTTTTTAGGTTCTGTTCTGCCTTGCTTCCCACACTGTCAAGCCCTCTGCCCCTCTCTGGAGAACAGAAGGCTGCTTGGCAGTAACACTTACTCCTCAAATCTGCCTTAAGGGAAACTAAGGGCACAGTAAACTGCAAGTGCTCATCAACTTGCTTTGACAAGCAAGGCTATAACTGATACAAGATCCCTTGTTGGGATACTGTTGCAGTTAACAGAGGTCATGAAGGAAGTAGTGATCTGGCTGACTTTTGTCAACAGTGCAACTATCCAAACAGTTGTTCAGGGACTTCAGGTAAAAAAATACAGTTTTGTGGGATGTAAGGCCACAACCTTACATCCCAACAGCATTCAATTTGAACTGATAAGAGTATCCTCCTACCTGTCACCCAGCCACCAAGCACCAAGATTCAGATAACACAAACAGGAACCTGCTCCACCTTTTATAAAAGGTTTAAGGTAAGCACTTCATGGACAGTACTGGCTATCCCAACCATCTTAAAAGCCCCTCTTATCTCCTAGGCAACCATAACTATCTAAACACCCATCTCCAACCACCTGGAAAATGCTCAATCTCTCCAATCAATCACAATTAACAAGTTAAAAAAAATCCTATTCTAAAACATAAATTTGGAGGACTGGGAAACCTGTGCAAGAAGAAATAATTTATTCCAGGATTTCCAGGGGCCGCTGAAGATCAACACCTTTATCCTTAGTGAAAGTCTTCCTAAGCCTACTTCTAGAGTGACCAGTAGATAATCCTGTTTTTATATACATTTAATTAATTGGGTTCTCTACTATCACATACTCCAAAATGAGAACCCAGGAGTCATCATTGGTAATGTTGTGCCACTTTGACAATAAAAAGGAAAATAATCTTTAAAAAAATTCTAGTTAAGAAGATTTCCAGTTCATCTTCTATGGTGCCACTGCCCACTCTTTAAAGAAGATAGGCTTTGAAACCTCTGCTGAATGTTTTCAGGAATTGTGTTGCAAGTACAGTATAGATGGGATTCCCCTTTGCTCTCATTGCCTCCAAAAATGGGAAGACAGAAATTTTCCAGTTCATGGTCAACCTACCACCAAACTACAGCTTCTGTGAAAGACTGGATCTCCCAACATCTGCACTGCCAGGCTGACACACTCTAAGTAATGAAAGGCAACTCCTGCAAAAATGTTACACAAAAGAAAACAGAGACAAGTGCCTAACAATGGCTCTGCTTGAGGAACTAAACTACATCTGTCCTTATCCCTTACAATAACAAGAATTACCATAATATCAAATTTACCACAGTAGTGAAACTGATGTTTTGAAAAGAGGTCTCTACCACTGTAATCTCTCAGACTCCTAAATAGGTTATCTATATGTTATATAACCTAGACCAGGGACCCTTAAACTACGGCCCTCCAGCTGTTGCGGAGCTGCACATCCCATGAGGCTTTGTAACACACTGACATTCACAGACATGACTAGGCATGATGGAAATTGTAGTTCCTGAACAACTGGAGGGCCATAGTTTGAAGACCCCTGACCTAGACTGTCAAAGGCTCATCAGCTCATCAGCCAAACTACATACAATACTACAAGCATTAACACAGATGAAGATTACTATAGTATGCTTCTGAAAAAATGATATCCCTCCCAAATCTGTCTCCTAGACTTCAGAAAAAATAACATTTAATACATAAACCTATAAAGGCTATGATAGTGGTAGTCTTGACTCCTTGATTGAGGAGGTGTAAACTAGAGACCGCCAAACTCTTCTCTGCGACAGACCACCTACTATGGATAGCAGGGAGGATTTAGGTCTAGCTTTTTTGACCACCATCTCAAGCCAACATTGGGCCATTAAATGTATTATCAAAAAACATTGGCCGGTAATAAAGACAACATCAGCCAACCCCAGGGTCCTTTTCAGGGGTGCTTCGAATCTTAGCCATTCAATAGCACCAAATGTCCAAGATCCGCCTTCACGTCAAGTTTTCTTTGGAGATCTCAAAGGCCCATGTAGGAAGTGCAGGGTTTGCAAAACAAATGCACTTCAGGGTAGAAGATTCACAGAGTTTACCTCCACTGGCACAGGTATAACATACCCATTTAAATTATTCATAACGTGCAGTCCCAAATGTGTGGTGTACCTTTTGAGGTGCCCATGTGGGTTGGAGTATATTGGACACACTGTTTGAAAACTCCAAGTTAGATTGGGGGAGCACATCACTAACATTACAGCTGGTTTCGATAAACATAATGTGTCCAAACACTATGACCTCAAGCACAACAGAGATCCTAAGGGCATGGTTTTCATGGCCCTGGAAAAATATGTGCCCAACTGATGTGGTGGTAATGGTAAAAGAACCATATCTAGATCTGAAACTAACTGGATCCATAGGCTTGGTTGCCATGTTCCAGGAGGCTTAAATGTGGAGTGGGACATCAACTGTTTTATCAATAATAGTTTATGTCCCACTCCTGTACTGATGTATCCCTCTTCGATCTTTTTCTTTTTAATATTGGTCCACAGAACTATTTAAAATAATTTCATTATTAATTTTATTCAACCACCTAAGTATGTGGGGAACCATTTAGTTTATATTTTATGGTCTCTCATGCATAAATGGTAATTATCTATATGACTGTGGTTTTCCATTTAGTTATGGCCTTAAGGATTATGCAGGAGACCATTTGGTTTATATTTTCTTACTTGTAAACAGTAATTATATTTCCTGACGCATTCATGGCAGCACACACTGGGTTGTGACTCCGCCCCCACAACCTGACAGGATTGGTTAGTTATAAATTTGAAGGGGAGACGCCCCGCACCATTCTCTTTTTTTATCCTCACCTGACAGATTGGATGAACAAGCAAAAAGCATGCCTCTTACCGCAAATCGCCCCAGCAGGTTCAGCCTCTCCTGTTTGGAAGTCCCTCCTGTACAGACCAGGTTCTGGTGGTCTCAGGGGCTCTGGAATTATACTGGCATCTGTAACAAGCTTTAAAGAAGCTTCAAATCTCGCAGTGGCCCCCACTTTCGCTCTGTCTTTCCTTCCAGTGCAGTGTGTGCTTCCACAAACGTATTTGTATCAATACATTTACCACCTAAGGTTAGTCCGTTTTGTACCTTTGTCTGCCTATTGTTTTTTTCTCAGCTCTGCTGAGCCCTGTGTTTCCTCTGACACCCCATACTCTCGGGGTCACCGCTGCATACCCCTTGGCGCTCTGCACATGCGCGCAGCTCAGTGATGACGCCGCCTGTCTCCTCTGCCCTCTTCCAAAATGGCACCGGGCATGCGCGCGTCATAAAAAAAAAAAAAAAAGAAACAGTCCTATTGCTCTGTTCTACTCAGAGTGAAGATTGCATCAGGTGTGTGCAGGCATGTCCCAGATCAGCCTGGGCTAATTGATTACACACACACAAAAAAAATGAACATATAGGATAGAAGATATAATACATTTATATATTAATTTATAACGTACCATAGGAGAAAGTATATCCATAATTAAACGATTAATATGATCCAAAAAAAAAAAAAGATAGATATATGTATATAAAATGATTATATTAATTTAATAAATAGAAATGTTGGGGGGGAACATATTGTAATGTTTTCCCTTCTCTCTTTTTTTTCCCCACCTTTTCGGGCTGTCTCTCTGCTATCCTCATGGGGGCCACTGCCCTCGCAGACCACCATCAGCTGACCAGGTATAGAGGCCGTCCAGAAGGTGGTAAGTAGAGGGGAGACAAAGAGAGCCTGGCCACTGACGCTGCAGTTTTGGTAGCCCTATCGGGTCAAGAGACGCAAGTTTGCAGCACAAAGGGAGATTCTAGCCATGCTTCCGGCAGAAGGCGCAAGAAGTCGCTCAAGGTTACCCTCTTGATTTCTTCAATCAAGGCATAGCCGCTCGCGTCACAGCCACTCCCGTCATAGTCGGTCCCACCGCAGACGATTACCTTCATCCCAGACAGAGCTATCTTACCCGCACCACGGCAAATGTTTGCCAAATATGCGGGGCGCCAGCCTTGCCAGGGGAATTGGCCTGCCGCTCGTGCTTCATTGAAGTAACCAAGGATTCAGAGGCCAGAGTAGATACTGAGCTCCTAGGAGAATCGCCACAGGGATCATATGTGGGCGATCCTTCCCCAAGCACATCGCCCGGCCGTTACGCCAGGCTGCAGTAACCCTCTCTAAGAATGAGGAGTGTGAGCAGGCGTCGGACTGTATCTTTTTAGTTGAACCATTTGCCCATTCAGTCAAGGAAGCGATCGGCTGGGAGGAGGTTATGGCAGAACTTCTGAAGGTTCAGAAATATTTCCTGGTGCTGAAAAGGGGGTCCTGAATCATTTCCCTTCATCAAAGAGCTGGAAAACCTCATAAAGGATAAGTGGGGGGATCGCATAAGTGGCCCAGTATGAGCAACAAGTTTGCAGATTGTACCCCTTGTGGGAGTCTAAGATCAATTCTTTTGATCAATGCAACTACGGTCGATTCATCTTTAATGCGACTCGCTAGAGACGTTTCTCTACCGGTTGAAGATGCAGTTACCTTCCGGGACGCTCTTGATTGTAAAATCAATATAGAACTGAAAAAAGCCTGCTCCACGACACGCCGGCAATCACCATGGCGGCAGTCGCTAAAACTATCGCTGCATGGGCGGCTAATGTTGAGAATTCCATTCTAGAAGGAGCCGACCAGGGGAAGATATTCTTCTCCCTGCAGGAAAATTAAGTTGGCTTACAGCTCCTGAGGGGGCGACTTCATGGCTGGGAAGAGCCTTATGGCTGAGACCCTGGATAGCGAAGGCAGCGTCAAAATCAACTGGGGCAAAATTCCATATGGCGGCTCAAGTTTATTCGGCACAAAGATGGACTCGGCCATCTCCAAGGTTACCGGGGGAAAGTCCGGGCTGATTCCCTCCGATAGGAAACCAGAGCCCCAGAAGGGCCCCGCTTACAGGCGTGATCTTCCTGTCAAATACAGGGATGTTAGATCCTACCGCCCCAGCAGGGAATTTAGGAGGGACTGGAAGACTCGACCCTCCTTCATGTAGATACAGTAAGACAATCACAGCTGGGGAACAGCAGAAGTCCTTTTTGAGGGTCCGTCTGCCCACCCAGCTCAGGTGAGAACCAGACTCAAGAGATTCGCTTGGATATGGGCAACTCGTATAACAGATCCATGGACACTATCCTCTATCAAGACCGGTCACAATTGGAATTCATGGGCACATTGCCAGGGAACACATTCCAGCCTACCAAGTACTTCCGCACCAGAAAGGGAGGGGGTTTTATTCCCCTTTATTTCTGGTATAAAAAAAAAAAAAAAAACGGGGATCTACGTCCAGTCTTGGACCTAAAGAAGTTCAACAGACTATCAAAATAGAGGCCCTCAGATTGGAAAAGCCTTCAGTCCATTTTGTTGTCAGTGGACGTGTGAGACTGGATGCTATTTTTCGGACGTTTACCTTCACATCCCAGTTCATCTTAACTTCCAGAGGTCCCTTCGGTTCTCAATCGATCAATCCCATTTCCAATTTTGGTGCCCCCCATTCGGCATCGCCTCAGCACCCAGAGCATTCGGCAAGTTAGGGTGTTCCTAGGGGCAGAATAAAATACCAGGTTGTACCGAGTGCAACTCCCTCGAGAGGCTGAAGCCCTTGCTCCAGAAGATACAGAATCTGCTATCATCCAGACGTCTAACTGTCAGAGCCTGCCTCAGTACCCTGGGGTCCATGTCAGCATCCATACCCTTGATACAGTGGCTCCTGTGGCACATGCGAGTCTTACAGAACTCCTTTCTCAGGCAGTGGAATAGAACATCAATACTCCAAACCATTCACATCCCGAACTGGGTAAAGCAATTAGTATGGTGGTGGACGCACCCGTCCAACCTCAGGGAGTCTATTCCAAAAGTTCCCCCAAGTCCAGAAGTAGTAACATCGGGCGCCAGCCAGGGGTGATGGGGTCCATACTATCTAGACTGAGTAGCCCAAAGACAGTGGCACTTTCGGGCTCAGGGCATAGTGTCAAATATTTTAGAGCTCAGAGCAGCCTTTCAGACCCTCCTGGCCATTGCGCCTCTTCTAGAGAGGAAGAGTGTCCTGATCAGGATGGACAACAAGTAGCGGTGTCATGTATCCAGAGACAGGGGGGCATCAGGAGTCGCACGCTTCAGGAAGAAGTTCGCCCATAATGGAAGGGGCACAAGTGCACCTGTTAGATCTGTGGGGAGTATGCGTCCCAGCAACACAGAATTTGTTGGCCAACTACCTAAGCCGAGAGACACTTTCAAACAACGAATGGTCCCTGAACCAACAGGTATTCTCCATTCTTACGAAAACTTGTGGAGTACCAGAAGTCAACCTTGCGGCCACGCCAAAGAACTCCAAGTGTCAGAGGTTCCTGTCCAGAGCCCACTTTCCATTACCTGAAGGGACAAACTGCCTAGTTGTTCCATGAAGCTGCGAGCTAGGGTACATTTTTCTTCCAACTTCTCGGATTACAAGATTCCTGTCCCGACTTCGGAAGTCCTCAGCCACGGTTATTGTACTAATACCGTTCCGGCTGAGGAGGCCATGGTTTACGACCCTGCTACAACTAGGTACGCGGCCTCCAATACATCTTCCAGTAACCTGGGATCTCATACATCAGAGGCAATTCTTCCATCCAGCCCAGAGAAGCTGCATTTGCTAGCTTTGAAGCGGAGAGGGCTAGGTTAGGGGAACTAGGATACTCTCAGGAGGTAATATCAACCTTAGTACAAGCTCTAAGGAGCTCCACTGATGTCACCTATACTAGGATCTGGGAGAGGTTCGTGTCATCGCAGCAAAGAGATTGGAATCCCATCTCAAATTCTTGCATTTCTTCAGTCAGGGCTTAACAAGGGCTCGTGTACCCTGAAGGTGCAAGTATCTGCCCTTTCAGCCATGACGGGTACTAGATGGGCTCTTCATCATCCGGTCACTCTGTTCCTCGGGGCCTACGTAAGATCAGACCACCTAGGAGGCCAGCCTTTCCAACAGGGGATCTCGGTGTAGTACTCGAGGCCCTGTCCAATCCACCTTTTTCTCCATTCAACTTAGTCTCACCGGTCACCGTGGAACCTAGCTCTGAAGATGGCTTCCCGTATTGCTATCACCTCAGTTAAGAGGGCGTCGGAGATACAGCACTTATGGCTACGGAACCCCTATTTAGTGTTCTTCCCTGACAGAGTGGTTCTGAAGCCCTCAGAGCATTTTTATCCAAGGGTAACTTCCTCCTTTCATTATAACCAGGACATCGTCCTTCCGTCTTTTACTAATGAGAGGGGCGAGTCCCATGACTAGGATGTCAAGTCTACCATCTCAGGAAGATGGATTCTCTCTTGATTATCCCACACGGGAACAGACGAGGTCAGCCAGCTACCTCCCGTACCATTAACTCTTGGTTGTTAAAGCTATCAAAGAGACCTATTCCATCCAGCAACTTACGACTCCTAGAGGGCATTGGGGCTCATTCGACAGGGGCAGAGGCCACTTCTTTGGCAGCATATTGCGGGACTTCACCGGAAACCATAGGCAGAACAGCAACTTGGTCTACCCAACACATCTTCATTTCTCAGAGTGAATTCTGCTCTCCTGGCTACCGTCGACTTCGGCAGATCTGTTCTTAGAGCCAATTCCTCAGCGCTATAAAGAATAAATATTACTGTTTTCTTGCACCCTCCCGACTGGCGAGTTATTTCCCAGTGTGTGCTGCCATGAATGCGTCAGGAAAATTGTATACTCACCTTTCCGTAATTTTCCTTTCCTAAAGCATCTTCATGGCAGCACACAGATGCCCACCCTGCTGTTTTATGATGATTAATACAGAGAATGGTGCGGGGCGTCTCCCCTTCAAATTTATAGCTAACCAATCCTGTTAGGTTGTGGGGGCGGAGTCACAACCCAGTGTGTGCTGCCATGAAGATGCGTCAGGAAAGGAAAATTACGGAAAGGTGAGTATACAATTTTCCATTTTTTTATCCACATGATGACAGTGTTCCATTTTGATATGGTCCTAAGGAGAAATGTTCCTTGTTCTTTTCTGACAGAGTAACAATATGCTATTTGTCCACAAAATGTCATGACCGTTTCTCAGTTTTAAACCTATGAGTCCTTGGCTTGAGGATTAACACCCCCGGGACTCCTCCAATTAGCTCCCTGTGCTGGTCCGCTCTTGAACCAATGGAGGCCCCTTATCGGCGCCTCTGGTTGGATAAATAGCGCGTGCGCAGTTGCGTGTGCGTGCCCCTGATGTCAGTTGTGACGAAACAGTCCTAGGGCATCACGCAGTGGCAGACTGACGCATTACAGAGATTTTTTACTCTGTCCTTCCAAGGATTATTTGTTTTTATTTCTCTATTGAGAGAATGTTTTTTTGTGCCTTTGTACTTGTTTTAATAAATCCATTGGAACGTCTACCCTATGGGAAGTTTATATTTATTTTTTATTGGGCACCAATAACTCCGCACCACTGGGTGCATGTATGTCACTTCCCGGAAGCATTCTGTGGATTACATCCTGACTCTGCTTGGGAATCATGAATCGGAACCTCTTGATTCAGCACAGGCGGGAGGACTCCACAACATCCCTGCGAGAACCATATATCTACTTAGCCTGGTTGGCACCCCTGAGAAGGGCGGTCACTGGCTAGTCGATAAGCCTTGAATTTATCCTTTGGTGGCGGGTATCTTCACGTACTGGATTCCACATATTTTCCTTTTCACAATGGATATTCATTTGAACTGATTAAAGTTCTCCTTCTTGGGAATTTGCACTTGTGGACTGCATTTATCATTATTGATTGATTTTTTACTTTTGATTGATTTTTTTTTTATACTTTTTTCACATTGTTTTCACTTATTGTAATATATGGTCACATTATTTTTCCAGCGCTACACTTTTTGTATATATTACATAAACCTACATTAAGCCCATATATTAGATACTTTGTGGTGCTAGTACCTTTACTCCAAAGGCTACACATACTACATCCATAGCCATATTAACTATACAAGATATGATTCAATTTATATAGACTACCTCCATCTTGAGTAAATTATGAAAGGAAAAGTAAAAAAAATGGTTACGACAGGCTAAACAATACATACTGTAAAGGGGTTAGCTCGGTAGCGGGGGGGGGGGGTGTGACCCCCTGGATGGGTTCACTACATAATGAACTATACAGAGAGGAAGCCAAAGACAGTTGAAAACAAAGAGTTTGGTTTATTCTTCCATATTGCTGGAAACAAGTGCAAGCATCCAAACAGCATAAACAAAACAAAACATAAAATAAACCCTGGCCACTTGGGGCGTCTACCTTCACCACATAGGAACCTATCTATGGAGTCTGGCACAGCCTACTGCTGGGCAGACACTGCTGGTCATACAGCAGAGAAACAATAGTCTTTTTGATTTTTATCACACAGAAAAATCAAAAACCACCTCACCTCTTCAGAAGTCTTTCTGACTGCTCTCCTTAACTCAAAAAGCCTCAGGATGCAGCAATCAGTAGTCATCCTTTGGATAACTTATAGAGGCCTTAATTGCCTCATTCTGAACATCTGAAGTTTTCCAACGCCCTAAACCTTTCTGGCTATTTCTGCAGCCCACACCTAATGGTAATTGGTGTCAAAACAAGGCAGAAATGTATCTCCCGTCTGTGACAACACCCACAGATTTACCCGACTTCCTGTCACAATACCAAAAAAGTGGGCATACTGGTTAGCTTACAAATACTCAGAGGGCCAGATTCAGGTAGAGTTAGGCTGGAGTATCAGTGATACTCCAGCCTAACTGTCACTTTGAGCCGGCGTTTTTGTTTTCTGTAACCAGAAAACAAGAAACGCCGGGTTGAAGCTCCGATGCGATCAGCGTAACTGAGTTTCGCCATCGCATCGTTACTTCAACTTAAAAATGGCGCCGGGGGCGTTCCCGCCGATTTCCGCTCAAAAAATATGTTAATGAGCGGAAATCGGCAATTCACGAGCGAATTCCGGCGCGACGCAATGACGGTACGACGTTTTCGGAAGCGATACGCGGCGCGAAGATATACCTACATGGGGTTGGAGTATCCTATGTTAGGTATAGGCGTCGTCATCGCGTCGGGAAAAAAAAATCACGTCGCTTGCGTAAAAAGATCATGAATGGGAATGTGACGTCATTGACGTTCATTCACAGAATTTGGAGCATGCGCACGGGGATGCTTTGACACTCGACGCATGCGCAGTACGTTCGCGGCGGGATCGCGCTTAGTTTAAATACTACACGCCCCGTACCCGCCCAATTTGAATTCCGCCGGCTCATTTTCATTACGCTGCCGCAACTTTAGGAGCAAGTGCTTCGTGAATGACAGCACTTGCTGCTAAAATTTCGGCAGAGTAACGTAAATGAGAAGCGTTACTCTGGAGCAAAGATGCTCCCATCTACCTGAATCTGGCCCAAATAGTTACCAGTTAGACCTAACCCACTTATCTGTTCAAATCTGAGACAGACACCTGTCTGTATTTGAGTTTTCAAATATTTTTTGCCCACCTTTCAATTTTTTCTCCCTTCTCCTATTGTAAGAGTCCAGGGCTTACTACGCATGCACCAATGGCGCGTTGCCACAAGAGGAAATCCGCGCCCACTTATCATGCGACAAAGACGACTCAGTGCGCCAACCCTCACCTGTGCAGAAGACCTGATGGGAAAAAAAGCAGGAAAATGCCTAGGAGGCACACAGGAAGTGACCTCAACATGAAGGAAAAAGGCAGGTAAATACACAGGAGGGCACAGGAAGTAACCTCAACCTGATGTAAAAAAGCGGGAAAATGCACAGGAAGCGCACAGGAAGTGACCTCAAACTTCCCTATATAAGCCCAGATCAGACACTGCCAAATTGCTGGATTATCTTCAGATCCCCCTTGTTCCTGTGCTAGTGTGTGATCTGTCTGAACTTGTTGTGACCTGGAAACCTATTTCACTACTCTTGATTGCTGCTTGCCATTGACCTCGGATTTGTACCCTGACCATTCTACTTCTTTGCCTCTTTTGTACTCAGCTGCGAGTTTGGAAGTGATCCGGCTTGGATCTCGACCATTCTTCTTCTGATTTACCATTCTGTACTTCATTGCCAGAGCGGACTTGACCTTAGCTCGGTTTAAGGCTTGCACGGTACTCCGCACCCCTGGCACCCATGCCACTTGTTGTCCACCAAGTCTCTGTCTCCATCTCCAGAGGCTTCAAGGGAGGCCCCCCCACTACTTTATAGGAAATAAAGAGGAAAAAAAGAATGAAACTGCGCCACAGACAACTTAAATTAAATAATAAGTGATTAAATATATAGTGGCAGCCCCTGCATAGAAACCCACCTAGGTGGGAATGAGTGATTAAGGTAGAAGATAGCAGGTAATGGCGCCTACTACTAATTAAAAATTACGTGCACAAGTGTATCCAAATCAATGGTAATCCTGTGATCAGATGGTGCTAATAATACTATTCCGTGTAGTGATGTCAATTATATAAATAGAAATATATGAAATGAAAAATAAAAATAATAATAAAGATAGTACTGTGACCAATATTGGTGCTAAAAATGCTAATCCTTGTAGTGGTGCCAATTTTCCATATTACAATACATAAAAAATTGATAAAAATGTGTGCAAAATGATATATAAAAAATATAAAAATCCTAGTGGTGATAGTCCATATAATCCAATCAAAATCCAGTTTCTAGTTTACAAAAGTTAATAATTCAATAAATAAGTGCTCCTTAATAAAATTGATGTTTATAATAGTCCAAGGGCAATATTTTCAAGATTTTCTTCATATAAAATAAAGTAAAGTGACAGGTGCTTCATGCAAGTACAGCCATCAGTCGATCACTCAGTGCTCTCCCCCAAGGGTCCCGCACTCACCGGATCCAATCACCCCCACAGGGGCAACAGGCTCTTTTCTAATAAGTATCCAAGTTCCAAACTTCAAGAAGGCTGCCTGGTTTTCTCCCCTGGGATCTGTTCAGCCGTTCAACCGCTCATAGAGAGGATAAATAAAGGTGCCCAATAGCGTGATACCGTCTTACAATAAAGTTTATTTTGACAAAACAATGGGTACTCACAATTTACATGTAGTTAAAAGAGCATTGACTAAAAGTGTGCTGTGGCTCTGAAGAACGATCGCTCTACCGGTTTCGTCGTCGTGACGTCGTCTGGAGCGTGTCTTTGAGCCTACAGCACTTCCTTATTTATATTGCAGTCGACGTTGTGTCGGAAATACGGACGTTGCATCGAGAGAAACGTCTCTAACGTTACGTCGAAAAAAACTCTCTCATCCGGTCGTTCTCCATGTTGGAGATTTTTCAGACCGTAGTCCCAACACTAGAGGCTCCTGTGTTGGAATCGACGGACGTTCTGTCGGAGAAAACCCGCGTTCCTACGTCGAGAAAAATCCCCTCTTTTGAGTGTCCTCCATATTGGAGACTTTTGCAGACCGAAGTCCTGACGCTAGAGGCTCTATATTTAAATGGGAATGTTTTGCTTTCAGATCGCTAGAAGTCCCGCACATTTGATTGAAATAAATATACTATAAACATACAGATATGTGGTTATTTAGCTGATATCCAAGCTAATCCAATGTAATATTGATATTATAATTGAACATACAGGAGTTTGTAAAATCAATAAATGAATAGATAAATACAGTGCAGATGTATAAACGAGCGTTATTAAAACCTTAGTAGAATTAATAAAATTTATATTGTAGATTAAAATAGGTGTATCTGAGGAAGTTTTTAGGAGATGTTGTTAAAAGGAGTTAATATATATATATGTCAATTAAAATAATTAAAATAATAATGATAATAATATACATGTGTTAATATGCAATTTAGTATATAAAATATTATATTATATTGGAATGTTAAAAATTGGTTAAAAAACAATTTAGATCTACGTCAATGTTCATACCAGATGGTTGGAGGGTATCTAACGTGTAGATCCACCGGGTTTCATTTTGGGATACTTTTATAGTTTTGTTCTCCCCCCTCCAATGTTCCTTTATTCTATCTATACCATAAAAAGTCATACATCCCGGATCTTTGTGATGGTAATCTCTAAAATGTCTAGACACACTATGTTTGTGGAACCCTTTTTTAATGTTAGCTATGTGTTCTCTAATCCTGATGTGTAGTTCTCTTGTTGTTCTTCCTACATATTGCTTTTGACATGGGCATTCCAGAACATACGTAACATGTGTGCTATTGCATGTTATCAGTTCTCTTATTTTGTGTGTGGTTCCATTGGTTATAGATGTGAACTCAGTTTTTTTCTTGTTGGTCTTTTTGCTGACTCGGCAAGGTAGGCATTTTCCACATTTGTGAAAACCTTTGAGGTTTTTGAAAATTTGAATCTGTTTTGGGGGGTCAATAGCATTATGGACTAGTCTATTCCTTAAATTGGGGGCTCTACGATATATGAAACTCGGTTTGTTCGGTAGTAGATGTTTCAGGCTTTTGTCAGATTGCAGAATGGGCCAGTATTTTTTGAATATTTTTTCCACGTCTCTATGTTGTATGTTATATCCAGTCAGGAAGGCTACTTCTGAGGTTTTTCTACTCTCTTTCTTCCTTTGTGTTCCTACTATGATGTTATCTCTGTTCATTTCTTTCACATTATTTTTCAGAATCTCCAATTGTCTACGTTGGTAACCCTTCTCCACGAACTTGTTAATAATCTGTGTAGCTTGTAGTTCAAAATCATCCTCATTGCTACAGTTTCTGAATATTCTCATGAGCTGTCCTTTTGGGATATTTTGAATCCATTGTTTGTGATGACAGCTTGTTACTGGAATGTAGCTATTCCTGTCTGTCTTTTTGAAAAAAGTTCTAGTGTGGATTCTATTTTCTGCTTTAAATAGTTGTAGGTCCAGATAATCAATGGATTCTAGGTTCCAGATGCCTGAAAAAGTGATCCCATATATGTTCTGGTTAATCTCATCAAAAAAAATTTGTAACTCCATTTCCGTGCCGCCCCATACCATTAGTATGTCATCTATATACCTTCTGTAAAATTTCAAAGGTGGTCTTGTTACTCCTTGGATCTGTTCTGCCTCCCAATGGTTTAAAAAGATATTAGCTACACTGGGGGCATATTTGGCCCCCATGGCTACTCCTTTGGTCTGAACAAAAATGTTTCCTTTGTTCCAAAAATAATTGTGGCTCATAGCTAATGTTAGCCCCTCCAAAATATAATTTATTTGCTCCTGCTTCAACTTTGAGTCTTTATGTAGGGCCCATTTTACCCCTTTAATGCCGTCTTCCTGTACTATATTTGTATATAACGAGTTGACATCTATGGTGACTAGGAGGTCCGTGGGTTCTATCTCCAAATCCACAAGTTCCATTATGAGTTGTCTACTGTCCTTGAGATATGATGGTCCTTCCTTCACTAATGGCTGTAGGAATCCATCAATGTAGGCTCCGAGTCTTGAGAAAAGGGAATCAATTCCACTTATAATCGGTCTTCCCGGTGGATTGGATTGATTCTTATGTACTTTTGGGACATAATAGATGATAGGTGTTTTTGCCGTTTCTGGGGTCAAATATTTGGCTTCTTTTTTTGTAAGGATGCCTAGCTTTTTGCCCTTTTCTACATATGTATGTAGTTTCTTATTGTATTCCTTTTTGGGATTTGACTTCAATTTTTTATAAGTGTCTGAAATATTGAGTAATTTTGTCATTTCAGCTTCATAGTCTGTTTTTCTGAGGATGACTAGGCCCCCCCCTTTGTCCGCGGGTCGGATGACTATGTTTTTCTTCTTTTCAAGGTCCCTAATTGTTTTCCATATTTTGTTGCGTTTTGATTTATTTATCTTTAAATTTCTTATATCCTCCTCTACCATTTTCCTAAATACCGTCAAGCTCTCATTTTGCTGGTTTTTGGGGTTAAACGTTGAATTGTTTCTTAAATTAGAATGTTGGTACTGGGTAATGTTTTCATCTTGTTTGTTTTTCTTATTTGCAAAGAATTTTTTAATATTCAACTTCCGCACAAATTTGTGCAGATCTATATAGGCTTCAAATTTATCTAATTCTTTGTCAGGTGCATATTTGAGTCCTAAAGAGGATACGTAAACGAGGCAAACGAGGGGGGTGTAAGAAAAAGAAGGAGAGAATATTAGGAGGAGGAATTTTTAACCTAAGTGATGACATTTTTACAGAAGAGGAGATGAAAGTTTTAGATTTAGGACTCAAATATGCACCTGACAAAGAATTAGATAAATTTGAAGCCTATATAGATCTGCACAAATTTGTGCGGAAGTTAAATATTAAAAAATTCTTTGCAAATAAGAAAAACAAACAATGGATTCAAAATATCCCAAAAGGACAGCTCATGAGAATATTCAGAAACTGTAGCAATGAGGATGATTTTGAACTACAAGCTACACAGATTATTAACAAGTTCGCGGAGAAGGGTTACCAACGTAGACAATTGGAGATTCTGAAAAATAATGTGAAAGAAATGAACAGAGATAACATCATAGTAGGAACACAAAGGAAGAAAGAGAGTAGAAAAACCTCAGAAGTAGCCTTCCTGACTGGATATAACATACAACATAGAGACGTGGAAAAAATATTCAAAAAATACTGGCCCATTCTGCAATCTGACAAAAGCCTGAAACATCTACTACCGAACAAACCGAGTTTCATATATCGTAGAGCCCCCAATTTAAGGAATAGACTAGTCCATAATGCTATTGACCCCCCAAAACAGATTCAAATTTTCAAAAACCTCAAAGGTTTTCACAAATGTGGAAAATGCCTACCTTGCCGAGTCAGCAAAAAGACCAACAAGAAAAAAACTGAGTTCACATCTATAACCAATGGAACCACACACAAAATAAGAGAACTGATAACATGCAATAGCACACATGTTACGTATGTTCTGGAATGCCCATGTCAAAAGCAATATGTAGGAAGAACAACAAGAGAACTACACATCAGGATTAGAGAACACATAGCTAACATTAAAAAAGGGTTCCACAAACATAGTGTGTCTAGACATTTTAGAGATTACCATCACAAAGATCCGGGATGTATGACTTTTTATGGTATAGATAGAATAAAGGAACATTGGAGGGGGGAGAACAAAACTATAAAAGTATCCCAAAATGAAACCCGGTGGATCTACACGTTAGATACCCTCCAACCATCTGGTATGAACATTGACATAGATCTAAATTGTTTTTTAACCAATTTTTAACATTCCAATATAATATAATATTTTATATACTAAATTGCATATTAACACATGTATATTATTATCATTATTATTTTAATTGACATATATATATATTAACTCCTTTTAACAACATCTCCTAAAAACTTCCTCAGATACACCTATTTTAATCTACAATATAAATTTTATTAATTCTACTAAGGTTTTAATAACGCTTGTTTATACATCTCCACTGTATTTATCTATTCATTTATTGATTTTACAAACTCCTGTATGTTCAATTATAATATCAATATTACATTGGATTAGCTTGGATATCAGCTAAATAACCACATATCTGTATGTTTATAGTATATTTATTTCAATCAAATGTGCGGGACTTCTAGCGATCTGAAAGCAAAACATTCCCATTTAAATATAGAGCCTCTAGCGTCAGGACTTCGGTCTGCAAAAGTCTCCAATATGGAGGACACTCAAAAGAGGGGATTTTTCTCGACGTAGGAACGCGGGTTCTCTCCGACAGAACGTCCGTCGATTCCAACACAGGAGCCTCTAGTGTTGGGACTACGGTCTGAAAAATCTCCAACATGGAGAACGACCGGATGAGAGAGTTTTTTTCGACGTAACGTTAGAGACGTTTCTCTCGATGCAACGTCCGTATTTCCGACACAACGTCGACTGCAATATAAATAAGGAAGTGCTGTAGGCTCAAAGACACGCTCCAGACGACGTCACGACGACGAAACCGGTAGAGCGATCGTTCTTCAGAGCCACAGCACACTTTTACTCAATGCTCTTTTAACTACATGTAAATTGTGAGTACCCATTGTTTTGTCAAAATAAACTTTATTGTAAGACGGTATCACGCTATTGGGCACCTTTATTTATCCTCTCTATGAGCGGTTGAACGGCTGAACTGATCCCAGGGGAGAAAACCAGGCAGCCTTCTTGAAGTTTGGAACTTGGATACTTATTAGAAAAGAGCCTGTTGCCCCTGTGGGGGTGATTGGATCCGGTGAGTGCGGGACCATTGGGGGAGAGCACTGAGTGATCCACTGATGGCTGTACTTGCATGAAGCACCTGTCACTTTACTTTATTTTATATGAAGAAAATCTTGAAAATATTGCCCTTGGACTATTATAAACATCAATTTTATTAAGGAGCACTTATTTATTGAATTAAAGGGGTGTTCCACCCAAAAAAATGACCCCTTCTCAATCCACTTCTCACCCCCATACATGCCACATTTGGCATGTAATTTTTTTGGGGGGGAGTGGGGGCTTCAGTAGGAGTGGGACTTCCTGTCCCACTTCCTGCTTCCGCCGAGGGGCTGGTTAGGCGATTAAGCTTAATCGCCTACACCAGCCCCCTCCCTGTAGGCGATCACATGGGACACTGACAGGTCCCATGCGATCGCCTCTCCAATCAGCGGCGAGCCGCGCCGCGCACGCATGCGCAGTACGGCTCGCGCATGCGCAGTGGGTGCCCGGCCGTGAAGCCGAAGGCTGTCACGGCTGGGTGCCCACAGTCAGGATGGAGACGCCGGCCGGGGAGGGGGGCAGAGGAGCGGAGCCCCGGTCGGCGCGTCGCTGGAACGCAGGAGCAGGTAAGTGAGTGTTTATTAAAAGCCAGCAGCTACACTTTTTGTAGCTGCTGACTTTTAATAAACACAACTTAGGGCTGGAACACCCCTTTAACTTTTGTAAACTAGAAACTGGATTTTGATTGGATTATATGGACTATCACCACTAGGATTTTTATATTTTTTATATATCATTTTGCACACATTTTTATCTATTTTTTATGTATTGTAATATGGAAAATTGGCACCACTACAAGGATTAGCATTTTTAGCACCAATATTGGTCACAGTACTATCTTTATTATTATTTTTATTTTTCATTTCATATATTTCTATTTATATAATTGACAGCACTACACGGAATAGTATTATTAGCACCATCTGATCACAGGATTACCATTGATTTGGATACACTTGTGCACGTAATTTTTAATTAGTAGTAGGCGCCATTACCTGCTATCTTCTACCTTAACCCCCCACTACTTTGGTCTCGCCTCAGGTATGCGGCCCTCGTGACAGAACAATCCAGCCATATCTGAGACTGAGTGGAGTGCTTCTGCCTTCAAGGACCTGTGCCAACAAGTGATCTCTGTGTCTCGGGCCCTGATGTCCATACAAGAGGGTTACTTTCAACTGGAAGGTCGGCTGACTGCAATGGCCAATGCCTCAGTTCTGAGCCCTGCAGAACCACCTGTTATGACTATGGAGCAGTTCATATCTACTCCAGCTCCTGAATCACGGGTTCCTATACCGGAACGCTTTTCAGGGGTTCGCCACAAGTTCCAGGCTTTTAGGAAAGCCTGACGGCTATACTTTTCTTTACAGCCTAGGACCTTCTTTTCAGAAGATACAAAGGTCGGGTTTGTACTAGCCTTACTTACAGAAGAACTGCAGGCATGGGCTCATCATCTATTGGAAAAGGAGAGTCCTATACTGTGTTCTGTCCCTAGGGCAGATAGCTAAACCTTCTTGTCCCATAAACTTCAGATATCATATTTTATTAGAACAAGCCAGATGAAACTACAAAATAACAGAAATATACCTCAATAAGTACAATATTGCAAACAATACAGCATACATTACAGAAACAAATTTAAAATACAGGATGAGATAATACAAACTTGTAAACTTCAATAGTGAAAAACTAGGGCGTCAATCCACGAGCACCGAACTCGTATGCCCTTGAAAGTGATGAAGTCACGTGATGTGACAATACGTGTCGGGATTGGAGAATTGGGTACAGACACAGCCTGATGGCTGTCGTGAATGTTTACACTGCCTTTATCCATCAATGTGAGTTTTTTTTATCTATGTCAATAAACCTGTTTTACCATACGGAGTTACACTATTAGTTTTCTCTTTCCTAATGTCATTGCCATCCATCGAGTTCTGATCGGCTGATATCTGGGGACAAGAGTGAATCCAAGCTTACACAAGGCTGACACTTTCAAACAGCAGTGAGGTGAGCTGCTAGTATACACAGAGGTGTGCACCACTGAAGATTTGGTCCAGCACGTTGCATTTTGTTTAGTGGAGGTCTTCTATTTATACACTGACTTTCTCATCATTCATGACTGTTTTTATTCCATTTGTATCATCCAACACGGCACAGGAATCATCCATGTTTGGGACTATCATTTTGTGTTTCATTATGTTTACACATTCATATTTTGTTTGGATGATTATTTGTCAGCTCATATGGACTAGGCATTTTGGGCCAGATTCTCCAAAAATCGCGTATTTGCGGTGTAGTGTATCCCATTTACGCTACGCCTATGCAGGCAAGTGCATACGGGCAAGTGCTGTATTCTCAAAGCACTTGCTCGGTCATTTGCGTCGGCGTGGCGTAAAGGGGACGGCGTAAGGCTGCGTAATTCAAATAGGGAAGGAGGGGGCGTGCTGTATTTAAATTAAGCGCGCCCCGTGCCAAACGAACTGCGCATGCGCCGGCCTTAAATGTAGGCCACTGCGCATGCTCCATAGTACGCCGCAAATAAAGCGATTACGACGGCAACGTAATTAACGTAAAGGCCAATTCGCGACGAGTTACGCAAATGACGTAAACGACAGAAAAACACAACGCTGTCCCGACGTCCATACTTAACATGGCTTACGCCGGACCTACGCAAGGTTACCCTCCTTCTAGCAGGGGTAACCTTACGCGTACGCAAACTACGTCGACGGCGTGCAACTTAGTTCGGGAATCGGCGTATCACGCTCCATTTGTATATTCGAAGCAGAAATCAATGGGAACGCCACCTAGAGGACGGCGTAGTATTGCATTTAAGATCCGACGGTGTAAGTGACTTACGCCAGTCGGATTTACGCCATATCTATGTGTAACTGATTCTAAAAATCACGTTGCATAGATACCCGGGCACAGAAACAGAGATACGACGGTGTATCTGGAGATACACCGTCGTATCTCTTTGAGAATCTTGCCCTTACTGTCTATTTAGCAGTATCATAGTTATTTTCCTCCACTTTGTCTAACAGCCACATTCCACCTTCCCTTACTCCCCTTTCTCCTTCCTTCCCCCCACAGAACAGTCACCATTATTTTTACATGCATTATTTTCTCTGTTAGGATCAGATCTACAGGTAACTGCAGCAGTTTTCTCCATTAGGCCCATTAGACAGTGCAGGAGTTCCCCCCTTTTTTGTATATTTAAAACTTTAAAGGGGTGTTCCAGCCCTAAGTTGTGTTTATTAAAAGTCAGCAGCTACAAAAAGTGTAGCTGCTGGCTTTTAATAAACACTCACTTACCTGCTCCTGCGTTCCAGCGACGCGCCGTCCGGGGCTCCGCTCCTCTGCCCCCCTCCCCGGCCGGCGTCTCCATCCTGACTGTGGGCACCCAGCCGTGACAGCCTTCGGCTTCACGGCCGGGCACCCACTGCGCATGCGCGAGCCGTACTGCGCATGCGTGCGCGGCGCGGCGCGGCTCGCCGCTGATTGGAGAGGCGATCGCATGGGACCTGTCAGTGTCCCATGTGATCGCCTACAGGGAGGGGGCTGGTGTAGGCGATTAAGCTTAATCGCCTAACCAGCCCCTCGGCGGAAGCAGGAAGTGGGACAGGAAGTCCCACTCCTACTGAAGCCCCCACTCCCCCCCCAAAAAAATTACATGCCAAATGTGGCATGTATGGGGGTGAGGAGTGGATTCAAAAGGGGTCATTTTTTTGGGTGGAACACCCCTTTAAGACATGTCTTGCTTCCTGCAGTATATTCTCAAAAGAATGGTGGCTGGTTCACTTCCTGTGAAGATTCTACCCAGAATTCCCTGCTTACTAACAACTTCCTTTACTACACATACATATAATCAAATAAACAGAACTGCAACAATACCAAAAAAGTACACTAGATGGAGCTTGCACTCCACATAGAATTGTCTTATGTAAATTACAAACCTTACATTTAAGAATTTTAACAACACAGATAATCCGCATAGAAATCTGGTGGACAGAACACTCCCTGCATGATGTCAAGTGACGTCACTAACAAAGTCCTCCATAGAAAGCAACAGAACAAGTTTGGTCACTGGTCTTAAGAATACTTTAGCCTCATTCTGTTCGAAGATCTTGACCTAGACCTTATGGACACGATTGTCCGTGCTTGGGAGTACTTTGGTGACCAGACCTAAAGGCCACACATTCATTAGTGTCTGGCAATTTGAGGGACTTGAAAAAAGATTGTTGAAATTTCTGTTTTAAAAGAGTTTTCCAATGTGAGAGGATCTGGACCACCTTTTGAAAAGGGTAGAAGACACAGACGATAAAAACAAAAAACAAGCATTGAAAATACAAATCAAAAAAATCAAAGCAGACGTCAAAACCTAAGGATAAGGGGGACTCCCGGAAGATAGAGAAGAACTGAAAAGAATAATGAAGGAAATATTTAATCCTATAATGGGCAAAATAGACCAGGTACATAGGATTAGAAAACCTCCACATTTAAAGGCAGATATACCTCGGGACGTCATAATGATTTCAGAAGTATGAAGACAAAGCTGAAATATGGATTCTCGCTGACGAGTATGATGGATATAATTTCCACCCCTCCAATGTCAATCTACCCTTTCGATCCCCTAGAATTTTAAACATCTAGGATCTCTATTATGGCACTGTCGAAAATGTCTGGAGACACTGTGGGAACGGAGACCCCTATTTTATTCATGTGCTCCTCAATCCGGGCCCCCAAAGGTTTTGAGATACGGCCTATATACTGGAAGCCACAATTGCATTCCAGCATATAGACCACGCCGACAGAGCCGCATGTGATAAGGTTCTTAATCGTGTAAGATTTTTTTCGTAGAAAAGGAAGTGAACTCCTTACGTTTTTAGTATTGAATTTACATTGTTTACACGCTTGACGGCGTCCGCAGGCCTAAAAACCTGTGAGGAATGAGAAGATTCTGGTCTCCTTGAAAATAGGTCGGTCAATTACCCCTGGGGCAATGACATCCCTTGGGCCTCGTACACACGACCGAGGAACTCGTCGTAAATAAAACATTGTTTTCCTTGACGACTTCCTTGTTAGGCTTGTTGAGAATCTTGACAAGCTTTCTTTGCGTACACACTGTCAAGACAAAATCTCGTTGTCCTCAAACGCGGTGACGTACAACACGTACGACGGCACTTTAAAGGGGAAGTTTGATTCCACTGGTGCCACCCTTCTGAGCATGTGCGTGTTTCTAAGCATACACACAAATGTGTTTCTCGTTGAAAACCAGCCCGACGAACACGACAAGGAGTTTGAGACTCCCGACGAGGAAAAAGAACTTGTTCTCTTTTTTTCTCATCGAGTACCACGACAGTTTTCTCAATGAAAACCATACACACGACCGTTTTCCTCGTCAAAAAAGCTCTGCCACCAAGTTTCTTGATGGATTCTGTCAAGGAAAACAGTCGTGTGTACAAGGCCCTAGAGTAGGTGCCTTTTTGTATATAAAAAGAGGGCACGGAGGAAGGGCAGTTCCCAGAACCCAATGTTTTCCCACTATTTTTTCAAATTGTTTATGTTGGATATTATAATCCAAAATGATTTTACATTCATACTGTACTTCTTTTTTCTTTTTAGCTAGGAAAGGACACATATCAGAAGAGACAAGAAGGCTGTGAACCCCGAGATTTAGACATGTAGGAAAAAGAAGTTTACCCCATGGGGCTTTGGACAGCCAAAATATAAATATAACAATATAGTCTAGTAAAACATGATTTATTTGCTGATCGTCTATACCATACAGATAAAATATGACAATAAAAGAACCCCTTACGGATCAAGTGATACAATGCAGATCATACAATAGAAGTACAGTTACATACAACATTGCATAAAAACTGCGTGGTGTGCGTGCACTGACGCATTTCGACCTGTGGAAGGTCTCTTCAGGGGGATGATTGATTCTACAAAAATATATACATAACATAAGTTTGAGATCAAAAAGACATGTTTGAGTATATAGCACATAAAAAAGACCCGAACAGAAAGTTACCGTTGTCAAATAAGTGTTCTGATAGTCAAAATTGTACAGACCCGTTGGGAAAAACGAAGGGAGCCCCATATGAGTGCCCCCCAGAAACCCAACATTTTATGCAATGTTGCATTTAACTGTACTTATATTGTATGATCTGCATTGTATCACTTGATCCGTAAGGGGTTCTTTTATTGTCATTATATTTTATCTGTATGGTATATAGACGATCAGCAAATAAATTATGTTTAACTAGACTATATTGTTATATTTATATTTTGGCTGTCCAAAGCCCCATGGGGTAAACTTCTTTTTCCTTTTTAGAGTCAGAAATTAGATCGATCCTGTTTAAAGAGCCCACCCTTTCTATTTAATTCTGGATAATATCCTTATTATAACCCTTTTGTTGAAATCTGTCAGCTAGATTGAGCTACATAGCTCAGTTTCGTCTGAGATGAATAAACTGTCCCCTTGGAATGTTACAAAGCCAACTTTTTTGATGGCAGCTAGCCAACGGGATATAGCCGTTTCTATCAGAAGGCTTAAAGTAATTTTGTGTCTTAAAAGGGTCTTCTTCCTTATAAGTCTCTAAATCAAGGAACACGTTTTTCTGGGAATCAATGTTCCATGAAAGGGAGATATTTGTGTTAGCATTTAATTGGTGCACAAATACCTTGAGACTATACATATTCCCTTCCCATATCATGACGAGATCGTCAATATAAAGTTTGTAACATTTTAATTGATATGGGGGTTCTTTAAAAACACTTTCTTCCTCCCAAAGTGCCAACACTGGGGGCGAAATTTGCAACACCCATGATTTGTAAATAAAAATTCTTACTGTACCAAAAATCATTTTTGGTCTAACAGAATTCTAAACATTGCAGTAAAAATTTCCTATGTTTGCTAGATAAGTGGAAGGCTGGCCGCAGGTATTTGTAGGAGGAGTCGGGAGGTATTTAAACCCACCCTCCTTCCACGTTGGGGGTTGGCGGTCTCGGGCGCCTCTTCTCCGGCGGCAGCGCTATCTTTTTCGGCCCCACATGTGAGCACCTTAAACCCACCCTCCTTCCTCCTTTTTGGGCGACGGGTTTCTCGTGTCAGCTTTGCTGCACCTGCTATTGTCATTTCCGGTGCGACCCGTCTGATGTCACTTCTGGGTTTTCGTCTCAGCCAGGAAGACAGGCGGCTGCAAGGGGGGCTCCGAGTCTGCCCACTTTCTCGTGTGGGGTACAGGTTTGGTCGGGGGGGGGGGGGTCCACGGTTGGCCAGCTACCCCCATCTGCTCTGTTTCGGGTGTTTTACTGGGTGGAAACTCCACGTTGGGGGTTGGCGGTCTCGGGCGCCTCTTCTCCGGCGGCATCGCTATCTTTTTCGGCCCCACATGTGAGCAGGTGACAAGTTTTCAAAGGGCACTGTCATTATTTGCACATCCCGATGCCGGTATAAGCCAGTAGCACTCACCGGATGCATTGCTCAACAGGACAGCATCAGCTTCTATCACAGCCCGAGAGTCGCACTCCAATGACGTCACCCGCTCACGGCTCCTCACGCTAGTCTAGAACCTCACATGGGGGGATGTTGTTTGGGTCAGGTGCGATAGTTCTGTGTGCTTAGTCAGCGTGTCATCATCAGATTGGTATCTGATCCAGTCTAGTAAAACTGTAACTCCTACCAGTGTGTATTCCCTTGTCTCAGGACTCTGGTTGGGAGTGTGTATGTGTTCAGTGTTCAGTTAGGGAGCTTAGTGTGTATGTATTCAGTCAGAGACTGTATGCTATTTTAATTCACGTTTCTCTTGTTTTTCGGTTTCTCATGCGATTTTGGTTTCTCATGCTAGTTATGGCCTCATGCGATTACGTTTCTCATGGGTTCACGTTTCTCATGCGATTACGTTTCTCATGCTAGTTAGGTTCTCATGCGATTACGTTTTTCATGCGGTTACATTTCTCGTGTTAGTTATGTCCTCATGTGATTACGTTCCTCATGCTAGTGATGTCCTCATGTGTTTATGTTTCTCATGCGATTACGTTTCTAATGCTAGTTATGTCCTCATGTGTTTACGTTTCTCATGCAATTACGTTTCTCGTGATTACGTTTCTCATGCTAGTTACGTCCTAATGCTAGTTACGTTTCTCATGTGATTACGTTTCTCATGCTAGTTATGTCCTCATGCGATTACGTCTCTCACGTGATTACGTTTCTCATGCTTGTTAGGTTCTCATGCTAGTTAGGTTCTCATGCGATTACGTTTTTCATGCGGTTACATTTCTCGTGTTAGTTATGTCCTCATGTGATTACGTTCCTCATGCTAGTGATGTCCTCATGTGTTTATGTTTCTCATGCGATTACGTTTCTAATGCTAGTTATGTCCTCATGTGTTTACGTTTCTCATGCAATTACGTTTCTCGTGATTACGTTTCTCCTGCTAGTTACGTCCTAATGCTAGTTACGTTTCTCATGTGATTATGTTTCTCATGCTAGTTATGTCCTCATGCGATTACGTCTCTCACGCTAGTTACGTTTCTCATGTGATTACGTTTCTCATGCTTGTTAGGTTCTCATGCTAGTTAAGTTCTCATGCGATTACGTTTTTCATGCGGTTACATTTCTCGTGTTAGTTATGTCCTCATGTGATTACGTTCCTCATGCTAGTGATGTCCTCATGTGTTTATGTTTCTCATGCGATTACGTTTCTAATGCTAGTTATGTCCTCATGTGTTTACGTTTCTCATGCAATTACGTTTCTCGTGATTACGTTTCTCATGCTAGTTACGTCCTAATGCTAGTTACGTTTCTCATGTGATTACGTTTCTCATGCTAGTTATGTCCTCATGCGATTACGTCTCTCACGTGATTACGTTTCTCATGCTTGTTAGGTTCTCATGCTAGTTAGGTTCTCATGCGATTACGTTTTTCATGCGGTTACATTTCTCGTGTTAGTTATGTCCTCATGTGATTACGTTCCTCATGCTAGTGATGTCCTCATGTGTTTATGTTTCTCATGCGATTACGTTTCTAATGCTAGTTATGTCCTCATGTGTTTACGTTTCTCATGCAATTACGTTTCTCGTGATTACGTTTCTCATGCTAGTTACGTCCTAATGCTAGTTACGTTTCTCATGTGATTACGTTTCTCATGCTAGTTATGTCCTCATGCGATTACGTCTCTCACGCTAGTTACGTTTCTCATGTGATTACGTTTCTCATGCTTGTTAGGTTCTCATGCTAGTTAGGTTCTCATGTGATTAAGTTTTTCGTGCGGTTACGTTTCTCATGCTAGATATGTCCTCATGTGTTCACGTTTTTCATGTGTTTACGTTTCTCATGCAATTAGGTTTCTTATGCGATTACGTTTCACATGCTAGTTATGTCCTCATGCGATTACGTTTCTCATGCGATTACGTTTCTCATGCTAGTTACTTTCATATGCTAGTTACGTTTCTCATGCTAGTTATGTCCTCATGTGTTTACGTTTCTAATGCGATTAGGTTTCTCATGCTAATTATGTCCTCATGCGATTACGTTTCTCATGCTAGTTATGTCCTCATGTGTTTACGTTTCTCATGCGAGTCATGTCCTCATGCGATTTAAGTTCTCATGCAATTTTACATTTTTCCTGCAATTTATGTTCTCATGTTTTTTTCGTTTCACATGCAATTTTACATTTCTACTTTATGTTTTATGTTACGTTTCTCATGCTATTCATGTTCTTGGGTATTTACGTTTCTCTTGCAGGTTTCAGTTGTGATGCAATTATTATTTTTTCCATATTTTCATATGATTACGCTTTTCATACGATTTTTATGTTCTCAAGTGAATTACGTTTCTCATGCTAATCATGTTCTCGGGTGTTCACGTTTCCCATGCAATTTTACGTTTCTTATGCAATCTTATGTTCTCATGTTTCCCATGCAATTTATGTTCTCATGTTTTTGTATCTCATGCTATTTTCTGTTTCTCATGTTTTCTTATGTCATGCTATTCATGTTCTCGGGTGTTTGTTTCTCATGCAACCTTACATTTCTCATGCAGGATTCAGTCGCGATGGTTTTCTAGGTGGTAGTATTAGTATGTTTATTTAGATTCATGGTGGTTCACCTCTGGGGGGTCACCCATCACTTTTTGGGTGCTTACGAATTGGGATAAGCGTTTCTAATCGGCTTGTACAGTGGCAAGTCCCCACATTAATTTTCATGTATCTGGACATTTCACTTCTCATATAATGACCTGACACGTCTTCAGGTTCATCAGGCCTGAGTTTACGTTTTTAAATTGCCTGCTATGCCTCAGGTTGCTCGGTCTTTGCAAATTCATGGGATTGTCACATTCTCAGTCTGGCTCATACTCTGTATTATCGGTATGTTTGGTTCATTTTTTTTCACTTTGTAGGGTTAACAACATCACACCACGGCAGTGTTCCAATCACGTAATTCCCGAGACTGTCATGATTAGTCCTACACTTTTCGTGTACATTTCATTTTCATTGTCTTTGCATACATGTCAGGTTCATACCGTCACGTTAATTCTCATGGCCATTGCACTGCTGGTTACCTGTCACGTTTATGGGTACCGTCGGATTGAGATGTTCAATTCTAATTGGCTTGTGCGGTGGCAAGTCCTCTCATCCGCTTCTCACGGCCTTCATTACGTTTTCATACGTCATGTTACCTTACTACTCACATCACTTGCCTGACACGTCTTCAGGTTCATAGGCTTGAGTGTTATGTTTTCAGACCTGTGCAAACATATTCTTTCCAGCACAACGTTACTGCGTTTGTTGATCACGGACACCTGCGTAAGTAGCAGTTAGGGAAGGTAATGATTTTCCTTTTCCTAAGGTAAGTTGGGGTTCCTTGCTTAGTTTTTGGTTTATAATGATGTTGTTCTTGTTCGCAGAGGTCATGTCACGGCTAGCAGATATCGAAGATGTGGCCGCTATCCATCCTTCTCGGGTTAGGGGTTCTGTACATGGTAGCACGCCCTCCTTGAAACCCGGAAACTACATCATCAAACCCACCCATGTGCATCTGCGGCAAAAGGCAATGCAGGATTTCTACAGAATTGCCGGATTCTCACGCACCATCGGGGCCATTGATTGCACACATGTGGCACTACGCCCCCCCCCCCCTGTGCCACAGAGCACATATACCCCAATCGGAAGCAGTGGCATTCCATCAACGTACAGGTGACAGTCGATGCCCAATGCCTCATAAGGCACGTGCGTGCCAAACAGCCCGGGGCCAGCCACGACAGCTACATATACCGTCAAAGCAACATCCCAACGGAACTCGAACAGAACGTGTACAGGGATAGCTGGCTGGTTGGTGAGTGACATGGGAGTCAGGCATGACTGTCCGACCCCATGATGCAGACATCACGAGGGGCACATGCACGGCTAACATCCTCCTGTCTTTTCCTTTCCAGGTGACTCGGCATATGCACTTGGGCGCCATCTCATGACTCCATACCGGAATCCCCAAATCAGAGGAGAGAGAAGATACAATGCTGCACACATACGTACCCGTGCAGTGGTGGAGCGCACATTTGGCATCCTGAAGTCCCGTTTCCGATGCCTGGATAATTCTGGGGGGGCCCTGTTGTATTCCCCAAACTTTGTGTGCCAGATCATCGGTGCATGTTGTGTGCTGCACAACTACGCCATGAGAAAGGGCCTGGAGATTGACATATGTGATGACCTGACCCCCGAGCCACATAGATGAGGAGACCATGTCTGCTGAAGAAACAGCAGTCAGGAGTTGTCTTGTGGAATGTATCTTTGCACGTTAAACACACACACATTCATCATGGCACGCGGACAATGCATGCATGCACACCACTGTGGTCCCTAGCTCACACACACCACATCCACCTCTCATTAGTTTAGTCCAAGTCCACCACTTGGGACTTGGGAGCAGCAAGGTTACGCCAAAGCAACAATGATGTTGCTGTCCATTCATACCATATTCACATGGTCGTGGGTATAACCTCTCCCCGACGACCCAGGGTGACACACCTTACTGGCAGGAATGCCACCCACACTCACACACCAGTCACACTGTAGCCTGCACTCCTCACCATGTGCAGTGACTACAAAAAAAAAGGAACATGCCATTGGCCGACATGGCGTGCCCTTATAGGAGGACGGCACATACCTCTGTGCACATCTCTCAAAACAAAAAGCTCATCTGAGCAAAAAAATAAATGGCACTCATTTGCCCCATCGTGGGCCAGGCATGGTGCCACGGCTCTGGTCCGAGCCTGCACGTGCAGCTGGCGGTCTGCTGCTGGTGGTGCCTCGTCTGTCTCCCCTCTGCCTCGGTGGCAGCCGTGTTTGCCTCTACAGCCACTGTTGGGCTCCTCACCTCCGCCATGACGCCTGATGTTGTGGCCTGCAGCTCCCAAATGCTGGTGACTATGGCAGCGCAGTTCCCACTCACATCCTGCAGGCTGTCAGAGATGAAGCTGCTCTGATCAGCCTGCTGAGAGAGGCACTGCTGCACAGCGGCTGTGGTGGCCTGCAAAGCCAATGTGCATTCAGCCTGGTTTTGGGCCGAGGAGGCCAGGCTGTCTGCAACACGGCGCAGGTCACCCGTTAAAGCACACATCTGGTGCGTCTGCCGGGCCTGCTCCCTCAGCAGCCCCTCTTGGAGGGCTCAGGGTACACCCCTGGTCTTATGAAGAGCCTTCCTGGGGGATGGAGAGGTTTGTTCCCCTCGATGGGGTAAACCTGGAGGGGGTTCCCCTGGATGGGGTAGACCTCATGGGCGGGGAGGTGTGTGAGGGTCCAGGTAAGGTGGAAGCCTCCTCAATATAGAGGCAGTCCTCCTGGTGGAGATCCACTGGCTCCTCAAAAACAACCTCTAGAGGAGAGGTGTGGGCACTCCCCTCCACCGGTGGTACGTGGATTCCCAGGGGGTCAGAAGGAGGTACAGGATGTTCCGGGGATGGCGTGGGTCAGACACCAGCATCAGACGGCCCTGCTCCCTCCAGCACATCTGTGGATGACACAAATAATTCACATGTTGGTGGACCCACACACTTGTCACATGTCCCCTTCCACCCCCTCACATGCTACACACCAAATGGAGGATAAAACACACTTACCTGTCCTCAAGGCCTGCTTCCCGGAGTCGACAGACACCTGGCGATGACCTCCTCCTCATCGGTCAACCGCACAGATGAGGCTGGTCCTCCTCCCGTGCCCCTGGCGTGCCTCCTCATAAGGGCCAACTCATCACGTACCTGAAGTCTCAGATCATTGATCTTCTTCATGATCTCGTCAGGTGTCCGGGTCTCATGCCCAATGGCATTCACATCGAGGGTGATCTGCTGCAAGATCTCCTTCTTACGTGCCTTGCTGGTCCAGGCACGGTGGGCACCATGGAGATAAACATCATATTTGGCTAATGCCAATATGACGATAGCCCACTCCTCACTTGAGATATTTCTCTTCCTCCTCTCCTTGCCCACATTAGCAGCTGCCATCGCTCAGCAAAAGTATTTTGCTTTAGGGGGGGGAAACAAACGGATGTACTTTTGCGCCAGACGGGCGTATGGCTGGGCGTATTTATGCGCTCGGCGTAAGCTGGTGGGCCGGCGTATCTCAGGAAGTTGCCCCGACGTAGTTGGGCATAGGGGGGGGGTTAACCATACGTCCATGTCAATGCGCATGCGCCGTTTAAGATACGCTGGGCGTAAAGCATTGCACCACGCTCGGACCATCATTTGCATAAGGTCACACCCACTTACACTTATGCTGGCTTACGCCAACGAAATTACGTTACGTTGGCGCAACGTTGGGAGCATTTGCTTTGTGAATTCCATGTGTAAAAAGAAAGTGTTGCGCTAAACAAACATTTACAATGCAATTATACTGGCGTGCAATTACAACACATAATAAGTAATACAAAAAATAGTGATGGATTATACAGAAAATTCATGCAGCAAGTGTAAAAAGTCCACATCAAAAATGAAAGACAAATAAGTCCACTGGAATTTAACTGTATAAAGGTAGAGTTCCAGAAGAAAGTGATATATGTGACGAATCAATTCCAATGTGACTCCAATGTGAGGAACCCTCCACCAATGAAGATGTAGGCTTACCAGAAATGTCGGACTCCGAAAAACATACGTTTTGTGAGTCAGACAAGCTTGTAATGTACAGGTGTCCTAGGAGTCTCTCCAGACGCAGGATAACCACTCTTGTCCAGACCGATATGGATACCCACTATAAAGGTGTATGGCCAAGTCTCGACAGTATTTGCAGTCACAATACCAGAGAAGAAAAAAGAAGGAGCACCATAGTGTGATACTGTAACTAAAAGTAAAATTTAATAGGCAAATGCACTTACAATTTGAAGCAGTATACAGCGCGTATAGATATGGATGACAGCAGTAATAAAGTCTTCCCAACGCGTTTCGTGTCAGTACATGTTATCAAAGGGTGACTTACAACTGCAACCCACTTATTTAAATAGGAAAAAAAAAACATAATAGGAGCCAAGCCCACCTGTGTTGAAAAACGGACGCAGCCTGTTAATTGGTGTCCACTTCCTGGTTGAAACAACATGGACGGAGGCGTGCGTTCCACGCCTCGATATCAAACCGGAATATGCGTTCCAGATAGTGTCACTTCCGGTGCGCCTTGGAAGTCTCCATTATGACTGTGCAGGTCATGTGAACATAAAATGCAACCTGAGTGGCGGAATGTGCGTTCCACACCTCCATCCCAAAGACCAATGGAACGCTATACCTGGACATCCAGCGTCGAGGCATGCGTTCCAAATCATTAACACGGAACATATTGGCGACTTGCGCTCCGGGTAGTTAACCCAGAAAACGCTTTCTCAGGGGCATATTGAAACGCACACTATGCACATTAAGGACTACAACCGACAGTGTGCCAGGACATGGATATTCCATATGAAAATAAAGGGAGATATTTATATTTCAAAAACTCCCCCTATGGGGCACATATGGAATAGAAAAAAATCATGATGCCAAAAGAATAAATAAAAATGAATAAATAAATAAAAGAATAAATAAATAAATATAGAATAAATAAAGAATAAATAAATAAACAAAAGAATAAATAAATAAAAATTTACATTGCTATTTAGTGGATGACCCACAGGTCAAACAAACTAAACCAATAAAATAAAAAATGATTGAACCATGAAATAAAAAATTCTAATCTTACACATAACCATGAACCATGAAATATAAAATTCTAATCTTACACATACCCACTAGATGGTGGGAACGTGCGTAGACACCCATACAACAATATATGTGGATAACGGATAATATACAAAAATGTTCATATCTGTATCTCGTTCAACTAAACCGACGAAGGTATATTGAAAAATAAAAAACTAACAAAGTAGCACGTTGAACCGAAAATGGAGAACGCGCATAGAAATGGGCAGGACTCCCAGTATAGGTGAATATATATACATATTGGATGTAATTAGAATGTGTAAAAAATGTTATATTACAGTATAAAAATGAATTAAAAGAAAATATAAAATAGACAAAAAGGAAAACAAAAATTCTCATCCTCTGTATAACCACATTAGTTACCCATTAAAAAGTCACATAACAATGGCTTATATGTGAAGCTGGTGATAGACCGCAGATCTAGGACATGTCAATAAACGCATTGACATCCCAATCTACGTTCATACCTAATGGACGATGCGTCTGGAGCTCATAGATCCAAAAGGTTTCTAGTCTTGAAACACCTCTAACCTTAGGCCCCCCTCTCCAGGGGGGTATATATCTGTCAATAATGACAAATTGAGAGCCACTAGGATTCTTATTATGATGCTGTTTATAGTGCCTAGGAACCGTGTGATTGGTATCCCCACTAATTATAAGGGATATATGTTCACCCACACGAACTGAGAATGTACGAGTTGTGCGGCCAACATACTGGATCCCACAGGGACAAGTAATAAGATACACGACATACTTAGTCTCGCACGTACAAAAATGTTTGATTTTGTATTGCTTATTAGTCACTTTTGAGGTGAACTTAGTGGTTTTGAGTTTTCCCAAAGTATTATGTTTACATACCTTGCATTTCTTACATGGGAAAAAACCTATAAGGTCATGAAAAAAAGGACTTTGAATTGGGGGGTCTATAACATTGGGGGCTATCTGGTTCCGTAGAGAAGGTGCCCCTCTAAAAACCACCTTTGCCCGATCAGGAAGCAAGGGATTGAGGACTGTATCCCCTTTGAGGATGTCCCAATGTTTATTGATAATGTTCCTTACTTGTTTGTGTTGAATAGAATAAGATGTAACAAAAGCCACTTTGAAACTATCGTCAACAAGACATTTGGGTTTAGTTACAGTAAGTGAGGTTCTGTCAAGTAATGATACTCTCTGTATTTCTAAATCAACATCATTCGACTTATAACCCTTCTCTAGAAACCTTTGTTTTAGGGTCTCGGACTGCTCAAAGAAGGTTTGCCTATTGGTACAGTTCCTACGCAACCTGAGAAACTGACTCCGTGGAACTGACCGAAGCCAGGAATGATGATGGCAACGGTCTACAGAGATAAAGCTATTGCGGTTGGTTGGTTTGAAATACGTTTGTAAAACGAACCTACGCTCAACCAGACAGATCTCGAGATCCAAAAAATGAATTTTACTGGAACTGGCCTCATAAGATAAACTGATGCCTCTATCATTTAAATTAAGGTCATCAAACGTTTTGAGGGATTCAACACTACCCTTCCAAAGAAGGAGGATGTCGTCTATGTACCTAGCCCAGAGAACCAGGGAAGGGTTATTCTGGGCATAGACGACATTCTCCTCCCATTTGGCCATAAACAGGTTCGCAAGGCTAGGTGCGAACTTGGCCCCCATTGCGACACCGCGTTGTTGTAGATAATAACGTTGGTCGAACCAAAAATAATTATGCTTCGTAGCAAATTCAAGAAGTTCTAAAATAAAATCACACTGAAAATCAGCAAGTGAGTGTTCACGATCCAAGAAATGATTGACTGCTGCCAGTCCAAGGTGGTGGGGAATACATGTGTACAGGGAGGCCACATCAGCGGTTGCCATGATGTAGTCTCCCTGCACATCAAGACTTTCTAAACGTTGTATAGTGTCCCCTGTATCCTGAAGGAACGAGGGTGTTTTTCTCACAAGTGGCTGTAAGTAATGATCAATATAACGGCCTATACGTGACGTGACAGAATTGATGCCACTCACGATAGGCCGACCTGGTGGTAAGGTAGGATGTTTGTGAATCTTGGGTAAAAAATAGATCGTAGGGATCCTAGGGACCTTCGGTATTAAAAAAGCCTTTTCCTTTTTATTTAAAATCTTTAAATCAAAACCCTTATTTACAAGAATCTGTAATTGTTTTTTATAAGTATTAGTGGGATTAACCAAGACTTCTTTATAAGTGTCTGGTTCACTCAGAATCCGATACATTTCGGTCTGGTAATGAGATTTGTCCAAAATGACAATACCTCCCCCTTGTCAGCAGGTCGTATTATCAAATCTTTCTGTTCGCACAGGGACTTGAGATCAGATTTAGACAAGGAAGGCATATGGGGACGTTTTTCCGATAGACGTGATAAATCTCGAAGAACAGATTCCTTGAAAATTTTCACTGCTGGTGCTACTGGTCCTGGAGGGTTGTACAAAGATGGATTTGAAAGTCCAGAGTGTACTGTGCCAATCGTAGCAGCCCTATCCTCATATTTAGATGTGTTTAGAGGTCAAGTAACGCTGGATGTTAATTTTTCTAATATACTTTTGTATATCTATAAAGGTCCCAAATTTGCTCAATTTCTTAGGTGGAGCAAACTTGAGACCTCTATCAAGAATATTGAGTTCGGCCTTGGAGAGTACCTTACTGCTAAGGTTATATACACCTTGGCCTCTCACTCTCTCCTTCTCTTTCCCTTTCTGTATTCTATATTATACAGAGGATGAGAATTTTTGTTTTCTTTTTTGTCTATTTTATATTTTCTTTTAATTAATTTTTATACTGTAATATAATTTTTTTTACACATTCTAATTACATCCAATATGTATATATATTCACCTATACTGGGAGTCCAGCCCATTTCTATGCACGTTCTCCATTTTCGGTTCAACGTGCTACTTTGTTAGTTTTTTATTTTTCAATATACCTTCGTCGGTTTAGTTGAACGAGATACAGATATGAACATTTTTGTATATTATCCGTTATCCACATATATGTATGGGTGTCTACGCACGTTCCCACCATCTAGTGGGTATGTGTAAGATTAGAATTTTTTATTTCATGGTTCATTCATTTTTGATTTTATTGGTTTAGTTTGTTTGACCTGTGGGTCATCCACTAAATAGCAATGTAAATTTTTATTTATTCAGTTTCAATTCTTTTAGCATCATGATTTTTTTTCTATTCCATATGTGCCCCATAGGGGGAGTTTTTGAAATATAAATATCTCCCTTTATTTTCATATGGAATATCCATGTCCTGGCACACTGTCGGTTGTAGTCCTTAATGTGCATAGTGTGCGTTTCAATATGCCCCTGAGAAAGCGTTTTCTGGGTTAACTACCCGGAGCGCAAGTCACCAATATGTTCCGTGTTAATGATTTGGAACGCATGCCTCGACGCTGGATGTCCAGGTATAGCGTTCCATTGGTCTTTGGGATGGAGGTGTGGAACGCACATTCCGCCACTCAGGTTGCATTTTATGTTCACATGACCTGCACAGTCATAATGGAGACTTCCGTGGCGCACCGGAAGTGACACTATCTGGAACGCATATTCCGGTTTGATATCGAGGCGTGGAACGCACGCCTCGACTCCATGTTGTTTCAACCAGGAAGTGGACACCAATTAACAGGCTGCGTCCGTTTTTCAACACAGGTGGGCTTGGCTCCTATTATGTTTTTTTTTCCTATTTAAATAAGTGGGTTGCAGTTGTAAGTCACCCTTTGATAACGTGTACTGACACGAAAGCGTCGGGAAGACTTTATTACTGCTTTCATCCATAACTATACGCGCTGTGTACTGCTTCAAATTGTAAGTGCATTTGCCTTTTAAATTTTACTTTTAGTTACAGTATCACACTATGTTGCTCCTTCTTTTTTCTTCTCTGGTATTGTGACTGCAAATACTGCAAAGACTTGGCCATACACCTTTATAGTGGGTATCCATATCGGTCTGGACAAGAGTGGTTATCCTGCGTCTGGAGAGACTCCTAGGACACCTGTACATTACAAGCTTGTCTGACTCACAAAACGTATGTTTTTCTGAGTCCGACATTTCTGGTAAGCCTACATCTTCATTGGTGGAGGGTTCCTCACATTGGAGTCACATTGGAATTGATTCGTCACATATATCACTTTCTTCTGGAACTCTACCTTTATACAGTTAAATTCCAGTGGACTTATTTGTCTTTTTCATTTTTGATGTGGACTTTTTACACTTGGTGCATGAATTTTCTGTATAATCCATCACTATTTTTTGTATTACTTATTATGTGTTGTAATTGCACGCCAGTATAATTGCATTGTACATGTTTGTTTAGCGCGACACTTTTTACACTTTGTTCACTTCTGCTTCTATCAAACAGCCGTGTCAGCCGCTTTAAAATATTGTTATTAGCAGCGCGGTGTTACGCACCATGTATCTTTGTAAATTCCATGTTTACCTCTCCGCGATGTGACAGCGTAGCGTAAAAGATACACATAAAAGAGGGACGCAGGGGATTTCTAAGAATGGCGCAGTTTTTTGTTTTTGGTTGGCAGAAACTTTTCTCTGCACATTCGGGCGCGGATATGGATTCTACCCCAGCCCTGGTGCCTGCATTCTCTACTGCCCCCGATGGTCCATCTACCAGTCAGATTTTGGCTGGACCTCCTAGAATTTCCCCCATACGAGTTCCCCGAGGAAATGATTCTCAGGTGTTACAGCCTGGAGCTCATTATTCTAATCCCCACACCACAAACCATCATCGAGGTAGAGGGAAATCTAGAGGGAACAGGAGGTAGGGGACAATCAAGGGGTTATCCCCACTTTACTAATGCTCAGCGTGGGTATGACCACGATGACCAATTTTATGAAGCTTCTCCAGCCAGATATAGGGAAAGATCAGGTTCATACTGGGATCGTCCGCCCTATTATGGCCCTCCCTCTATTCCTGTTTACAATAGATTTTCTCCTCTTGGGGAGGTACGTAATGACAGCTACCAGACCCGGAATAGAAACCACCGTGAACCATCTAAACATGGTTACCCCCAGTCAAATCAGGAGGTCTATGGAGGTCGGGATTTTCACGTGGACCCCGCCTCGGGCACAAGGGGCCCAGACCTAAGAGAGGGACAAGAGGGGGGAAGAGAGTTCACAAGAGGAAAGAAGATGCACATAAAAGGACAAGGGTTTTTTTAATTTAAGTACCAAAGATTTCTCACAGGAAGAATTATCCGTTTTGGATAAGGGCCTCAAATTTGCCCCGCCCAAAAAACTGGATAAATTTGGTACTTTTATAGATATACAAAAGTATATTCGTAAGATAAACATTCAACGTTATCTTATTACCAACCCTATTAGGAACGAGCCTAGGGCAGCTACGTCGGGAACTGTACATTCAGGGTTGTCCAACCCATCGTTGTTCAACCCTCCTGTTCCTGCCGCATCTGCGGTTAACATCTTTAGGGACCTTGTCCTAAAAGATCTAGCAGAAATACCTGATAAGCACATATACATTGCCATTCAGTGTCCAATGCTGGGTTGAAGGATTTAGTTATTCGCCCAGCTGACAAAGGCGGTGGCATAGTTATTTTAGACAAGCTTGACTATGAAAAATAAATGTTTAAGATTCTTAAGGAACCTAATACATAGCAAATGTTACCTAGTAGATAGTGGTTTTAGCATTTTAAATAAGGAAAAAACTTTTTTAGTTCCAACCGTCCCCAGGATACCCACAATTTATTATTTACCCAAGGTCCACAAGGACCCTATTCACCCACCTGGCCGACCCATAGTTAGTAGGATCGACTCAGTGACCTCACTTGTGGGTCGGTACATTGATAATTTTCTACAGCCATTAGTGAAACGTATACCATCTTATTTGGGAGATACAGGTGCCACTATAAGAAAATTAGAGAATGTGGACATACAAGGTGACTATATTATGGTGACAGCTGATGTGGCTTCACTGTATACATGTATAACACATGATAAGGGATTTGAGGCTGTAAATTACTATTTACTTAGTAGCTACTTAATCAACTACTTTTGGTTAAATGACCAGTTTTATTTGCAACTGGTCAGTGTTGCCATGGGGGCTACATATGCCCCCAGTGTTGCCAACCTTTTCATGGCCAAGTGGGAGGAGGATGTCGTCTATACTTATGACACCAGTTCATTGGTGCTTTGGGCTAGATATATAGACGACATCCTCCTTTGGGATGGCAGTACGGCATCACTTGAGACCTTCATGGGTCATTTGAATCAAAATGATAGAGGTATATCCCTCACTTAAACAGCTAGCCAGGAGAAGATTCAGTTCTTAGACTTAGAGATTAGCATTATCGATCATCAGTTTCTTTTTAAGACCTTTTTCAAAAAAACTAATCAAAATGGCTTAATCTCCAGAGACAGTTGCCACCATCTATCATGGCTCAACTCAGTCCCTCGAAGCCAACGTTCTCAAGCAGAGGTTCATTTATAGGGGGTATGACCCGGTAAGCATTGAATTGGATCTCAAAACCACTCTAGAGACCAATAGAAGTTCTCTATTGGAGATTAAACCCAAGTGAGAGCAAGATGATAGCTTTAAGTGGGCTATGCTCACATCGTTTTCCACACAATATAAACAAGTATTCACTAAAATCACTAAACACTGGGAGATTTTGAGGAACGACCAGGTCCTTAACAGTGTATTACCTGAACAGGCAAAAGTGGTGTTCAGGGGCGCACCTACTCTTTAAAGTAAAATGGCGCCCAACATCATTAATCCTCCCATACGTCCCTCCTTTTTTCATCAGTTAGTGGGCTATCATCCCTGCAAGAAGTGTACCGTTTGTAAATTCAATATTTCGGGTAAAGGTAAAACTCTGGAGTTCAAATCTACAGCTACCGGGAAAACGTATTCTATAAAGCATTTTTGCACATGTGGAACCAAATATGTAGTCTATCTTATTACGTGTCCTTGTGGCAAACAGTACGTGGGTCGTATCATTCGCACGTTCTCCGTGAGGGTTGGAGAGTATGTAGATCTAATTCTCAGTGGAGATACCCACCATACTGTGTCCAGACACTATAGACTACACCACAGTAGAGAACCCAGCCGGTAGCCAGTTTTCGATTATCGACCAGTTTATCCCCCCTTGGAGGTGTGTCTCAACTCGAGACTTATTGGATTTACGAATTGAAAACACGCGCCATCAGGCCTCAATGTTGAATGGGATATTGATTATTTTATTAATAAATCCTAGTTGTCATCATACAATATAATTCTTAGGTACCATTCAGTGTGTTTACCTCTATAATCGTGGCTATCCTTCCATTTTTATTATTTTCATTTTTTTTTTTCATTTATCTTAAATTTTTTATTCGTTTTTGAATATTTGTCCCCGGGAGGTCATCCAGTGATGGACCATGCATTAGGGTTCCCATTGGTTAAGAGTCTAATTTGTGACTTCACAAGGGCTTTTACATGAATAGTTATCTATTTGTTTATATATAGAAATCCTGGTACCAGTCCTATATTATACAGCCCTTAGTGTTTTCCCATAGCTTTTTTATTCTCCCTTTTTATGTTTCATGAACGTGAGCCAGTTCAAGTGGCACTTCCTGGTTTTCCTTGGAGTACACGGGAGCTAATCATGTTCCTTCCTTACATCCAATGATGTCTACGTGTGTATCGCCGGGTGCACGCTGAGTCGTGGCCCACGTGATGCGTCACATGTTGATGGGAGTGAACACTCCCTTTGTATGCTCTAGATGGAGCGCAGCATGCGTGCCATTTGACGCATGCTGCGCCATGCGGAAGTGACTATTCCACCCACATGCCTCCAATGAAGCATCACACGGTTGTTATGGTAATGGGCAGAAGTTCTGGCAGCATGTTTTGAGCCACAATGTGGGTGGGGACATGTGACCCGTTCACGGCGTGTGATTGGTCACTCGCCGCAACGGGAATAAGCGGAAGTAAGATCCGCTTACTGTTCCCCGCTAAAAAACACAGTGCTCATTCTTTTCTTGCTGCTGCTCCTGGGTTGACCCCTCATATTATTCAGGTAGTGTCCACTATCTATGTTCACTATCAAGGTTTTCATATAGATGATTGATGACACGATTTAACCCTTATTGTGGTGACCTAGAGGTGGTCCCTGATTGGATGAGCTTCCGGGGCTGTTCCTGTCATTGGGGTCACATTGTACATATAAGTGGAGGTATACCCCAGACGAAGCAAGATTTTGCAAAACTCGTCGAGACTCCACTGCTGCCACGCACATTTGATCAAGTGTCTTAACCCCCCTGGCGGTATTCCAGAGTCTGACTCAGGGTTAAATTTCTGTGCTGCGATCGGTAACCCCGAGTCAGACTCAGACTCGGGCTCGCCTCGCTGAATCCACAGGCATGGTTTACTTACCTTGTCCTTGGATCCAGCGATGCATCCGCGCTGTGCGCCGCCGAGCTCCATTCCCTGCGACGTTACGACGCACAGGGCGGAGAACGGCGCCATATTCAAAATGTAAACAAACACATTACATACAGTACACTGTAATCTTATAGATTACAGTACTGTATGTAAAAAATACACACCCCCCTTGTCCCTAGTGGTCTGCCCAGTGTCCTACATGTACTTTTATATAATAAAAACTGTTCTTTCTCCCTGAAAACTGTAGATTGCCCATAGCAACCAAAAGTGTCCCTTTATGTCAAAAATGGTTTGTGGGGAAATTCGTCATAAAAAAAAATTACAGCGACAATTCTGCAACTGAGCAAATTTCAGTGATTTTGATTTGATTACATTATTGAATAATTTTTATTATAATTATATTATTATTTGTTATAATTATTTATTATATTATAATTTATAACTTGGTTTTTAAAAAAATGTCATACCCGGGATGCCTATTAGACTCTAGTTTAGTCAGATTTAAGTGAGTTATTCCTAAGAATTACAAGCCTACAGTATAAAACGCCAAATTTCCTTGCAAATAATGGTACCGCTTTCAGCACCTAAAATCTGAAAGAATCATACCGCCAGGGAGGTTAAATTCTACCTTTCATGTAAGTTTTTCAATCCTATATTAAACACTCACTGCCTACAGTATTACACTATGTGCGTTTTTTTTCCAACTCTTTTCCCACTACATCGGGCCTGTGGTTTGACCGCCCATGGTTCTCCATCTCCAAGCATTATAAATCCTTTCCATTTGATTGGTGGATTTCTGCCGTTGAAGATTGGATCCCGGATTGATACATCCATTAATTAGAACAAGCTCTGTTGACCCTCTAAGCTCATGCTTTTCAGGGTTCAACATTTCTGGTAAGCCTCTGTTGATTCGGTGGTGGTCACATTTCAGTGTGGGAATATCTCATGGTTTCTTCCAATTCAAGAATTATTCACTATTGGGACTCTTCATTCAAGTTTCTTCTAGTTTACACATGACCCTTTGGACTCTTATTCTTTTTTTTCTGATCACAGATTACAGATTACTCATTTGGTAATTGCACGTCATAATTTAATCACTAAGTGTCTGCATCATTTAGTCACGATTTAGCGCCACATTTAATTGTTTTTATTTGTTACTTTCCATTTGTCTAGTGGTTTTTGTGGTTGCTCGCTATTTGGATAGCGCAGATTTATTATGTTGTGTATTTAAAGAGGAGTTCCACCCAAATTTGGAACTTCCTCTTATCCCACTCCTTACCCCCATACATGCCACATTTGGCATGTAATTTTTTTGGGGGGGGAGTGGGGGCTTCAGTAGGAGTGGGACTTCCTGTCCCACTTCCTGCTTCCGCCGAGGGGCTGGTTAGGTGATTAAGCCTTAATCGCCTACACCAGCCCCTCCCTGTAGGCGATCACATGGGACACTGACAGGTCCCATGCGATCGCCTCTCCAATCAGAGGCGAGCCGCGCCGCGCGCGCATGCGCAGTGCGGCTCGCGCATGCGCAGTGGGTGCCCGGCTGTGAAGCCGAAGGCTGTCACGGCTGGGTGCCCACAGTCAGGATGGAGACGCCGGCCGGGGAGGGGGGGAGAGGAGCGGAGCCCCGGTCGGCGCGTCGCTGGAACGCAGGAGCAGGTAAGTGAGTGTTTATTAAAAGCCAGCAGCTACACTTTTTGTAGCTGCTGACTTTTAATAAACACATTTTTGGGCTGGAACACCCCTTTAAGTCTCTAAGTAGTGCTTTACCCTGGATGGTGACAGGTGCTACAAAGCCTAAAGGATCATACAGGCTGTTTATCATACAGGACCCCTCTACGGGTAAAGGGTTTTTCTTCTGTGTTTACTTGGAAAGAAAGGTGTCAGACCCCAAGTCCCAAAGCAAACCAAGGCTGCATTGCATGGGAAGTGAGTCTGTGCCTAAATCTAATGCAGCGTACACACAATCATTTTTCGGCATGAAAAAAACAGTTTTTATAAAACGGCATTTAAAATGATCGTATGTGGGCTACACCATTTTTCAGGTTCTGAAAAACGACAAAAAAAAAATTCGAACATGCTGCATTTTTTAACATCGTTTTAAACAATGTCGTTTTTCGGTTTGAAAAAAATGATCTAGTGTGGGCTAAAACGACGTTTTAAACCCGCGCATGCTCAGAAGCGAGTAAGCACATTTATCACGCTGTTAACAGACAGAAAAGCGCGAATTGTCTTTTACTAACAAGGAATCGGCTAAAGCAGCCCAAAGGCGAATAAAACTTCCCCTTTAGAGTGCCATTGTACGTGTTGTACGTCACCGCGCTTTGTTCATCATTTTTTTTAAACAATGGTGTGTGGGCAACGTCGTTTGATGAAGTTGAAAAAACGTTGTTGTTTTTTTGGACATGCTGAAAAATGATCATGTGTACGCAGCATAAGTCCTTTAACTTGTTAGAATGATCTTGGACAGGAAAGGCTTCTAAAACGTCTCTAATGTTGGAAGCAATATTGTGGAGTCTTAAGTTGGAACAAGCAAGCATTGGTTAAGTTCCTTTGAGGAGACTGATTGTGGCTTCATTTGTGGGTAGTGATTTCAAGCAATCTACATAGAAATCCTTGTCCACAAATTGTCTGACATCTGACCCATACTCTGACTCTCCCATTCTAGCAGAGGGCCTGAGGCCATGTATAGCAACTGCAGGGGTAGGACTGTTGACAAATATGTGCACCCTAATTCTGTGATGTCTCCAGAGTAGGGATGAGCCGAACATACCCGTGTTCGGTTCGCATCAGAACGTTCGAACAGACAGCGGGTTCGCGCGAACATTTAGAACCCCATTGAAGTCTATGGGACTCGAATGTTCGAATTCAAAAACGATCATTTTAAAGACCAATATTCAATTTAATGTTGTAAAACGTCTTTCAGAACCCGGGTCTTGCCCCAGGGAACATGTATCAATGGACATTTTTTTTTTTTTAAACGGACGTTTTTTCCGGAGCAGCCATTTTAATGATGCTTAAAGTGAAAAAAAAAAAATTCCTTTAAATATCACACCTGCTGGGTTGTCTATAGTAGTGGCACGTGTTTAGAAATGTCCCTGCACAAACATGAGAGGACTATAAAAAAAAAAGTAAATAATACTGCTTGCACACGTGTTGTGTGGCAACAATGTGTTAACAATATTTTAGCGGTGGTGGGGGGGCCATTATTGTTTTGTGAAAGAAAAATTTTAGAAAAAATTGCTGTTACATACCACCTGAACGCATTTGGTGTCACTGCGCTTGTGTCACGAGGGCAAGCAGGCTCTGCATCTAGAGGTAACGCTGGTGGTGGATGTGGTGCATTCTCTTCAGCACGTGGCCGTGGCCGCTCGTCCTTCTTTTCGGGAGCTGGCCGTGTTGAGCCTCAACATGCAGAGAAATTAGTAGAGTGGTTGACCAAGCCGTCCTCATCCTCCTCATCCTCTCACACAGACTGATCTAAGTTTGTCTGGCAAACAGCTGCCAAGGCGTCCTCTTCCCTCTGCACAATGGCTTCACACAATCCTTCCCTAGTCCCACCATGTCCTCCTGAGGAGTCCCCCGAACTGTTTCAACACAGTGTTGGGTACATGCTGCAGCAGCAGATGCGCAGCGTTTTGAAGACTCCGATGACGGAACACAGATAGAGGAAGGCATTGATGTGAGCCCAGGGAGAGGGGGTGGCCGCGAAGGACAGCAATCTGGGAGTGATGTTCCCCCAGCTGGAGCATACTGGCAGGTTTTCGACAGTGATGAGGAGGAGGGAGGGGATGATGAGGTCACTGACTCTACCTGGGTGCCTGATAGGAGAGAGGAGGAGGAAGAGAAGGAGAAGGACGAGAACGAGGAGGCACAGACACATCTCCAAAGAGGCAGGATGCCCTCCAGGGGTCAGCACACCCACTGCATTACGTGGCACATCTTCGCATGGCATTGCGGTGTCTCAACGATACAGCAAAAGTTCTTTGGTGTGGGCCTTTTTTGAAATATGTCCATCAAATCGTACCTTTGCTGTTTGCAACAAATGTCTCAAGCGTATCTCGTGTGGCCAAAACATCACCCGCTTGGGCACCACATGCTTGTCAAGACATATGTCGACCTGCTATGCAACTCGTTACCAGAAAGACCCACACCAAAGACCAAAGCGGACCTCCCCTTGCCCTTTTGTGACCTCCAACCCCACTAGACCCCCAGTTCTCTCTGAAGCCTGCACTGAAGTTGTAGAAATAGGTGTGTCACAACCTAGTAGTGGTAGTACATGCGGGCAATCTAATGCTAGTACCAGACAAATTTCCCTGCCCCAGCTGCTGCAGCGCCGAAAGAAGTACACTCCCAGCCATCCACATGCCCAGCGGTTGAATGCTAGCTAAGCAAAATTGCTAGCACTTCAACTGCTACCTTTTCATTTGGTAGATATTGCCCCCTTTGTGGAATGTGCAGTACCTCAGTGGCAAGTACTAAAACGCCACTTTTTCTCACGGAAGGCGATTCCGGATCTCTACCGGCATGTGGAAGGCAATGTCCATGCCTCGCTGGACAGGGCAGTCAGTGGTAAGGTGCATCTTACCGCTGACTCATGGTCCAGTAGGCATGGACAGGGACGTTACCTGTCTTTTATGGCCCATTGGGTGACTCTGCTGGCAAGGACGCAGGGCAAGGTACAGTAGTTTTGGAGGTTGTTCTGCCACCACGCCTCCAAAACACTACTATTGCTTGTGACACACCTCTCTCCTCCACCCCCTCATCTTCTTCTTCCTCTGTGGCCTCTTCCTGTGCTGATGTTTCCTCAGAACCAGCCGTGCTCCGTAGGCGTACGAGAGGCTACGCAGGAATGCAGGCCAAGAGATGCCATGCGGTGCTAGAGCTGGTGTGCTTGGGAGAAAGGAGCCACACTGGGGAAGAGGTTCTTTCAGCTCTGCAGGGCAGGCTCAGAGGTGGTTGATGCCACGCCAGCTGAAGCCTGGAATGGTGGTCAGCGGTCAAGGAAAACTCACCCACGTGCCCTGTTTTGCGCATGTCCTGAATTTGGTGGTGCAGCGGTTCTTGGGCAGGTACCCGGGCTTACAGGATGTCCTGAAGCAGGCCAGGAAAGTCTGTGCATTTCCGGAGGTCATATAATGCCACTGCTCCGCTGACAGACCTCCAAAGGGAATACAAACTGCCCAAGAACCGCCTAATCTGTGACATGCCCACCAGATGGAATTCTACGTTGGCCATTCTGCAGCGGCTGCACATGCAGCAGCGGGCCATCAATGAGTACCTGTGCCAATATGGCAGCAGAACTGGGTCAGGGCAGCTAGTTTTTTTTCCCCACGCCAGTGGGCCTTGATCAGGGATGCATGCACTGTCCTGTCACCATTTGAGGAGGCCACGAGCATGGTGAGCAGTGACAGTGCATGCATCAATGAGACTGTCCCTCGTATTCACATGTTGGAGCACACGCTACGTGGAATAATGGACAGGGCCCTTGAGGCAGAACAGAGGGAGGAAGAGGAGGACTAATAACAATTTTTGATGCAATACTTTGCACGTGGCTCCTTGTTGCACTCCAATTACAGCATGTTTGAGAGGTGTCCTTTTTTCTAAAAGCAAGAAAAGTGAGGAGAAGGACATTCCATCAGCAGCATAAGAGGACAGTCACTCAGCATCAGCATACGCAGTCTAAAAGGGATCCGACATTTCAACAAAAAAATATTATTCAGTAACATCAGCAACAGGTGCTTGGTAGCTGGTGTTGATCCAAGCCTGATTCATTTTGATGAAGGTCAGTCGATCAACAGAGTCGGTGGGGAGGCGCACCCTGTGATCGGTAACAAAGCCTCCAGCAGCACTGAATGTGCGTTCTGAAAGAACACTGGATGCAGGGCAAGCCAGTAGCTCAATTGCGTACTGTGCAAGCTCTGGCCAGTGATAAATCCTTAAGACCCAGTAAGCCAGAGGATTTTCGGTGGGGAAGGAGTCCAAGTCGGATCTTGCCCCTAGGTATTCCAGGACCATGTAAACCAGACGCTGGCGATGGTTGCTGGAACCGGTCAGACCTTGGGGCTGCGGACTAAAAAACTGTCTGAAGGCATCGGTCAGACGGCCACCTTCTCCACCGCTCCTTCTGTGACTCACCGAAGCCTCAGCAAGAAGTCGTCCAGAGCCAGGTTTTGGTAATCCCCCCCGGTTCTGGGAACGCATTGCACAGATCCTTCTGCAAGGCCTCCCGCAGAAGTTTCATTTTCTGCTCCCTCTGCGATGGCAACATAAGGTCCGCAACCTTACTCTTGTAACGTGGATCAAGGAGAGTTGCCAGCCAGTAATGATCCGTCTCCTTGATAGCACGTACACAAGGATCCTTACGCAGGCTTTGCAGGATCAGGGAGGCCATGCAGCGTAGGTTTGCAGATGCATTCGGGGCACAGTCCTCTGGGTCACTGAGGACGACAGAATCCACAGGCACCTCATCCCAGCCACGTAAAAGTCCACGCGTTCCTTGGGACTGTAAATGATCCCTTGAAGACTGCTGCTGCTGATGCTAGGCTTCACCTCCATGCTGCTGATACAATTATCCTCCTCTTCCTCCTCCTCCTCTTCCTGTGTGCTAGGTGGGCAAGCAGGCCCACTGTCTGGGTAAAGGGGGCCTTGAGAGGTAAGGAAGTCCTCCTCTTCCTCCCTCTGTTCTGCCTCAAGGGCCCTGTCCATTATTCCACGTAGCGTGTGCTCCAACATGTGAATAAGAGGGACAGTCTCACTGATGCATGCACTGTCACTGCTCACCATCCTCGTGGCCTCCTAAAATGGTGACAGGACAGTGCATGCATCCCTGATCAAGGCCCACTGGTGTGGGGAAAAAAAAACTAGCTGCCCTGACCCAGTTCTGCTGCCATATTGACACAGGTACTTATTGATGGCCCGCTGCTGCATGGCCAACGTAGAGTTCCATCTGGTGGGCATGTCGCAGATTAGGCGGTTCTTGGGCAGGTTGTATTCCCTTTGGAGGTCTGTCAGCGGAGCAGTGGCATTATATGACCTCCGGAAAGGCACACAGACTTTCCTGGCCTGCTTCAGGACATCCTGTAAGCCCGGGTACCTGCCCAAGAACCGCTGCACCACCAAATTCAGGACATGTGCAAAACAGGGCACATGGGTGAGTTTTCCTTGTCGCAGGGCAGAGAGGAGGTTGGTGCCATTATCGCTGACCACTATTCCAGGCTTCAGGTGGTGTGGCGTCAACCACCTCTGAGCCTGCCCCTGCAGAGCTGAAAGAACCTCTTCCCCAGTGTGGCTCCTGTCTCCCAAGCACACCAGCTCTAGCACCGCATGGCATCTCTTGGCCTGCATTCCTGCGTAGCCTCTCGTACGCCTACGGAGCATGGCTGGTTCTGAGGAAACATCAGCACAGGAAGAGGCCACAGAGGAAGATGAAGAGGAGGGGGTGGAGGAGAGAGGTGTGTCACAAGCAGTAGTAGTGTTTTGGAGGCGTGGTGGCGGAACAACCTCCAAAACTACTATACCTTGCCCTGCGTCCTTCCCAGCTGCCAGCAGAGTCACCCAATGGGCTGTAAAAGACAGGCAACGTCCCTGTCCATGCCTGCTGGACCATGAGTCAGCGGTAAGATGCACCTTACCACTGACTGCCCTGTCCAGCGAGGCATGGACATTGCCTTCCACATGCCGGTAGAGAGCCGGAATCGCCTTCCGTGAGAAAAAGTGGCATTTTGGTACTTGCCACTGAGGTACTGCACATTCTACAAACTCACAGGAGGGGGCAGAATCTACCAACTGAAAAGGTAGCAGTTGAAGTGCTAGCAATTTCGCTAAGCTAGCATTTAATCGCTGACATGTGGATGGCTGGGAGTGTACTTCTTTCGGCGCTGCAGCAGCTGGGGCAGGGAAATTTGTCTGGTACTATCATTAGATTGCCCGCATGTACTACCACTACTAGGTTGTGACACACCTACTGTATTTCTACAACTTCAGTGCAGTCTTCAGAGAGGACTGGGGGTCTAGTGGGGTTGGAGGTCACAGAAGGGCAAGGGGAGGTCCGCTTTGGTCTTTGGTGTGGGTCTTTCTGGTATGCTTGCCAACGAGTTGCATGGCAGGTCGACATATGTCTTGACAAGCATGTGGTGCCCAAGCGGGTGATGTTTTGGCCACACGAGATACGCTTGAGACATATGTTGCAAACAGCAAAAGGTACGATTTGATGGACATGTTTCAAAAACGCCCACAGCAAAGAACTTTTGCTGTACCGTTGAGACACCGCAGTGCCATGCGAAGATGTGCCACGTAATGCAGTGGGTGTGCTGCCCTTAAGCTGACCCCTGGAGGGCATCCTGCCTCTTTGGAGATGTGCCTGTGCCTCCTTGTCCTTGTCCTCATCCTCCTCTTCCTCCTCCTCTCTCCTATCAGGCACCCAGGTAGAGTCAGTGACCTCATCATCCCCTCCCTCCTCATCATCACTGTCGAAAACCTGGCAGTATGCTCCAGCTGGGGGAACATCACTCCCAGATTGCTGTCCCTCTCGGCCACCCCCTCTCCCTGGGCTCACATCAATGCCTTCCTCTATCTGTATTCCGTCATCGGAGTCTTCAAAACGCTGCGCATCTTCCTGCAGCATGTATCCAACACTGTGTTGAAACAGTTCGGGGGACTCCTCAGGAGGACATGGTGGGACTAGGGAAGGATTGTGTGAAGCCATTGTGCAGAGGGAAGAGGACGCCTTGGCAGCTGCTTTGCCAGACAAACTTAGATCAGTCTGTGTGAGAGAGGATGAGGAGGATGAGGAGGATGAGGAGGATGAGAACGGCTTGGTCATCCACTCTACTAATTTCTCTGCATGTTGAGGCTCAACACGGCCAGCTCCCGAAAAGGACGAGCGGCCACGGCCACGTGCTGAAGAGGATGCACCACATCCACCACCAGCGTTACCTCTAGATGCAGAGCCTGCTTGCCCTCGTGACTCTCTGCCTCTCTTTGTTGTCCTTCTAGACATATTTATGCGTTCAGGTGCTATGTAACAGCACAAGCGCAGTGACACCAACTGCGTTCAGGTGCTATGTAACAGCAAACATGCAGTGACACCAAATGCGTTCAGGTGGTATGTAACAGCAAATGTGCAGTCACACCAAATGCGTTCAGGTGGTATGTAACAGTAAACGTGCAGTGACACCAACTGCGTTCAGGTGCTATGTAACTGCACAAGCGCAGTGACACCAACGGCGTTCAGGTGCTATGTAACAGCACAAGCGCAGTGACACCAACTGCGTTCAGGTAGTATGTAACAGCAAACGTGCAGTGACAGCAACTGCGCTCAGGTGGTATGTAACAGCAAACGTGCAGTGACACTAACTGCGCTCAGGTGTTATGTAACAGCAAACGTGCAGTGACACCAAATGCGTTCAGGTGGTATGTAACAGAACAAGCGCAGTGACACCAAATGCGTTCAGGTGGTATGTAAAAGCACACGTGCAGTGACACCAACTGTGCTCAGGTGGTATGTAACAGCACACGTGCAGTGACACCAAATGCGCTCAGGTGCTATGTAACAGCACAAGCGCAGTGACACCAACTGCGTTCAGGTGGTATGTAACAGCAAACGTGCAGTGACACCAACTGCGCTCAGGTGGTATGTAACAGCAAACGTGCAGTGACACCAACTGCGCTCAGGTGGTATGTAACAGCAAACGTGCAGTGACACCAACTGCGTTTAGGTGCTATGTAACAGCACAAGCGCTGTGACACCAAATGCGTTCAGGTGGTATGTAACAGCAAACGTGCAGTGACACCAAGTGCGTTCAGGTGCTATGTAACAGCACAAGAGCAGTGACACCAACTGCGTTCAGGTCGTATGTAACAGCACACGTGCAGTGACACCAACTGTGCTCAGGTGGTATGTAACGGCACATGCGCAGTGACACCAAATGCGCTCAGGTGGTATGTAACAGCACACGTGCAGTGACACCAAATGCGCTCAGGTGGTATGTAACAGCAAACGTGCAGTGACACTAACTGCGTTCAGGTGCTATGTAACAGCACAAGCGCAGTGACACCAACTGTGCTCAGGTGGTATGTAACGGCATGACCCGTGACAGACTCAGATTCTCCTATGTCTAGGGTCACCTTATGTCCACTAGGGCCATAGGGTGACAAAGGAATTATATCATGTATTGCAGAAGATGGGACATTAATAATAATTCATGTTTGCAGGATACTGAGATATTAAGGTGTTCCTACTAGACATCTGCTTTTAAAATGCTAAGTGGCCCGGCTTGTGAAAGACATTTCATTCTATCGAAAGGTGTTAATTGCATCTACTCCTAGATAATACATTGTCTATGGTACAAAGGTGTCAAGCCCTTTAGAGACAGTACCTCTGTCTAGATCAGTGTTTTTCAACCTTTTTTTAACCAAGGCACCCTTTAAAATCTGTCAGAATCTCAAGGCACACCAAACCTGTAATGCCTCAGATGTGTGGTGCAAATACTGTTCACATATGCGTGTGCGACTTGCACATCAACTTGCGTAGGGATGGGGCGGGTGCTTATAAAAAAAAAAATCTTTTCACTGTCCCTTTAAAAAATAATAATAATAATAATATCACTTTTATTCCTATTACAAGGGATGTAAACATCCCTTGTAATAGATATAAGCATGATAGGTCCTCTTTATGGAGAGATCTGAGTCAAAAAGACCTCATCTCTCTCCTTTACCTTTAAAAGCAAAAGATTTTTTTATTTTTATTTGTTTCTCAGACGAGACAGTGGGAGGGGGGGGGGGACATCCCCTCCCGACACTTCTGAAAGTGTTCCAGTGGCTCAAGAGCCGCTCGGAACGCTTTCATGAGAAAGCCAGCCACTGTCTGTAAAAAAACAATACCAAGGTTATGGCTGATATCTTCAGCCATAACCCCAGGCAAACAATTTAAAATCTGTAATTTTGTGCTCTTGTGAAAAAAAAAAAACCTACATAACACTTGTTACACTTTTACATTGACTCATTCCATTGCAGGCATGGTGATTTAATCACGTGGTTTCTCATGAACTTCTATTATGTCTATTCATTTTTGGTACATTTTCTGAAAGCACACAAAAATGAGGGACATAATATAAGTCTGAGAAACCACATGACAAGTGCAGGTATCCTGCGCTACAACTGCACTGTGGCCAAACTGCAGTTTTTAATTATACAGTTATCATTATCAATAACCCACATAGCCCATGAAAATAGGATTTTTTATGACAGCTTACCTGTAAAATCCTTTTCTTGGAGTACATCAGGGGACACAGAGCGGCAATCCATTACTATGTGGGTTATAGAGTCTACCTTCAGGTGTGGACACTGGTGTAATTAACTACACAGGAAGTTCCCTCCCTATATAACCCTCCCATACTGGGAGCTCCTCAGTTTTTGTAGCAAAGCAATAAGTGTCCCAATATCCCCAAACAAGAGGGGCGGGAGCTCTGTGTCCCGTGATGTACTCCAAGAAAAGGATTTTACAGGTAAACTGTCATAAAAAATCCTATTTTCTTTATCGTACATCACGGGACACAGAGCGGCAATCCATTACTATGTGGGATGTCCGAAAGCAATGCTTACTGAGGGGAGGGAGACACAAACAACGCAGGCCGCCATCAGATGTGAGGATCTATAATGCTGCCAGATGCATACTGCGCCAAAAAGCTGCATCCTTTTGCCCTCCTATGTACATCTGACAAGAATCAGTGAACCTAAGCACAGACGCCAAGTTGCGGCCCTGAAAATCTGCGTCATAAAGGCTCGGTAAAGCATCGCGCATAAAGCGCTTACTATCCTGGTACGGAGCACCCCCCCCCCAAGAAACAGGGGGAGTCCCACTCTCCGAACCACAAGCCTGAATAATACCCTGATGAATCAATCTTGAAAACAGTTGATTTTAGACGCTGCCTGCCCCTTCCTGGGGCCTCCTGATAGCGCAATAACATCAGCTTTCCGTATCCGAGCAGCCGCTTCAGATAGGCCTTGACCCTTCTACTCCAAAGGAGAGTGTAACCATTTTAATAGCTGAACTGAACACTGCCTGCCCACATCTAGGGTCTTCTGGCAGCCCAATAAAAACTTCAGTTTTCTATATCTGAACCTTCAGATAGATATTTAACTGCTCTCATCTCTGCTGAGAGAAAGCAATAACCTTTCCTTCCAAAAACAAGGTTTTGAAAAAGGGGGAGGTAAGAATATCTAGATTCAAATGAACACTAGATCCTTCTAGTAAATAAGGCTGGGTGAGGATTAACATCACCCTACTAGTAAGAATAAGTATGGTTTTATACCAAGAGGTTGCCAATACTGAATTCTCTTGGAGGCTACCACAACCAAGAACACCAATTCCCTTGTTAAAGGCTGAAGGGAAATATGGTGCATCGGCCCACAGAGCTGACCCTGTAAGCCGACAAAACTAGAGCCAATCCTCCAAGCACAAGGGCAAATAAACTGGTGGACTTATGCGTGTCACCCCTTGTATAATGGCTCGGAACAAAGAGTGTGAAGCAAGCGACCTTTGGAGGCAAGGCCGAGATCGGATCCTTGATGTAACTTAAGGCTGGCTCCGTCTCCTTTCCAAATGCAGGAAGGCAGGAATTTTATCTTTGACAAACTTCCAAGGATGCCACCATCTGTTTCATACCAGGAACATGGGCTCTCCCGATCCTGGGATATCTGGTCCTGGAGGCCAGCCTTCCTGTATGAATCAAGGAAGTGCCGTTGATTCTAAAAACCCTGATCCTGAAGAATGTGGGCTAAAATAGCCAGACCATTAATTCACCTGTTGCACGACAGGATGTAATACCCCCTTCGAAGTAGGCCTGGACAAGATGTAAGGGACCATGGGTCCTCTACTACCACCCCTACTGTCCCTGCACAGAAAAGGTCGTCAGGGCTATGCCGGAGTAATCAGGCCAGCTTCCGCCATCCTCTAATGTTGCATGGAAGCCACAAACGCCGCGGCACTGGGGGGAGAGACATAACCAGTGACCACTGGTCCCACCAGATTACTAACACATCTGCCCCGCATGCGGGTGGATCCCTTGTCCTTGACCTCAAGCTGTTCAATTTCTTGTTGAGCCTGGACGCCAATACATCTTCTGTACAGGGTACTATTTCTGTGGCCCTTGGTCAGGAAAACAGTCGGGGTGTAGAGGTCCTTCTCCTGGAGACACTTGTTGACGGCTACAGCGAATCGCCTGCCAATTCTGCATTTCATGAAATGACGAATGTCAATAGGCAAGGCACAAGCTCCTTCTTGGTAAATTAAGTAAATCACTTAATATGGTATAGTCTGATTGAACTCTGACCGAACCAACCAGCCCCTGAACGTTCAGGCCCCTAAGCCAGATGCTCCATCGGTAGCTCTAGCTGACAGATAAGGCTCCCTTGGAGCTTGACTACTTCCCCTGGGCCAAGGTCTCTTCCTGACCTGGCAAACCCTTTAGTTAAGAACCACCAAGAGGAATTCCAGCCTATCTCTGGGACCGGTTCTTTGGATAATGCTAGGTCAAGATCCACTCCTTCTAGGCCAACACAATACTGTTTATAACAGTCCTGAATAAAAGTATAGGGAACTGTCTTGAATGAAGCAGCATCTTCTCTAGTGCCTTAAGCAGAAAGCCAAAAGTAAGGAACTGTTCCTTGCCGTAACCACCTAGACCAGCTTTCTTATAGCGATGGTCTTGTCTTAGGCCAAAAGTACTCTCCTGGTGCAAAACATACCCAGCTTCTTGTCAATGAAGAATGTATCTTTAGACTGGAATCCTAACCCAGGAGATCCAGATACTTGACCCTGCTGGACACCCTTAGGTCCAGCCATGCTGCTGACTGATCCATCAGCAGGAGTCTGCTTCCGTATGCCATTACTGCTATACCCTGGGCCTACAGACCTGCTAGAGGCGGGCCCTAGCACCCTGACAACCCAGACACGGAGGCTAACCCGAAAGGGCAAGACCACCAACTGGAGATAGTGCTGTTCCCCTGCACAACGCAGACAACCTCTGCAGTCCCAAGTAAATAAACACATATGCAACTGGCTCCCCATATGTGTATGTGGCAAGTGTTAAAGCCATATGCCTCAATGGAAGCGCGTGTACATGGCAGTGTGTGTTCATGGAAGCATGAAATCATATAAATATGTCTCACGCCAAACATGCATATAGCATGTGTGCTCTGGAACGAGCATCCTTGCAAGCAAGCAAGCATGTACTATAAACGTGTTATGCAACAATGTGCAACATGAACCCATGCAGACACGTATCTCTATGCAAACACAAGGCATCCTGTATTGCTTAATTAAGCCACCATGTGCAACTTTAAAGTAACCATGCATGCGATTCAGCATCTTCCATGCGATCAACATCTTATGCATTTTAAGCACTACTGTGCGGACAAGAACCCTTGTGTGACCAAGCACCCCTGTGCGTTCCAACATCCTTATGCACCCAAGCATCTTAATGCGACTTTAGGCATTTCTGTGAAACAAGCCTCTCTATGTGATCAAGTATCCCTGGGTAATCCAGGACTCTGTTGATCCAACCACCATGTGTGATCCAGCTTCTTTTTGCATTCAAGCATCTTTAAGCGATCCCTTTAGGCCTTGAGTAATCCAGGACTTGGGTGATGGGGTAATCCTGTGTGATTCAGCATTTTTATGCCTTCAGGCCTCTTTTATGCGATTCTAGGCATTTCTGTGGGAACAAGCCTCTTTGCGTGACCAAATATCCTTGGGGAATCAAGGACTTGGGTGATCATGTAATCCTGTGTGATTCAGCATGTTTATACCTTCAGGCCTCTTTATGCGATTCTAGGCATTTCTGTGGGAACAAGCCTCTTTGCGTGACCAAATATCCTTGGGGAATCAAGGACTTGGGTGATCATGTAATCCTGTGTGATTCAACCTTTTTATGCATACAAGCATCCTTTATGCGATTCAGCATTTTTATGCATACAAGCATCTTTATGCGACTTTAGGTACTTTTGTGGAAACAAGCCTATTTGTGTGACCAAACATCCTTGGGTAATCCAGGACGCTGATGATCAGGTAACCATGTGTGATCCAGCATCTTTTTTGCATCCAAGCAACTTTATGCGATTTTAGGCCTTTCTGTGGAAACAAACCTCTTCTGTGTAACCAAACATCCTTGGGGGGAAACAAGGACTTGGGTGATCAGGTAATCATGTGTGATTCAGCATTTTTATGCCTACAAACGTCTTTATGCGATTCAGCATTACAAGCATCTTTTATGCGACCTCTTTTGTGGAAACATGCAGCACCATATAGACAGAAACATGTATGTTTATGCGATCCACAATAGAATCTGCTCTGTTACTTGTTTTTATCCCATATGCATTCCAAACTCATGTATGTTATGCAACATGCGGACTGGTAAAGAGGAAATTATCCTCTGCAGATGTGTGTTTCCTCAATTAAGAGACATTAGCAATGTGTGCCCGCAACTGTGCATCCCTCCGATGCATTTGGTTAGCCTGAAGCCGACACCAGGCTGAGGATTATATGGAGGTCTTACTAGCCACCTATAGGAAAACCTCTCTTTACACTCTAAGGAGAAGATAGAGGTGTAATCAGAACCTGTAGGGCTTTTGATAGCTTCTCCTTGTTAGGCTGCAGCTCCTGTCTCCTGTCCTCTGACAGTGAAACTTTTATCCCCAAGCTTTCTAATCCCTATGTTTCAGGATTAAAGCAAAACACAAAACACATGCAGAGTAATTGCAATGTTGGGGGAAGGCTGCATTGCCTGACAGGTCTGATGGCTCAATCTATGAGCTGTTTAAGTCTCTTCAGAGGAGAATAAGGGTCCACCAGGTTCAGGTGGCGATCCCTCTTTATATTTCTACCCCTGACCTTATTCAATGGGGAGACCAAGTCCTAAGCTAAAGCAGAGGTGCATCAAATAGCTGAATTTAGTCTGACACAATGCCTGCTAATCTGCACAGCTAGATGCGAGTAGGCGTCTTAGATGAATCTGTATCCAACTCACACAAGGTGCTTACGTTTGTGTCCCCCTAGCTTTACAGAGCTCTGACGTCCGGGCCCTTTGAAGAGCCTTCTCTGCGACTGCACTGAGCCGGTGAGCACGTGCAACATGGTAGAGCCTGAAGCGGAGGAAGTGGGACACAATAGATCAGCTAACACTTAAGCTTCCGTTGGAGGGCACGCAGGGGGCATGACCGGATGTAGGAGCGTGCGTGCGTGCTGAGTGTGTGAGTGTCCAGGTTCTCCCGTGAGGCTCTCCTCCCGCTCGATATGAACAGGCTGCTGCGCTGCTAGTTTGACTACTAGATGGACTAAGAGGCTCGAGCACCATCATCACCACCACGATCACTGATACTACCTGATATTACCTGCCGCAGCATACAGCAGCCAGGGTACAAACCAGGAACAACTCTCATACAACCCGCCGGTACTAGACTAGCCCCCCTCTCCTCTCTTCCTCCCTATCTCTTACCGGCGGCGGTGGGATCTTGGAGTGCAGTCTCCCTGGCTCGGATTCTCGGGGGGGGGGGGCGCGCTGCAGGCGCGGGACGCGCATCGTGAGTCGGGTTGGACTCAGGGATCCCCCAGCCCGCCGCACCACGCTGACAGATCCGCGTGTGCACAGCACCACCTCGCGGGGCCAAGAACTGTGACCCCAGCATAACGAGGCACTGAGCGGAGCGGAGGGATTGTATCCACTACTACAGCAGCTGTGGCAGGCTGGATACTACGAACTGTATACAATACCTGGGCCATAGATAGGGCATATAGCGCATACAACACATAGCCTAATCAGAGGCTACAACTGACTCTTTGCCTGCCTAAGCTCATCAAGCTCATCATCCTATTAGAGTCTCATCAGTGCTGTACAATTCCTATTGCCTGCAGGTGCTGCATGATTTGGTGATTTGGGGTCTCATACTTATCATACTTATCTAAATATCGTATGCTACCCAAAACATAGTGCGGGGAGGCGAGTGGTACAAGCGGTGCTGTGCGCAGTTAATAAAGAGGGTCCCCTAGAAGCCATACAGCCCCTACCTCACTTTTAATAGGCACCCAAAGCCTCTTATAGCCTCCTTAGCCTTCTATAGCCTTCTATATCCTCCTGGTATATTGGCGCAGAGGCGAAATCTTACTGTATTGAATACTACACGGTATGTGCTGGCTCGAACTAGGATCACCTTTACCCGGACCGGAGGTTGGTGCATCTCCACGAGATCCTCACCTGAACCAAGTTATTCAAGTCCTAAACAATTCGATCAAAACCTAGGGTTAAACTCCGCTCAACTTCTCCATTTTACTTTACCAAGGGATGTCTAATACCAGGTCCACCAAGAGCAACCAGGCCGCCGCTGCTAAGCTAGAGCGTTTTGCTCACACCCCCGCTACATCACCAGCTAAAGGTCATCCACCTGTAGCAGCATCACAAAACAAGGCACTAACGGGCCCATCCCAGGAAAGAAGGAGCTACGGTCAAGGGACTGCAAAGGCATCTAGTGCGGTTAACGCGGCAACCTTCAAAACCGTGAGTACCAAAGGGCGGAGCCCAGATCTTGTTGGAACTGTAAATATGCCTGGAATGACCAGTGGCCCTGAGCCCCTAGTAATGGGCTTAACCCCTGAAGGGGAACCTACCCTTAGGGAGGTACTTAGCGCAGTCAATGTTTGCAGAGACTATATGGCTAGTTTTGATACCCAGCTAATAGGACTAAGAGAAGAATTGCTATCGATGAGGCAGGAACTGCATAGAACTGTGTCCAGAACCAAAGCATTAGAAGACAGGCTAAGTGCAGTGGAAGATGCCCTCTTTCCATTACAAGGGGAATTAACGGGGCTACAAGAGTTAACAGCTCTTCAAGTAGTTAAACTAGATGCGTTGGAAAACAGACTGCGCAGGAACAATGTGAGAGTAGTAGGTTTACCTGAAGGATGTGAAGGTACAGACCCTATAGTCTTTATGGAACACTGGTGCATGGAGACTTTTGGCCCGGATGGTCTCTCGGCATTCTTTGCCATAGAAAGAGCCCATCGGGTCCCCTTTAAAGCTGTCCAACAGGGTAAACATCCAAGACCGATTCTTCTTAAATTCCTCAACTATACCGATAAGGTAACCTTGCTACAAAAAGCCAGAGAACTGGGAACGATTATATATAAAGGAACGAGAATATCAATATACCCAGACTTTTCACCTGACCTACAGAAACGTAGAGCCGAGTTTATGCCTGTCAAGAAGTCCTTACAAAAATACAAAATTTCCTATGCTCTTTTGTACCCGGCTCGCCTCAGAGTGGCAGCTTTGGACAGGACTTTTTTCTTTGATAATCCCAGCGAAGTAGTCAACTGGCTGGGGGGGGTAGGCATTAAAGAAATGGAAATTAGCTGGTAAGCCCCCACTTGATGGGTGTCCTCCCTAGAGTTAAGAAAGTGAGCATAAATGGGGTATTTTCACTACATGGATGCCATGTTAAGTATAGTTCACAAGCATGTTGGAGGCACGGCGTCATTAAAGGCTTAGCCCCAATTCGATTATTTGTGCTAGCATACATAAGGAGCACTCGGCCCCTTTCCCCTTTTTTTTTTTTTTTTTGTCTTTCTCTGAATTATCCGTTACCATTATTTCTGCTCCAGGGTAGAAGGGAGAAGGGGGGAAAGGGATTGGGTTTAAAATAAGGCTAAACAAGGCTAGGCTGTATTCTTTTAATGCCACTTAGGATTACATTATGTTAGTCTGTTTTCTCATTTATGTATTTGAGAAGGCTATCTATGTTATTTTTAATAACACGCACATTTTTGAAGGGGTATGCCAGGATGGGGGACTAGCTCCCATCCAATGTTTAAACACCAAGGTTATAACATCCACATTTATAGTTAGATAAGTCGCACGCAAATCGCATTTTTATTTCTTTGTGCGTTTGTCTCTTTTTTTTTTCGTTTGTTTCTTCTAATTTTACCATTTTTTTATAGGATGATCCATACATACCTCTTGGGCTCATTGGCTTACAGTTGTGGGGTGTTTTCCCTTTTTGTTTTGTTTTTTTTTGTTTTTGTTTTTGTTTTTCCTCACCTCACTCTCATCATAGAAACTCAAATTTTCTTTTACTTATATAATGGGTGTCAAGTATAGATAAGTAGCACTTGAACCTTAGGATTGGTGGTTACCATATAACATAGTCTTGGTATATTTGTTTGGGTGAGAGTTCACTATTGTATTTCTATACACGTACACCTATATAGCGGTACCACAGCAACGTGGCTAACATGCAACACAGTTTTGGCACATATGCTTGTGTGAGAGTTTACTATGGCACTTCCAATAACATGTATATTTATGTAGAGGTATCACAGCGCTGTTTTATGCGCTCTTATTTAGGGTTTAACACTAAAGGTTATAACGTTTTTATATATACAGTATAGTCACAAACAGCACGTAAACCATCCCCAGAATTTTTTTATTTTTTTTTCTCTTTCTTTCTTTCCTTTTTCTCTCCCTTACCATATATGAACACCTGCACATAATTCTTCTTTATCCCGAGCACCCGTCAACACCATTTTGGTACAGGGGAAGAAGGGAGAAAAAGGAAAGGGACTCTAGAATCAGCTTTAAACATGGTTAATCTGCACTGCAATCCAACGTGATCTATGATTGTACTATGTTATGTTCCTTTTGCACTTTTGCACTTATGTATATTGTGTGCTACTTAGGTTATCTCTAATAGCAGGTATACTCATGAAGGGGCACCCCAGGATTGGGGATGCGCCCCTAGTTAATGCTTAAACATCAATGCTATAATGTCTACTTACAAACATATACAAGGGGCAGGTAAACTGTATATATTTCTTTTTTTTTTTTCTTCTTTCTTTTCTTTCCCCTCTCCGGTGCCTCTTCCTTGTCGCACAGTTATCCTTTCCTAGTTAAAAGAGAGGGGGGAGGAAGAAGGGAAAAGAGAAAAATCCACTACACAAAGGCACTGAACTCTCGAGACCTGGGAGGGGAGGAGAGCAAGCGCGGGAGGGACACTTGCGGCATGGGCCAGGGGGATGAATGCGAGAGTGAGTAAAGCGGTCATTGGACCAGCCCCAAAGGGAAGCCCTAGAGGGCATGGCGGCAGGGGGAAGGGAGGGTGGGTCAGGGGTGGGAGGGAGGTTTTTAAGGGAGGGACTAGTGAGCATACATTCGGGGTACCACAGGCTGCGACAAGACAGGCAGGGGTGTTAGGGACCATGCGAGCGGGCCGATTGCCCGTCTGCCGTGTCCACTATGTCGGATGGGCAAGGGATCCACATCTGTATGGCTTGAAAATTATTGCAAACCAGATCACCGTAATCACAAAGGATGCAGGATAAGTTACTGGCTATTACCTCTTGGAATGTACGAGGCCTGGCCGATCCAACCAAAAGAGTGGCAGTTATGTCACTCTTGGAGGATGGAATGCCTGGGCTAATCTGTCTCCAGGAGACACATCTGACCAAGGACTCAGTCCAGCAGTTGAATAGTCGTAAATTTCAAGCCCAATATCACTCAGTATACTCCTCCTATTCAAGAGGAGTGAGTACAATGATCGGGAGGGGAGTGATCTTTTCCTGCTCCAAGACGTGGGTGGATGATCAAGGCAGATTTATATTCCTGCTCTGTTCTATTGAGAATAGGCCATATGTCATAGCTAATTTATACATCCCCCCCCTTTAAGCTAGAGGTCTTATACAATCTCATCAAATTCACCCTCGATGTCCCAGATGTCCCCATCATAGCGGTTGGTGATTATAACAAAGTTCTTGATAACAGTATTGACAGATTCCCACCAGGGACTGGCCCCAAGGGAGGTCGACTAGTCGGGTTTATTCAGGAAGCTGGGCTAAGTGACATTTGGAGAGCCTCTTTCCCTCAGGATCGCCAGTTCTCATGCTATTCCAGCTCCCATGGTACGTTATCTAGAATAGATATGGCCCTGTGTAGCGATGGAGCCATGTCCCTGGTTAAGGCGATACGATATGGCCTCAGGGGGGTCTCAGACCACTCCCCGCTGGTCTTAGTATTAAGGATAGGGGTCAAGTCCCCTTTCAAAGAATGGAAGATCAACCCAGGCTGGTTAGAGCTGATTGGAGAGCCGCAGACCCTGTTGTCCCAATTAGTAGAGTTAATGTCCATCAACCTAGGGACGGCACCCTCAGGAGTGGTCTGGGACTCCCTAAAAGCCTATGCAAGGGGCCTGCTAATCCAACAGGTCTCTAGGGTTAAAAAGACAGGGAGGATGGAAGAGATTAGGTTGATTAACGAGACTGCTCAAGCAGAATTGAGTTTTATCAAGGAACCAACGCCAACCAAACGGGCAGAATGGCTATCAAAACAAGAAGAATATAGAATACATACCTTAAGAATAGCCGAGAACAAGAGAACACTTCAAAGGCAACAACAGTTCGGGGAGGGGGAGAAGGTAGGACGAATGCTAGCTCTTCTTAATAGAACCAATTCTCCCTCATCAAATGTCTCAGTAATTAGGACACCGTCGGGTGAAATAACAACAGATGGACAGGAAATCTTAAAAACATTTTCTTTATACTATAAAGAATTATATAAGTCCAAAAGGAAACCGACGAATGGCGGGATGGAAATTTTCTTCCAGAAAATAAAAGTCCCTACATTGTCTGACAATGATAAGCAAGAGCTAGACGCACCAATTACCCTAAAAGAACTCCAACAGGCAATTGGTGACATGCCAAACCAAAAATCCCCCGGTCCGGACGGGCTCCCTATAGAGATATATAAAAAATTTGGCGAGATACTGCTCCCAGAGCTATTGAGGACCTATGAGGGGGCGATGAGAGAGGGAACCCTTCCCCCCTCAATGAATGAAGCAACCATTATTGTCATTCACAAGGAGGGGAAGGACCCTACGGATCCCTCATCATATCGCCCAATCTCCCTATTGACCTCAGATATAAAAATCTTAGCTAAAATTCTTGCTGCCAGGCTTAATAGATGCATTAGTAAACTCATCCACCCAGACCAGTCTGGTTTTATACCAGGCAGGTCTACTAGTATTAATATCAGGAGAACCTTCTTAAACATACTTACCCCGATAGAAACCGCAGGGACTAGAGCCATATTGTCGCTCGATGCTGCTAAGGCTTTTGATAGCCTTGAGTGGGCATATCTTTGGCAGGTACTCGACAGCTTTGGATTTGGCCCGCTCTATGTAAAATGGGTCAAATTGTTATATTGTGGTCCAAGAGCTAAGGTCAGAATTAACGGCGAGCTATCCGAGATTTTTCAATTGGAACGTGGGACGAGACAGGGGTGTCCGCTGTCCCCCCTTCTGTTCGCCCTCGCAATGGAACCATTAGCACTTATGGCCAGAGCGAGGGCGGACATAACGGGGTTCAGAAGACACCAGGGAGAAGACAAAATTGCACTTTTTGCAGATGACGTCCTTTTTTTTCTTGGGGATGTTGAAGGGTCGCTAGACAAAGTAATGCAACTAATGGAGGAATTCGAACAGTTCTCAGGTCTCACGATTAATTGGTCGAAGTCAGCCCTGCTACCACTGGACCCGGTAGCTCCACATAGGTTGTCAAGTCTCTCTCAAATAGCCATTAGCCCTAAAATTAAGTATTTGGGGATATGGATCTCAAAAGAGGTTTCTCATTTCCTCACTCTAAACTTAGACCCACTATTATTAAAGTGGAAAACTAAATGTGATATATGGAAAATATTGCCCCTGTCCGTTGCAGGACGTTGTAACTTAATTAAAATGATTTGGCAGCCACAACTATTATATCTGTTACACAACTCGCCAATATGGATAGGACACAAGTGGTTTAAAAAGATAAACGCTTTATTTAGAGATCTAATTTGGAAGGGTGGGCAACCTAGGATAAGCTTACAAACACTACAACTGCCGGTCAAAGAGGGGGGAATGGCGGTTCCACATCCAAAACTATATTTTCTGGCAGCACAACTGCAACATCTGGCCGGATGCGGAACCGCAGAAAGAAATGTCATTAATAACCGACTCCTACTGACAAATAATCCACATAATCTATTAGTTGAAGCCCTAGAAGCAGATTACTTCTGCTACAACCATGTAACTATAAAAAACTAATTAGCAAAACATGGCACACAATAAAAATAATCATGGGGCTCGAGGGCCCGTCTGAATTCTCTCCCCTCTGGAACAACAACAATCTCCAGGAGATGTTAAGCATAGAAATTTCGAGGGACTGGGCAAATAATGGCATATGCCGACTAAAGCATATATTCAAGGGCAACGTTTTGAAGTCATTCCAAGACCTAGTAAGCGAATTCAAAATCTCAAATAAATCTTTCTATACATTTCTCCAGGTTCGCCACGCCATACAAGTACAATTTGCCGCTAAAACAGTTGAGTGGACACAGATGCCTGTTCTGTCCTCTGTAGTTGAGGCAACACAAGTCAAGGGCTTAATTTCTGCAACATATGGCAGCTTGGGAGTGAGGGCATTATGCAGAGAAGGGCCGCAGAAGAGTAAAGTGGCCTGGGAGTGCGACCTGGGCATAATCTCCCCAGACCAGTGGGATAGGATCCTCCGGCAAGGAGCCTGGGCGTCCATCGCCCCGGCCCAAAGACTGTCTCACCTATTCTTACTATATAGGGTCTACTACACCCCCCATAAATTGTTCAAAATGGGTTGGAGACCCAATGATGCGTGCACAAGATGCAACAATAAAGGAGATCTTTTTCATATGGTCTGGAAGTGCCCCAAATTATACAGTTTTTGGGCAGGTATTATAACACAGATAAATGAGAAATTTAGGTCTGCCCTTGAACCTACCGCTAGGATTTGCCTCTTGGGATGCATGGACGAAAATAAGGTACCGCAAGGAACCATAGAACCTATCTTGAGATGCCTATTTCAAGCTCGCAAAATAATTGCTCAAAAATGGCAAGCTCAGGCGCCCCCAACTATAGAGAACTGGTTATCAGTTATGAAACAAACAATTTCAAATGAAAAGGTACATTACACCACCCAAGGGAAGTATGATACGTTTGCAAAAATATGGAGACTATGGCAGAGAACAGATGGTGATATAGAGTAAACATCTTGGTACGCCGGAACTCGGGCACGTGGGGGCATGAACTGGCCCCTACAGGCCTGCACCTAGCTATGACAAATTTTAAACATCAGGCAAGTCGGCAGCCATATATAATCCAAACTAACCACTACCAAGCTAGTATGCTCACAAGGGTGGAGAAGGGGAGGGTGGGGGGCAAGGGAATGGGAGGTGGGATTTGGGGGGGGGGAGAGACACATAACAAACACAACATTTACTCAACAAGGCACGTGATATTAACCATAAACGGTTAGAGTTCCGAGATATTGTAATACTGATTTTTATAATTTGTTAACAAATCGCCTGTACTTTTTATTGACGGTTATATGTATGTGTAAAGCATGGTTAAAGAAACAAATAAAAAAATCTATTTATCTAGAAGCTTCCGTTTTCTGGAAAGCATGGTAAGCAAAAACATCAGGCATGTCTTCTACTGCCCAAAGTAGTGGAAACACAGATAAGACTTGCAACTACTCACGGAAGACAATCCTTTGTATAGGATTAAGGGCATATTTTTTTATTTTTTTTTATTTATGTACCGGCCCCTTCAAGGGGAGATATATAGGTACTGCAGCCATCCTGTCTAACAGACATGGTGGGCCAGGCTGCATGCCGGCTAGGGGAGGTATATGGGTGCCCTGAGCCATCCTGTCTCAGAAGACATAGTGGTTTACATTGCCCATGCATAGAAGCATAATATAGGCGAGACCCAAGTCCCCCACGGAGGACCTACTGTCGAACCAAGTCCCGTAGGCCCTCCTCTTACCTTCTCCACGCTGCAGGGTATTGCCAAGCAAGAGGCCCAATCTTCCCCCTTCACCGTGGGTATTGTCCTAGACCTTCAGGGACCGGGGTCCATGGCAGGAACACCAACTCCCCTGGACCTATATAGCATCCTGGCAGCAGAAAAAACATTTGGTCCTTAGAAGGCACAAAGTTCTGGAACCCAGGATCCAGCCCTCCGCAGAGAGGCATTATAGGCTAAACCTCGTTCTTCGTACCGAGGCCCGGGTACCGTCCACTTTGGCTATGAAGCACCTTGGACGGATCCGGATTTATGGAGGTTTTTTACATCCAGCATGGATCCCTCCAGTGGAGCTCCTAAGAGCACATGTTCACTCGTGACCAACACCTTAGACACTGATGAAAAAACTGAGGAGCTCCCAGTATGGGAGGGGTTATATAGGGAGGGAACTTCCTGTGTAGTTAATTACACCAGTGTCCACACCTGAAGGTAGACTCTATAACCCACATAGTAATGGATTGCCGCTCTGTGTCCCGTGATGTACGATAAAGAAAATATATTACATTTAAAATAAATCACCATGCCTGCAATGAAGTGAGTCACTGTAAAAGTGCCAAGTGTTATGTCGTTTTTTTTTTTTTTATACACACCATGCCTGCAATAAAACTATTCACATTCATAGTGACAGGTACAAATACTTTCACCTCTATTACTCTCTCGTTCTTCTTCCCCCTCAGGGAAAAGTGCACCAGGCAGAGTCTACTCCTGTACCCGTGGCTCTCACGTCACACGTAACAGTGCGTGCGCCCGACCCTTCCATAGCAACCGATGACGTATTCGGTTGGCAAGACGCGGTCAGGAGGCCTGCACAGCTAGCACAGCTTCCCGAGTGTGGGGAAGTGAGTTTTACACAGCGGACTGGCACCGCTGTAAAGGCGAATAATAACAAAGTGCTCAGCAGTAGCTGTTACATCAGATAGCAGCCATAGCTGCCTATATTGGGGGTTATTTTGCCGCGGCACACCAGGGGACTCTTCACGGCACACCAGTGTGCCACGGCACACTGGTTGAGAAACGTTGGTCTAGATAATGTGATTGAGGTCAAGGCATTGTGTAATTGTATTTTGGAATGTGATACGATCTCGTCAGTATCGGTGCCGAAATGTCCAGCTACTGATTAGATAATTAGCCTCAGTGTGTGAATAGGGGGGTGGAGATGGCATTGTCCTGTGATTGGCTGTAACATCTTGTACTTGTACTTCACCCTGTACTTCTTCCTTCTTTTTGCCAATTCCCTTTTTTCCCTTTAGACGGCTGTGATTTATCAGATATGGGGCTTGTAGGGCTCCTTTCTTTTGTTAAATATTTCTGTATTGTGCTGGTGTTCATATCCAGTTTGCAGATTTCAGAATAATTCCCATAGAGCATATGCTGGCACTTGGCTCTATAATCTGTCTGCTCACCTCTACCTTATTTATCCGAGCATTTGCAGAGTCTCTCTAAAATAGATTAAGTAAGTTAGAGGGAACCCAGATATTATTCTCCTAGTCCACCGGGTATTACAGACAGATAAGGAAATTTACTTTGAGACGTTTTTCTTATACGAAATCCAAATGTGATAATATTTATAGACCACCAGAGGCAAGGTCATATCAGACCCTCCATTTCTAGGACCATACTTTTTTATTTTATTGATACGTGCTATTTTATCAGGTTATGTATCACGCCTGCAACAAGCATAACTCAGCTGATCAGACAATCTGTGCTACACAGTTCTCTGTTCCACAGGGTCTCTATGGCAACTAAAGGGATATACACGCAGGGTTTCCACAGCCCTGTTCCCAGTATTTCTTTGCTGTCCTAATGCAGAGAATGTCCAATTTTGTCCAATTTTTTTCAGGTGACTTGCCCCTTAAATGGACACATCCATACTTGTTAAAGTTTATGGGCCAGATTCAGGAAAGAGATAAGATGGCTTATCTCCAGATAAGCCGTCTTATCTCTGTGTCTGAGCCCTCCTATCTATGCGACTGATTCATAGAATCAGTAACGCATAGATTTCCATTAGATCCAACTGGCATAAGTCTCTTACTCCGTTGAATCTTATTTTCATATTTTAGGCTGGACGCTAGGTGGCGTTCCCGTCTAAAATATGCGAATGAGCCTATACGCCGATTCCTGAACGTGCGCCCGGCGTATCTGTTTACGTCGTTTACGTTAGGCTTATGCCTGACCTAAAGTTATTCCTGCTATATGAGGCGCAGGCAATGTTTAGTATGGATGTCGGGACAGACGTCATTTATGTTTGTGTAAATCGATTCAGAATGGGGCTGGCCTTACGTTACGTTCACGTCGCTTACATTGACCATTTGCGACGTGATTTGGAGCATGCGCACTTAAAAACTTTCACGGCCGGCGCAAGCGCAGTACGTTCGGCGCGGGATCGTGCTTCATTTAAATAAGACGCCCACTACCCGCCCAATTTGAATTACAACGGGCCATTTAGGCTACGCCGCCACAACTTTACAGGAAAGTGCTTTGTGATTAAAGCACTTGCCTGTAAAAGTTGCGGCGGCGTAGTGTAAAAAGCATACGCTACGCCCGCACAAAGATTCTACATGAATCTAGCCTTATATTTGTAAGTACTATCAGGCAGGTACATTAAGTACTTTTAACAGCATTAAAAACTGGTACTTCAGTCTTTATTGCTCACCTCTCCCCCTGTGCTTCTCCTTCCATATCCCAGGTCCAGGGGGGGGTACAGGGGGGGATCCTCCAGGGATAAATGGTCCGTGCTCTTTGCAGCCGTCCCTCCGCCGGCTTACTACCACTCTCCGCTCTCTGTCGGTTCGGATCGGTAACACCTAGGCAATGTCGTGGGGAGTACTAAGGGTCTTATGGAGAAGCTATCGCAGCGTTCTCTGGTCTCTCGCACCGCTCTAATCCAGCACATTGACCTCTCTCTGCCGCTCTCACCAACGCCACGGTCAGGCTCCTCCCCCAGTTGTGTGCATGTTACGTCATCGCTCCCCTTGCAATAAAGCCCATTTAACTGCAAGAACAGCATCTGAATGGCTAATAACTGTATATAATGAACTAACATCCGCCGTAATAAGCAGACTTAGACATACAAGGAACACCTTCCAAAATTTTAATAGTTTGGTGTCTCTAAGAAAAGACTTATCCACGTACACATGATCATTTTTCAGTATGAAAAAAAAAATGTTTTTCAGCATGTCCAAAAAATTAAGTTTTTCCAACTTCATCATTAAAAATCGTTTTTAAAAAATGATCTAGCAAAGCGCGATGACGTACAAAGGACATTGTTTAAAACGACGTTAAAAAATGCAGCATGTTCGAATTATTTTTTTTGTCGTTTTTTAGAACCTGAAAAATTATGTGTAGCCCACACACGATCATTTTAAATGTTTTTTTCATGCTGAAAAATGATCGTGTGTACGCGGCATTCGTTTCAGAGACTATTGGTTTTTAGAATAAAATCAATGTATTTGTCTAGTCTGGCTGACACAGAATATATGCCATTGACTATAGGCCGCCCTGGTGGCTGTGTTGCATTCTTGTGGACTTTTGGCAAAAAATTTATTATAGGGGTCCTGCAAGCACTAGGGTCAAGATCAGGGCCCACTGATAGGCCAGTACAACTGGCCCTGTTGTACCAGGCCCGGCCAGCAGGTGGGCCCGGGCAAATAATATAAATAATTAATGTAGGGGAAAAAAAAAAAAACTCCCCAGCCCTGACTAAACATAGTTATCCAGACACTCCATCCACCGACCAAATCCCCCCCCCCCCCCAATTCTTTTTACATATTTTTTTTTTTAATAGTACACTACCTTCAGTGCTCCGTTCGTGTAAGTGACAGCCAGAAGGGACTATTTTTTTCTATTTTGGGCGCAGAAGAATGTCTCTTCTCTTCCACTCCTAAGGCTGGCTCAAGTCCTGGTCAGCGTATCCTTCCCTGGTGCCGCGGAGTGATTCCTCTCCCTCCGCTCTGCTCTGTTCTTTACTCGGCAGAGGGAATAAGCAGAGACACAAGCGACGGCTTCGGCAGAAAAGAAAAAAGAAGCACCTGACATCTGACTGACAGGAATAGTGTGTGGACAGTCCAGGCAGCAGCAGGATCAGTGAGGAAGTGACTCCTGGCTCCCGGCTAACACAGGTGTGTGTGTGCTTGCTTGGGGGGGGGGGGGGAATCAAGATCTACTACTATTACTACTGCTGCAACTACTGCAGCAGCCAGCATCTTTCCTTTTTGGCACATAACGCATGTGCTACCTGCAGACAGTGCCACCCGTGCCGCCAATGCCATAATGTGCTGCAGAGACAGTGCCACCCAATGCCGCCAATGCCATAATGTGCTGCAGACAGTGTAACACATGTGCTGCCTGCACAATATGGCATTGGCGGCATTGCATGGGTGGCACTGTCTGCCGCACAATATTGTATTGGAGGCATGGGTGGACCAGGGGTGGAGCTGTAGGAGGCCCCGTCAGGTAGGCTGTATGGGGCCCCATGATGATTTCTATCAGCGGCCCTGGTCAAGATAGTCAGCATCTTTTTTGGTTAATATTTTACATTTAAAACCCATTTGAACAAAAAGACCTAGGTCCTCCTTAAATTCAAAAATTGGGTCACTTTTAAGTAGTTTGTAAGTATTAGTATCCCCTAGAAGGTGACTAATTTCTTCTTTATAGAATTGTTTACTTACTACTAGGCCCCCTCCCTTATCCTTTAACCTCCTTTTTGGACTCCAAAGTGGTAATCCCCTTTAATTTTTCTCACCTTCATCTAGTCTAGATCACTCAGAACCATACGTTTTAAAAACATCAGTGTGTTTGGTATCCACATTAGGGGGATTGAACACCGATTTATAAAAAACAAAAGCAAAGCCGCGCCAATAGGAGGTATATACCAAACACTGTATAAATATTTAGGCAAAAAAATGTGAACCATGCAACATATATCAACAGGTTTAGATAGTACCACAAGTCTATATTGCACATCAATTAAGATATGCTGTGTAACATAAAGGAAAGTCCATTTATTAACACCGCTGTGAATGTGAACCCAATGATGTCTCCTTCATATGTTTGCACATACATAAATGTCCATCTCTCACACCACAAGGAAAAAATGTTGTGTGACTGAAAGTGATCAATTCACCAACTATGTAATGGCTGCTTACCAGAGGCAAGCTGAGTTAAAGCAGATGGCTACAGCCCATCCACGGCCCTGGCTACCAGAGGCTCCAGTAGATTCTCACGAGTCTCACGATTCTCAGGAGTCAATCTAGCAGTTGAATGGTATAGCGCAGCTCACAGTCCGGGCGTGAAAGTAATGGAAAAGTATACCATAGTGTGATAACGTTTTAAATTTATTCATAAAAGCAAGTAAGTACTCACATATAAAAACATGTATATCTGCATGTATAAGCCGGCCGGCAAATGGAGCGATACCTTCCCCCTACGTGGGGACGTCACTGCGTGTCCCCCAGACGCGTTTCGTCATCAACAGACGTTTTCCCATTGAAAACGTCTGTTGATGACGAAACGCGTCTGGGGGACACGCAGTGACGTCACCACGTAGGGGGAAGGTATCGCTCCGTTTGCCGGCCGGCTTATACATGCAGATATACATGTTTTTATATGTGAGTACTTACTTGCTTTTATGAATAAATTTAAAACGTTATCACACTATGGTATACTTTTCCATTACTTTCACGCCCGGACTGTGAGCTGCGCTATACCATTCGACTGCTAGATTGACTCCTGAGAATCGTGAGACTCGTGAAAATCTACTGGAGCCTCTGGTAGCCAGGGCCGTGGCTGGGCTGTAGCCATCTGCTTTAACTCAGCTTGCCTCTGGTAAGCAGCCATTACATAGTTGGTGAAGGGATCACTTTCAGTCACACAAAAATTTTTTCCTTGTGGTGTGAGAGATGGACATTTATGTATGTGCAAACATATGAAGGAGACATCATTGGGTTCACATTCACAGCGGTGTTAATAAATGGACTTTCCTTTATGTTACACAGCATATCTTAATTGATGTGCAATATAGACTGTTGGTACTATCTAAACCTGTTGATATATGTTGCATGGTTCACATTTTTTTTGCCTAAATATTTATACAGTGTTTGGTATATACCTCCTATTGGCGCGGCTTTGCTTTTGTTTTTTATGTGTCCTAGTGTTATCACACGACAGCTGCAGCCTTAAAAACATCAATGTTTTTTTTATATGTATATTTTTTGAATTAGCGCAGTTTTTTGTTTATTATTGAACACCGATTTGTTCCTTAAATTCAAACATGTATTAACTGGAATCGAAGAAGACCTTTCAGCCGGCTTTGATAAAAAAATACTTTTTTCTGGACTTCATGGTCTATGTTCCGATATTCTTCTGAGTTTATTTCCTGGGCTGGAGGTGGCCTGGATGATGTCGCCCTGGTGCCATGATGGAGTGATGCTTGATACTTGACCCCCAATTCTTACCCCATTATCTCTCCCCCTTTTTTCTACCTCTGCTTCTTTTCTTTTTCTCATTGTCTGAGTACATTCTTAGGAATCCATTAGTCCACATACATGTCTTTATCTTGCCGAATGTTATTGATTCGCTTTCTGACCCCATATGTTATTCTTTAAATTTTATTTTTCTATTTTCTCTCCCCCATACAACTTAATATGCACTCCCGTATACTATACTGTATATGTGGCAGCACTACTCCGCTACCTGTGGTGTAGTCGAGAGCTACAACAACCAGATCTCCCCCCCCCCTTTTTTTTTGCTAACACTGATAGACTTATGGTGGTCCTCATACTCATGCTTTTTCTCTCATTTATATTTAACATAGACATGTTTATGTTATGGCATGCACGGTACCTATTGTTGATATATTCGATTGTACTGTTTGTAATGTTTAAAATGATACTTGTCTTTCTGCTCCTCTTTTTTTCTCTTCTCTAATAAAATAAGATTGAATTAAAAAAAATACTTTTTTAATATTTAATGTTCTTACAAACTTCGATATATTTACATATGTTTGAAATTTGTTAACATTTCTAATGGGAGCAAATTTCAATCCTTTATCAAGGACCCGTAGTTCATCGTCCGATAGTTCCGTTCCACTAATGTTAAAAATATCAGTACCTAATGGGGCCTTGTCCTTTTGAATTGTTCTTCCTGTTTGTTTTCCTTGCGTTCTCTACTTTCCCCCCTGCTGTTTCCAGTGGGTGTTTGGGTAGAAGGACCCCACTTTTGTGGGTTGGGATTCCCTAAAAAAAAAAAAAAAAAACTGTTGGTCTCTACCTGGTAGAGGAGCAAAATGATTGTTGGTGGGGATAGTGTTCCCATACTGATTAAAAGCATTCCCTCCAACCATTATGATTGGTTATAGGTTGGGAATAACCACCTCTAGGCCCATTTTCCATAAAAAGTTGCGACAACCACCATTATATTCCTTAGGGTGTCTGCTAAAACAATATATATATTTCTGCCTTGTTTAGACAATACACCAATTACTACCAGGTGTCGGCTACAGGGGTAGCCAGAAAGGTTTAGGGCATTGGAAAACTTCAGCTGTTCAGAATGAGGCAATTAAGGCCTCTATAATTTATCCAAAGGATGACTACTGATTGCTGCATCCTGAGGCTTTTTGAGTTAAGGAGAGCAGTAAGAAAGACTTCTGAAGAGGTGAGGTGGTTGTTGATTTTTCTGTGTGATAAAAATCAAAAAAACTATTGTTTCTCTGCTGTATGACCAGCAGTGTCTGCCCAGCAGTAGGCTGTGCCAGACTCCATAGATAGGTTCCTGTGTGGTGAAGGTAGATGCCCCAAGTGGCCAGGGTTTATTTTAGGTTTTGTTTTGTTTATGCTGTTTGGATGCTTGCACTTGTTTCCAGCAATATGGAAGAATAAACCAAACTCTTTTCTTTCAACCGTCTTCGGCTGCCTCTTTGTAAAGTTCAGTGTGTAGTGAACCCATCCAGGGGGTCACACACCCCCGCTACCGAGCTAACCCCTTACACATGGTGGAGAATGCGGGCAGTTAAAGTAAACCCAAAATGGAGGAGATATTGAAACAGCTGGCTATAGCAAATGCAAATCAACAGCAGACAAATACAGGTTTGCAGCTGAGCCTTGCAGCTCAACAACAGGCTCACGCAGCTCAACAACAGGCTCACCAAGAGAGCCTTGCAGCTCACAGAGAGAGCATTGCAGGCTTGGAACAGAGACACCAGCAGCAAATGGAGGCCATCATGAAACAGCTTCAGAGACCTCAGACCGAGGCTGGGAGTCAGGCTGGTACCATACCGACTTTTCGGGTAAGACACTTATTGCCAAAGATGACTGCAGATGATGACCCGGAGATGTTTCTGACCACGTTTTAGAGAACAGCAGAAAAAGAGAGTTGGTCTAAAGAACAGTGGGCTGGACTAGTGGCCCCCCTATTATCTGGAGAAGCCCAAAAGACATATTTTGATTTGGAGATTGGAGACGCAAAAACTATGATCGGTTAAAAGAGGAAATATTGGCACGTTTTGGTGTAACCCTGGATGTCCGTGCTCAGCGGGTCCACAATTGGAGTTATCAGCTGAGGAAGCCACCTCGGTCGCAGATGTATGACCTCATCCATTTGGCTAAGAAATGGCTGCAGCCAGAAACTCTGTCCAGACCAAAAATTTTGGAGCAAGTAGTCATGGACAAATTTCTTAGGTCTCTTCTTAACACCCTGCAGAAATGGGTGAACCACGGTGGTCCGGAATCCGCAGACAAACTTGTAGACCTGGTCGAAAGGTACCTAACAGAGAATTTGTCCTCCTCCACTAGAGACACACAGACTTTCCACCCCAAGACCAGACCCTCCCCACCTATAGGTAAGACTGCATCAAGGGATGGGAGTGGAGAGAGGGACCAAAGAGCAATTAGAGGTATTATCGGGACTACTGCTAATGTTTGGCGAGATCGGCCTGTAATTCCAAAGGAGAGGACCAGAAGATTGATTTGTTACCGTTGCCGGGAAGAGGGACATGTAGCAGCGGTTTGCCCAGCGAGTGATGAACCCATGCAGTGTGACTTTCTGACAGAGAGACGACAGTCCCCTTTTGCAACCACATGCACTGCAGTAAAGGGAAATGAGAAACTGTAACAGAACTATGTATTCTGCCTGTACATCTATAATAATCATGCAGTGGGACATACAAAGAACCAAAGGACGTGTTACAATAGGATGAATGATATCTGGGACTACCTGAGATATGGATTATCCACATTATATTCTGAGATATCTGGAGGGCTGTTTTGGGTTTGTTAGTTCTGAGTTTAGAAGGTTAATTGTAGAGCGAGTCTTTCACTGCTGAATTCCAAATGTCTCTTCTCTCTTTTGTGTATTGTATTACAAATTAACAGTGTCCTGTCCGTGTATTGAATTAGAATGTCAATTATGTTCAAAAGAACTTGCCAGGCTTTGCGGTGCCGAAATGTTTAGCTACGGATGGGATTATCTGTGATTGAAGTCTATTGAGAAAGGAATGTGGCTTCTTAGCCTGGTGCCAGGGAGTCTAACTTGGGGCCCCCCTGTGGAGGGAGGGGGCGGAGAGTTACATTGTTCCTTGAGTACTCACAAGTTTGTAACTAGATATAAACCAAGAAATGTACCATTAAAGTTGTCTACTTGACCCTTCAAACGTAGCCTGTCTTGTTTATGGAAGGGAATGCGATAGGATATTTATTCTGTGCGTCTTACAACTGGACCTGACTTTCCCTCTGAATCTCGTGGATGGGCTTATACTGGACTTGCTTGCATAGCAACTTGCCAGGGAAAAGGATGTCTCCAACGGCTGATACCCTCTCCCTACTTGGGTAGCCGTTACAGAAACCTTTATGTAGAATGTGCTTAGATGGTAAAGATGTTGTGGTATTGTTGGATTCAGGTAGCCTGATCACCTTAGTGAAAAGTGATCTAGTGCTGGGAAAAACCTTACATCCTAGAAAAATGGCTGTAGTTTGTCTAAATGGGGACACTCGAGAATATCCGGTGACTACGGTTTCCTTTGAAACCTCCCTCGGTAACTTGTGTCACCAGGTGGGTTTAGTTCCCAAACTGCCACATGACGCCATTGTGGGAAGGGATTTCCCAAAGTTCTGGGAACTCAGGGACTGCCCAGATTTCCCAGTAGGTGGTTCTTCTGAGCCTGAAACATCTACTCCAGAAACCTCTAACTGTGAGGATTCTCCTGAGTTTCCATTCTCAGTCTTAGCAGGGGAAACACCAGTCCCTAGGGAGGAGCCTGCTACCTCAGAAGAGGAACAGTGGCCGATTAGGGTTTGATGACCTCGAGGTGCACAGAGAAAATTTTCACTGAGCAATTGAGGAACCCCACATTGCTAAAAGCCCGGGAGAATGTAGTAAAGATAGATGGGGAGTTAGTTAATCCTGACGAAAGGGTGTTGCCCTCCCTTACTTCATTATTGAAAGGGACCTGTTATATCGAGTGTCACAGAGGATAGAGGACACCATTGAGCAACTAGCAGTGCCTAAACCGTACCGCAAGATGGTTTTGGAACTGGCCCATAGGCACATTCTTGAGGGACATTTGGGAGCAGAAAAAACCCGGGAGAGAATCACCCAGAAGTTTTATTGGCCTGGGATCACTAAGGAAGTGGAACTGTACTGCTCTTCCTGTCCAGTGTGTCAGATTACTGCACCCATGCCACATTTCCGCAGTCCGTTGGTACCCCTGACCATTATCGAGGTCCCTTTTGAGAGGATCGCCATAGACTTGGTTGGCCCCTTACTGAAGTCCGCTAGAGGGCACCAGCACATCTTGGTAATAATAAACTATGCCACCCGTTACCCAGAAGCGATTCCTCTCCGAAACACCTCTGCTAAAACCATTGCCAAAGAGTTATTTCAGGTTTTCAGCCGTGTGGGTCTTCCTAAGGAAGTTCTAACTGACCAGGGCATCCCGTTTTATGTCTAGGGTGACTAGAGAACTTTGTAAACTCCTGAAAGTAACCCAATTACATACATCGGTATATCACCCTCAAACAGACGGGTTAGTGAAAAGGTTTAATAAAAACCTTAAAACAAATGTTGAGGAAGGTGGTGGATAAAGACGGAAAGAATTGGGATTATCTGCTCCCTTATCTTAATTTTTGCCATAAAAGAGGTTCCCCAACCGTCCACAGGGTTCTCTCCGTTTGAGCTACTGTATGGGAGGCATCGAAGTGTGATTGAACATGTGGCCCAAATGCAAGATAGAATTGCCCAAGTGATGCGGATTGTGAAGGAACATTTAGCCCAAGCCCAATTGGCTCAACAAAGGATTTACAATCGAGGGGCCCAAGTCCATTCCTTTGCACCTGGTGATAGGGTGTTGGTCCCCACGGTCGAAAGTAAATTCCTAGCCAAATGCAGGGTCCCTATGAAGTGTTGGAGAAAATTATAAAATTAGCCAACCGGGAAGACGAAAACCTAAGCAGCTCTATCACGCGAACTTGTTGAAACCATGGAAGGATAGAGAGTCCTTGGTCGCCAAGCCTACTCGATTTTCTGCTCCATTTAACCTGGCTGTCCCTGAGATTGGGATAGCGGAGACTCTGTCCAAAACTCAGCAACAGGAGGTTAAAGAATTTGTGCTCCGTAATAGGGAGAAGTTTTCAGACCTGCCAGGTTGGGTCTTTGGAGTTGAACATGACATTATCACCACACCCAGTTGAAGCCTTATAGAATTCCAGAAGCCCGGCGAGAGGCAATTTGCCAGGAAGTAAAAAAAATGCTTGAGCTGGGGGTGATAGAAGAGTCAAATAGTGATTGGTCCAGTCCCATTGTCTTAGTGCCCAAACCAGATGGAAGTTGGCGGTTTTGTAATGACTTTCACCGCCTAAATAAAATCACCAAGTTTGACACCTATCCTATGCCCCGCATAGATGAACTGATTGATCGCCTAGGCACTGCCCGGTACATGACGACGTTAGACCTGACCAGGGGTTGTTGGCAAATTCCTCTCTCAGAGTCGGCCAGGGAAAAAAAAAACATTTGTAACTCCAGACGGATCTTTCCAATATCGGAGGATGCCTTTTGGGTTAGACTGCTCCTGCCACATTTCAACTCACCATGGATAAGACCCTTCGGCCTCATCGAGCCTTTGCTGCTGCATACCTCGATGACGTTGTCATCCACAGTGAGGATTGGGACTCACACTTACCAAAAGTTCAGGCTGTGTTGGATTCCATCTGGAAAGCCGGGTTTACAGCCAATCCAAAAAAATGTACCCTTGGGCTAGAAGAGGCGAAGTATCTGGGGTATACCATTGGAAGAGGTCTAATCAAGCCCCAAATACACAAAGTTGAGGCTATTCAGGATTGGTCACGTCCCACCAACAAGAAACAGGTTCGTGCTTTTTTTTTTGGAATCGAGGGGTATTATCGCCTCTTTAGCCCCCATTTTGCATCACAGGCCAATTGGACCAAAGGGAAGGAGTTTGTCATGACCAAATGGACTCCCAAAGCAGAAACAGCTTTTCAGGCTTTAAAACATGCCTTATGTAGTCAGGCAGTTTTAAATTCGCCTGATTTTTCACGGGACTTTGTGGTTCAGACAGATGCATCAAATGTGGGGTTAGGAGCTGTACTATCCCAGATTATCAAGGGGGAGGAACACCCTATTATGTACCTCAGCCGAAAGTTGAAGGCCCATGAGGAGAATTATGCCACAACTGAGAGAGTGTTTGGCTGTGAAATAGGCTTTGGATTCTCTCCGGTACTACCTCGTGGGTAGACAGTTTGAACTGGTGACCGATAGTTGAGCGGACACCTGAATGTTCAGGTTCGGACCCGAACCCGAACTTTTAAAAAAAAAGTTTGGGGGTTCGGGAACCCGAACCCGGACTCCGAAACCCATTGAAGTCAATGGGACACAGACTTTTAGTCTGGTGTGGATTTTAAGGGGATCTCCACCCCAATTTTTTTTTTAAAATGGCATTGAGTTCTCCCCAGCACGTTGACCTGGCCGGCCGCAAAAAAAAGTGGGGGACAGAGTGCACCCTCCCAATGTTGAGGGCATGTGGCCTGGTGCGGTTCAGGAGAGGGGGGGCGCACTCTGTCCCCCCCCCCTCTTTTCTGTGGCCGGCCAGGTCAACGTGCTCGGATAAGGGGTCTGGTGTAAATTTTAGGGGGAACTCCATGCCATATTTTTTTTTAAATTTGGGGTGGAGTTCCCCTTAAAATCCACACCAGACCTGAAGGGTCTGGTTATGGATATTTGAGGGGAACCCTACGTAATTTTTTTTTTAAATTGACGGCGGGGTTCCCCTTAATATGGATACCAGGCCTAAAGGGTCTGGTTATTGAATTTGGGGGGACCCCCGCGCATTTTTTTTCCTGAACTCCCAACCCGATCCCGAACTTTCAGCAATTATTCGGGTCCGGGAAAAACCCAAGGTCTGTACCGAACCCGAACTTTACAGTTCCGGTTCGTTCAACTCTAGTGACTGATCATGCCCCATTAAAGTGGATGGCACAGAACAAAGAGACCAATAGGAGAATAAATAGGTGAATTTAGTTTTGTGGTAACGCATCGCCCCTGTGTTAAAATGGGGAATGCAGATGGGTTGTCCCAAATGCATGCGTGCCTGGCAACCTGTGTCCCAACCCTAGGGTTGAAACAAGAGGGGGGGGGTATGTGACAGGAAGTCGGGTAAATCTGTGGGTGTTGTCACAGACTGGAGATACATTTAGACAATACACCAATTACTACCTGGTGTCGGCTACAGAGGTAGCCATAAAGGTTTAGGGCGTTGGAAAACTTCAGCTGTTCAGAATGAGGCAATTAAGGCCTCTATAAGTTATTCAAAGGATGACTACGGATTGCTGCGTCCTGAGGATTTTAGAGTTAAGGAGAGCAGTAAGAAAGACTTCTGAAGAGGTGAGGTGGTTGTTGATTTTTCTGTGTGATAAAAATCAAGACTATTGTTTCTCTGCTGTAGGACCAGCAATGTCTGCCCAGCAGTAGGCTGTTCCAGACTCCATAGATAGGTTCCTGTGTGGTGAAGGTAGACGCCCCAAGTGGCCAGGGTTTATTTTATGTTTTGTTTATGCTGTTTGGATGCTTGCACTTGTTTCCAGCAATATGGAAGAATAAACCAAACTCTTTATTTTCAACCGTCTTCGGCTGCCTCTCTGTATAGTTCAGTGTGTAGTGAACCCATCCAGGGGGTCACACCCCCCACCCCCCCGCTACCGGGCTAACCCCGCTACCGAGCTAACCCCTTACACAATATATATATATTTATTTATATATTAAGGAGAGAAGTGTCAGAATTGCCTGGGAGGTAAGGGGTTAATTACCATAAGTAGTATACAAATATAAATAAAAACACTACACTATTTATTAAATCAGCTTCGGCGTCTCTTCAGATTTCTTCTCCCTTCTCTGGCTCTTCTCTCTCCTCTGGCAAAGTCTTCTCCCTCTGCCGGTTCTTTTCCCTCTCTGCTCTGTCTAACTCCCTTCTGCCGGGTCTCCTCTCTCCACTGTCTTCTAGCTCTTTTAATCACGTCGAGGTCTTCTTGATCACGTCGAGTCAGCATCGGAAGAAGAACAGAGGGGAAAGATCCAGCAAGAGAGAGAACACCCGGCAAAAGAGCTAGAAGACAGCAGAGAGAGGAGACCCCGGCAGAAGAGGAAGAAGACAGCGCAGAGATGGAGAAGAGCCGGAAAGGGGAGAAGAAATCAGAAGAGACATAGGAGCCGATTTAATAAATTACCTAATTTATTTTTTATTTTTCTTAACACTTTTTTGGAGTGAATATGTAGGGGTACAATGTGGGGGGGCCGGGATCTGGGGCACCCTTGTTAACTGGTTGCGGACTGCCGCATGTACATTTACGTCGGCAGAATGGCACTGACAGGCACATCAACGTATATATACGTTGGTGCCTTGAGGGGGATCGAGGGTCCGATCGGGACCCCCCCACGTACATGCGGTGGTCCGGTTACCTGGCCGAGCGATCCGTGCAGAGGGGGCGGCAGTTCATTTTTGTCCGCCCCCTCCGGATCGCTCTTAGCCAATCCGCTCGCTCCCCTGCAGTGTCACTTCCTCCTTCTGTGTAAACACAGGAAGGGGGAAGTGATGTGATCTCTCCCTCTGCGTTTTTTTCAACCACTGCTGAGGAGAGATTACATCGCACAGTAAGTCTGCACAACACTATACTGACACACACTACACATAGGCACATTTAACCCGCCCCGATTGAAAATGTCGCTCTATTTTTGTATATAGCGCAGAGGCGATCAAATACCACCAAAAGAAATCTCTATTTGTGGGAAGAAAAGGACGCGAATTTTGTTTGGGAGCCACATCGCACGACCGCGCAATTGTCAGTTAAAGCGATGCAGTGCCGAATCGCAAAAAGGGGCCTGGTCATTTACCTGCATTTTGGTCCGGGTCTTAAGTGGTTAAAGGAGGCTTCCAGATGCCGATAAGCCCCTGCCCGCAGACCCCAACTGGGCAAGGGTTGTCAGGAAGAGGCTCTTGTCCTCATCAACATGGGGACAAGGTGTTTTAGGGTGGGGGGGGGGGGGCGTAGAGGCCACCTACCCCAAAGCACCCACCCCCCATGTTGAGGGCATGTGCCCTGGTATGGTCCAGGAGGGGGCATTTGCTCGCCCTCCCTTTCCTGAATAAGTGTCTGGTATGGATATTGAAGGACCCCCATGCCATTTTTTTGGGGGCGGGGTTTCCTCTTAAGATCCATTCCAGAGCGAAGGGTCTGGTATCATCTTGGGAGGGAGCCTCACGCAATTATTTTTATACATTTTTGCGGGTTCCCCTTTAAGATTTTCGGCACACAAGTCGCACCACAAGTTGGATCATCTTGATCCGACTTGTGGTGCGAATTCTATTCAAATAAATTTGCTCGCATAATGGACCATTTTGAATACAGGCAGAGAAACGCCAGATGAGGCGTAACACTGTGTATACAGCTTTTACCGCGTCTGATGTTTTTGCAGCGCTAGCGCTGGAGCCTCAGAACGTGCTGGTCCTTTTTTTTTTTTTGAGCTTAAAAATGACAATGCCTGGGGCATGCGCGGAGCTGGCTGAGGCAGACATGTCCCGCTGAAGCTCCGTATCTCCCGGGGCACTGCGGCCAGATAAAACACCTGCATAGCTTTGGGTGAAGTGCACTGAGAGCTGCCTACATTTACTGAGGTACTGGGGACACATAATAGTGTTCGGTGGGGCCCATCCAAAGAATCTGATATTGAATTACACTGCTTCTCCACAAACTGCAATGGACACTTTACATCCTAATTTAATAAAACAGTTTAAAAAGATGCTACAAAAAGCACTAAAGCATCAAAGCACATCACAGAAAGCCAGACTAAAGAAATCCAAGAATTAGGCCAACATACATCAGATCTCGAAAATAGAATAGAAGAAAATCTTAAGGAGGAAAATCTTACTCTGCAAATGCGTCTTGAAGATTTTGAGAATAGAGCACACCGCTCCAATCTGCTCATCCGTGGAATTCCTGAGGCAGTTGTTAATCTTCAATTGACTATAACTGCTTTATTCCAAGAACTACTGCCGTCAAAACCCAATTAATCGATTGGAATTCGATAGGATTCATAGGGCTTTAATGCCACGCAAAGCTGAAGGTCCACCCTGTGATATAATCGCAAAACTCGATTTTTCCCGCACCAAAGAGCAACTTTTGGCTGCAGTACAAGGAAAATACTCCCTCACTTTTTAGGGTCATCCTTACCAACTATTTGCTGATCTTTCTCTGATTACAGTTGCTAAATGGCGAGCCTTAAAACCTGTTCTTCAAATCCTTTAGCAAAACCAAACAGCCTATCACTGGGGATTCCGGTTTTCTGTACATTTTACCTATCAAAGTACCAAATACACCTGCAGATCTTATGACGAGTTGCAAAATACCCTGCAAAATCTACATCTCATAGATTGATCTTCTACTTCTAGTGGTCCTCGCTGCTGTGCTACACCTGACCCTCCACGAGATTCCTGTAACACAGTGGTTCTTAACCTGGGGTCGGGACTCTCTTGGGGGTTGAATGACGATTTGCCAGGGGTCACCAAATCCTGGGCTGTTCCTGAAGCCCGCACCGCTCTCCAGCCTTTTTGAGGTCACTCAGCTGGGCTGTTCCTGGAGCCTGCAGCCGCCCACAAAGCCTCTTCGCAGTCTCCTATTCAGTTGACGGCATGGCTGGGGGCAAAGACTAGAGGTCGGCTGAAGAATGAAGTGGGAGGGGCTGGAAGAGACCTTATCTCCTGATTTTGGCATAAGTGTCGCTGCTGCGAGACACCACAAAGTCGGAGATACAGTGAAGCTGGAGACACAGTGAGTAACACTACCTGTGAAAATAGTTGCCATTAAAAGTTCTCACTACAGTTCTCAGATCAGATGACCTTGATCAAAAGCACCCAAGTTGGCTGATCAGAACTCCCCGCCAGCACCGACACTCACCCTTTTACCCCCACCCCCTACCAAGGAGTAAGAGGAGGAATACCGTGTTTCCCCGAAAATAAGACACCGTCTTATATTTTTTTTTCCTCAAGAAATCACACTATGGCTTATTTTCGGGGGGTGTCTTATTTTTATTACAGAAAATAAAGGTTGCCTACCTGAACCACACTTGCGCGTCTTAGAATTTCCTCTGTCCACGTGTAGAATGAGATTATCGTATTCTGCACGCCATTTTTGGACCATTCGGATATCCAACTTCTTCTCTTTGCACTCATCTTGTCTGGCTGTACAGAAAGATAGGCCAGCAAAGCTGATGTGGAGCACAGTGGAGCTGGGGTGATATCTTTGGGCTCAGTAGCAGCTTTTCCCCCTATCCCCTGGTGTTTGTGTGGGGTGAGAGAGGGGTTTGCTGGTCAGTGCTGGGAGAAGCTTTACAGCTTTACAGAGCGTTCTTCTCCTCACTTCAGCTCCTGAGCTCCGCACCAGTACAGTACCGTACGCCTATCACGTGTTGTTTACCGCTCTGCGTCGCGCCGCTACTTATTCGACACGCCCATCACTACGTCTTATTTTTCGGAGATTCGACACGCCATCGCTACGTCTTATTTTCGGAGATTCGACATGCCATCACTACGTCTTATTTTCGGAGGGGTGTCTTATATTTCGATCTTGTGTCGAAATCCCGCTACGGCTTATTTTCGGAGTACGTCTTATTTTCGGGGAAACACGGTACATAAAATATAAAGTGATAAGCGCTAAAGTGTATGTGTAAAGTGCACAATATACAATAAGGATAAAAATGAAATCAAATCAAATAAAGACCATGGGCCAGATTCAGCAAGAATTAGATTCCGGCAGAGTATCAGAGATACTCTACGCCGCCGTACTTTACCTGGCTCTAGGAGGAATTCAGAGAGATTTTGGCCCGTAAGGTACGGCGGCATAGTGTATTTCTCCCGGCGGAATCAAAATACGCGAATAGGGGGCCATCGAACTGCGCATGCTCCGTTCAGAAATTTCCCGCCGTGCATTGCGCATTACGTCATTTTTTTTTTGAGTAGCGTCGTTTACGGACATTCCTATTCCCGGACGACTTACGCAAAAAAAAATAAAAAATTGAAAGTCGACGCGGGAACGACGGCCATACTGAACATGGGCCGCGTAACGTTAGACCAGCGAAAAAATGACGTACGCGATTGCGAACGACGCTCGTAACTTCGTGGATCTCCGTAAAAAGCTCATTTGCATACCCCGACGCTGAAAACGACGCAAACTCCACCCAGCGGCCGCAAAAAGATCGCAGCGTAGATCCGAAGGCGTACGAAGACGTAAGCCTCTCGGATCGAAGCCCGAAGCCGCCGTATCATGGTTTGAGGATTCAAACTAGTGATACGGCGCGCAAAATTTGAAATTACTCCTGTCTAACACCAGTTAGACAGGCGTAATCGCTCTGTGAATCTGGGCCAAAGTGCTGTTCTGGTGTGTGACAGAGCAGACTATCACACTAAATGTGAACTGAGCCCACAAGGGATGTGGGAAAGTGTGGACAGTGATGAGAGTCTATGGCTGAATATATAGATGGGTCAGGAGTGGCTGATGGATCTTCTATAAAAGGTGAGTACATCCGATATTCAGTCTCATATTGCCCTTACCTTAAGGTGGTGGTAATAATGCAACAGGTGGGCAAGGCTGGTTCCTTCTCTTGTTGTGTCTGTTTCACTCTTTGATGCTGTGCTATTCTGATGGTCATCCGAAATATAAATCCTGGAATCTAGCAGCTCATGAATGCAGGTCAGAGCGTGGAGTAGAAAAAAGTGACACCAACATAGTGAAGCCCGTATATAAAGAGGGGTAAAAACGCCAAACAGTAACTGAGTACTGATAGTCTTACGTCTGCTGGCCTCCGGCTGACTGTGTATGTCACGTGATCGCACTTCCTACGTCGTTACGTCATGGTCGTGACTTCATCAGAGATCCCTGATGAAGTCACGAGACCGTGACGGAACGACGTAGGAAGTGCGATCACGTGACATACACAGTCAGCCGGAGGCCAGCAGACGTAAGACGGCGTTCGTACTCGCCGTGTCCTGTCACTCTATCAGTTACTGTTTGGCGTTTTTACCTTGTTTTTGATGTAAGAGGCCTATTTTTTATTAAACCCCCCTCTTTATATACGGGCTTCACTATGTTGGTGTCACTTTTTTCTACTCCACACTCTGACCTGCATTCATGAGCTGCTAGATTCCAGGATTTATATTTCGGATGACGATCGGAATAGCACAGCATCAAAGAGTGAAACAGACACAACAAGAGAAGGAACCAGCCTTGCCCTGTTGCATTATTACCACCACCTTAAGGTAAGGGCAATATGAGACTGAATATCGGATGTACTCACCTTTTATAGAAGATCCATCAGCCACTCCTAACCCATCTATCTATTCAGCCATAGACTCTCATCACTGTCCACACTTTCCCACATCCCTTGTGGGCTCAGTTCACATTTAGTGTGATAGTCTGCTCTGTCACACACCAGAACAGCACTTTGTCTTTATTCGATTTGATTTCATTTATATCCTTATTGTATATTGTGCACTTTACACATACACTTTAGCGCTTAACACTTTATATTTTATTCATTTAGCGGTTGTGTTACCTTTAGATACAGCGGCTTTAGTTCACTTATATTCACTCTTGCTATTTGCTACATTCCAACACTCGCAGTAGCGCAATATAATTTTTCACCTTACAAGAGAAGGAATACAAATAGAGAATACGTGGAAAGGAGAGGAAAAGAGGGGGAGGAACAAAGAAAAAAAAAAAAATTATGAAAAAGAGAGATAAAAGGGAAAGAAAGGAGAACAAAGAGAAAGAGTGGTACTTCCCAAAATGTACCATAAGGGTTTTAAAGGGGTTGTAAAGACAAAAATATTTTCCTCTTAAATTAAAGTCTGACAGTAGCTGATTAAGTAAAAAGTAATGTTTTGCATTATAACTAGTTTGATACCTGTTGAAATCAAGCTGTTTTATTCACCTCAGTCACTCCTGAATCATTATTCTCACTGACTTCCTGGTTTGCGGTGCGTGGTTATTCTAGCTACATCACGGCCTAATGGGAACTACAGTTCCTATTAGGCTTAGCCTCCATGCCTATGAGGGTTAAGAGAGCATCTTCAGGCAGGGCTGTAGTCATGGGGAGGGGGTGAGCACATTCTGCTTTCCACCATGCAGATGCTGGCGGAAAGCAAGAAGAGGACAGGAAATGGCATTTTCAAACCTGGATTACTGTATTTTGGAAGTCAAAAGGAAAAACAAGGTAAGTGATATTTAAATGCTCTAGCTTGCAGCAATCAATTGATCTAATAAAAAACAAACCTTTATTGTTTCTTTAATACTGTATGAGTGGAAGGGACTTAGGGAGCGCTAAATGTCCATGGGTTAGGCGTGCAAGTTACTTGTCTTGACTTGGGTGCTGACAACCCACACTATGAAAATAATTTTACTGTTCGGGGTCCCCGCAACTTGGGAAATTTTATCAAGGGGTCACAGCACTAGAAAGGTTGAGAACCACTGCTCTAACGCCAAAGGTGACAGAAGTTACCAAAACTCATCTAAACGCAGTTGCCACAATTCTCCTGACGATTACCCTGCAGATACTATGGACGAACAGCGAACAATTTGGGGTGTTCGCAGCAAATTCAAAAAGCCGTGGAACACCCTTTAAAAGTCTATGGGAGAAATCTAAAGTGCTAATTTTAAAGGTTAATATGCAAGTTATTGTCACGGTTATTCGGTCACGGCGTGTCATGTGACTGGCCACAGAGCTGGCCTGTCTGTGCTCGCGGCCCGGGTGGCACTGGCACATGCACGCGCACGGAGTCTCCCGCTCGCCTGTCACGGCGAGAGCTCTCATCTCAGCCGCCAACATCTCCCCTGCGGAGGCTCCGCTCCGGATCAAAAGACTCAGCTGAGCTCATCAGCACCGACCGTGGCTCCAGTGCGAAGAGAGAGACGAGACGACACAGACAGCAGTAAAAGCAGCGCAGGTGAGGACCGGCATGTGTTTGGAAGTGTCTGGGACTAGGGGGGGGGGGGGGGAGAGTGGCCTAGTATAGGGCTGGGCATGTGCAGGTGGAATCTTATCTGATATTGTACAGTGTGGCAGGTGGAATCTTATATTGGCATGTGGAGGTGGAATCGTATCTGATATTGTACAGTATTGCATTTGCTGGGCATGTGGAGGTGAAATCTTATCTGATATTGACAATATCAGATAAGATTCCATCTCCACATGCCCAGCAAATGCAATACTGTACAATATCAATTATATCAGATAAGATTCCACCTCCACATGCCCAGCAAATGCAATACTGTACAATATCATATTTTGGGTTTTGCGGCTCCCAGTTTTTTTTTTCCCTTCGGAAATGGGTCCAAGTGGCTCTTTATGTCTTAAAGGTTGCAGACCCCTGGCCTAGAGTTACAACCGCAGAGTAACCGTTCTGTCCCCAGGAAACTCTGCACTTTGATGGACTGTGTTTAACTTGTTATTAACCTGCGAGTGGATACTACATGTTGAATTGCATAAAGCTATAACAGCTAACTGCCAACATCCTGATCTACAGTATAGCGATTGTCTGATGAACGCTTGCTACCTGCTCATAACATTGTAAATTAATCATTTGAAGGCAGAATATGACTCGACAAAGGAAGAGAGAACAGGAAACAGAAATGGAAAAAGCACTAAAAACTATAGAGGAGTCCTATATAGGGCCAGATTCAGGAACACTTGCGCTGGAGTATTTCGATATGCGCCGCGTAACTGTGATGATGCGCCGTCGTTTCTATGTGCCCGTACCCACCAAACTAGATGCGCCCAATAACGGGTCATTTGCGACCGGCGGAACGTTCCGACGCCAGAGTATCGTCAGCGCTTATTTTCGCTGGGCGCATCAGTCGCGCCCATTGATTTCCCCTGCAAATATGCAAATGAGGTATTTTTCCCAATTCACGATCGGATTAGCACCATACGCTGGCTACATGCGCCGCGCGTATCTGGTCCGTCCGGCGCAAAGTTATTTCTACAAAAGGCTGCTTTATCTTTACTCCAGACGGTCACAGGTCAGCAGGAGAGCAGCTACAGCAGCGTTACCGACGAAACTAGCAAGCTGAACAACAACACTTGCAAGGACAACACCTCTGTGTGCCAACATGCCAGGGGCAATTGTGGTCCTAAGACTAGTACTGGGTCCCTCGCTACGGAGGAGGCGGGCACGTGAGAGGATATACCGCACTCGTATGAGCCTCTTTGGCATGGGGGATGAGGAGGTGTATCGCCTCTTCAGATTCAGCCCTGATGTAATACTTGAACTAACCACAACCCTGCAGGATGACATCACCAGCCCAACACACCGCTCACAAGCAGTGCAGCCACTGGTGAAGGTCCTGGCAACACTTCATTTCCTTGCCAGTGGATCATTCCAGCGTACAAGTGGAGTGGTGGCTGGGATGTCACAGTCCTCCATAAGCAGATGTGTGCACCAGGTTGTCCCTGCAATCCTCAGACGCATGTCCAACCAGTTCATCAGACCCACCACTGAGGAGCTGCGGCTGAAGGCAATGACAGATTTCTACAACATTGCCAGATTCCCACGCACCATCGGGGCCATTGATTGCACACATGTGGCCCTACAGCCCCCCAGTGCCACAGAGCACATATACCGCAATCGGAAGCATTGGCACTCCATCAACGTACAGGTGATAGCTGATGCCCAACGCCTCATATGGCACGTCCGTGCCAAACACCCCGGGTCCAGCCATGACAGCTTCATATACCGTCAGAGCCCCATCCCAGCAGAATTCGAGCAGAACATGTATGGGGACAGCTGGCTGGTTGGTGAGTGACAAGGGAGTCAGGCATGACTATCCCCTCCCGTGATGCACAACAGAAGTCGCACATGCATGACTAACATTCTCCTGTCTTTTACCTTACAGGTGACTCTGCATATGCACTGGGACCCCATCTAATGACTCCTTTCCGGAACCCCCAAACCAGAGGAGAGAGAAAATACAATGAAGCACACATCAAAACCCGTGGAGTGGTGGAGCAAACATTTGGGCTCCTAAAGTCCCGTTTCCGCTGCCTGGATAAGTCCGGGGGGACCCTATTGTATTCCCCTACCTTTGTGTGTCAGATCATCGCTGCATGTTGTATTCTGCACAACTTTGCTATGAGAAAAGGCCTGCAGATTGACATACGTGATGACCTGACCCCCGACCCACACAGTCCCCACCTGCCAGAGGACACCCAGTCTGCTGATGGAAGAGCAGTCAGGAGGGTCCTCGCCGTAGGCATCTTTGGACACTAAACCAAAACATTAATCACACAGACAGTGCACGCGTGTACACCACTGGATCACACACACCACATGCACATCGCATTGGATTAGCCCAAGTCCAGCATGTAGGAGTTGGGAGCAGCAACGCCAGCGTCAAGGCCCCAATGATGTCACTGTCCATTCACACACCTTTCACACGTCATTCATTCAGCCGTGGGGTTAACTTCACCACCACGGCCGAGGGTGACACCCCTTACTTTCAGGAGTGCCACCCTCTCACCTTCACACACCATTCACACTGTCCCCTGCACTCCTGACCGTGTGCAGTACAAAATAAAAAAAAATATCTCATAACCTGAGAACCAAAAAATAAACAAAAACTCATGTCCTGAGTATAAACAATAATAATATAAAATAAACAAAAACTCATGTCCTGAGTATAAACAATAATAATAAAAAATAAACAAAAACTCATATCCTGAGTATAAACAAAAATATATAACAACCAAAAAAACAAAAAACCCTCATCTGGGATGACGGGGGCTCCTCCTTGGGGGCACTCTCGGGCTCCTCATCTGCCTGGAGGGAGTGGGTGGTGGTGGGGGTGGGGGTGCATCAGGAGGAGGCTGATCCCCGGGTGGGCCACTCCTGGGAGCTGTTGGCTGCCTGCCCTCCAATGCCACAGCGATACGGCTCAGATACAGGTTTGTTTGGGCCTGCATCCTCAACTGGTGGGTGATATTGTGCCGCTGGTCACGTTGCCGCTGCCTCCCCTCTTCCCGGATGGCAGCTGTGTTGTCTCGAACAGCTGCTGTCAAGTGCCGGATATCAGCCTGCACCTCCCCCAGGCTGGTCACAACGCCCTGCACGCGACTGGGCAGCTGTGACAGAGAGCCCAGGCTGTCTGCGACCCTGTCTAAGTGGCCAGCCATCTCCCCCATTTGCTGGGTCTGTTTGGCGTGGTCCAACAGCACCTGGTCCTCGACCAGATCACACACCCCCCTGGTCTTCCGGGTGGCCTTCCTGGGGGCAGAAGAAGGTTGTCCCCGTGGGGATGGAGTCGCCCTTGAGGGGCTACCTAGGATGGGGGAGGGGATCACAGAGGGCCCTGCAGAGGAGGAGGACTCCTCCAACATTAAAAGAAACTCCTGTTCAGGGACAGGCTCCTCCACAACCACCTCTGCTGAAGTGGTGTGGGCACTCTCCTCCTCCACCTCGGTGTCTCCAGCACCCAGGGCCTCGTCTTCAGCATCCCGTTGGGGGGTTGGGGTGGACTGGCCGGCACGAGATGGCCCAGCACCGTCATCTGTGGATGACACAAAGCAGACACATGTTGGTGGTCCCACACACTTGCCACATGTAAACACCCCCCCCCCACATGCAACACACCAAAAAGGGGGTAAAAATCACTTACCTGTCCTGGAGCCTTCCTCTACGGAGTCATAGCCAGGGACCCCCTCCAACTGCTCCCTGTCCAGGCAGCGGGCAACCACCTCCTCCTCCGCGGTCAGGGTGACAGGACATGGGGGACCACCACCTGTGCCCCTCTCATGGCTCCTAATGGTGGACACCTTGCCCCTCACCTTGCGCCGCAGGTCATTTATTTTTTTTTGAATGTCCGAAGCACTCCGGGTGGAGTACCCCAGCACATTGACCCTGGCAGCAATGGTGGCCAGGATGCCCTGCTTCCTCTCCCGGCTGGTCTTCCTGCTTTTTTTCCCATGGAGGAAATCATTAAACGTCTCCATAGCCGAGATTATCACAGAGACCTCCTGGGCATTATAATTTAGGTTCCTCCTCTCTTTGGGGGTAGCGGGAGCAGCCATTACAGGGCAAAAGTATCTTCCCTGGGGTGGGGGGAAATGGAACTACTTTTGCGCCGTAATGGCGTTTCCGCCAGCGCTTTTAAGCGCCCAGCGGAACGCATTGCGCTGACGTTTCCCAGGAAGTGGTGCCGACGGAAGTTGTGAGCATGCGCACAAGGGGGCGAGTGGAGCCGCACTCACTGCGCATGCTCCGTGGATGATGCGCTGAACGTAAGCCTCTGCGCTGGGCTCCGCCCATCATTTACATATGATCACACCCACTTCCACTTGCGTCGGGTTACGCCAGCGCATTATCGTTACTCTGGCGCAAGTTTACGCGCAACTGCTATGTGAATTACAGGACTTGCGCTGAAAGGGTCTTCAGAGTAACGTAAATGAGAAGCGTTACTCCAGAGGAAAGATACTCTCATCTACCTGAATCTGGCCCATAGTTGGCACAAATACAAAAACCCATAAAGAGCAGAAAAAAAAAAAACATTCTAAAGCAGGGCTCGACAAATCCCGGTCGCCAGGGCAACTAGAAATAGCATCCTGGCGAGTGGGGTCTTGGCTGGGAAGGTGGACATGGTCCAGCCACAGTACTGCCCGTCACTGTCATTTTGGAATGCGATTAGCGGCGTCGAAGCAGTAAGAGAGCAGCGCTGCAGCCGCTGATGTTTTAAAAAAAAAAAAATGGAGTTGCACTTACTGGTAACGTCCTTTCCAGTAGTCTTTCAGGACAGCCACAATAGAGAGATAGGCTCCTCCTCTTCCTTAGGAAACACTGCACAGCCTTTAAGAACTCTCCTCCCCCTGCCAGACCTCAGTTTTTATACGAGCACCTCCGGTCAGCTGGGAAGACACAAGAACATGTTAGTAATTCATAGTTGGGCATCAATATCATACTATGTTCCTGGATCAAACAAACCTTTCATAGCTTCGGGTGGGTAACCAGGGCTGTCCTGAAAGACTACTGGAAAGGACGTTACCGGTAAATGTAACTCCATTTTTCCCTTCTCGTCTTTCAGGACAGCCACAATAGAGAGGACAATCGAGTACTCACCAACTAGGGCGGGACTATGGCTTGCAGGACCTTTCGCCCAAAGGCATGGTCGCCTGCCGACACCAAGTCTACTCTATAATGCCTGACGAAGGTGGTGTAGCTGGACCAAGTTGCTGCCTTGCATACTGTATTTGTTCTGGCGTGGCCCCAGCCGTTTCAGCCTGAGAAGCAGCCACCGCTCGCGTAGAGTGTGCCTTAATTCCTGTAGGGACCTCCTTACCAGACAAGGTATATGCCTGTTCAATAGCTAGTCTAAGCCATCTAGCGATTGTGCGCCGGGACGCTTTCTGTCCTTTCCTAACACCAGAAAATAAAACAAAAAGAGTCTGACCTCCTAAAATCTTTGGTCAGCTCCAAGTAGTGCAGGATGCATCTCCTGACATCCAACTTACTAAACCTAACTTTCCTTTCACCTGAGGGATTAGGGCAAAAAGAGGGTAAGACTACCTCCTGACTCCTATGGAATCTGGAAGTTACTTTAGGTAAAAAGGCCGGATCGGTTTTAAAAACAACTCGATCCGGAAAAACAATACAAAAGGGGGGTCTAACTGACAAGGCCTCTATCTCGCTGACCCTCCTAGCAGTGGTCACTACAACCAAAAAGACTGTCTTCAAAGTCAATTCTCTCAACAGACATCCATCTAAGGGTTCAAAGGGAGACCCTGTTAGGGTCTGTAGAACTAAAGATAAATCCCACCTGGGGAAGGGGGGCCCCTGGGACGGTCTCTGTCTAGATAACGCTCTGAAGAACCTGATTACCCAGGGGTTGTTAGCCAGTGGTCTTTCTAGATATACACTAAGTGCGGAAACCTGACTCTTAAGGGTACTGACTGAAAGACCCTTATCCGCCCCACACTGTAGGAACTCTAACACTGAAGAAGGGTTCTGCACTGAACAGGAAAATTCTAGGCACCACTCATTAAAGCGAAGCCAGACCTTCCTATAAATAGAGCCGGTTTCCTTCATCCTGCTACTAAGAAGGGTGGCAGTTAACCTTTCAGAAAACCCTTTAGACCTTAGCAAGGTCTCTTCAGTAACCACGCCGCTAGGTTCCACCTGTGTGGGTGTGGGCAAAGGATTGGACCCTGCGAGAGAAGATCCCTTGTGGACGGGAGGAAGAAGGGAGGTTCCATGGTCAGTTGTCTGAGGACCGAGAACCAAGCCCTTTTGGGCCAGTGAGGTGCCACCAGAATCAGAGAGGTGTTCTCCAGTTGGAACTTTCTTAGAACTGCTGGTAAAAGAACTGGTGGTGGGAAGGCATAACAAATCCCGAACCTCCAGCTCTGGGACAGGGCATCTACCCCCCTTGTTCCGGGAGAAAAAACAAGGGGTTTTCGCGTTTTCTTTTGACGCGAACAGGTCTATTTCCGGAGATCCCCACCTCCTGACTAGGAGATTGAAAACCTCCTGACTTGAGAGCCCACTCGCTCTCTCTCAGCTGACTTTGGCTGAGAAAATCTGCCGTCTTGTTTTCTACTCCTCTTAGGAAGACCGCTGACAATGACAGGGTGTTTGCCTCGGCCCAGCGAAGAATCTCTGTTGTAACGGCCGACAGGACTACACTTCTCGTGCCACCCTGCTTGTTCAGATAGGCCACCGCCGAAGCATTGTCCAACCGTACCTGTACGTGGTGTCCCTGAAGTTCTTCCTGGAAGAATCTGAGGGCTAGACCGACCGCCCTCAGCTCCTTCCAATTGGAGGACTTCCCCAACTCGGCACCTGTCCAAACGCCCTGCGCCGGAAGGGACCCTAGGCGAGCCCCCCAACCCCTGCCGCGTGCGTCCGTGGTTACCACCTGAGAAACCGGAATATGCCATAGACGACCCTGCGACAAATTGGAAATCTTCCTCCACCACCAGAGGGACCTCTTTACCTGGATTGGGACCTGCACTAGGGTATCTAGACGCTCTAGATCGTGATCCCAGATTTTCAGGAGGAAAGCATGCAGGGGCCGGAAGTGAAGGCCTGCCCACTGGACAGCCGGAAGGGTGGACGTAAGCAGGCCCAGGGTCGACATCAGGGACCTGATCGATACCCAACGACTGCCCTGTAGGATGGCCACCGCCCCGTTTAGTTTCAGGGCCTTCTCCCTGGGGAGAAAGACCCTTAGGAGGGTGGAGTCCAAAAGATATCCTAAGTAAGAAATTCGTTGTGACGGTGACAGGCTGGACTTTTCTAAGTTTAACAGCCACCCTAGACCCGATAGGGTTCTCTTGGTTGATTCCAGATCTCTGGATAGTTGCTCTGGAGATGCTGCAAACAGGAGCAGGTCGTCCAGGTAGGCTATGATGCCCACTCCCTGAAGGTGCAGAAATGCTATGGGTTCTGCCAGGACCTTGGTGAACACGCGGGGTGAGGAGGACAGACCGAATGGCAAGGCCTGGAACTGAAGGTGCATCACCTCCCCTCCTAGGTCTATCGCTAAACGTAGATACTTTTGAGACCCCTCTGTGATAGGTACGTGCAGGTACGCGTCCCTGAGGTCCAGGGAGACCATAAAACAATTCTGTGGAAGGAGGGCCCTGACCGTAAAGATGGATTCCATACGGAACTTTTTGTATGCTATGGATCTGTTCAGGGGTTTTAGATTTAGGATTAACCTGTACTTCCCTGAGGGTTTCTTCACCACAAAAATGTGTGAGTAAAACCCCTTCCCTTCCTCTGTCACTGGAACCCTGAGGACCACGTCCTGGTTCTTTAGTTCCTCTAAGGCTCCTATCAGAGCCTCGGACTTTTCCCTGTCTCTGGGAAGTTGAGTGACCAGGTATCTTTGGGGGGGAGGAGATGAGAACTCTAGGAAGTACCCCCTCCTTACTATGGCCAGGACGTACCTGTTGGGGGGAAATTGACTCCCACTGTGGGAGGAAGGACCCCAACCTTCCCCCCACCCTGACCTGGGAGTCATTGTTTTTTAGCGGGAAGGTCAGGAGGGCCGTAAATCGCTCCTCTGCCCCTTCCCCTAGTAGTCCAGATTTTCTTCTGAACTTCTGGCTTTGGGACCCCTGAGTGCCTTTGGGGACGAAACCCCTTCCCCCTTACTGGAGCTTTACGTCTCAGGGGAAAAGATTTCTTCTTGTCAGCCGTACGATCCAAGACAGATTCAAGACCTGGACCAAACAGGAGATCCCCTGTAAGAGGTATCCCGCACAGCTTGGACTTGGATGCTATGTCCTCCGACCAAGTTTTGAACCAGAGTTGGCCAGAGCTGCCGACCTGGCTGACATGCGGACCAATTCGGCCGAAGCGTCCGCAATGTAAGCGATGCCTCGCAACATTGTAGGGAAGGAGGACAAAATGGTCTCTTTATCTGTCCTAGCCTCAATGTGCTCCTGAATTTTAGAGAGCCAATGTTCTAAATTACGGGCCACCACCGTAACGGCCAATTCTGATTTGAGGTTCCCCATAACCGAGTACCATGTCTTTTTCAAAAGGGAATCCATTCTCTTGTCCATTGCATCCGGAAGAGTTCCCATATCCTCGAATGCCAAGTCAGTATTTCTAGATACTTGGGAGAATACCGCATCCAATTTAGGCACTTTGTTCCAAATGGATGCAGGATCTTCAGAAAATGGGAACCTCCTTTTAAGGAACTGGGGAAAAAAGGGCTTTCTTTCAGGGTCCTGCCACTCCTTTTTGATAGTATCAGTTAGAAGTTCATGCACAGGGAATACCCTTCTCTGCTGTTCCCCCAAACCCTTGTACATTTGGTCATGGAGGCTAAGAGGTTTATTTTCGGCCTGAATGCCCAGAGTCGTGTAAATGGCCCCTAACACAAGTCCTCGACTTCGTCCAGGGACAATTTATATCTTGAGGGCTTCCTGGACTCTCCGTCCTGGTCCTCATCCTCTGACTCAGCTTGAGAACCCGAGGCAACACTCCCCGAGGGAGTGGTCCATCTGCAAGATCAACTGTCGTTGCTGTAGGTTCAGGTGTGACAGGAGCAAGACCCTGTTCAACTGATTGGGTTGTAACCTGTGTGGGGACAGTGGGAGGTTGCAGCCTTTCATATAAAGATTTGAAGGACGCAAATGTGGAGGAAAGCTCCTTAACAGAGGCTGCTAAGCTACCTTCCTGCTCTTCATCCCTTTCCCTGACCAAGGAATGAATGCATTCCCTACACAACACCTTGGACCAAGACTCAGGCAGAGTGTCCCTACAGGAGGCACATTTCTTTTTTGAACCGTGAGTCTTCCCTGTTTTTTCCAGGCTTTTCTGAAAGACATAGGAACAAGGAGCCCCACACATTAAAACAAAGTAAGAAAAAAACTTTTTTTTTTTTTTTTTTTTAACTAACAAAAAAAAAAACCATATGGGTTACAACCCTGGGGAAAACCTACAAACAGACCCTCCTGCTAGGTTCCCCTTCTCCTCCCCCCCCCCCCCCAACCACCAAGGAGGAATAGTGGGGGAAAAAGACAAAGCCTAAGGTTTAGGGACCCCTCCCCAGGGAACCCTTACCTTAGGCTGGCTGGAGGAAGCGTCCTTGGTCGTGCCCCGTTCCGGAGAAGTCACCGACATCCTGGGGTGGTTGCGCTGTGTCTAACTTGCCCCAGCAAGCATCAGACTCCTCCAGCAAACACGCTGGGCCTCTATCAGCGCCGCGACCCGGAACCGGAAGTCGCGGGTCAAAGGGGAGGTTTCCGATGTGCCGTCGAATGACGTCACCCGCCACTCGGCCCGCGAAAATGAAAAAATATGCGGCCTGTAGCGAACAGGGCGTCCTGGAGGCCTCCCCCGCCATGGTCCTGTGGACACGATAGAGGACCCCCCTCAAGCCAACAGCCGCGCTCGACCTGGATTGGGGTGCGTCTGGCGGTGAGTACCTGCCTAAAAAAATACTTTCCTTAAGGAGGTCTGGCAGGGGGAGGAGAGTTCTTAAAGGCTGTGCAGTGTTTCCTAAGGAAGAGGAGGAGCCTCTCTCTCTATTGTGGCTGTCTGGAAAGACGAGAAGGGAAAAATTTGTTCCATAGGACCGGTGCTCTGCGGACTAGGCCTCGCCTAAAAACATCCTGCCTGCAGCTCGCCGCGATCCTGGGAAAGTGCTGCGAGCGACATCCGGCCGCAAGCAGGATGGTTTAGGCAAGGCCTCGGCTTTGGCCTAGTCCGCAGAGCGCCGGTCCTATGGAACCGGTGCGGTGACATCGGATTTCCATGGGCACCCTGGGAGATAACGGGCACACTCACAATGGGCAAGATTGATCATAACCATGCCTAATTTATGATTGTCCCCCCTCTCCTTGGTCTGTGCTTAAAATGAAGGGCTCCTGGGCACATTTAGTTCATCGCCCCTGTCAGTCAGATCTCTGCTTCTGTACTTGAGTGAGTGAGTGAAAAACGTATATAGCGCAACACATGCAAACTGCATCGCCTCTGGGCACTTGGTGATCTATAGAGCGATTTGAATAAATGGTTTTGTACTTCCGAGTGAACTGTGCCACAGATTATCTCTTCCTAGCGGTCTCGAGCGTGGTACGCCAAAAAATGCCCGGGCACAGTTTGGAGTACTTGTGTTACACAAACCAGCTGAACTAAGGGAGTGAACTGTGCCCAGGACACGGTTAAAATGCCTATCATGAGTACACCTCAAAACATTAATAATTACATTAAATTCCCAAACTATGGTATCAAGTTCATGGCAGGACGGGGCGCGTTTTCTGGCTCCTAACTTTTTTAGCTGGCTCCTAGATTCCAAGCAAATTTGTCAAACCCTGTTCTAAAGAAAACTTAGTTCAACAGGAAATGGACTCTGATAATCGAGTAAAACTGCTTGGGCAGGAAAGTGATTGGACACAGGCCAATCAGGATACAACGGGAGACTCACAGTTGGACTCCGAGACAATACAGCTGTCCCGGATCCCACGAGTATCATGGGGATTGGAGGGAAGATCAGTGGCAAATATATCCCTAACATCAGTACCACTCCCCAGCAGGAATTCAACGCCAGACGCGATTTGGAAAACACAAGAGCTGAATGGAGCACAGGCATGTAAAGAAGTGGATATACATAATACTACCTCCACCCCTACTCAGGAGGTGGAACCGACACTGCGAGATGCCATTATGGCTGTACAAGCTTGTAATAACTCAATATTATCATTAACAAATCACATAGTTGAACTGAACTGAACAGGGATATTACAGTCATGAGACAGAAGAATCAGAAAGGACTACGGAAGTGGAAACAAGAGTAGGAGAGCTGGAGGACTCAATACCTCTAATAAAAAAGGAACTACAGCTGTCAAGAAAACAGATAAAAGAACAAACCCAGAGATTGGAATGTGTAATATTCCTATCTCTCCACCTAGAATCCAATCCTAAACTCCTTCAGAGACTTCAGTGCTGCCATGGATCTTCTATACGATGACCCCAGCAAGCAGATCTCCGCGGAGTCTGCCTTACGTGCTCTGGGAGAGGGAAAACACCCTGTCAAAGATTACATCGCCCAATTTAAATGGTGGGCCACTCAGTTCGAGTGGAACCAGATCACCCTAAAAAAAACAGTTCCGGCTAGGCTTATCAGAAACCCTGAAGGATGAGTTAGCCTGTACTGAAACACCACCTACATTTGATGCTCTTATACTCCTCAGCATTTGCATTGATAGAAGAATGCGAGAAAGGAAGGCTGAAAAACTCTCAGGGGTTACCTGTTCGGTTCCTTCTGACTATACTGCGGATTCCGTGGTACCCATGGAAATCGGTGCAATTAGAGGACCGCTTAAACAAGCAGAGAGGTCTAGGCGAAGGTCCCTTCAGCTCTGTATGTATTGTGGCGCGCCACACCACATCGCTGAAGACTGCCCCTTACTCAGAAAGAAAAAGCCGGGTAAGTCAAATTACCTCTGCAAGCTACCAGACACTAAAACACACTTACCAGACACTAACTGGTAAGTGGGACCAACCCCGAATTACTCTCGAGGCTATAATTGACACAGGAGCGTGTGAACTTCGTAGAGTCACAAATTGTTAAATACAATAAAATTCCTGTATTCACTAAATGCAAACCTGTCTCTCTTAGACTTATTGACGGTACTACCTTAAAGGGGTTGTAAAGGTAATTTATTTTTTGTACCTTAATGCATCCTATGCAATAAGGTAAAAAAAAAATCTGACAGCACCGCCCCCCCCCCCCCAGCCCCCGTTTTACTTACCTTACCCCTCGAAAGTCTGGTGCGCGTGCTTGTCATCCTGTTCGGTTCCCAGCCTGGCCATTGATTGGCTAGGCTGGGCGGATTTGATAGCAGCGCAGCCATTGGCTGGCGCTGCTATTAATCACAGCGGATGACGTGGCGTGTCGGGGGGCGGGGCCGAGTGATACAGTCGGCGGCTATGGCCGCTGCTGTATCACGGGAGCGCGCTTGCAAAGGCTTTCCACCATGCAAGCTCGCTCGCATGATGGTAGAAAGCTTTTGCCAGGAGAAGCTGAGACAGCCGCCGAGGGACCCCAGAAGACAGGATTCGGGGACACTGCAAAACGAGCTGCACAGTGGAGGTAAGTATAACATGTTTGTTATTTTAAAAAAAAATCACTACACAATCAAAACCTCTGCTTATGGTCACAGAATCTACACAAATAGAATACATCTGCTTAAATGTGATACCGTTTCCCCATTTTCCCTCATCCTATGTCTACCCTGGCTGCATACCCACAAACCCACTCTACGTTGGGAAGACAGGAGTGTGCTCCTTACTTCTCCATATTGCCAGGAGACATGTTACAAAGAGACTTCTTAGGCCATGTACACACGATCAGACATGTCTGATGAAACTGGTCTGCAGACCAGTTTCATCGGACCAGTTTGATGGTGTGTACGGCCCATCAGACCGTTGTCCGTCAGACCAAAGTTTTAAAACATGCTTTAAAACCTGTCTGATGGAACCTGTCCGTCGGACAGGTTCGATGGTTAGTACACAAAAGCATCGGACCAAAAACCTGCGCATGCTCAGAATCAAGTCGACGCATGCTTGGAAGCATTAAACTTTGTTTTTTCATCACATCGTTGTGTTCTACGTCACCGTGTTCTGGTCTGATCGGATTTTGGTCCGATGGTGTGTACGCACATCAGACAAGTTCAGAGTTGTCTGATGAAAACGGTCCGTCAAAGGTCCCGTACACACGAGCAAATGAATCTGTTCAAATCGGTCTGACAGACCGATTTGATCAGATTTGTCTGCTGGCTATTTTGGTTTGATCGCTGTACACACGATTAAACCAAAATCCCCGCCGGCAGACAGCGTGGTGACGTGGCGGTGACGTTGACGCCGCCACGTCACCGCACCAGGAAGTAAAACACTTCCGCCCATGCGTTGAATCCATTTGACGCATGTGCCGGCAGATATGTCTGCTGGTTAGCGTACTAACCAGCAGATATATCGGTCCGACGGGTTCCCAGCAGACAGATTTTAAAGCAGGCTTTAAAATCTGTCTGCTGTACAAATCCGTCTGCTCGCCCGTACACACGATCGAATCTGTCTGCTGAGACGGTCTGTCAGACCGTTTCCAGCAGATAGATTTGATCGTGTGTACGTGGCCAGACAAGTCTCATCAGACATGTCTGATCGTGTGTACAGGGCCTTAATCGCAGGTGGAGTCACTGTCCCCAGCGGAACCTGGTACCTACGTCATACCTAGACTTCGCTGATGTTTTCAGCAAAAAGAATGCAGAGCTACCACCCCCACATAGACCATACGATTGTCCAATTACTTACTCCCTGGCAGCAAAATTCCTTTTGGACATATATATTCGTTAACACAGCCTGAATTGGCCCATCTAAAGAAATATCTAGAAGAAAATTTGAAGCAAGCTTTCATAAGACCGTCCACCTTACCCACAGCAGCTGGCATGTTTTTCATCCAGAACAAGGATCATGCCTACGTCCCCATCATCGATTACAGAGAATTGAACAAGATCAACGTTAAAAACAGATACCCCCTTCCTCTCATCCCAGAATTATTGGAATGTTTGCAAACGGCAAAATTGTTCGCCAAACTAGAATTGAAGGGAGCATATAATCTGGTCAGAATTCGTTAGGGGGATGAATGGAAGACTGCTTTTCGCATCCGTTACGACCTGTACAAGTACCTAGTCATGCCCTTTGGTCTAGGCAATGCTCCTGCCACTTTCCAGTTCCTTGTGAACAACATTTTCAGGGATCTCCTTAATGTTTGTGTAGTAATATAGCTAGACGACATTCTTATATACTCTGACAACATCACAGACCATCGCAAACATGTCAGATTGGTCCTCTCTAGGTTACGCACAGATAATTTATACGTCAAATTAAAGAATTGCACTTTCGAATCCAACACCGTCGCCTTTCTGGGTTACATTATTTCCGAGAAAGGCGTACAGATGGATTCCGGTAAGATCGATTGTATTCAAAAATGGCCCAGACCCCTGAATAGGAAGGCACTTCAAAGGTTCCTAGGATTCGCACATTTTTATTGCAAATTCATAAAAAATTATTCTTTAGTAGTAAAACCATTAACCCAGCTAACAAGTATCCACAACAAATATGCATTGAACGCACAAACTCAGGAGGCCTTCGATACCCTGAAGTCGGTTCACTACTGCTCCTATCCTACGCTTACCAGACCCTAACCTACAATACATCTTGAAGGTCGATGACTCCAATCTGGCCCTAGGGGCTATTTTATCCCAAAAATCGTCCATTGGTGGACCCCTTCACCCTGTGGCCTACCATTCCTGATCCCTTACTCCTGCAGAGATCAATTGCCCATTAGGAGAAAAGGAGTTGCTAGCAGTGAAATCCGCCCTGGAGACTTGGAGACACTTACTCAAGGGTACCTCATTACCCTTTATATTGTATTTCGACCATCAAAACCTTCAACACATTCAGGGTAACAAAACACTCTCCTCCAGACAGATACGCTGGGCTCACTTCTTCGATGGATTCCACTTTGTGATCACCTACAGACCTGGCTCCAGGAATAAAAATGCTGATTCACTATCTTGCCTGGAAGAACACCAAAGTACACCTGACAGAAATTCCCAAATCATTCCACGGGAGAAAATCTTATGCACCATTTTGACCCTCCAAAGAGGAATTGCAGCAGGCCCTAGGTTCAGAAAAAACCCCACTGCAGTCAGACACAGATGATGAAGGGTTGCTCGGAAAAAAAAAAAAAAAAAAACGGCTGTACATCACGATTATATGAAATATATGAAAAACGCCAGCGAAAAATTTAACAATACATTTAAGTGTTTGTTCACCAATTCCAGAAGCCTGCCAAGCAAAACAGGTGAGTTGGAAGCTCTGGTGCATAAGGAGAGCTATGATGTAATCGGTATTGCTGAAACTTGGCTTCAATCCTCACATGACTGGGCTATTAATCTTCCTGGCTATGCTCTCTTTCGGAAAGACAGGGTAAAAAGGAAAGGTGGAGGGGTCTGTCTATGTGAGAAGTGACCTCAAAGCAAGCGTGAAAGAGGACCTGGTTGATGGAGAGTGTGATGAAGTTGAAGCATTATGGGTGGAATTGCATACAGATGTGCGTAGTTCAAAGTTAATCATTGGAGTTTGTTATAAACCACCCAATGATAATGAGGAGGTGGAGACTCGGCTCCTTGCACAGATGGAGAGGGCTGCAAGGGCTGGGACAGTGATAATAATGGGGGATTTTAACTACCCAGATATTGACTGGAATAATGGAATTTCTGGGACAGTTAAAGAACAAAAATTTAAAAACCTATTGCAGGACCATTTTATGGTCCAGTTTATGGAGGCCCCAACTAGGAATGATGTTCTGTTGGACCTGGCAATCTCAAACCATGCAGAGCTTATTACTAATGTTCAGATAAAGGAATACCTGGGTAGCAGTGATCATAACATGATTTCATTTGATGTTAACTATAAGCAAGAAATACATACAGGAAAGATAAAAACACTTAATTTCAAGACAGCACATTTTCAAAGGATGAGGACTGCTCTCCAGGACTTGAACTGGGAGGGTATATTGGCACCGATGAACACAGAACAGAAATGGGAATTCTTCAAAAAGACTCTTTGGGACCTCACTGCAAAGTATATTCCCATGGGCAATAAGTTTAAAAGGCTAAAGATAAAACCTATGTGGCTCACGGTCAAAGTTAAAAAAGCTATAAACAATAAGAAAATAGCTTTTAAAAAATATAAAAATGAAGGAACACTAGTGTCGTTTAAATGTTACAAAGAATATAATAGAATATGTAAAAAGGAAATCAGGGATGCAAAAATTAAAAATAAACGACAGATTGCAAAAGATAGTAGGACAAACCCCAAAAAAATCTTTAAATATATTAATAGTAAAAAGGTCAAGTCTGAGCATGTAGGCCCTTTACAAAATAATCTAGAGTGGGTGACTGAGGACAAAGAGAAGGCACATTTATTAAATGCTTTCTTCAGCTCTGTGCATACAATGGAGCATGGGGGAGCTCATGTCCATAATGGGGGTGGGAGTGACAGCCCCAAATCCACAATGGCTCAAAAGTGATATGGTCCAGAAATATTTAGACAGAACAAAGGTGGATAAAGCACCTGGACCAGATGGCATCCACCCACGGATCCTAAAAGAATTGAGCTCTGAAATTTCAAAGCCACTGGGGCAGATTCACGTAGATCGGCGCATTATCATTCCGGCGTAGCGCACCACTTTTCCGTTAGACTTGCGCAATCTAGCCGCGTAATCCGGCGATTCACGTAGCTTTTACGCAAGAGCTTGCGCAAACGTAAGGTTTTTTCCGTAGGCGTAAGGAGGAGTAATACAAATTGGGAGGGACGTGGGCGTGTTACATTGAAATGAGCCGTGACCCCATGCAAATGAAGGGCCGGCCGACTCGCGCATGCGCGCGTGAAGGAAACCATGTCAGCTCCGTTGTGCGCATGCTCACAACTCGGGAGCGGCGCAATCATTGAAATTGGAAATGGACTAGGGCAATGTTGTGAACTACGCAGACAGCATAAATAGACACACACAAACGCCCTTCCATTGCAAAAGTACATCCCTTTGTGTCCCTTCCCATTGAATCAAGTGCTTTTGCTCTGTTGTTCGTTAGAGTGTGTTTTGTAGTTGTGAGATTAGTGTTCTGTGTGATCTTGTGCTTGTTGGTAGTTTTGTGAAAGTGTATTTTGATAAGTGTTTGAGACTGTTTGTTTGATTGATAGATTTCTGAGCGTTTGTTTTCTTGCTTTATTTTTTCATCTGATTTTTTTGTGTCTGTTTCTTGCTGAGTGCTAGTGTGATTTTTGGCTGATCTTTTTCTCTTTGTGTGTGTTCTTGTCTGATTGGTTGTGCTTGTATTTGTGACAGATTTTTGGTGACTGCTAGTGAGTTTGTTTGGAAGTATGACTGAGAGAAAAAGAAAGCTCAATTTTACTGTGGGGGAAAAAAGAATTCTTGCCCGGGCCATTACCGACTATGGGCGTTTTCTCCACGGCCCGCAGAGTGCCACCACCACCCCGGCCAGGAGGAGGGAGATATTGGATATAATCACGGAGCAGGTCAATTCATCGGGGGAGGGGGAGACACGGACCCGCTCTGGGATAGAAAAGAAAATAAATGACCTCCGGCGTGAGGTGAAAAAAAAACTGGCCGCAATAAATGCCCATGCCAGGGGCACAGGAGGGGGCCCACCATGCCGGGTTAGATTTTCAGAGACGGAGCGTGTGGTGGCCCTGACCTTTCACCGGCATGAAGTGGAGGGCCTGCCAGGCTTTGACACAAGTCCGGTCCCCGCGGTGCCAGGTAAGGTTTTTATTTCTCTCAGGTGTGTAGCATGTGTGGGGGAGGGGGTGAAAGGGAATATGTGGCAAGTGTGTGGATCCTCCAACCTGTGAATGTTTTGTGTCATCCACAGCTGTGCAGGAGGGTGCAGGGCCATCTGGACTGACCGCTCCAACCCCAGGACAGCAGCCTAATGAGGCCCCCCCAACAAGGCCAGAGTCCGCAGAGGAGGACCAAGAGGAGGGGGAGGATCATGCGGAGGACGATCATGAGGAGGAGCAGAATCATGAGGAGGAGGAGTCCATGGAAGGCACTGGCCCTTTGGTTTCTGCGGACTCTTCCCCTCTGGCTGCAAGAAGCCTGCCCTCCCTAAGGGTCAGCCCCCCCCCCTCCTCCCCCAACATGGCTCCCCTCACAAGGGCCTCCCCTTCTCCCCGGCCACAACCATCAGCAAGAGCCAGGAGGTCATCCCCAAGCACCAGGGGGGCGCCCAATCTCATGCCCGCCTGTCTGAGAAGGAACCTGGCCACCCAGACCCGCCTTCTGAGACAGCTCTGCCAGACTATGGGGCGGGTGGATCAGAGCCTGTCCTCCATTAATGATAGCCTGGGTAACCTGGACTCCCACTCCCGGGCCTCCACAACCTGCCTAAATGACCTGCAAACTACAGCAGCAGGCGTTGGGCAGGATGTGAGGGCCCTTACCCAGGCTATCCAGGGCAACACGGCAACACTTGGTGCTGCCCTGGACAGAATAGCCGTGGCCTTGGAGGGCAGGCCGCCAGGTGGGCAGATCTCAGGGGCTGCTCCTCCTTCCCCGGCTTTTCCCCTCCCCCATGCGTCTCCCCTGAGGGTCCGGGGCCGTGGCCGGGGGCGCCCCAGGCGTGGCTCAGGCAGAGGGCACTAATTTTTTTTTCCCCCTTTTGTTTGTTTTGAAAGCTTTTTTATTTTTGTTCTCTGCTTTTTTTTGTTTTTTCTAAGCAATTTTTTTTTACTATGCATTTTTTGTTTCTATGCATTTTTGTTTGTTTGACTTTTTTGGCATATTTTGGGTTGTGAATGATGTTTGAATGTGGGGGTGACATTCCTGCTGGAAAAGGGGTGTCACCCTCAATTTTGGTGGAGAAGGGTTCCCCAGGACCAGGGAGAAGTGATTCCCAGGTCCGTGTGAATGGTGTATGAATGTACAGTGACATAATTGGAGCCTTGACGTGGCGTTACTGCTCACCAGTCTTGCATGGTGGACTGGTGCCAATCCAATTTGATGAGGATGTGGGGTGTGTGTGCTAGGGACCATAGTGGTGTGCATGCATGCATTCTCATTGTGCCATGATTAATGTGTGTGTTTAACGTGCAAAGATGCCCAATATGAGCTGCCTCCTGACTGCTCTTCCCTCAGAAGACGGGGTATCCTCGGTTAGGGGTTGATTTTCTGGTTGGGGGGTCAGATCATCACGTAGCTCAACCTGCAGGCCCTTCCTCACTGCGAGATTGTGTAGCATGCAACATGCAGCGATGATATGGCACACGAAGTTTGGGGAATACAACAGTGTACCCCCAGACTTATCCAGGCATCGGAAACGTGACTTCAGGAGGCCAAAGGTGCGCTCCACCACTGCACGGGTTTTGATGTGTGCTTCATTGTATCGTTCCTCTCCTGGGGTTTGGGGGTTCCGGATAGGAGTCATGAGATGGGGTCCCAGTGCATATGCAGAGTCACCTGTAAAGGAAAAGACAGGAGAATGTTAGTCATGCATGTGCCACTTCTGTTGTGCATCACGGGAGGGGATAGTCATGCCTGACTCCCATGTCACTCACCAACCAGCCAGGTGTTCCCATACACGTTCTGTTCGAATTCTGTTCGGATGTGGCTTTGATTGTAGATGTAGCTGTCATGGCTGGACCCTGGGTGTTTGGCACGGACGTGCCATATGAGGCCTTGGGCATCAACTATCACCTGTACGTTGATGGAGTGCCAATTCTTCCGATTGCGGTACATGTGCTCGGTCTCATGGGGGGGCTGGAGTGCCACATGTGTGCAATCTATGGCCCCGATGGTGCGTGGGAATCTGGAAATTCGGTAGAAATCTGCCATTGCCTTGATTCGAAGCTCCTCAGTGGTGGGTTTGATGATTTGGTTGGCCAAGCGTGTGAGGATTGCAGGGACAACCTGGTGCACACATCTGCTCATGGAGGATTGTGACATCCCAGCCACCACTCCACTTGTACGCTGAAAAGAGCCACTGGCAAGGACATGGAGTGTTGCCAGGACCTTGACCAGTGGCTGCACTGCATGTGAGCGGTGTGTTGGGCTGGTGATGTCCTCCTGCAAGGTTGTGGTTAATTCCAGGATGGCATGAGGGGGGAATCTGAAGATGCGAAAGACCTCTGAATCATTCATGCCAAACAGGTGTATGCGGGTGCGGTATACCCTCTCCCGTGCCATCCTCTGTGCCCTCCTCCTTCTTTGGTCATCTATATTCACTAGTGCAGCTATGAGCGACGATGCCCCTAGCATGTTGGCAGTCAAATTGTAGTGCAACACGTGTGTGTGGTCTGCTCCTCAATAACGGTGTTGCTTTATCTGACAATTAGACTTTTTTTCAAAAGTTAGATCAGCTTTTATGTGCTCTAACTTTAGACAGGACATTTTGCAGTTGCGCACATCGCGTAGCCTGCGCAGCAACTGCGTTTTTTTGTGGATCCCCGTAACTCCCTCATTAGCATATTTGACTAGCAAATCAATGGTGTGTCTAGCGCAGTTTTGCGCGAAGGGAAGCGAATGTCTAACTCAATTACGCCGGACCAAAAAACGTAGATTTCTGGCGTATATTGTTTTGTGAATCGCGTCCAACTATACGCACGCGCACATTTAGACTTACGCACGCGCAACAGCAGTTGCGCACGCGTAATCGCTCTGTGAATCTGGCCCACTGTATCTAATATTTAGGGACCCATTAATGACAGGAATAGTACCACTGGATTGGCGTAGAGCCAATGTGGTGCCTATATTTAAAAAGGGAACAAAGTCTTTACCAAGTAACTATAGACCTGTTTAACTTCTATAGTTGGGAAGATACTGGAACGTTTAATAAAAGACCACATGGATGAGTTCTTGCTGGAAACAAACTATTTAAGCAGCAGACAGCATGGATTCATGAAAGACAGAAGTTGTCAGACAAACCTGCTTTCCTTTTATGAAGAGGTAAGTAAAACCCTGGACAGAGGCGTGGCAGTGGACGTGGTATACTTGGATTTTGCAAAAGCGTTTGATACAGTTCCCCACACACGGCTCATGTGTAAGGTAAGGTCTACAGGATTTGATATATCGGTTTGTAAATGGATAGAAAACTGGCTGAAAGACAGGATTCAGAGAGTTGTGGTTAATGATTTTTACTCTGCATGGTCCAAGGGTTATCAGCGGTGTACCCCAAGGTTCGGTGCTGGGTCCCTTACATTTCAATATATTTATAAATGATATTGGATCTGAGATCAAAAGTAACATTTCTGTTTTTGCAGATGACACCAAGCTATGCAGTGGAATAACGTCCTTGCAGGATGTCTCCAATTTACAAGCCGACCTCAATGCTCTGTCTAATTGGGCGACTATGTGGCAGATGAGGTTTAATGTTGATAAATGTAAAGTTATGCACTTAGGGGATAAGAATATGCATGCATCATACATGCTAGGGGGAGTACAACTAGGGGAATCTGTAGTGGAGAAGGATCTGGGGGTTTTAGTTGATCATAAGCTCAATAATGCAATGCCAAGCTGCGGTTTCCAAAGCGAGCAAAGTCCTTTCTTGTATTAAGAGAGGTATGGACTCCAGAGATAGAGATATAATTTTGCCCCTGTACAAATCATTAGTAAGACCTCATCTGGAATATGCAGTCCAGTTTTGGGCACCAGTTCTCAAAAAGGATATCGGAGAACTGGAGAAAGTGCAGAGAGGGGCAACCAAACTGATAAGAGGCATGGAGGAGCTCAGCTATGAGGAAAGATTAGAAAAACTGAATTTATTCACTCTTGAGAAGAGGAGAATAAGGGGAGGATATGATCAACATGTACAAATATATAAGAGGTCCATATAGTGAACTTGGTGTTGAGTTATTCACTTTAAGGTCAACACTGAGGACAAGGGGGCACTCTTTATGTCTGGAGGAAAAGAGATTTCACCTCCAAATACGGAAAGGTTTCTTCACAGTAAGAGCTGTGAAAATGTGGAACAGACTCCCTCCAGAGGTGGTTCTGGCCAGCTCAGTAGATTTCTTTAAGAGAGGCCTGGATTCTTTCCTAAATGCATGTAATATAACTGAGTACTAAGATTTCTAGGTAAAGTTGATCCAGGGTAAATCCGATTGCCTCTCGGGGGATCAGGAAGGAATTTTTTCCCCTCCTGTAGCAAATTGGATCATCGCTCTGCTGTTTTTTTTTTTGCTTTCCTCTGGATCAACTGTGGGTATGGAGTTGGGTGTATGGGATTGAACTGTGTTTTATTTTGTTTGTTTTTTTATTTTTTTATGGTTGAACTGGATGGACTTGTGTCTTTTTTTCAACCCAGCTAACTATGTAACGACTCCTCTACACCATCAAATTCTTTGATTTACTCATGATGTACCCCTAGCTGGGCATCCCGGCATCACCAGGACCCTGAATCTTTTTCCGTCACTTCTGGTGGCCGAAGATGGAGGAGTCAGTAAGAGAGTAAGGCCGCGTACACACGACCGGTCCATCCGATGAGAATGGGCCGATGGACCGCTTTCATCGGGTGACCACTAAGGTGGTCTGATGTGCGTACACACCATGAGTTCAAAAACCGATTGTGTCAGAACGCGGTGACGTAAAACACAACGACGTGCTGAAAAAAACAAAGTTCAATGCTTCCAAGCATGTGTCGACTTGATTCTGAGCATGCGCGGGTTTTTGAACCGATGGTTTTGCGTACTAACGATCGGTTTGGACCGATGGTCAGGCATCCATCAGTCCGATTTTAAAGTACGCTTTAAAACTTTGGTCTGAAGGAAGAAGATACGTCAAAACACTGCCTACGACCTGAACGTAACCTACGCACAGCCCTATTCACGTACCACGTAAACGGCGTAAAAAATCGACGGTGTTTGTTCCCTGGTCCATAACTTTGCATGGGTTGCGCCCTCCTATATGAGGAATAACTTTACGCCGGACGTAACCCTTACACAAATCGCTTATAACATGCGCAAGTACGTTCGTGAATCGGCTTATCTTACTCATTTGCATATTTAAAATGGGAACGCCAGCTGCGTCCAGCGTAACTATGCGCCCATGATACGCCGACGTAGGCAAGAGTATTGACTGCCTTTGGAATAGGTCCAGGCCTCTTGGCCTGGTTAAAAATATTATATAAAGAGCCAAAAGCTAGGTTAAAGATCAATAGAACTATGTCGCCAGTTCTCTCACTAGCAGTGGAACCATTGACTGCTGCAGTCCAAGGGGATTGAGGGATTTATACGTGCAGGAAAATGAGGATAAAATTGCTTTATATGCAGACGTTACTCTCATCTTCCTGAACAACCCTACAAAATCCTTAGGCCGCGTACACACGACCAAATACATCTGTTCAAATTGGTCTGGCAGATTTGTCTGCTGGAATGTATTGGTTTGATCGTGTACACACGATCAAACCAAAATCCCCGCCGGCAGACAGCGCGGTGATGTTGACGCCGCCACGTCACCGCACCAGGAAGTAAAACACTTCCGCGCATGAGTCGAATCCATTCGACGCATGTGCGAGCAGATATGCAGATATGCGTACTAACCAGCAGACATGTTTGACGGACGGATTCCCAGCAGACAGATTTTAAAGCATGCTTTAAAATCTGTCGGCTGGCCAAATCTGTCTGTCCGCCCGTACACACGATCGTATCTGTCTGCTGAAACGGTCTGGCAGACCGTTTCCAGCAGACAGATTTGATCGTGTGTACGCGGCCTTAGAGGAAGTTATGACCCTTGTAGTTACATTTGTACAGATTTCTGGTTTTAGCATCAATTGGAAGAAATCAGTGTTAATGCCTTTACATGATGATAATATTTCCCTGTCAGACTGCGCAAAAGAAATTAAGATTAGCCACAAAATTAGTTACTTAGGAATCGAGGTAACGTGAAAAGTGAGGGATTATACAGTGCCTTGCGAAAGTATTCGGCCCCCTTGAACTTTGCGACCTTTTGCCACATTTCAGGCTTCAAACATAAAGCTATAAAACTGTATTTTTTTGTGAAGAATCAACAAGTGGGACACAATCATGAAGTGGAACGAAATTTATTGGATATTTCAAACTTTAACAAATAAAAAACTGAAAAATTGGGTGTGCAAAATTATTCAGCCCCCTTAGGTTAATACTTTGTAGCGCCACCTTTTGCTGCGATTACCGCTGTAAGTCGCTTGGGGTAGGTCTTTATCAGTTTTGCACATCGAGAGACTGACATTTTTGCCCATTCCTCCTTGCAAAACAGCTCAAGCTCAGTGAGGTTGGATGGAGAGGGTTTGTGAAGAGCAGTTTTCAGTTCTTTCCACAGATTCTCGATTGGATTCAGGTCTGGACTTTGACTTGGCCATTCTAACACCTGGATATGTTTATTTGTGAACCATTCCATTGTAGATTTTGCTTTGTTTTGGATCATTGTCTTGTTGGAAGACAAATCTCCGTCCCAGTCTCAGGTCTTTTGCAGACTCAGGTTTTCTTCCAGAATGGTCCTGTATTTGGCTCCATCCATCTTCCCATTAATTTTAACCATCTTCCCTGTCTCTGCTGAAGAAAAGCAGGCCCAAACCATGATGCTGCAACCAAATGTTTGACAATGGGGATGGTGTGTCTCCCAGGTGGCTTGTGGCAAACTTTAAACGACACTTTTTATGGATATCTTTAAGAAATGGCTTTCTTCTTGCCACTCTTCCATAAAGGCCAGATTTGTGCAGTATACAACTGATTGTTGTCCTGTGGACAGAGTCTTCCACCTCAGCTGTAGATCTCTGCAGTTCATCCAGAGTGATCATGGGCCTCTTGGCTGCATCTCTGATCAGTCTTCTCCTTTTATGAGCTGAAAGTTTAGAGGGACGCCCAGGTCTTTGTAGATTTGCAGTGGTCTGATACTCCTTCCATTTCAATATTATCACTTGCACAGTGCTCCTTGGGATGTTTAAAGCTTGAAAAATCTTTTTGTATCCAAATCCACCTTTAAACTTCTCCACAACAGTATCTCGGACCTGCCTGGAGTGTTCCTTGTTCTTCATGATGCTCTCTGAGCTTTAAACGGACCTCTGAGACTATCACAGTGCAGGTGCATTTATACAGAGACTTGATTACACACAAGTGGATTCTATTTATCATCATTAGTCATTTAGGTCAACATTGGATCATTCAGAGATCCTCACTGAACTTCTGGAGAGAGTTTTCTGCACTGAAAGTAAAGGGGCTGAATAATTTTGCACGCCCAATTTTTCAGTTTTTTATTTGTTAAAAAAGTTTGAAATATCCAATAAATTTCGTTCCACCTCATGATTGTGTCCCACTTGTTGTTGATTCTTCACAAAAAATTACAGTTTTATATCTTTATGTTTGAAGCCTGAAATGTGGCAAAAGGGGGCCGAATACTTTCGCAAGGCACTGTATAGACTTGAATCTCAGACCATTATTACTTAAATATAAAGAAAAAAGCCGGAGTTGGGACAAACTCCCATTAACTGGGATTGGAAGATCCAATCTTATAAAAATTATTTAGATCCCACAATTATTGTACGTTTTTCATAATTGTCCAATGTGGATAGCAATGTTTTGGTTTCGCAGGATAGAATCCCTCTTTTGTGAACTTACCTGGAGGACAAAAAACTCTCGGATAAGGCTAACAACTCTAAAACTAACTAAAGATGAAGGGGGTCTTGCCATTCCACAGCCAAATAATTACTTTTTAGCAGCACAGATACAACAGTTTTTTGGCTGGACAGAGACTGTGGAAGAAGACCCCATACAGAGATTACTCCTGCCGGAAATGGGTATACATTGTTGTCCACATTGGATGTTGTTACAGATAAATTATTTGCTTATGTATGGCAGGAAATTAAGGACATTACAAATATTACAGGTTATCAGGGCCGCCATCGGGGAGGTACAGGCAGTACACCTGTAAGGGGCCCGGTGGTCCCCAGGGGCCCAGAATGGCATCCCCCTCTTTTTTTTTTTATCAGCACCCAAAGCCCCCAAACTCTAAGGGGCCCGGTGGTCCTCAGGAACATGGATGGCATCCCCCCCCCTTTTTTTTTTATCATCTGTTATTATTATTTCTTTTAATTTTTATTTATTTTTTGTCAGCACCCAAAGCCCCCACCCCCCGACCTCTAAGGGGCTCGGTGGTCCCCAGGGCCCCAGATGGCAGCCCCCTTTTTTTATTTTATTTTTTCGTCAGCACCCAAAGCCCCACTGACCTTAATTTGTGGCATCAGCCCCACCCAGATTCTAGATTCGCGGCGGCTTCCCATTCTGAATTTGCAGCGGGAGAGATAAAAACTAAAATATTAAATCTCAAATAAATAAAAAAAGAAGGTGAAGAGAAATATTGTTATATTTTTTTTTCTGTTGGGGGGGGGGGGATGTATGATGCAATATGTATATGTTAACTGTATCTGGATTTTATGAATGAATATAGAATGTCCTTATTGTTTTTGTGTCTATAGTATGTCTGTAAAATAGCATGTTTCCCATGCTTAGAACTGCCCCTGCACAAAATGTAATTTCTAAAGCAAAAAGTCATTTTAAACTACTCGCGCCTATTCATGAATTGTCGGTTCCCGGGAATACAGATCAAAGTCACTCACAGTCCATTTGGGTTTGGTATGAATATTAAGGGGAACCCGAATCAAAAAAAAATGTGGGGGTCCCCCCAAATTCCATATTAGGCCCTTCAGGTCTGGAATAGATATTAAGGGGAACCCTGCATATAAAAAAAAAATTTAAAAAATGGCGTGGGGTCCCCCCAAAAATCCATTGCTGGAATGTTTTTTTTTTTATTTTTTACTTTTTGATTTTTAATAAAGGACTTATCCCTCAACCTAGAAATTGATGCAAAAACTTGTTATCAAATCATATAGCAGCGCTAGTTGTCACTCAAGTCCTTAATGTGACAGCTCTTTTTTATGTATATTAGTACATAAAAGTGAAAAAAGTTCTCCAGAGGTGAGGAGATGTGTAATAGTTCAGTGGGAAAGGTGCTCCTAAATCAATATGCAGCTGTCCATAGCAAGTGAGATCACTCGTGTGCACTCCACCCGTCAAACGTCTCCCGTGCCAGTGACCCCCCAAGGGGATCTACTCACCAGAGAGTGTAGAAAGTTAGGCTCTGAACATCAATTCCTCCTGCTCTTCTCCAACTCAGGATAACCACTGATCAGTGGGTAATAATCCTAGTGACCACCGGGTGTCAGGATAAGATAAAAAAGCTGGATATGGTGTAATCCTGTTTCAAACTTTTATTTACCAAGCTGTGTCAGTGTACTACAGCATTCATTTAAAATAAGCACTACTTCAAGACTGGTTCAAAGTTCACAGTGGGGACGGTTTTGCTATGTCTGTTTAGCGTCCACCGCAATAGCATACAAAGCTCCACCACCTAACACTGGAGCACAAATGAAACCCAGCATGAGCTTTTCTTGAAGTTTCGTCTGCTGACTTCCTCTGAGGGCGTGGTCTCACGGCACAACCACACAGTTTAAATACAGATCTCCATAGGTAATGCACGCCTCCATTGTTAGCCCCTCGCTTCTCCACCATTACTCACGGACACCCGAGAGGATGGATCAGGAGTCTATTCACTGGGGATCTGCTGATAACCATACCCAATAGCCACAGCACGCTGTGATAGCGTCAATGAAAAGCCTATACCCGCATTATTTTCTCACAATCTCAGAGCGAAAATAAATCAAACTTGTGATACGTTTCATTCTCAATATGACATGGGCAATGTTTTACATATACTCAAAAGCCAATATTCCTAATTACATCTAAAATTAGGTGGGTATGTGAGATCAATGCTAAGTAAAGTCAAATTACAGATATTATAAGAACCATAAGTTATAAATATAATAGTTGAGCTATAGATATAATATAATAAATACAATAAAATCTCATAATGCAGATACTCATTCCTATTACCAACAGATATATATGGAAATACAACTAAATTTAAGGATAAATCATTAATAAATAATTACCCTACACCCAAAATACAGTATAAATATCTAAAATTGGATACAAATAGATATAAATAAATTACCACTAGGGGGAGCAATACGATATCAGGATAAATCATTAATAAAAAAATTTAATAAATTAATCTACAACCCAAAGTACAGGGACTTCACTGAAAAACGTGTGTGATCTCTGATGTATAAAAAGATGGGACTTCACTTGAAAACATTTCCCGCACTCAGGACAGGAAAAAGGCTTCTCCCTCGCGTGAGAAATAAATATCTAAAAATAGATTACCACTAGGAGGAGCAATACGATATCGATTCTGTCTCTATTTAAAAGAAAATGTAATTTAATAATCAAAGAGGGGAATTGATTACGCGTCGCTTATGAAACAGTTTATGTCAAGTTCAACATTGAAGCCCTTAGGGGTAAGTGTATCCAATAAATATATCCACAATGTTTCGCGTTTGGATAATTCCCTGACCATATTATTGCCTCTCCAAGCTGGTTTAATTAAATCAATACCCCAAAATTTCAACCCTGAAGGGTCTTGATTGTGGTGCAATTTAAAATGGAGTGAAACCTTGTGGTCCTTGTAGCCGATCCTGATGTTTTTTATATGTTCACCGATTTCTAATTTTTAAACGTCTTTTGGTTCGGCCTACATACATCAGCCCGCATGGACAACTTAATACATATACCACATGGGTGGCATTACATGTAATAAACTCTTTGGCCCAGATTCCTGCGCATCAGGAGATGCGCGTGCGTAAGTCTAAATGTGCGTGTGCGTTTCGTTGCGCGGCATCCCCAGAACGAGATACGCAAAAAATTGTTTTTTTTTTGTCCCACGTAATTTCGTTAGACTGGCGCATCCTTCCGCGCAAAAGTGCGATAGACAGACCATTGATTTGCTAGTCAAATATGCTAATGAGGGACTTACGGGGATCCACAAAAAAAACGTTGTTGCTGCGCAGGCTACGCGGTGTGCGCAACAGCAAAATGTTCTGTCTAAAATTAGAGCTGATAAAAGCTGGTCTAAAAAATGAAAAAAAGTCTACTTGTCAGATAAAGCAACACTGTTAGTGAGGAGTTCAGCAGTCCCAACAATCTGTATGCCAACATGCCAGGGGCATCGTCGCGCATAGCTATACTACTGACTTTAGATGAACAAAGAAGGAGGAGGGCACGGAGGATGGCACTAAGGAGGGCACGGGAGATGTTTTTTTTTTATTTTTATTTGCTTATATAAAATTTACAATTTAATCTAATCTAATACAATATTCTTATCTGATACAAGCCCCTCACTCTTCACTTGATATATCACACACGCATAGACATCTTTGGCATGAGTGATTCTGAGGTGTCTCGCATCTTCAGATTCACCCCTCATGCCATCATGGAATTACCACAACCTTGCAGGAGGACATCACCAGCCCAACACATGGCACCACCCATGACAGCTACATATACAATCAGAGCCCCATCCCCACAGATTTCGAACAGAACATGTATGGGGACAGCTGGCTGGTTGGTGAGTGACATGGGAGTCAGGCATGACTATCCCCTCCCGTGATGCACACCTCACAAGTGGCACATTCATGACTAACATCCTCCTGTCTTTTCCCTTCAAGGTGACTCTGCATATGCACTGGTACCCCATCTCATGACCCCATCTCATGCCAGCTCACATTATGCATCTTTGCATGTTAAACACACACATTAATCATGGCACAATGAGAATGCATGCATGCACACCACTGTGGTCCCTAGCACACACACCCCACATCCTCATCACATTGGATTGGCACCAGTCCACCATGCAGGACTTGTGAGCTGCAACGCCATGCCACGGCTCCAATTATGTCACTGTACATTCATACACCATTCACACAGACCTGGGGATCACTTCTCCACCACAAATGAGGGTGACACCCCTTTTCCCGCAGGAATATCACCCCCACATTCCAAAATCATACACAAACAGAACCAAAAAAATTAAATAAATGACGAGCAAAAATAAAAAATGTCCAGCAAAAATATAATTTAAACAAAATAACAACAAAGAAAACACATAACATAAAAGACAAAAATCACTCTGCAAAACAGTCCTCAAATATCTCAAAGACACGTCACAAACAAACAAAAGCACCTTGCTGTAGAGGGAGGGATACAAAGGGATGTATTTTTGCAAAGGAAGTGCATTTGTGTCTGTCTATTTATGCTGTCTGCGTAGTTCATAAAGTTGCCCTAGTCCATTTCCAATTTCACTGATTGCGCCGCTCCCGAGTTGTGAGCATGCGCACATCGGAGCTGACCATGGTCTCCTTCAAGCGCGCATGCGCGAGCCGGCCGGCCCTTCATTTGCATGGGGTCACGGCTCATTTCAATGCAACACGCCCACGTCCCTCCCAATTTGTATTACTCCTCCTTACGCCTCTGGAAAAAACCTTACGCTTGCGCAATTTCCTTACGCGGCTAGATGGCGCAAGTCTAACGTAATGGCGGTGCGCTACGCCGGACCGATAATGCGCCGATGTACGTGAATCTGGGCCTTTGATATTATGCTCCTTATTATTAACTGTAGATTTAAAATTGGCAATGCCCCTCATAGGTGCTAGAACTGTTTTGCAACATTTGCATCTTCGGCATGCAAAAAAACCTTTTTGATCCCAAAACGATAACGGCTCAACGATAACGGCTTATCCAACCGTACCTTCAGCGTTACTTACAATGCTACTTACTCTTCTCCTCTTCCATTGTCCGTTGGGGTCCCCCAAGGTTCTGTTCTTGGACCTTTCCTGTTTTCAATCTACACCTCCTCCCTGGGTCAGTTGATAGCCTCCCATAGCTTCCAATATCATCTCTATGCTGACGACACTCTATTACTCTACCCCTCAACTCCCTCCTTCATTTTCCTCACGTATCACTAATTTACTATGAGATATATCACTTTGGATGTCGCACCACTTCCTCAAACTCAATCTATCCAAAACGGAACTTATAATTTTCCCTCCCCCACGTGTCTCTTCCCCTGATCTCTCTGTCAAAATTAATGGCACAACTATCAGCCCATCCCCACATGTCAAGGTCTTAGGTGTAGTCCTGGACTCTGAACTGTCCTTTAAACCTCACATTCAATCACTGTCCAAATTTTGCTGCCTCAACCTTCGCAACATCTCCAAAATACGCCCCTTTCTAACCAATGACACCACAAAACGATTGATTCACTCCCTGGTCATCTCTCGCCTCTATTACTGCAACTCCCTTCTCACCGGCTTACCGCTGCATACGCTATCCCCCCTTCAGTCCATCATTAACGCTGCTGCCAGACTCATCCACCTTACCAACCGCTCTGTCTCTGCTGCTCCTCTCTGCCAATCCCTCCACTGGCTTCCGCTCACCCAACGAATTAAATTTAAACTACTAACAATTACCTACAAAGCCATCCACAACTCTGCCCCCAGCTACATCAATGATCTAGTCTCTAAATACCAACCTAATCGCTCTCTTCGTTCTTCTCAAGACCTCCTACTCTCTAGCTCTCTCATCACCTGCTCCCATGCTCGTCTCCAGGACTTTTCAAGAGCCTCTCCAAGCCTATGGAACTCCTTACCCCAATCTATCCATCTATCTCCCTCTCTATTAGCTTTTACAGGATCCCTGAAAACCCTCCTCTTCAGAGAAGCCTACCCTTCCCACACCTAGCAACTGCATTTTTCATTTGAATCCATCTGATCATCCCCCACAGCCAACTACCCTTTGTTCCACTTGACCCTCCCGTCTAGATTGTAAGCTCTTACGAGCAGGGCCCTCTGATCCCTTCTGTATTGATTTGTATTGTGAATGTACTGTCTTCCCTGATGTAAAGCGCTGCGCAAACTGTTGGCGCTATATAAATCCTGTATAATAATAATAATAATAATAATATTGAGAATGAAACATATCACAAGTTTGATTAATTTTCGCTCTGGGATTGAGAGAAAATAATGCGGGTATAGGCTGCTTTTCATTGACGCTATCACAGCGTGCTGTGGCTATTGGCAGGGGCGGACTGGGCCGGGATGCAAAGTGGACATTTCCCCCAGGCCGTCCCGATTGATATGCAAAACGGCCGTGGGCCGGCCATCGCTGAAATTTTTTTTTTTTCCTTTGATGAAGTCTGCCAGGCCACACAAAAGCCCTGTGATTGGCCGAACAGGGTCATGTGTGGCCGCACGCTGTGGAATTCTGGGACATGTAGTCATGATGAAAGCCTCGCATCATGACTACATGTCCCAGAATTCCACAGTGTGCGGCTGCACATGACCCTGTTCGGCCAATCACAGGGCATTTGTGTAGCAAGCGCCCTGCAAATGGATCGACAGAGGCGGAGCTGGTCACGTGTAGATGCGGCCAAGCTCGGCTGGTTGTGACCACTTACTGGAGTCCTAGGGCACTGTGTATTTCTGAGGTCTCTGTCTCATCTAACCTCCCCCCGTTTCAGCCATCCTCCTCTGTCTGCCCACCCATCCTCTGTCTGCCCACCCCCTCTCTGTCAGCCACAGCAGGGAGCCAGGCCAGCCACCTGCAGCAGAGTGCATTGTGCCAGTCAGTCGCGCACCCACCCACTGACCCACAGCAGGGAGCCAGGCCAGCCACCCACCCACAGCAGGGTGCACCGTGCAAGCCAGCCACTGACCCACAGCAGGGAGCCAGGCCAGCCACCCACAGCAGGGTGCATTGTGCCAGCCAGCCACTGACCCACAACAGGAAGCCAGGCCAGTCACCCACAGCAGGCTGTGCCGTCTCAGCCAGCCACTGATCCACGGCAGAGAGCCAGGCCAGCCACCAACAGCAGGGTGCCAGGCAGCCACCCACGGTGACCCACCCACAGCAGGGCCAGGGTGCCAGCCAGCCACCCACGGTGACCCACCCACACCAGGAAACCAGCCAGCCACAACAGGGTGCCAGCCAACCACCCACAGGAGCCAGCCAGCCACGGTGACCCACCCACAGCAGGGAGCAAGCCAGCCACCCAAAGGAGCAAACCACCCACACCAGGGATCCATCCAGCCACAGCAGGGTGCCGGCCAGCCACCAATAGATGCCAGCTAGCCACCCACAGTAACCAGCCACAGAGGATACGGGAGCCAGCCACAGCTACAGCACCCATAGTTAAGGTAAGAGTAGAGCTACAATTTTATTTCTACTTTGTGAGAGGTTGGGCAGAGGTGAGAGTCATGGCACACAAAGGGGGTCCCATTAGACTCTGTTGTAGTCTCTAATGGGGGCTAGATGGACACTTTCTGACAGACTGTCCATGGGACACTGTTAGAAAAAGACCCCCCTCCAGGTCCGGTTAGACTCTGTTGTTAAACATTTTTATTTTATTTTTAAAAGGTAGTACTTTGTACAAATTGAAGGGGCGGGCCAGGGGTGAGTTATGATAGGGCCAGGATTGGGTCATGGCCAGGGCATGACAGGGGGCACTTGCTTTATTTTGTCTGGAGGCCCTGGGTGTTGTCAGTCCACCCCTGGGCAGCAAGGTGCGCCAGGGAGTTGGGACCCACATGACTGGCTTGGGCTGCAAGTTTACTTGACCCCAGGACAGGAACATCACTTCACACCCCCAGGATCGGAGGAGGCCATGCAAGGACCTGCTGAGCTGGCACTGGCAAGGGCAGCTGCATTCACTGAGGTGAGAGACCCTGACACCCGCAGCTAAATCCCACATCCCATCTGCCCCCATACACCCTTTTTACCCTGCCCCAGGCCAGTGCCCACCCAGTAACCTAAAAATCGCCCTCAAAACTGTGGGTCCTGCTGGGAACTGGCCATGGCCAGCAGGACCCACATGTCCGTAGCCAGCAGGACCCCCAGGTGCACAGGCAGCTCCCAGCAGGACCCACATGTGTGGTTCCTGCTGGGAGCTGGCCACTGACCTGTGGGTCCTGTTGGCCACTGACCTATGGATCCTGCTGGCCACTAGCCTAGGGTGACCAGAGGACACTGTCCCTGCACCAAGTCTGTCCCTGTATTGTTCATGCTTTGCAGGACCAATTGGGAGCAGGTGCACCGCGAGATGGGGCAGTGGGAGGGTTCCCAGGGTTTGTGCCCATTGGGCTGCCTCGGAGGGGGAGCGCCACCAGATTTCACAGAGCGGGGATCTCACACTTACCAAGTCCCACCTCCTGGACTGGCTCCTATGATAGACAGCACACTGATGATGTTCATCATGGAAGCGGCCACGCTGGGTAAGTGGGAGATCTCCGCTCTGTGTAATCCGGCTGCTCTCCTCTCTAATCCCCAGGCACTGGTAAGGCTGCGCTGATGGGCACTGGCGCGGCTGCACTGATGGACACTGGGGATGGTGAGCTTATTCGGTGGTTCAAAGGGCCACTTGATTGGACTTGCCCCCCAGGCCTAAGGCTGCCAGTCCTCCCCTGGCTATTGGGTATGGCTATCAGCAGATCCCCAGTGAATAGACTCCTGATCTATTCTCTCGAGTGTCCGTGAGTAATGGTGGAGAAAGGAGGGGTTAACAATGGAGGCGTGCATTACCTATGGAGATCTGTATTTAAACTGTGTGGTTGTGCCGTGAGGCCACGCCCTCAGAGGAAGTCGGCAGACGAAACGTCAGGGCGTTTTTCTCACAACACACAGAAAAGCTCATGCTGGGTTTCATTTGTGCTCCAGTGTTAGGTGGTGGACGCTAAACAGACATAGCAAAACTGTCCCCACTGTGAACTTTGAACCAGTCTTGAAGTAGTGCTGATTTTAAATGAATGCTGTAGTACACTGACACAGCTTGGTAAATAAAAGTTTGAAACAGGATTACACCATATCCAGCTTTTTTATCTAGGATTATTACACGCTGATCAGTGTTCTCTTGAGTTGGAGAAGAGCAGGAGGGATTGATGTTCAGAGCCTAACTTTCTACACTGTCTGGTGAGTAGATCCCCTTGGGGGGTCACTGGCACGAGAGACGTTTGACGGGTGGAGTGCACATGAGTGATCTCACTTGCGATGGACAGCTGCATATTGATTTAGGAGCACCTTTCCCACTGAACTGTTACACATCTCCTCACCTCTGGAGAACTTTTTTCACTTTTATGTACTAATATACATAAAATAGAGCTGCTACATTAAGGACTTGAGTGACAACTAGCGCTGCTATATGATTTGATTACAAGTTTTTGTATCAATTTCTATGTTGATGTATATGATTTTTATTTGAAGCGGCTGCTTAAAGCGGAATTTCACCCTAAATATAAGATCTCCCATGTGATCCAGCATACTGGCGTCAGCGCCAGTATGCTGTTTTTTTTTTTTTTTACTCGCACACTTACTGTATTATGCCGGAATTTCTTTTTTTCCCCCGTGGTGGACGGCGCCAGTATAGCGCGTCACATCTTCCTAAAATACCCGATATGGACTCGGGTAATCTCGGCGAAAATGCGGCGCCTGCGCACAGACCTAGGAGCTGACTGCGCAGGCGCCGTATTTCTCCGAGTCCTACGGCTATGGCGCGTCACGCCCTCCGAAATAGGACTCGGAGAAATACGGCGCCTGCGCAGTCAGCTCCTAGGTCTGTGCGCAGGCGCCGCATTTTCGCCGAGATTACCCGAGTCCACATCGGGTATTTTAGGAAGATGTGACGAGCAATACTAGAGCCGTCCACTGCGGGGGAAAAAAATGAAATTCCGGCATAATACAGTAAGTGTGCGAGTAAAAAAAAAAAAAAACAGCATACTGGCGCTGACGCCAGTATGCTGGATCACATGGGAGATCTTATATTTAGGGTGAACCTCCGCTTTAATCAATGTTTTAGACCTTTTAATATTGATTTTTATCTACACTGCTGTGAATACTTTTAACCCCTTAGCACCGAGATAGTGGAATTGGGCCATTTCTTTCCCTTTTTTTTTGGTGTATAAAGGACTCATCCCAACTGTGTCTGTGTGGATTTTTACAATTTCTTACACATTCTTTGTGAAATGGTAGGGGTACAATGTAGCGTGGGTGGAATCTGGGGGTCCCCTTTGTTAAAGCTCCCCTGCCCGCAGACCCCCACAACCACCGGGCAAGGCTTGTGGGGATGAGGCCCTTGTCCACATCAACATGGGGACATGGTATGTTAAGGAGGGGGGGGGCACTCTCTCGTCCCCTCCTCTTTTTCTGCGGCCTGCCAGGTTGCGTGCTCGGATAAGGGTCTGGTATGGATTTATTTTTTTCATTATAGTGCAGGGTTTCCCTTAATATCCATACCTGACCTGAAGGGCCTGATATGGAATTTAGGGGGGGACCCCCACGTTTTTTTTTGGTTCGTTTTGCCGTTTTTTTCAATGACTTGGATCTGTATTGCCGGGACCCGGCAATTCATGAATAGCCGCGAGTAGTTTTAAATTACTTTTTTTGCTTTAGAAAAAACATTTTGTGCAGGGACAGTTCTAACCATGGGAAACAGGCATATTATACACACCCCCTCCCTAGGTACAAAATTGAAACGAATATTTCACTTTTATTGTTTCACTTTAAGAATTATTAAAGTCACTGCTCCCGAAAAAACAGCAATTTTTAAAACTTTTTTTTGCATTAATACATGTCCACTGGGGCAGGACCCTGGTCCCCAAACACTTATGACAATAACTTGCATATTAACCTGTAAAATTAGCACTTTTGATTTTTCATGTTCGTGTCCCATAGACTTTAACGGTGTTCGTGTGTTCAAACCCATTTTTTGGCTGTTCGCATGTTCTGGTGCGAACCAAACTGGGGGGTGTTCGGCTCATGCCTAGTGGTTAACATCATTACCCTCAGTCATCCTTAATTGATAGAAAATATGAGTGAATAGAGCTTACTCTTACCCCTAACCTCATTTATCCTAGAAATTATACGTTTTGTGTATCGTCCTCTTGCCCTTATTAACCAATTGGTCAACAGACTTAGGGCCAGATTCAGGATGGCGAGCGGTTCTTTTTGCCGGCGTAACGTTTCTCATTTACATTACGCTGCCGCAACTTTACGCGCAAGTGCTGTATTCACAAAGCACTTGCTCCTAAAGTTGCGGCAGGGTATCGTAAATGGGCCGGCGTAATTCAAATTTGGCGGGTAGTGGGCGTGTAGTATGTAAAATAGGCGCGATCCGTGCCGAACGTACTGCGCATACGCCGACCATCAATGTAACCCAGTGCGCATGCTCCAAATTTTTGACGATGTTATCAACGTGCACGTCAGTGACGTAAATCCCCATTCACAGACAAGTTACGCAAACAAAGTAAACATTTTAAAATTCGACGCGGTCACAACGTCCATACTTAACATAGGATGCGCCTGCTTTTTGGTGCTTTATCTTTACGCTGGGAAACCCCTTACGGAAACGGCGTAAAGTCACTGCGTCAGGCGGGCGTATGTTCGGGAATTGGCGTATCTCGCTGATATACATGTTCTCGGTGTAAATCAGCGGGAACGCCCCTAGCGGCCATTTTAAAATTGCAGTTGAGATACGACGGCGTAATACAATTACGCCGCTCGTATCTTAGCTGCAAACCGGTGTATCTTGTTTTCTGAATACACCCGCACGTCACTGGAAAAGCCTGGGTTTTCCCTTGCGTCAGAGGGGGATGGGGTCACGTGACGGGTGGCCCCGCCCTCATCTACATAAGAGATGTCACTGGCTCCCGCCGCATCATTCCTGGGGCGTCTCCGGTGGAGACAGGTGATGCGCTGCGCTGCGCTGCGGACATCTCATCATTGGATCCTGGACCTGGATGAAGAAGAGATCATCTCATCGCTGGACTCCAGAGAGGAGATCACCCATTGCAGGATACCATCAGAGTTGGAGCAGAGACCGAGAGTGGATTACCACCGCTGAAATCTTTATTTTTATTCATTTTTAAAAAGGACTTTCCCAACTGTTTCTGTGTGTTTTTTTTAAATTTGTTACACTTTCTTTGTGAAATGGTAGGGGTACGATGTACCCCATTACTAATTCACATGGGGGGGCGGGATCTGGGCGTCCTCTTTGTTAAAGGGGTCTTCCAGATTCCGATAAGCCCCCCGCAGACCCCCACAACCACCAGGCAAGGGTTGTGGGGATGAGGCCCTTGTCCCCTTCAACGTGGGGACATGGTGCTTTGAGGCGTCACAGACCTCCAAAGCATCCTCCCAATGTTGAGGGCGTGGGGTGGAGCTCCCCTTAAAATCCATACCAGACCTGAAAGGGCCTGGTAATTGAGTTCAGGGGGACCCCCACGCATTTTTTTTATCAATGACTTTTCCCTGTATTGCCGCGAGCCTACAATTCATTATAGTGGTTTTAAATTACTTTTTTTTTTTTCTTTGGAAATGACACTTTGTGCAGGGGGACAGTTCTAAGCACGAGAAACAAGCGCTACTTCACAGGCATACTATACACGCCCCAGGTACGCAATTTAAAGGAATATTTCACTTTTATTTTACATGTCCCCTGGGGCAGGACCCAAACACTTTTTAGGACAAAAACTTGCATATTAGCCTTTAAAATTAGCACTTTAGATTTCAAACGTTTGAGTCCCATAGACTTTAACAAGGTTCTAAAGTTCACGCAAACTTTTGGTCTGTTCGCAGGTTCTGGTGCAAACCGAAGGGGGGGGGGGGGGGGGACTGAAACTTTAACTGCAATTATCTCAATGATTCCCAAACCCCACTCTGATGAAACATATTGCTCTAATTACAGACCCATCTTACTGCTTAATTTAGACATCAAACTCCTAGCAAAAGTTTTAGCAACCCACCTAAATAATACAGTTGGCTCTTTCATACACAGAGATCAAGTAGGCTTCACCCCAAAGCATCAAGCGGGACATAATATACGTAGGGCGACACTATTGATGCATATTGTCAAATCAAGAAAAAGCACACTTGTATTGTATTTTTTGTTCTCACGATGTTTCAAAATATTGGAACTTGCTCCTACTTAAAATATGAAAGCGATAGTCCCTTAACGCTTTCTTTAATAAGAACTTTAGACATTCTCAAATCATAAATATTTTGAGACTTTATTATTTTTATCATAGTCTATGTTTAGAAATTTTTGCTCTCTAAACACTATAGGAAATTGTCTCTCTGAGTTATCAATCTCTTGATTAAAGTGCGAGACAGCTTTATTTTTAGTCATATTAGAACTGTACCGTACCTTACTATTGTATATTTCTGTATCGCTTTTGAACTTGTTTCCTGACTTTTACAATTTTAACCACTTCAGCCCTGGACCATTTGGCTGCCAAATGACCACGCTACTTTTTGCGATTCGGCACTGACAATTGCGCGGTCGAAACAAAATTGATGTCCTTTTTTTCCCACAAATAGAGCTTTCTTTTGGTGGTAAACCAAAAAAAAATCTGCGTTTTTTTTTTTTATTGTTTGCGCTATAAGCAAAAATAGAGTGACAATTTTGAAAAAAAAACTATATTTTTAACTTTTTGCTATAATAAATATCCCCCAAAAATATATAACAAAACATTTTTTTCCTAGGTTTAGGCCGATACATATTCTTATGCATTTTTATTATTATTTTTTACTAGTAATGGTGGGGATCTGTGATTTTTATCATGACTGCGACATTATGGCAGACACATTGGACACTTTTGACACATTTTGGGGACCATAGTCATTTTTACAGCAATCAGTGCTATAAAAATGCCCTGATAACTGTGAAAATGACACTGGCAGTGAAGGGGTTAACCACTAGATGGCACTAAAGGGGTTAAGTGTGCCTAGGAATGTGTTTTAACTGTAGGAGGGATAGGCTATGTGTGACACGACGGTGATCACAGCTTCCGATTACAGGAAGCCGTGTACACTGTCCTGTTACTAGGAAGACAGGGGAAATGCTTGTTTCTTCCTCACTGCGACACGATCGCGGGTATGCCCGCAGACATCAAGTCCGCGGGACCCGTGGTCGGGGTCACAGAGCTCCCGACGCGCGTTCATGCCACAATGCCGGCTTCTTAAAGGGGATGTATATATACGTCCTTTTGCCTGCCCGTGCCATGCTACAGACGTATATCTGTGTGCAGTGGGCAGCAAGTGGTTAAGTGTGACAAATGTGCAAAAAAAATAAAAAATCAGAAAGGGGCAAATACTTTTTCACACAACTGTAGCTTCTGACAGGCTGTGCAATGAGCCGTTTTTTTAATATGCATAGCAGGTGAGGCTCTGCCTCAGCTGCCTCCACTGACTGCACGTCCCTGGTACATAGTCACCTGCTATGCTCTGACCAGACAACCATACATTTCCACTATCTAGCACGCCAGCACTCTATATATTATATCTATTTATTATAAGAATAGAACTAATAAGTGCAGCACTTACACATCAACCCTCACACTCAATCAAGCATAAATAAAATTCTTTACCTCTTCCCTATCCCACAAAAAAAAAAAACGCTATATATACACACAACAGTGATGTGCATGTTTATAAACCATTGTCCATACAAGATCCAGTGTTTATATACAGGGCCAGCGCAGGGCTGGTGTAAGGATTTTTGACACCCTAGGCAAAAAAATTGTTTTGCTGCCCCACTCAGCTCCACCCCTGACTCCATCCCCTTTGTCCTGCCCATGTATATGGTGGAGTTGGCGGGGGTCATGGCCACCCCCCACCAAAAAAATAAAAAGACCTTCAAAAGGAATTAAATAATTCTAGCACCAGAACGCCTGTGTAACACTAAACTGATGACCTGTAGGGGCTTTGCCTCTGATGCTAGAATTATTGCTCTCACTTTGGTGTGCACAGTAATACATAACATGTGTAGGGCAATCATAGGTGCCAAAGCGCATGCATTTTTTTATATGTGTATGTGTGTGTGTGGGGGGGGAGCAGGTTGTAGAGGGTGTACAGTATACAGGTGGGGGGCAGGAAGTGTAAAGTACACAGGTGGGGGTAGAGCATGTACATTATACAGGTGGGTGGGCAGGAAGTGTACAGTAGACAGGTGGGGGGTAGAGGATGTACAGTATACAGGTGGGGGGCAGGAAGTGTACAGTATAGAGGTGGGGGGCGGGAGGTGCACAGTATACAGGTAGGGGGTAGAGGGTGTACAGTATACAGGTAGGGGGCAGGAGGTGTACAGTATACAGGTGGGGGGCAGGAAGTGCACAATATACAAGCGGGGGGGGGGGGTAGAGGGTGTACAGAATACAGGTGGGGCAGGAAGTGTACAGTGTACAGGTGGGGGGCAGGAAGTGTACAATATACAGGTGGGGGTGGCGCGGAGGGTGTACAATACACCACCCTGGCCACAGTCGGTATGCAGACAGCTGTATATGGAGGTCATGTCCCTTCTGGTAGTAGGTCCTCTCGCGCACACACAAGGCAGTCAGGCTGTGTGGAGAGGCAACTCGCCGTTAGTGAGAGTATGATCAGCATGGAGCCCCATCCTGGCTCCTCAGATCACTGTACACCGACTCCGCTCTTCTCCACCTCCATTACCACCCATACACTCCGCCCTCTTCCTGACCCTGCACCGTCCAACTCCACCTCCTCTGAGAAGTCATACAACTCCGCCCTTCAGAGTTTCTCACTTGTCTTCTCCCCTAATCCAGACAGAACAAGAGCGCCTTCTGAGGAGTTACTGAGTGATCTGAAGAAACCACAAACAAGGGGAAGAGGGTGGGGGTGACTATGACTGAAGAAGGAGGATAGGAGGATGTTATGGCTGTGCCCCAGGCAGCAGAGCACCCTAGGTGGCTGCCTGGTTTTCCTAGAGGTAACGCTGGCCATGGTTTTATGGGATGTGGAAGAAGTAAAATATGTATTTATGTGTGACAAAGTGTGAGGATTGATGTCTAAGTGCTGCAACTATTAGTTTATATATGTTTATAAACAGACCCATACAATTTGCAATGTGTATGCATGCACTATTTTTTAGTTTGCAATAAAAAAAATCGTGTTTGTATATAGCACATAACTTTCCTTATCTCTAATCCTTTCTATACTATAGGATTTATTTTACCCGAAGCATCGATCCAGACAGCTGCATCAACTCGCACATTTCAAGGAAATATTTAACTCCACATTCTCCCAGAATAATGTAAACTGGAACTCTCCTTTTGTCAGCTGCATCCAGAACATCTCTGAACACCTCCCGGTCAGTGAAATAGTCCATTACAATAGCAATCACCTGCAATACAGGAAGGTAAAAGAAATTTGTAGTAATTAATATGATGATATTATTATTGAATCCAGGTGCTGGAATACAGAAATATGGCCAAGGAGACATTCCCCTATTAACAATCAGTTTACTTTCACTTTCTACTGTTATGCTGAATGTTTTGTTGCACTATCCTCTTCAGTCAGCAGAGGAAGAACTATAGCCAGAAAAGCCTATGGATTTCTATGCAGAATCCTGAGGATCACAGGATTTGAAGTTCAGGAAGTAATCCATATTGTGTAGCTTAAGGACCCTTTCTACTATAATTCTCATGAGACACTGGGGCTGATTTACTATTGGCACTGCGCTGCGCCGGTACATGCCTTAATACGTGCGCTGGATGAAGCCTTAATTAGGCGCATGAACTGGCCGCAGCAGCAGCGCGATGCAATTGATTAGTAAAGCCGCCGCCGAACTCCCTGTATAAGTCTATGGGGGAAATCTTAATTGTGAATTTTAAAGGCTAATCTGCAAGTTTTGTCCTAAAAAGTGTTTGGGGACCTCAGTCCTGCCCCAGGGGACATGTACCAATGCTTTTTTTCTTTTTTAAAGCGGCCGTTTTTTCGGGAGCAGTGATTTTAATAATGCTAAAAGTGCAACAATAAAAGTGTAATTTTTCTTTAAATTTCGTACCATGGGGGGCTCTAATGTCAGCATGTGAAAAAGCACGTTTCCCGTGGTTAGAACTGTCTCTGCACAAAATGACATTTTTCAAAGCAAAAAAGCCGTTTAAAACTGACTCGCGGCAATAATGAATTGTCGGCTCCCGGCAATTGCAGGAGAATTCATTCTTAAAAAAAAACGAAAAGAAAAAAGCGTAGGGGTCCCCCCAAATTCAATAACCAGACCCTTTAGGTCTGGTATGGATATTAAGGGGAACCCCGCCGTCAATTTAAAAAAAAAAATTACGTGGGGGTTCCCCCCAACTATCCATGACCAGACCCTTCAGGTCTGGTGTGGAATTTAAGGGCAACTCCACCCCAAATTTAAAAAAAAAAATGGCGTGGAGTCCCCCGTAAAATCCACACCAGACCCCTTATCCGAGCACGTTGACCTGGCCGGCCGCAGAAAAGAGGGGGGGACAGAGCACGGCCCCCCCTCTCCTGAACCGCACCAGGCCACATGCCCTCAACATTGGGAGGGTGTTTTGGGGGGCAAGGGTCTCTTCCCCACAACCCTTGCCCGGTGGTTGTGGGGGTCTGCGGGCAGGGGGCTTATCGAAATCTGGAAGACCCCTTTAACAAAGGGGCCCCCCAGATCCCGACCCCCCCGTGTGAAATGGTAATGGGGTACGTTGTACCTCTACCATTTCACGAGAAAAAAAAAGTGTCAAGTGTAAAAAACGACAAGAGCCGGTTTTTGACAAGTCCTTTATTATCTTCTTTCTTCTTCTTTTCTTCTTTCCTTCGGGTTTCTTCTTCCTCCTCCTTCTTCCTCTGCTTCTGTCTTGGGTCTTCTATTCCCGCATCTTGCACGGAATGTTCTTCCATCTTCCTTTCCTTCCGCTGTCCTTCTCGTCCGCATCTTCTTCTTCTTGTTCTTCTTCGCCGGAGCCGCCGCTTCCAATTGAAATCCCCGCTGTCTGCCGGACCACGCCCCGGGCAAGCTCTTAGGAGTGTGCTGCAAGTGCGTCAGAGGGGGGCGTGGTCACATGTCAGAGGGCGGGCAATTCAATTGGAAGCTTGTGCGCGGCTTCTTCTTTGCCAGAGTCGCCGCTTCCAATTGAATTGCCCGCTTTCTGGAACATGTGACCACGCCCCCCTCTGACGCACATGCAGCACACGGGGTCTTTCCTAAGAGCTTGCCGTGGCGTCAGAGGGGGGCGTGGTCCTTCAGACAGCAGGGATTTCAATTGGAAGCGGCGGCTCCGGCGAAGAAGAACAAGAAGAAGAAGATGCGGACGAGAAGGACAGCGGAAGGAGAAGAAGATGGAAGAACATTCCGGGCAAGATGCGGGAATAGAAGACCCAAGACAGAAGCAGAGGAAGAAGAAGATGGAGGAAGAAACCCGAAGGAAAGAAGAAAAGAAGAAGAAAGAAGATAATAAAGGACTTGTCAAAAACCGGCTCTTGTCGTTTTTTACACTTGACACTTTTTTTTTTGGTGAAATGGTAGAGGTACAGTGTACCCCATTACCATTTCACACAGGGGGGGGGGCCGGCATCTGGGGGGCCCCTTTGTTAAAGGGGTCTTCCAGATTTCGATAAGCCTCCTGCCCGCAGACCCCCACAACCACCGGGCAAGGGTTGTGGGGAAGAGACCCTTGTCCTCATCAACATGGGGACAAGGTGTTTTGGGGGGTACCCCAAAACACCCTCCCAATGTTGAGGGCATGTGGCCTGGTGCGGTTCAGGAGAGGGGGGTGCCGCGCTCTGTCCCCCCCTCTTTTCTGCGGCCGGCCAGGTCAACGTGCTCGGATAAGGGGTCTGGTGTGGATTTTAGGGGGGACTCCACGCCATTTTTTTTTAATTTGGGGTGGAGTTCCCCTTAAATTCCACACCAGACCTGGTAGCATGGGGGGGGGGAGGTGTCAGCATGTGAAAAAGCGCATGTTTCCCGTGGTTAGAACTGTCTCTGCACAAAATGACATTTTCCAAAGCAAAAAAGCCGTTTAAAACTGACTCGCGGCAATAATGAATTGTCGGCTCCCGGCAATTGCAGGAGAATTCATTCATAAAAAACACCAAAAAAAAAAGCGTGGGGGTCCCCCCAATTTCAATAACCAGACCCTTTAGGTCTGGTGTGGAATTTAAGGGCAACTCCACCCCAAATTAAAAAAAAATGGCGTGGAGTCCCCCCTAAAATCCACACCAGACCCCTTATCCGAGCACGTTGACCTGGCCGGCCGCAGAAAAGAGGGGGGGACAGAGCGCGGCCCCCCTCTCCTGAACCGCACCAGGCCACATGCCCTCAACATTGGGAGGGTGTTTTGGGGTGCCCCCCAAAACACCTTGTCCCCATGTTGATGAGGACAAGGGTCTCTTCCCCACAACCCTTGCCCGGTGGTTGTGGGGGTCTGCGGGCAGGGGGCTTATCGAAATCTGGAAGACCCCTTTAACAAAGGGGCCCCCCAGATGCTGGCCCCCCCTGTGTGAAATGGTAATGGGGTACATTGTACCTCTACCATTTCACCCAAAAAAAATATGTAAAGGGTTAAAAACGACAAGAGCCGGTTTTTGACAAGTCCTTTATTATCTTCTTTCTTCTTCTTTTCTTCTTTCCTTCGGGTTTCTTCTTCCTCCTCCTTCTTCTTCCTCTGCTTCTGTCTTGGGTCTTCTATTCCCGCATCTTGACTGGCGTGTTCTTCCTTCTTCTTCTCCTTCCGCTGTCCTTCTCGTCCGCATCTTCTTCTTCTTCTTCGCCGGAGCCGCCGCTTCCAATTGAAATCCCTGCTGTCTGCCGGACCACGCCCCCCTCTGACGCCACGGGCAAGCTCTTAGGAAAGTCCCCGTGTGGTGCACGTGCGTCAGAGGGGGGCGTGGTCACATGTTCCAGAAAGCGGGCAATTCAATTGGAAGCGGCGACTCTGGCAAAGAAGAAGCCGCGCACAAGCTTCCAATTGAATTTCCCGCCCTCTGACATGTGACCACGCCCCCCTCTGACGCACTTGCAGCACACTCCTAAGAGCTTGCCCGTGGCGTCAGAGGGGGGCGTGGTCTGGCAGACAGCGGGGATTTCAATTGGAAGCGGCGGCTCCGGCGAAGAAGAACCAGAAGAAGAAGATGCGGACGAGAAGGACAGCGGAAGGAGAGGAAGATGGAAGAACACGCCGGTCAAGATGCGGGAATAGAAGACCCAAGACAGAAGCAGAGGGAGAAGAAGATGGAGGAAGAAACCCGAAGGAAAGAAGAAAAGAAGAAAGAAGATAATAAAGGACTTGTCAAAAACCGGCTCTTGTCGTTTTTAACCCTTTACATTTTTTTTGGGTGAAATGGTAGAGGTACAATGTACCCCATTACCATTTCACACAGGGGGGGGGCCGGCATCTGGGGGGCCCCTTTGTTAAAGGGGTCTTCCAGATTTCGATAAGCCCCCTGCCCGCAGACCCCCACAACCACCGGGCAAGGGTTGTGGGGAAGAGACCCTTGTCCTCTTCAACATGGGGACAAGGTGTTTTGGGGGGCACCCCAAAACACCCTCCCAATGTTGAGGGCATGTGGCCTGGTGCGGTTCAGGAGAGGGGGGGGGGGCGCGCTCTGTCCCCCCCTCTTTTCTGGGGCCGGCCAGGTCAACGTGCTCGGATAAGGGGTCTGGTGTGGATTTTAGGGGGGACTCCACGCCATTTTTTTTTTAATTTGGGGTGGAGTTTCCCTTAAATTCCACACCAGACCTGAAGGGTCTGGTTATGGATATTTGGGGGGAACCCCACGTCATTTTTTTTAGAAAATTGACGGCGGATTCCCCTTAATATCCATACCAGACCTAAAGGGTCTGGTTATTGAATTTGGGGGGACCCCCACGCTTTTTTTTTGGTGTTTTTTATGAATGAATTCTCCTGCAATTGCCAGGAGCCGACAATTCATTATAGCCACGAGTCAGTTTTAAATGGCTTGTTTCCTTCAGAATGTCATTTTTCACATGCTGACATTACACCCAGGGCCGCCATCAGGGGGGTACAGGCAGTACACCTGTAAGGGGCCCGGGGGTCCGGAGGTGCCCAGATGGCTGGAGGCCCCCCAGCGCCCCAGATGGTAACCCCCCCCTTTTTTTTTTTATATATATTTTTTAGTTTCTTTTTTTATTATTTTTTATTAAAGGGCCAATTTTTGGAATTTAATATTTTTTAGCAGTCCGGAGGTCCCCAGGGGCCCCCAGGGCCCCGGGTGGCAACCCCCCATATTTTTTGTTATTAACCACTTTGCAACCGCCCTATGCCGAAAGTACGGCTCTAGGGCGGTTGCTGTATTCTAACTGGCCGTTAATTAACGGCCTGTCAGAATCGCGCTCCCGCGCGCCTCCTGAGGCGCGCACACGGGAACATCCGTGACCGCCGGGTCCAGAGGACCCGGCGCATCACGGATCACGGTAAATCGCCGCTGATAGCGGCGGTTTACCACGTGATCGCGCCGTCCAATGACGGCGCGATCAGATGTAAACAGACCGGCGTCATTTGATGACGCCGGTTCCTCCCTCCTATCTCTGTACCGATCGGTACAGTGTGAGAGGAGAGGGGAGGGATGTGAGAGGAGAGGGGAGGGAGCGGATGGCAGCGCCAGTGCTGCGGGCTGGATCTGTGACAAATGCAGTCACAGATCCATCCATCCCTCCCTCCCTGCTCAGCCATCCCTGCTGCATATACTCTGCAATACTCACCTGGGCATACTCTGCAATACTCTGGCAATACTCTGGGCAATACTCTGGGCATACTCTGGCATACTCTGGGCAATACTCTGGGCAATACTCTGGGCAATACTCTGGGCAATACTCTGGGCAATACTCTGGGCAATACTCTGGGCAATACTCTGGGCAATACTCTGGGCAATACTCTGGGCAATACTCTGGGCAATACTCTGGGCATACTCTGGGCATACTCTGGGCATACTCTGGGCATACTCTGCAATACTCTGGGCATACTCTGCAATACTCTGGGCATACTCTGCAATACTCTGGGCATACTCTGCAATACTCTGGGCATACTCTGCAATACTCTGGGCATACTCTGCAATACTCTGGGCATACTCTGCAATACTCTGGGCATACTCTGCAATACTCTGGGCATACTCTGCAATACTCTGGGCATACTCCGCAATACTCTGGGCATACTCTGCAATACTCTGGGCATACTCTGCAATACTCCGGGCATACTCTGCAATACTCCGGGCATACTCTGGCAATACTCCGGGCATACTCTGGGCAATACTCTGGGCAATACTCTGGGCAATACTCTGGGCAATACTCTGGGCAATACTCTGGGCAAAACTCTGGGCAAAACTCTGGGCAATACTCTGGGCAATACTCTGGGCATACTCCGCAATACTCTGGGCATACTTAGCAATACTCTGGGCATACAGCAGCCCCTGTCCCCGCGAGCTCGCATGCAGAAGCGAACGCATACGCAAGTCCCGCCCACATATAAAAACGGTGTTCAAACCACATGTGAGGTATCTTTATATCATGTTTTGGGGTTTTATGTATTTTTCTAGCAAATAAATGATGATTTTTACATGTAGGAGAGAAATGTCAGAATTGGCCTGGGTGCTCCCTGCATGTTGGGCCTCTGTATGTGGCCGCACTGTGTAAAAGTCTCACACATGGGGTATCGCCATACTCGGGAGGAATAGCAGAATGTGTTTTGGGGTGTAATTTAAGGTATGCATATGCTGTGTGTGAAAAATAACCTAATAATATGAAAATTTGATGAAAAAAAAATAAATCTTGATTTTGCAAAGAATTGTGGGAAAAAATTACAACTTTAAAAAACTCACCAGGCCTCTTTCTAAATACCTTGGAATGTCTTCTTTCCAAAAAGGGGTCATTTGGGGGGTATTTGTACTTTTCTGGCATGTTAGGGTCTCAAGAAATGAGAGAGGCTGTCAGTACTTCAGGTGTGATGAAATTGATCAATTTTCAGGATTTGGTACCATAGCTTGTAGACCCCATAACTTTCACCCAGACTAAATAATATCCAACATTTTTTATTTTTTTTACCAAAGATATGTAGCAGTATACATTTTAGGCCAAATTTATGAAGAAAAATTACTTTTTTGCAACATTTTATAATAGAAAAGAAGAAAAATTATTTTTTGCAAAATTTTGTTCTTTTTTCATTTATAGCAAAAAAAATAAAAACCGCAGAGGTGATGAAACACGACCAAAAGAAAGCTCTATTTGTGGGAAAAAAAGGACAAAAATTTCATTTGGTTATAGTGTTGTATGACTGAGTTATTGTCATTCAAAATGTGAGAGCACCGAAAGCTGAAAATTGGTCTGGTTATTAAGGGTGTTTAAGTGCCCAGTGGTCAAGTGGTTAAAGGGCCAATGTTTTTTTTTAGGGGTCTGGAGGTCCCCAGTGGCTCGGAGATCCCCAGGGCTCCAGATGACAACCCCCCCCCCCTTTTTTTTAAAAAAAATACAAAAAATTATATATTTTGATATTTTTTGTTATTTTTTTAACATATATATACACATATATACATATATTATATATATATATATATATATATATATAATATAATATAATTATGAAAGGGCCCAGAGGGCCCCAGATGACAACCTTTTTGCTTATAAAAATGTTATAAACATTTTATATTTTCCCCAGGTTTTTTTTTTTTTCCTTTAATTTATTTTTTAAAGTGTATTTTGTGCGTGAAGTCGAGAGAGAGGAGCTGGACTTGCAATCGCCATCCCCCGGTGGCAACGGCGGGTGTGAGGGGGGGCCTCCCACTCACCCCACCCTACCTGCTACACTTGGGAGCCCGATGGGACAGAGGGACTCCCCCTATGAGGGAGTCTAGCCCACCCAGCCAGCCCTGTAGGTCCTTCGCCTCTCTTTATTTTAGGAGACCTCATGGCCAAAGTGCATTCGTGTGCGTGCAAGTGTGGTGTTTTTTTTTTGGGGGGGGGGGCGGGCGTACTAAGCACAGGCGTACCTTGCATAGCACACCCACCGGGAGCCGGGCTGAGACCACCAAACTCAATTCACATGTAGCCGAGACCGGGATCCGAACCCTTGGCTGCAAAGGTGAATGGCTTGTCAGCGCAGTGCCATTCACGTTGAGCCACCACAGCTCCCACCCCATTTTTTTTTTTTGGTAGTTATTTTTTATTAAAGTGCCCAGAGCTCCCAAGGCAACCCCCTTTATATATATATATATATATATATATATATATATATATTTTTTTTTTTTTTCATTAAAGGGCCCAGAGTTTTTTTTTTATCAAAGGGCCCAGAGGTCCCCAGGGCCCCCGGATGGCTACCACCCTTTTTTTAATATATATTTTTCTATATTTATTTTTTTGTAAAGGAACCCCCCCGCTTATCAAATTGCGGCAGCCCCCCCCTTCTCAATTTCAGGCGGCAGCACCCCCCTTTGTTCTCTGCTCCAGGGGGCCCATGCCTGAAGCTGTGTAAGGGGCCCCATAATTCCTGATGGCGGCCCTGATTGCCCCCCCCATGGTACGAAATTTCAAGGAATTTTTTACTTTTATTGTTGCACTTTAACCACTTCCATACCGCGCCTATTCTGGCACTTCTCTCCTTCATGTAACAATTATATTTTCTTCCTTGAACATTACTCAGGACCCCCAAACATTATATATATTTTATTAACAAACACCCTAGGGAATAAAGTGGCGGCCATTTTTTCTTACAAATTTCCAACGGTATTTGCGCCAAAAATGTTCAAACGTTTTTTTTTTTTTTTTGGCTTTCAGAAAAAAAACTGTTTCATGAATGACAAAATAAGAAAGCAGTAAAGCTAGCCCAATTTTTAGGGATAAGGCGAAAGATGATGTTACACCGAGTAAATAGATACCCAACTAGTCACGCTTTCATATTGCGCACACTCATGGAATGGCGCTAAACTTCGTTATTAAAAATCTCCATAGGGGACGCTTGACTTTTTTTCTCAGGTTACCACTTTTGAGTTACAGAGGAGGTCTAGTGCTAAAATTATTGCTCACTCTAACGCACGCTATGATACCTCACATGTGGGGTTTGAAGGGTGTTTACATATGTGGGTGGGACTTGCATGCGTGTTCGCTTCTGAGTGCGAGCTACTAGGGACAGGAGCATTTAAATTCATTTTTTTTTTTTTTAACTTAATATTTTCATTTTTGCACTTGTTTGTCCCTTTTTTTGTATTATTTTTCACTTTTATTTCTATTACAAGGAATGTAAACATCCCTTGTAATAGGACAAGTGTGTGACAGGTCCTCTTTATAAAGAGAGGCGGGGTCAATTAGACCCCACATCTGTCCTCCAGGCTGGAAAGCATGGAATTGTTAAAAAAAAAAAATAACAAAAACATCTCATGCTTTCAGCTGCAATCATGTTCGTTCAGCACAGTGGTGTAGTGTGTAGCATGTTCACCTAGCAGCAAAAGGGTTGCTGGTTCGAATCCCGCCCGTGACACTATCTGCCTGGAGTTTGCATGTTCTCCCTGTGCGGGTTTCCTCCCACAATCTAAAAACATGCTGTAAATTGGATCCTGTCTAAATAAGCCCTAATATGCAGTAGGATATTTAGGTTTTGTGCTGCCCTAGGCCTGACCAAATTTTGGCACCCCCTAATAGAAAAATGACCCAACCTTCCTGTCAAGGCCACACCCTGTTTTTTTATGACCCACCCAGGAATTTTCAGGGGACACACACAAGTTCTGTAGAGGGGGGGGGGGGCACAGGAGTCCCTTAATTTGCCTAGTTTTTCGATCACTTCCTGTTTGGCTATGGGGCAGGAAGTGAAGGCCAATCTCCCCAAACGGACAGGGATAATACAAAATAAACTGACAGAGCTTCTAACCCCCCCCCCCCCCCAACTCTATCCAAAATGAAAGAAAACAAAAAAATTAAAGTGATGATTATAGTTCCAGTTTAACCCCAAATTTCAGATCATTTTATGGAGAGGCTTAAGAAAATATAACCATGCCAATAGGCCAGGATCCAGCGTTGCTAATATGTATGAATGTGTGTTAGGGACCCCCACAAACACCAGCCAATGTTAAATCAACAATTTTCTTGTTTGTTTTGGGGATGCCTGCACCCCTGATAGGGTAAAGACACCTCACAAATGTTGTCACTTTCTACTTAATTCATTCACTTCCTGCCACATAGCCAAACAGGAAGTGAGGGAAAAACCTGAGTAATGTTTTGTTGGGGACACAGATCAATCTAAATAGTTTCCCATTTTGGAAATTGCATTTTGCTGTGTACACCCCAAAATTAGTATAGATCTTGGACTTTGGGTTCCATTTACTAAAGGCAAATCCACTTTGCACTACAAGTGGACAAGCAAGGAAGAAAAATAAAAACTTGACGGGATTGGAAGTTAAAACCATCAGTGCTTCTTCTGATTTTCATTGCCTACGCTTCTACTGCAGAGCGGCTTTGCCTTTACTAAACCCCAAAGTAACTAATCATTTGGGGTGTACACTGCAGTGCAATTTGCTTAATGGGGACACTAGTTAGATTGACCTGTGTCCCGAAGAAAAGACCATTGGTAGGGTTTTAACCTCACTTCCTGTTCAGCTGTGTGACAGGACGTGAAGCCAATTTTAACCACTTGAGGCCCGCGCTACCGTCGGATGACGGCAACAGCGCGGGCCTTAATATCCAACATGCCGTCATTTGACGGCATGTCATTCTGGCTTTCCCAGCGCGCGCTGTACAGCGCGCTGCGGGGAAGCCCTGTGTTGTCCGTGTCCCTCGGACACGGCCAATCACAGATCGCGGCAAACGGCCAATCAGAGCGGCCGTTTGCAATGCGATCTGTGGGCGAATGAGAGATGATCTCTCATAGATCATCTCTCATTGCCGGCTGACACAGAGACAATGTCCTGTCTCTGGAGAGGAGGAGCCCGATCTGTGTTCCTTCCTACATAGGGACACAGATCGGTCACCCCCCCAGTCAGTCACCCCCCCCTCCCCCTACAGTTAGAACACACCTAGCATACACATTTAACCCCTTCCTCACCCCCTAGTGTTAACCCCTTCAATGCCAGTCACATTTATACTGTAATTAGTGCATATTTATAGCACTGATCGCAGTATAAATGTGAATGGCGCCAAAAATGTGTCAAAAGTGTCCGATGTGTCCGCCATAACGTCGCCGTACCAATAAAAATCGCAGATCGCCGCCATTTCTATTAAAAAAAAAATAATAAAAAATAATAATTCTCTCCCCTATTTTGTAAGCGCTATAACTTTTGCGCAAACCAGTCGCTTATTGCGATTTTTTTTTTTTTTTTTTACCAAAAATATGTAGAAGAATACGTATCGCCCTAAACTGAGAAAAAAAAAATGTGTTTTTTTTTTTAATTGGGATATTTATTATAGCAACAAGTAAAAAATATTGTATTTTTCTTCAAAATTGTCGCTCTTTTTTGTTTATAGCGCGAAAAATAAAAATCGCACAGGCGATCAAATACCACCAAAAGAAAGCTCTACTTGTGGGGAAAAAAGGACGTAAATTTTGTTTGGGAGCCACGTCGCACGACCGCGCAATTGTCAGTTAAAGCGACGCAGTGCCGGAAGCTGAAATTTCACCTGGGCAGGAGGGGGGTGTAAGTGCCCAGTATGCAAGTGGTTAAGAAAAGGGACACAAAGCCCAACCTAAAAACACTAGCAGGGGTTCAAACACTCACTTGGCTTCCCTCAAACAACCCACAATTAGAATAGGATTGTCTTGTGCTAGTTTCAAGCACAGCGCTGTAAATCAGCACTTCAAGCCTGTCCACCAATACACACCCCCCCCCCCCCCCCCCCCCCTCCAAACAGGCCCTGTTTGCAGGTTTTTCTACATCTTGCACATGTGCTTTAAAAAGTCAGTCTGGACATCAATTCTAGGAAACAATACTTACCGCTTTATCCTTCCTATCAGATCTTGGCTCTTATTGATCACATCTTTCGCTACACCACACCCCCAGAACACATGCTCACTGTCTTCTACACCCCCACAATTCATTCTTGGACAAATATCAGACACACGCGGATCCCTGCTTCTCCTAAATAGTCTAGTAGCTAGACATTCATGTAAACTCATCCATACTATCTGTCTCTGCACATTTGTCACCCCATATATACTCATTTTCTTCCATACTTCCCCAGCCACTGACGCATTAATTCCCTTAAGGTTACACACATACTCCTTCTCTATCAACCACTTTCTCACTTGCAGTTTATCCCTCTCTCCTTCTCCTAGATCTGCCAGCTTAAACTCTACCCTAAACTTTTCTAATACCCAGTAGTCGCGTGCCACCACGTAGGCCACCGGTATACTTGAATCCCTTTCCAACCACCCCCATCTCCTGAACAACCACCCACCTGAAAAAGCAATCATCCTAGCACACACTCCACCATTCCTCAAAATTTTCACCACGCAAAACCAATAATTCATTAACACAAACACTCTCACATTCGGAAAACCCAACCCACCATTACATTCACGTCTACACACATATTCTCTCTTGACTCTGCCCCTTTTCGACTCCCATAAAAAGGTAAATAATAACTTATTAATTTTCCTCAACTTTACCTCCCCAGGAGGGAAGATGTTGCTCACATACAAAATTAAAGGCAAAATTACTGCCTTGACTACTAAAACTTTCCCATAAATCGACAATTTTCTTAGACACCAAGCCCTCAACTTCCTGGCTATTTTTCCTCCCACTTCATTCCAGCATGCTTCCCCTTTCATTCCATGGTCAAACACAATACCCAAAATCCTCACTCCATTCTCAACCTTCCCAATCTGATCATCCACACATTCCACTTGTCTCCCATACACACCCAAACTACACTTATTCCAATTCACACACATTCCCGCACTCACACAAAAAATAGACAAAAGCAACTTCACCCTTCTTACACCTACCATCGACTGACACACTGCCACCACGTCGTCCATATAACCTAAACATTTCACAATTTTTCCCCCACTCCCAGGCACCAAAAAGCCCCTCACCACCTTATCTCTCTATATCATCCTTAACAGTGGATCAATAAAACAAATAAAGAGAATGGGGGACAGGGGACACCCCTGTCTCACTCCAGATTTAACCAAAAAGGCCCGCCTCAAACTCCTATTAACCAGAATCCGACTACTGATCCCCCGATACAACCCTGTTATTACATTCATGAGCAACTGTGGTATACCCATCCGCTTCAAAACTTCCCACAAAAACCAATGATTCGCTTTGTCATATGCCTTCTCCAAGTCAAATGATGTCAGAATAACCGAACTATTCCTATCTTTACAAAAATTAATTATATCCCTAACTAAAATTAAATTCTCTGAGATCATTCGCCCCGGCACTGCACAGGCCTGCGTCTCGCTAACCATCTTACCAATGACCTTCGATAATCTCCTCGCTATCATTTTTTGCAAAAACCTTGTAGTCTGAATTAAGCAAGGAGATGGGCCTCCAATTCCAGATATCCTTCTTATCCCCTTTCTTATAAATTAATACCACTACCCCCTCTCTCATAGATTCGGAAATAATGCCTTCCCTCATCATGTAACTAAATACCTCAACCACATCTTGCCTAATAATATCCCAAAATACTTTAAAAAATTCACTTGGTAAGCCATCCCCTCCTGGGGTTTTATTAGCCCCCATGCTTATCACTGCTTCCCGCACCTCCTCCTCGTTCACCGCTTTCTGCAAAAAAACCTTATCACCCTCATCTAAATTATCCTCTACCATATCAATCATTCTAGTATCTGACTCATCAACACACCCTCCCTCATACAACCGTTCATAAAATTTAGACACGCATTCCAGGACATTCTCCCCCTTACATTCCCTCCCTCCATCATACACACTCTCAAAAACTCTTTTTCCTTTATAAACCTTCTTGAAAAAAAATCTAGAACATTTTTCATCCTGCTCCAGATGTTTAACTCTCGTTTGAAAAATAATTTGTTTTCCTCTTTCAGTTAATACCTCTTTAATCCTCTTCCTAACATGGTCTATTTCATCGGCCATGTCATAGCCCATATTTCTAAATGAATATAATGTAGCCAACCAGGCTTGTAACTGAGAATATCTTCTTTTCTCACTGCTACTTTGATCCCTACTCTTTTTTTGAAAAAATAATTTAATTTTCCATTTAACCCAATCCCACCACCCCAAAATATTATCAAAATCTTTTTTCCCATTTACCCATCTACTATACACATTACTAAAATGGGCTTTGACATGCTCATCTTGCAACAATAAACTATTTAACCACTTGCCTACTGTGCACCTACACCCCCTTCCTGCCCAGACAAAATATAAGCTTCCGGCACTGCGTCGCTTTAACTGACAATTGCGCGGTCGTGCGACGTGGCTCCCAAACAAAATTGGCGTCCTTTTTTTCCCACAAATAGAGCTTTCTTTTGGTGGTATTTGATCACCTCTGCGGTTTTTATTTTTTGCGCTATAAACAAAAATAGAGCGTCAATTTTTAAAAAAATGCAATATTTTTTCCTTTTTGCTATAATAAATAACCCAAAAAATATATAAAAAAAATATTTTTTCCCTCAGTTTAGGCTGATACGTATTCTTCTACATATTTTTGGTAAAAAAAAAATGCAATAAGCGTTTATCGATTGTTTTGCGCAAAATTTATAGCGTTTACAAAATAGGGGATAGTTTATGGCATTTTTTTTTTTACTATTAATGGCGGCGATCTGTGATTTTTTTATTGGGACTGCGACGTTATGGTGGACATTTCGGACACTTTTCTGACATTTTTGGGACCATTTACATTTATACAGTGAACAATGCTATAAATATGCATTGATTACTGTATAAATGTGACTGGCAGTGAAGGGGTTAACCACTAGGGGGCGGGGAAGGGGTTAAATGTGTGTCCTATGAGTGTTCTAACTGTGGGCGGAGGGGGGGGTGACTGGGGGAGGTGACCGATTGTGTCCCTATGTACAAGGGACACAATCGATCTCCTCTCTCCCTGACAGGGACGTGCAGCTCTGTGTTTACATACAGAGCTCCACGTCCCCGCTCAGTTACTGAGCAATCGCGTGTGCCCGGCGGCGATCGTTGCCGCCGGGCACTCGCACGGGATCCCCGCAGAGCGGCGAGTGCACGCGCGCGCCGCCGGCGACGCGCGCGCGCCCGCCCGCGGCTTTAAAGGGACATCACGTCATATGACGTGATGTCAGGATAATGGAGTCCTCTGCCCGCCGTCATTTGACGGTGGGCAGATGACAAGTGGTTAACCTCCAAACCCCTGAACCAAACTTAATACAATCCCCCATATTCAAATCAACATACACTGCTACATGATCTGAAAAAATTACCGGCCTGTGTTTAACCTTAGCACATTTGAACGCATCAGAAAATAAACATAAGTCGATTCTGGACCTGGTGCGCCCACACTCCGAAAAAAACGTGAAATATGGATCCACCAAACCCAGAACAATATGAGCATCATTAAGATTTAAGTCCTGAATTACCCCATTCAGCATAGCGCTACTTGCATCCAACTTAGTCTCAGCTGCTCCTATTCGATCTCTCACAAATCGGATCGTATTAAAATCACCCATGATCACACTAGGTCTCCTTCCCACTGCGTGTAACTTTAGAACTTCAAAAAACTCAAGACGTTTCTTTTTATTCACAGGAGCATATAAATTAAAAAGCCTAAACTTCTGGTTAAACAAAACTAAATCTGCCATAATTAATCTTCCTGGTACTAATACAACATGAGACATAATGCGAATATTCCTATTTGTAATAATAATGCCTACCCCAGCATTCCTAGTATCCCCAACTGCCGACCATATGTACTCCACCACCCACTCCGGAGGCTTGGGTGGTCAATTAAAAAAACACTCCTGTAGGCAGGTGATGTCTCCTCCATTGACCTTCAAGTCCTCAAAAACAGCACACTGTCTAGCAGGAGACCCAAAGCCCCTCACATTGAGGGACACCAGCTTGATGCTCATTCACATGCAGTTGTGCATCATTCACCCCCAGATCTATCACTTAAGCCAGAAAACTGGCATACATTCCTCAGGGCCACAACGCTTTCATTATCCAAAAACTCCTGACTTGGCGACAATGTGGCTGGCTGAAAAATTTCTGGAGTCCCTGGACTTAGTGCTGATGATTCTATCTCCCCTCCCTCATCCGCCAGGACCTCAAAGGGGTTGCTTGTTATAACTCCGGCTGCCTCTACCTTCAACTTCTTAGCCCTTCTGTTCTTAGGGCTCTCCCAAGCGTCCACCTTAGTCTTGGCACTCAGTGTCTCCATCTTTTCTACCTCTTCTGGAGCTTCCTGCACCTCCGGCTCCCACTGTAAGGCTGCTGCCAATTCCTCCATAGCCTCCTCCACAGCCCTCTCAACCTCTTCTCCACTCTCCATTGTTAATGGCTCCACACTGGAGGGTGGTACTTCTACTCTTTCCTCCTCTTTCTCCTCCACACCCTGGTGTTCCTTCTCTTCCACCACCACCTCCTCCTTTTCCACCACCTCCTCTTCCTCCTCTTCCACCACCTCCTCCTCCTTTTCTTCCAGCCTTTCAGGAGAGTCAGACAGCACCTGAGTGGACACTGGCCGTCCACCCTCAGCGGTGCGCCTGACAGCTTCAGCATAAGAGACATAGGCCCTTCTTACTCTTGGACAATTTTTAACTGTGTGATCACGCAGTCCACATATATCACAGGCCCGTTTAACCAAGCAAGCCCCAGCCTCATGTCCCTCCTCCCCACAGTTCCGACAGTGCATCTCCACATTGCATTCATCCCTTGTATGCCCAAATTTATGGCATCTCCTACAATATGTTGGTTGGCCAGGGTAGTATAGAAACCCTCTATTTCCTGCTATTGAGAAATTAGCTGGTGGATGCCGCACTCCACCAATCCCTTCAGAATCCACCTTCAACTTGACAAAAAAACTTTAATTTGCCATTAAAAATCCCCAACCGATTAGACAGTCTGAAGCCTCCCTTCACTGAAGAGCAGTATCTCCTTAAAAAGGCCACTACCAAAGCAATGTCTGTGAAGGGGTTAAATAAATGAACCACCAGTGGTTTCTCCTCCATAGCATACAAGGGTTCCACTATAAAAGGTCTGATTGATTCATGATTAGCTTTCTCCAAGTCCTTACATTTCTCAATAACTTCAGTGCAAAAATTGCTATGCACAAAGGAGACATCATAATACCTTGGTGCTGCATGATCCTGGATGCAATAAATGTGCCGTGGTTCCACACCAACAGATTTCTCCAGCAAATTCTGTACAAGGAACTCCAAACTTACCCTCTGTAAATGAGCAGGCATAACCTGAAAGCGCAAGGTGTTCTGAATCCCTCTTCGCTCCATTGAGCTTCAGAAAGGACAACTTCAGCCAGCAAATCTGCCCCCTCTGAGGGCAGCTGACACGTGCACTATCCACGCTTTTTATAACATGTGTGCTAATGAACCAATTGGAAACACATGAAGAAATGTCAGCCTCTAGTTTGTGTGCACTTGTAACTGCTTACACCTGTTAAGGATGTCCTTAAATTACTAAGCCAAAAAAACAGCTTTCTGAGCATGCTCAGAAAGATGCATGTCATTTTCACGCTCAAACATTCAGCTTCTTTTTCTAAGTGTTCGAGCATGCCCAGTTCACTCGAAATGCATTACCAGAATCAAATCTGCAATGGCGGATGAAAGCATTAGAGGTGTTTTATATTTTTTTGGTCCCCCTGAACTGAAGCTTTACAACCTGAAGGGGAGGTCTTATAGAATTTTTACGTAACAAACATAAATAATAATAATTTAAACGCCCCTGTCCCTAGTAGCTCGCAGTCAGAAGCGAACACGCAGCATTTTTTTATTCTTCCGGTTACCAGTTTAGATTTACTGATGAGGTTTAGTGCTAAAAGTATTCCTCTCACTCTTACGCACGCTATGATACCTCACATGTGTGGTTTGAAGGATGTTTCCATATGTGGGCGGGCCTTAAATGTGTAAGTCCCGCCCCCACATATTTAACCGCCGTTCAAACCCCACATGTGAGGTATCATAGCGTACGTTAGAGCGAGAGCAATACTTTTAGCACTAGACCTCCTCTTGAAATCTAAACTGGTAACCTGAAAATAAATAAAAAAGTGTTGCCTATGGGTATTTTCAAGTACTGAAGTTTGGCGCCATTCCATGAGTGTGTGCAATATTAAAGTGTAACATGTTGGGTATCTATTTACTCGGTGTAACATCATCTTTCACATTATGGCCATAAATTGGGCTAACTTTAGTGTTTTCTTAATTTGTAACCACCTTTTGAGCCCCAGACCATATTACTGGTCACTGACGGGGCCAGTTTTTGCATTTCAACACTGCGTCATTTTAACTGACAATTGCGTGGTTGTGCGACGTGGCCCCCAAACAAATTTGGCGTCCTCTTTTTTCCCCCAACAAAATTTTTTTTTTTGTTTTTTTTGGTGGTATTTGATCACCTCTGCTTTTTTTTCTTATTTTTGCTTGAACCAAAAATATAGCGACAATTTTGTAAATAAAAAGACAACTTTTTTACTGTTTGCTTTAATAAATCTCCCCCAAAATATATTCCAAAACTTTTTGCGCTCAGTTTAGGCAGATACATAAGCTTCGACATACTTTTGGTTCCAAAAAAATCGCAATAAGCGTTTGATTGGTTTGGGCAAAAGTTATAAGTAGGGGTTGGTCTTATGGGTTTTTTAGGAATATATTTTTGTTTTACTAGTAATGGTGGCGATCATTGATTTTTCTGGCTACTGCGACATTGTGGCGGACACATTTTAGTGAGCTTTGGCATTTTTCTAGCGAGCAATGGTATACAAATGCATTGCTTACCATAAAAATGTCACTGGCAGGGAAGGGGTTAACACTAGGGGCGAGGAAGGGGTTGATTATGTTACCTGGGTGTGTTCCAACTGTAAAGGGGGTGGGACTGTCTAGGGGAAATGACAGATCACTGTTCATACATTGTATGGACAGACGAGCAGGCATTCCCCCCCCCCTGACAGGACCGGGATAAAGGGGAACTCCACACCCAATTTAAAAAAAAAAAAACGGCATGGGGGTCCCCCTCCAGGTGCACAACAGGCTCTTAGATTTGATCTGGAACATAAGGGGTTAAACCCACGCCAAAAACGGCGTGGGGTTCCCCCTCAGATCCAGACCAAACCCTTCTCCCAGGCACGCAGTCTGGCCGGACAGGAATGGGGGTGGGGACGAGCGAGCGCCCCCCCCCCCCTCCTGAGCTGTACCAGACCACATGCCCTCGACATGGGGGAGTGTGTGCTTTGGGGGAGGGGGGCACTGCCCCCCCACCCCAAAGCACTCTTGTCCCCATGTCGATAGGGACAAGAGCCTCTTCCCGACAACCCTGGCCGTTGGTTGTCGGGGTATGCGGGCGGGGGGCTTATCAGAATCTGAGAGCCCCCTATAATAAGGGGGCCCCCAGATTCTGGCCCCCCACCCTATGTGAATGAGTATGGGGTACATGGTACACCTACCCATTCACCGGGTGGAAAAGTGTCAACACAAATAAACCACACAGAATAAAATAATTTATTAGTCAGCTCTGGGGGTCTTCTGCCGGGACCCCCCCACCACCAGCCCATTGGGCCCCGGGCTTCGCCGTTTTCTGCCGGGGGGGGGGACGACACCCACTGATGCTCTCCGCCATGTTCAGCCAGGCCCCCACCCCAAAATAAGCTCTTTTACATCCGGGGGGGGCGGCCGAAAACAGCGGAGAACAACGGGGGGCGGAGCCCCTCCTCGGTCTTCTAGACGTTTTCTGCCGGGGGGGCTCCAGCCCCGCACCGGTCTTCACCGCCGCCTTCCCCAAATTAAGCTCTTTTACATCCGGGGGGGCCGGCGGAAAATGGCGGAGAACAACGGGGGGCGAAACCCCTCCCCGCGGGGGCTCCTGCCTCCCGCGGGCTGATGGCTGTCTTCCGCCGGGGGGGTACACCTACCCCCCCCCGGGTCTTCGCCGCCGCCTTCCGCCGGGGAGAGAGACACCCACCGATGCTCTCCGCCATGTTCGGCCAGGCCCCCACCCCAAATTAAGCTCTTTCACATCCGGGGGGGGCGGCCGAAAACAGCTGAGAACAACGGGGGTGTCGCCCCACCTCGGGCTTCTCCGCTTCTGCCTGGCTCCTCCCGAGGCCAGGGCTTCTTTCGCCATCTTCCGCCGGAGGGCGCCACTCTCCGGGCTTCTCGTCGGCTTCTGCCTGGCTCCTCCGCGGGGGCCAGGGCTTCTCGTCGCTGTGTCGCCGTCTTCCGCCGCCGCCCCCTTCACCACGAAGCTCCGTGCCTGTGTGGGAGGGCAGCGGGCTTCGACGTTTTCGGCCGGGGTGAGGGTCGCACATCTCACCCCGGACTTCTAGTCGCTGTCTTCCGCCGCGGGGTGACACTCGCAGGCTTTTTGTTCCATTCGATGTTGACACGGCGAGGTCCGGCGCTGAAATGCCGACAGAGCGGTGGGCACGGACTTATATTGGCATTGGGCGTGGGCGTGGTTATGCCACCATGTGACCTTAACCCATGTGACATCACATTCCCATCATGCCCTGTGATGTCACATGGGTTAAGGTCACATGGTGGCATAACCACGCCCAATGCCAATATAAGTCCGTGCCCACCGCTCTGTCGGCATTTCAGCGCCGGACCTCGCCGTGTCAACATCGAATGGAACAAGAAGCCCGCGAGTGTCACCCCGCGGCGGTAGACAGCGACGAGAAGCCCGCCGCCCTCCCCCATAAGCAGGAAGCTTCATGGTGAAGGGGGCGGCGGCGAAAACGACTAGAAGTCCGGGGTGAGATGTGCGACCCCCACCCCGGCCGAAAACTTCGAAGCCCGCTGTCCTCCCACACAGGCACGGAGCTTCGTGGTGAAGGGGGCGGCGGCGGAAGACGGCGACACAGCGACGAGAAGCCCTGGCCCCCACGGAAGAGCCAGGCAGAAGAGGCTATCGAGAGCCCCCCCCCCCGGCAGAAAACTACGAAGCCCGCGGCCCTCCCCCATAGGCAGGAAGCTTCATGGTGAAGGGGGTCGCGGCGGAAGACGACTAGAAAACTGGGGTGGGATGTACGACCCTCACCCCGGCGAAAACTTCGAAGCCCGCTGCCCTCCCCCACAAGCACGGAGCTTCGTGGTGAAGGGGGCGGCGGCAGAAGACTGCGGTGGCGAAGACCGGGGGGGGGGTTGGCGGAAGACCCCCGGAGCTGGCTAATAAATTATTTTATTCTTGTGTGGTTTATTTGTGTTAACACTTTTTCCACCAGGTGAATGGGTAGGGGTACCATGTACCCCATACTCATTGACATAGGGTGGGGGGCCAGAATCTGGGGGCCGCCTTATTAAAGGGGCTCTCAGATTCTGATTGGCTCCCGCCCGCATACCTCGACAACCAATGGCCAGGGTTGTCGGGAAGAGGCTCTTGTCCCTATCGACATGGGGACAAGAGTGCTTTGGGGTGGGGGGGCAGTGCCCCCCTCCCTCAAAGCACACACTCCCCCATGTCGAGGGCATGTGGTCTGGTACGGCTCAGGAGGGGGGGGGCTGCTCGCTCGTCCCCACCCCCATTCCTGTCCGGCCAGACTGCGTGCCTGGGATAAGGCTTGGTACGCATCTGGGGGGGAACCCCACGCCGTTTTTGGCGTGGGTTAACCCCTCACGTTCCGGACCAAAGCCGGAGAGCCTAGTATACCCCTGGGGGGGAACCCGCGCGGAGTTCCCCTTCAGTGTCGGCGCAGCCCGAGAACAGCTCGGAGATTGCCGTGCGCCGTTTTAAGCAGTGCAAACACTGCTACGCCGCTTGGTATTTACCAAGAATTTTTCAGTGTACTGACAAGGCGCACGGCATTCCCTAAAATCTCCCTCTGCGCATGCCCAGTATGCAAATGAACCTTCCGAGGTTCTGGCGTACTTTGCAAGCGCACGGGGATCGTTTCTCAAAAGTCACTTTCGCTTTCAATTCAGCCCGCCACACACGTTCAAACACATGTCACTACACTTCCCCTGCATCACCCCCCTCCCTCCCCTCAAACTCCCGCCCGAATCCCCGATGTTTACAAAACTAAATGCCGTACGCCAGCTCTGTACTGGCGTGCTGTGCGCCCTCTCCTGGGTGCATTAGGCAGTTTAGTAAATGAAGAAATACACTGCACTAGCAGTGTATCTCTTTTGTAAATCTCAAAAACGGGTTTACTCCTGCTTGTGCACCATGAGTCATGGCGCACAGGCTTGGTAAATCAGCCCCACTGTGTCAAGGAAGAGGAGGGGAGGGTTCTTTTTCTTGGCACAGAGGGAAATGCTCAAAGACTGAGTTACTGGAGGCAGGACAATAAGTATACTGCACCCATTTCACACCTATACCACAGACTATCTGCATCTTTACCACACCTATACTGCATGTTGGTTTACTAAAACTGTTGCTAAGTGCACCAATGCTTCTTAAAGGGTCTCAATTATAGCCGGCAAAAGAACATAAAAGACTGCCCCTCCGATAAAACCATCTTGTTCACTTTTTCTATTTCCTTCATTTCTATGGACAGTAGACATCTAGTTGGTCTAGGTCTAGCATAGTCTCCATCACTGTACTTTGGCAGTTTAGTTCCTGTGTTCGGTGAATTAAACTTTATAACTACTCACTGTTGCACTGTTTTTTTTACCTTGCTACTGTTTATGCTGATCTGGACGCCAAGTGTCATCTAATGCCTAGTCCTTATTACCAATCACCCTATATGCTAAATTGTGTTATTCCCATAGTTAATCCATTTCTATGCTTACTTCATTACCAACCATGTCATAGTTAGTCAGGTTGAAAAAAGACAAGTCCATCTAGTTCAACAAAAATAAATAAATACAATCTAATGTAGACAATCCTTAACCCAGAGTTGATTTAGAGGAAGGCAAAAAAGCCCAGCAAAGCATGCTCCAATTTGCTACAGCAGGGGAAAAATATATTAGGTGCTATGTTAAGGCAGAACTTCATCCTATGTGATCTGAGCAAAATCTTTGCCTGTAGTCTTTTAGGACATATCACAGGTCCCAGAAGGCTATGAGACAATTCACAAAGTGCAGTGCGGCTCGTGCATGTGTAGTGGGAAGTCACAGCCAGCTTCCCACACTAGACATGGCAGCGAGTGAGTGAATTACTTATATAGCGCTACAAATGCGAACTGAATCGCCTCAAGGCGCTTGGCATCCATTTTCCTTCAGTTTCACCCTCAGAATAGATGGGTCTTTAGTTTTTTTCTGAAGGCCAGCGCCGTCGAACCGAAGACTGACGAAGAATCCGCCCAGGTGAGGACAGTGCTGGATCCCTGGACAAGTAAGTGCCCTTTTATTAGCCACTTGCCGACCTGCCGCCATCATTATACGGCGGCAGGTCGGCATTAGGGATGAGCTTTGCGTTCGATACGAACGTATGTTCGTCTCGAACATTGTCTGTTCGTACGTTTGACGAAATTCGAACAAAAGCGGTCGTTTGCGCCAAATTCGAGTGATGCAAAACGGCCCATAATTCACTGCGGCCCCCGCCGTGTAAACACAGGAAGGAGGAAGCGATGTGATCTCTCCTTCAGCATTTTTTTTCAACCACCGCTGAGGAGAGATCACATTGCACAGTAAGTCTGTACTAACACTACACTGACACACACTACACATAGTCACATTAACCCCCCCCCCCCCCCGATCGCCCCCCCCCCTCCACCCTGTCACAGTGTCACTGAATGCAGTAATCATACATGTATGATTACTGTATTTAGTGTCAGTGTGACAGGCAGTGTGACAGTCAGTTAGGTTCAGGGTAGCCCCCGTACCCCCCCCAATAAAGTTTTAACCCCTTGATCACCACCCTAGTTAACCCTTTCACTCCCTATTGCCAGTGTCACTAAGCAATTTTTCTGATCGCTGTATTAGTGTTGCTGTTCCCGCTAGGTAGCTAATTTTTTTTTATTGCGATTTTTTTTATTTTTATACTTAAGACGTATGGCTAAATAAATTTTGGCCTAAATGACTAAAATTTTGTTTATTTGATTTTTCTTATAACAAAAAGTAAAAAAATATTGATTTTTTTTCAAAAATGTCGCTCTATTTTTGTATATAGCGCAAAAAATAAAAAAATCGCAGAGGCGATCAAATACCACCAAAAGAAAGCTCTATTTGTGGTAAGAAAAGGACGCGAATTTTGTTTGGGAGCCACGTTGCCACGTTAGCAGCATTTTGGTCCGGGTCTTAAGTGGTTAAAAAAAAAGAAAAAAAAAATTCCTTTAAATATTGTACCTGCTGGGTGTCTATAATTTGCCTGTGAAAACGTCTTTGAGAATCCGAGTCTTGCCCAAAGGGGAACATGTATCAATGGAAAAAAAAAGTCCTGTTCCTGAAAAAACAAATGTTTTTTAAACTTTTTTCCATTAATACATGTTCCCTCGGGCAAGACCTGGGTTCTTAAAGACTTAATGATCGTTTTTTGAATTCGAACGTTCTAGTCCCATAGACTTCAATGGGGTTCTAAATGTTTGCGCGAACGGTCGGTCTGTTCGACGGTTCTGGTGCGAACTGAACGCGGGGGTGTTCGGCTCATCCCTAGTCGGCATGATCCTGCGAACCGCCGTAGCTGTACGTCGGTCTCTTTAAGCAGGATAGAAGGGGTGTACACGCATCTGCTGCACAGCGGGAGTGGCGATGTGCATTGCCGGTGGTCGCGATGACTGCCGGCCATGCACCGCCACGAGACTGCTGCAGCTGGCCGCTGCTCTGCAAAAACCAGAAGTAAAATAATAATTTTAAATTTGTATATATAAATGAACCGAAAAAGATGGATAGGCAAAAAGATGCACTCTGAGGTTCAATCTGAAACATAACATATGCTTGTACAAGATATATGACTTTCAACCAATATATTTCATAACAGTCAAGGCAAAAGGAACTCGCTACAACGCTCTCTATATCATTACCCTAATCCCACTTCCACTAGTCTCAAATCCCTAACCTTAATCCCACTTGTGCCAAATCCCTAACCCTAATCCCACTCCCAATAGTCCCAAATCCCTAACCATAACCCTAATCCTGATTCCACTAGTCCTAAATCCCTAACCCTAGTCTCACTCCCACTTGTCCCAAATCCCTAAACCCGCTCCTAATAGTCCCAAATGCCTAAACCATAAACTATTGGGAGCGGGATTAGGGTTAGGGATTTGGGACAAGTGTGAGTGGGATTATGGTTAGGGATTTGGGACTATTGGGAGAGGGATTAGGGTAAGTGGGATTAGGGATTTGGGACTAGTGGAAGCAGGATTAGGGTTAGGGATTTGGGACTAGTGGAAGTGGGGTTAGGGATTTGGGACTAGTGGAAGTGGGATTAGGGTTAGGGATTTGGGACTATTGAAAGCAGGGTTAGGGATTTGGGACTAGTGGAAGTGTGATTAGGGTTAGGGATTTGGGACTAGTGGAAGTGGGGTTAGGGATTTTGGACTAGTGGAAGTGAGATTACGGATTTGGGACTAGTGGAAGTGGGATTAGGGATTTGGGACTAGTGGAAGCAGGGTTAGGGATTTGGGACTATTGGGAGTGGGATTAGGGTTAGCGATTTGGGACTATTGGGAGTGGGATTAGGGTTTTGGGACTAGTGGGATTTGGGACTATTGGGAGCAGGATTAGGGATTTGGGACTATTGGGAGTGAGATAAGGGATTTGGGACTAGTGGGATAGGGATTTGGGACTAGTGAAAGCGGGATTAGGGATTTGGGACTATTGGGAGTGAGGTTAGATATTTGGGACTAGTGGAAGTGGGATTAGGATTTGGGACTATTGGGTTAGGGATTTGGGACTATTGGGAGTGGGATTAGGGTTAGGGATTTGGGACTAGTGGAAGTGGGATTAGGGTTAAGGATTTGGGACTAGTGGAAGCAGGATTAGGGTTAAGGATTTGGGACTGGTGGAAGTGGGATTAGGGTTAGGGATTTGGGACTATTGGGAGTGGGGTTAGGGATTTGGGACTATTGGGAGCAGGATTAGGGTTAGGGATTTTGGACTAGTGGGAGCAGGGTTAGGGGTTTTGGACTAGTGGAAGTGGGATTAGGGTTAGGGATTTGGGACTAGTGGAAGTGGGATTAGGGATTTGGGACTAGTGGAAGTGGGATTAGGGATTTGGGACTAGTGGAAGTGGGATTAGGGTTAGAGATTTGGGACTAGTGGAAGCAGGGTTAGGGATTTGGGACTATTCGGAGTGGGATTAGGGTTAGCGATTTGGGACTATTGGGAGTGGGATTAGGGTTTTGGGAGCAGAATTAGGGATTTGGGACTAGTGGAATAGGGATTTGGGACTAGTGGGATAGGGATTTGGGACTAGTGAAAGCGGGATTAGGGATTTGGGACTATTGGGAGTGAGGTTAGGGATTTGGGACTAGTGGAAGTGGGATTAGGATTTGGGACTATTGGGTTAGGGATTTGGGACTATTGGGAGTGGGATTAGGGTTAGGGATTTTGGACTAATGGGAGTGGGATTAGGGTTAGGGATTTGGGACTAGTGGAAGTGGGATTAGGGTTAAGGATTTGGAAATAGTGGAAGCAGGATTAGGGTTAAGGATTTGGGACTGGTGGAAGTGGGATTAGGGATTTGGGACTATTGGGAGCGGGATTAGGGTTAGGGATTTGGGACTATTGGTAGCAGGATTAGGGTTAGGGATTTTGGACTAGTGGGAGCAGGATTAGGGTTAGGGGTTTTGGACTAGTGGAAGTGGGATTAGGGATTTGGGACTAGTAGAAGCAGGGTTAGGGATTTGGCACTATTGGGAGTGGGATTAGAGTTAGGGATTTAGGACTAGTGGAAGTGGGATTAGGGTTAGGGATTTGGTACTAGTGCAAGTGGGATTAGGGTTAGGGATTTGGGACTATTGGGAACAGGATTAGGGTTAGCGTTAGGCATTTGGGACTATTGGGAGCGGGATTAGGATATAGATACTTACTTTGCAATGCTCATCCGAGTGTAATTACTGAACTTGTCTGGTTGCACTCTTAAAGCGGAGTTTCACCCTAAATATAAGATCTCCCATGCGCTTCAGCATACTGGCGTCAGCGCCAGTATGCTGGGTTTTTTTTTTTTTTATAGCACACTTACTGTTTTATCGTAGAAATCCTTTTCTGTCCCCCGCGTTGGACGGCGCCAGTACAGCGCGTCACATCTTCCTAAGATACCCGATATGGACTCGGGTATTTCCGGCGCTCTGCGGCGCCTGCGCACAGACCTAGGAGCTGACTGCGCAGGCGCCGTATTTCTCCGAAATAGGACTCGGAGAAATACGGCGCCTGCGCAGTCAGCTCCTAGGTCTGTGCGCAGGCGCCGCATAGCGCCGGAAATACCCGAGTCCATATCGGGTATCTTAGGAAGATGTGACGCGCTGTACTGGCGCCGTCCAACGCGGGGGACAGAAAAGGATTTCTACGATAAAACAGTAAGTGTGCTATAAAAAAAAAAAAAACCCAGCATACTGGCGCTGACGCCAGTATGCTGAAGCGCATGGGAGATCTTATATTTAGGGTGAAATACCGCTTTAAGTCCTCATATAGCAATGCAAATTGTCCACTTGAGGTGTGTGCTTGGAGGATGGGATGAACCCAATAGCGACGTTGCTGCCTCTGTTGGTGGATATTCTCCCAATAGAGTAGCACAAACAACAACAAAAAGCTTCATAAACTCCATCTTCTTTCTGTACCTTCTTCTCACCTCCACGAGATACCAGGAAGTAAACAGGAAGTAATGTAGGGAGGTGGGATTGTTCTTTGATGCCCATGCTTCAATATTGTTTGTAAAATGCTCTTAAAACGCCCACAGCGTTGTGTTAATTTTACAGGGAACGCGGTAAAAACGCAGTAAAATAGCAGTGTTTTAGACCCCTTTCACACTGGTAACGCCTATAGTGGAGCGTTAAAATAGCGGTAAAACACAATTTTACCATGATTTAACCCCCCTGCCGGTAAACCCGAGCGCGACTCGGGTTGGACTTTTCATGTAAATAGCGATATCCACGAGTCGCGCTCGGGGTCAATATGCAGAGCCTGCAGCGCGCGCTGGCTTACCTTGGATCCAGGCGGGGTACTGTACTTACCTTGTCCCTGGATCCAGCGATGCATCCCCGCTGTGTGAGCGAGTGGCGTCCTCCATTCGACTCACACAGTGCCCGCGCGCCGCCGATCTCCGTTTCCTGCGACGTAACGGCGCACGGGGGCGGAGACCGGCGGCAAATTCAAAAATGTAAACAAACACATTACATACAGAATACTGTAATCTTATAGATTACAGTACTGTATGTAAAAAATACACACCCCCCCTGTCCCTAGTGGTCTGCCCAGTGCCCTGCATGTTCTTTTACATAATAAAAACATTTTTTTTCTCCCTGCAAACTGTAGATTGTCCATAGCAACCAAAAGTGTCCCTTTATGTCAAAAGTGATTTTAGATTAGCTAGAAAACAGCGATAATAAATTATAATCACTTGCAGAATTGAGCGTTAGCGATTTGTGGGAAAATTCGTCATAAAAAAATAAAAGTAATGACAGCGACAATTCTGCAACTGAGCAAATTTCAGTGATTTTGATTTGATTACATTAGTGAATAATTTTTATTATAATTACATTATTATTTGTTATAATTATTTATAGTTATTTATTATATTATAATTTTATGATTTTGTGTTTCAAACTTTATCATACCCGGGATGTCTACTAGACTCTGGTTTGGACATATTTAAGCGAGTTATTCCTAAAAATTGCAGACCTACAGTATAAAACGCAGAATTTCCATGCAAAATAATTGTACCGCTTTTGGTACGTAATTCCAGACAGAATCATACCGCCAGGGAGGTTAATAGCGTTCGCTGTAAAATTAACGCAACGCTAGAATGCTGTAAAAACGCTTCAGTGTGAAAGGTCATGCATCTCAATGGACCCTTTCCTGCAAGCAGCATCTTTAGAGCAGCTTGCAGCTTTTTTGGGCGCTGAAAAAAATGCTCCTAAAAAGCCCCTCTTCATTGAAATGAATTGAAACCGCTGTAAAAATGCCTTGCCAGGCACTGCAAAAACGCCCTAAAACGTTAGGGTCTTAGCGGTGCTTTACCAGTGTTTTTTGGGTGCTGGCAGTATGAAAGGGCTCTGAAAGCACTCAGGCTTTCACATTGGGATTGCAGATGAGGCTTCGCCTGAAAAACGCTTGAAAAATGCTTGAATAACACCCTAGTGTAAAAGGGGTACTGGGGACACTGATGTAAAAGGCACCCCGCTGGGGACACCTGATGTAAGGAGGGACTCTGCTAGGAATTCCTGATGGAAGGAGGCACTCCGCTGGGGATACCTGATGGCATCTGGTGGCAGGGGACACACTCAGGACTTCCACTGATTCTACATTTTGATGAGTGTAACGTTATGTCCCGTGATGCCCAGAGAGTTTTGAAGGATGCGGGGTACTCCTGTGCCAGCTTCACCAATGACTCTTGGGTCTAGGCCTAGGGTCATCCCATGTCCACTAGGGGCATACGATGAATGAGAAATTATATCTCGGATTACATGAGATGGGACAGTAATGATAATTCATGTACTATAGGATATCTTGAAATATTACAAGTTGATCATTCTGAACCCAACAGGTTAATTGAAAGATGTTAATTGAAAAATGTCATCACCTCCTGCTACCTGTCTGTAGTGTACGATAAAAGCTTGCATTCTATTGTCTATTGTGCTAATTAAGTCTGCCTCTCACGAACCTTTCATTGTGTGAAGAACCTTTCATTGTGTGTTGTGACTTAGCACCATCTAAAAAGGTCAGACGTCTGACTTATGTTTACTAAAGGAATGTGTATTGTGTAGCAGGGGAGAATAGCTTATCGCGAAGTCGGAATGTCTGGGTAAATGACTAGTAATTAACTCATGTAGACCTGGCACCAGAAAGTCTGACTAAAGATGTGTATTGAGTTCCTTGTGTCGTGTTGTGGGTGGAGTTGAGTCCTTGTTCACTCATGGTTTCTACTGTATAAAAGACTGAGTTTTACCATTAAAAGGTCTGTCCGTTTGGAACAGAGAACAGAGCTGTGTCTCATTATTCTGGGAGAAATCCATTGGGTCCTGTCTGCTGGACTATGGAGTGTTGGAAGCTGTCTTGGGTTGGTGGAATGGAATATTGTAACAGTGTTAACCCCTGACCGTTACAGTGAGTTGAACTATTGAATTGTATATTGCAATGTAATAATAATAATAATAATAATAATAATAATGATGCGCTTCAATCATCCACACACCATAACAACCATGTTAGGATAATTGAAGCACTAACACCATGTGTATGGAGTATCTTTATCTTCTGATTGTTAAACTTTATGGAATACACATATTTCGATTGTTGTGTAGGATCTGGGCCTGCTGTCCCTCCCTCCCTATTTCTTTCTTTCTTTCTCCCTCCATCCCTCATTCATCTCAGTCTTAGACCACACCCCTTTAAGCCATGCCCACTATCCCATTCAAACCCTACCCATTTCCTTCCCCCTCTTCGCAACATCTTAAAACGCAGGCCCTGCCCCCCAAAATATAATACTTCGCCCACAGACAAACAATTACCCTATATATTTTTTTTACAGTGTTGGCAACTATAGAAGGGGTAAACACTAGGGGGCGATAAAGGGGTTAAATGTGTTCCCTGGGAGGTGTTCTAACTGTGGGGGAGGGAGGGGGGGGTGGCTGACTAGATTAGACAGATCATTGTTTCTACTTAGTAGGAACACACAATCTTTCTCCTCTCCACTGACAGGACCAGGATTTGTGTTTACACACACAGATCCCAATTCTCGCTCTGTCATTGGGCGTGCGCATCGGCTCTGGGAACACGCTCCAGGGGCACGGAGAGCCAACCTTCCGCAGTATAAATGCCGCTGGTCGAGAATGGGGGTTAAAAATAGAAAAGCCACTGCACGTGCTGTAATTGCTGACTTTTACATTTTGTGTGATTTTCAAATGCTGTGGGATCGTCTTGGGATGAAATTTGTGTATCGCAGAATTTAGGCAGGGATGGCTACTTCACCTTCACCTAGACAAGGGGGTAATGGCCGTGCCCGCCCCCAAAAAATTACAATACAATGTACATGTGTAACAGGAAAAGGGAGTATTACAATGATGCCAAGTCTTCATTTGGAGTAACGGTTTACTTCAAGGAGCCATTTTAATGTAAGCCAGCATCAGGTCAAATGCACAATGCGGTATAGGAAAATTTGAATTTGGAATGTAATTGCATCATAAGTGATAAGCCGGTGACTTATTGTTTTTTCTCTCAAAACCAGAATAATCAGTACATGAGCTTATACAGGAAGTAATAAGATATGGAAAGATATCCAATTTCAAAATAAACCTAGAGAAATCAGTAATATTGCCAAGCCATGTACCATTGCCTATACAGTGCCTTGCGAAAGTATTCGGCCCCCTAGAACTCTGCGACCTTTTGCCACATTTCAGGCTTCAAAGATATAAAACTGTATTTTTTTTGTGAAGAATCAACACGATCATGAAGTGGAACAAAATTTATTGGATATTTCAAACTTTTTTTAACAAATAAAAAACTGAAAAATTGGGCTTGCAAAATTATTCAGCCCCTTTACTTTCAGTGCAGCAAACTCTCTCCAGAAGTTCAGTGAGGATCTCTGAATAATCCAATGTTGACCTAAATGACTAATGATGATAAATAGAATCCATCTGTGTGTAATCAAGTCTCCGTATAAATGCACCAGCACTGTGATAGTGTCAGAGGTCCGTTTAAAGCGCAGAGAGCATCATGAAGAACAAGGAACACACCAGGCAGGTCCGAGATACTGTTGTGGAGAAGTTTAAAGCCAGATTTGGATACAAAAAGATTTCCCAAGCTTTAAACATCCCAAGGAGCACTGTGCAAGCGATTAATATTGAAATGGGAGTATCAGACCACTGCAAATCTACGAAGACCTGGCCATCCCTCTAAACTTTCAGCTCATACAAGGAGAAGACTGATCAGAGATGGAGCCAAGAGGCCCATGATCACTCTGGATGAACTGCAGAGATCTACAGCTGAGGTGGAAGACTCTGTCCATAGGACAACAATCAGTTGTATACTGCACAAATCTGGCATTTATGGAAGAGTAGCAAGAAGAAAGCCATTTCTTAAAGATATCCATAAAAAAAGTGTCGTTTAAAGTTTGCCACAAGCCACCTGGGAGACACAAACATGTGGAAGAAGGTGCTCTGGTCAGATGAAACCAAAATCAAACCTTTTGGCAACAATGCAAAACGTTATGTTTGGCGTAAAAGCAACACAGCTCATCACCCTGAACACACCATCCCCACTGTCAAACATGGTGGTGGCAGCATCATAGTTTGGGCCTGCTTTTCTTCAGCAGGAATAGGGAAGATGGTTAAAAATGGATGGGAAGATGGATGGAGCCAATTACAGGACCATTCTGGAAGAAAACTTGGAGTCTGCAAAAGACCTGAGACTGGGACGGAGATTTGTCTTTCAACAAGACAATGATCCAAAACATAAAACAAAATCTACAATGGAATGGTTCACAAATAAACATACCCAAGTCAAAGTTCAGACCTAAATCCAATCGAGAATCTGTGGAAAGAACTGAAAACTGCTGTACACAAACGCTCTCCATCCAACCTCACTGAGCTTGAGCTGTTTTGCAAGGAGGAATGGGCAAAAATTTCAGTCTCTCGATGTGCAAAACTGATAGAGACATACCCCAAGCGACTAACAGCTGTAATCGCAGCAAAAGGTGGCGCTGCAAAGTATTAACTTTAGGGGGCTGAATAATTTTGCACGCCCAATTTCAGATTTTTATTTGTTAAAGTTTGAAATATCCAATAAATTCCATTCCACTTCATGATTGTGTCCCACTTGTTGATTCTTCACAAAAAATTTCAGTTTTATATCTTTGTTTGAAGCCTGAAATGTTGCAAAATGTCGCAAAGTTCAAGGGGGCCGAATACTTTCGCAAGGCACTGTAATTAAATCGTTACAGGATAGATACTCGTTTTTGTGGAATAGGGAATCACTGTGCTATTTGGGAGTGCACATAGCGGCCTGGGAAAAGATACTGTATGAACGTAACTATGTAACATTAATTACAGAAATAATGAAAGATCTCAATAGATGGAAGGGAAACACACTAACATGGTTTGGGAGAATTAATACCCTGAAAATGAATGTGGTACCCAGACTTGTATGGGAACTGTATACAGAATATATAAAACTCCCCCAGATATTTAAAAAAAAAATACGGAACGCATTTATATCATTTAAATGGAAGGAGGGAAATGCTAGAAAAGCATATGAAATTCTATGTAAAAGCAAGAAAAAAGGAGTAGTTGGGCTCCCAGATATTGCATCCTATTATAAAGCGATGACTCTGGTGCGTATACTGCACTGGTGCCATGATGAAGGTAATAGAGCATGGGTACTAATGGAGACAAATATGGCGGGGAGGAACTTGGCGTGAGCATCTTGGATACCAAAAGGCCAGGGGATTATCAGAATGGACATCCCCATTAACTCGGAACACACTGGCAGTATGAGATATGATAACTCAACTTGGCAAATATGCCCCAAAAACATCCCCATTGGCACCACTGGGGGGGTTACCCATGGTTCCCTCCAGGAAAGAAAAAGGAGCATTAGGCCCATGGGAATCGGAAGGCAACACAATGTGCTTGAGGTATGCACCATTGGGGGTGCTGATGCCTCAGGTAGATTTAGACACCTTTTTTAGACTTAGATTTAGACTTCAAAGTCGCACGATTTTACGGCCGAGATTTTACCGCGATTCGCGGCCGCGATTTCAATGAATGCCTGTGTAAGTTGCATCAAAAATCGGACCAAAGTAGTGCAAGGACTACTTTAAAGTAGGCACAACTTAAAATCGTGCCAGTATGAATGGTAGTCATTGAAAATAATGGATGACTTGTCATACGATTTTGCAGTCCAAAATCGTGGGACAAGTCGTATAAGTGTGAAAGGGGACTTAGTATCATCACAAGGAGATATGGTAATGGCAGGATGGAGATATAGTCAGATGCAAAGTTGTTTTAGAAGATTAGACCCTCAAGTAAGAACTTTGAATTCCCTAACCATATTCAAAAAAACATGTAAAAAAGATATTAAAACCGGACCACTTACTGTCACAAATGTATAAAACAATATGAAGTGAACAGAATAAAACAACGTTTACTTTATTAAAGAATGGGAAAAGAAACTAGAATGCAGATTCCCCCCATTACAATTAAAAAAATAATAATCATAATTACACGTGCCGCATCCACAAGCTCAGCCATTCAGGAAATGGCATATAAGTTCTTGGTAAGATGGTACCGCACCCCGGTGTGATTATCTCAAATTTATCCAACAAGAGATGGTCGATGTTGGAGGAGGTGCGGGGAGCAGGGAACATACCTCCACATTTGGTGGGCATGTCCAGTAATAAGAATTATTTTGGGAGAAAGTGGAGCCATGGATCAGGATAATGTCGGAGGAAACAATAGAGTTTACACCATTACAATTCCTATTCCATGGAACCACAAGAGCTATAAAAACGTATAAAAACAGCATTGTACCGCATTTATTAAATGCGGCCAAAAGATTAATACCAAGGTACTGGAAACAAGCAACATGCCCCACCCTTCAAGAATAGAAAAAGGGAAGTAGTTATAATAATGGGAGCAGAAAAATGGATACATGACATCAGGTACAGGAGAAATGTAAAAAAAAATTGGGAAATCTGGGAAAATCATAACCAGGAAATAGATGGATAAAACCAAAAGCCTTATGAAGCTCGGGGGAAAAAAAAACAAAAACAAAAAGTAGATTGGAACTATAAAAGAAAGATGGGGAACAATCCACAGCTTTTATTTTTAATGTGTATGTTTTTATGTATGTCTTGTTATTATGTCTAAGCTAAGAATCTGACACTAAAAGAACATGTATTAAGGCTTGCCCCAGGTTAGCCTGTATTTGTGGGAGGAGTCTGATGAGTACTTAAGGCTCCTCCCACGTCAGGTCCGGTGTTGGCGCCATTTCTGGTTTCCCACCCACCCGTTCCCCCAGCTTCACACACTCCATTTCTCTTTGGTATTTCTTATTCTCGTATTCAGGGTATGCCCTCTTTTAGGCATACCGACCGGCTAGGCGCAGGCACACCTCAGGCCTTGGTTGATAGGGTGTTCACTTTCCATACTCGAAGACTCTGACTACAAGTGAAGGTGTTTAACGATCCTCCACCTATTTTAGGGGAGGGGGGAGAGAAGAACGTGTAGGTGTTTTTTTGTTTGTTTTTTTCCCCTCTCTTTCTCCCCTTTTCTTTTGGGGGGGGAGGGAAGGGGGAAAAACACATAGGCCCAGATTCACAAAGCACTTACGCCCTACGTAAGTGGAAATTTGCGCCGGTAAGTGCAAATGTACACCGGCGTATCTGTGCTCCGGACCCACAAACCAACATACGCCTAAAAACTGGCCACCCTACGCCGACGTAGCTTACATACGCCGGCGTAGCGTGGGCGCACTTTTCGTCTGGACGCATGTTGCTGCTCCAATTGATTAGGCATTCAAATATGCAAATGAGGGAACTACGGCGATTCACGAACGTACGTGCGCCCAGCGCATGCTACGCGAAGTGCGTGTAAGTTTTACATCCGGCTTAAAGTTATTCCCCATAGATGAGGCGCAACCCGGCAACAGACATGCAAAGGTCTGCACCAGAGAACACAGGCCGGCTTATTGGGCATACGTTAAGTTCATGGCGTACGTGGTGATCTGGCGTAGCCTAGGCATTTGTGCCGGCGTGGTTGTGAGCATGCGCATAAGGGTGCTGTTTCATGCGTTCACGTCACGGCTACGTCACGGCGCATGTGCAGTTCATGATAAGCCGGGCGTAAAACACTGCATCATGCTCAGACCATCATTTGCATGCTCACTCCCACTTCCACCTACGCCGGCCTGCGCCTTCGAAACTTACACCACGCCAACGCAGCGTTGGGAGCAAAAGCTTGCTGAATGCAGTGTTTGCCTCTCCGTGCTGCGTCGGCGTAGCGTACGGCGTTTGCATACGGCGGTGTAATGTGCGCCCAACTCTCTGTGAATCTGGGCCATATAATTTAGAAGGGAATATTATAATTATAAATAAGAAGACACATATAAATATAACATTTTAAACACAACCCTTTTTTATTTTTTTAGGGTGTTTACCCCCTCAATAAAAGGGAGATAAACCTAAATCTCAAACAAATATAAGAAGGCACAGAGGAACATAATAAACAATAATATCACAAGTATATAGCACCAGGAATACACACATATATATACACACACACACACATATATATATATATATATATTATATACACACACATTTTTATAGTCACAAACGTCTTCCTGCATTCCCCTTCCTCCCCCCCACCTTTTTTTTTTCGGGGGGGGGGGGGGGGGGGGACTGGAAAAAACCACCATATAGTAAAGGATGGTATTATCAAGCTGCCTTTTAAGTGTGAAGGCATGTTAAATGTTATATGTAAAAAAAAAAAATCCATCTTTTCTAAAAGGCACTGTTACCAAAAAACTGCCTTGGCAGAAAAGGGATGTCTGTAGAAAAAAAAAAAAAAAAAACAAGCTGTGCATGTTCACTAAAATTGAATAATGCCCTTGCTCTAGGTATAGGCCATTTACATACCTCACAAAGCCTGACTGCAAAACTCCTAGGACATTGCTAAGAACCTCCTAGCCATTACTGTCCCCCTTTACCATCACGGGAGGGAGCTCTTTCTCTGATTCAAACCTGCTTACATGTGCGTTCTCTCCCCAAATTATTCAATTTTGGTAAAAGCTGCACAGTTTTTATCTACAGACACCAGGCCCAGACTGTCCATAGGGCACAATGGGCATTTGCCTGGTGGGGTGGGGCCACATGTTCCAACAAGAGCGGCCTGTTGATGACCGGGCCACATGTTGGGAGGTAAGCTGTGACTGCGGTCCTGACAGAGCTAACACAAGCCATGGTTATCGACCACTTCCCGCTATGTGGTCATGCCTGTGTCTCCTCTCACAGCTCTCCCACCTTGCCAACAATGTCATCCTATTAGCAAAGCAGGGGGCAGGAGGAGCTGGATATCTGCACAGAGAGCAAGAATCTTTTCCTATTACCAATCGGGTAATCACCTACTTGTTAATATGATCCAGTTCTGCACCTCCTCCGACCCCCTGCCCTGCTGATATGATGATATCTTCGGCAGGGCGAGGACCCTGGACAGGACACACATGCTGAATCCTGCCTCTGCATTGCTAAAGGTAAGACTGTGCAGCGGAGGCAGAGTATGACTGAGCATGAGCATGACTGAGGGGCACTGTGATTGCCAAGGGCACAGTGCCCCTATACAGTATATCATATTGCCCCTTGACATTACAGTGCAGAAGACTGACTCTGAATATTCCGTCACCGACCGTCCCTGTGAACAACCGACCCCGCCCCCCCCCCCCCCCTGTCCATTTCTGACAGACACCACTTGTCTGCATAAACAGTTTTACGGTAAAGGTGAACTAACCCTGTAAATCAACCCTCCATAAAAGTGTTGTACAGACTAGGAAAATGAGAACACATGTAAAAATCTGCATTTTATAATGAAGAACTAAGCAGAATGGCTGAACATATTCAACCTGGCTTACACTGAATATCCCATAAACTGCCCAATCATACACAGAATCTGTTTGAATTACCGGTATCTGGCCATCAACATCCTTCGTCAAACATGCAATACAAAAGCGGTTTCTATATGAAGAGTCTGGGAAAGCTGCCAATCTAAATATTACACCCATTTCTACATTATTTTGTGAAAATGGCAAGTGGCAGCAAGCAACTGCAAGTGAAAGTCTGATTTATGTTTGTACGCGGAGTCTCAATGAGAGATAGAGTAAGAACGTAATGAAGGAACATGAGGAAAGACCTGGGGTGTGCCAAAGGTCACGTGGTCAGTATGCCTGAAGGGGACATACCCGAATATGAATTGACAAGGAAAAAAAAAGGTAGGAATAAAAGGGTCGGGAGGGTGGGATACGAGACACCTGGCCGACAGGAGTAAGGAGGGCGGGTTTAACCACTTCCCTACCGCCCATATCATATGACGTCCACAGATGGAATCGCCTATCCTGGGTGGACGTCATATGATGTCCTGGGCTTCCTGGCCATCTAGGGGGCGAGGCCGCGATGTCCGCCGGGCACCCACGATTGCCCGCAATCACAGCAGGAGTGTGGATCTGTGTGTGTAAACACACAGATCCACGGTCCTGTCAGGTGAGTAGACTGATGTGTGTGTTCCCAGAACAGAGGAACACACATCAGTCTCCTCCCCCCGTGAGTCTCCTCTCCCTACAGTTAGAATTAGGGTTGTCCCGATACCGATACCAGTATCTGTATCGGGACCGATACAGAGTATTTGCGGGAGTACTTGTACTCCCGCAAATACCCCCGATACCTAAATAGAATACTTACTCCCACCCCCCCCCCCGCCGCCGCATACCTCAAAACCACCACGTTAACCGCAAAACCACCACGTGCATTACAGCGCCGCCCTATAGAGGCATCTTCCATTTGAATACTCCTAATCTCCGCCGCGCCATGCATAGACACTCCCCTTCTCGGGATTGTCCAATCCTGAGCAAGGGGGAGTGTCTATGCATGGAGCCGTGTATAGACACTCCCCCTTGCTCGGGATCCGTCCAATCCCGAGAAGGGGAGTGTCTATGCATGGCGCAGCGGGGATTAGGAGTATTCAAATGGAAGATGCCTGTATAGTGCGGCGCTGTAATGCACGGGGTTAACGCGGCAGCAGCGGCATCGGCATCATCTACCACTAGGTATGGGGGACATGACATGGCTGCATATGTGAGGGACATGACATGGCTGCATATGTGAGGGACATGACATGACTGCATATGTGAGGGACATGACATGGCTGCATATGTGAGGGACAGGACATGGCTGGATATATGTGGGGGGCATGGCTGGATATATGTGGGGGACATGGCTGCATTTGGGGACACATTTAAAAAAAGTATCGGTATTCTGTATCGGCGAGTACATGAAAAAAAGTATCGGTACTTGTACTCGGTCCTAAAAAAGTGGTATCGGGACAACCCTAGTTAGAATCACACACACTATGTAACATATTAACCCCTTTAGTGCCACCTAGTGTTAACCCCTTCCCTGCCAGTCACAGTTATACAGTAATCAGTGCAGTTTTATAGAACTAATCGCTGTATAAATGTGAATGGACCTAAAAATGTGTCAAAAGTGTCTGACATGTCCGTCGCAATGTCACGGTCACAAGTTTACGGTCACGGTTTACTAGTAAAAAAATAAAATGCAATAAAACTATCCCCTAAAACTATTAGCCAGATTCAGGTAGCTTTACGGCGGCGTATCTCCAGATACGTTGTCGCAAGTACAAATGTGTGCCGTCGTACTTTTATGCCGATTCGCAAAGCTAGATACGCCGTAAAACAAGGGTTCAGCTGCCCGATGTAACTTGCCTACGCCGGCGTATCTTGGGCGCATAGTTACACTGGACGCATTCGTCGTTCCCATGTTAAATATGCAAATGAGTAAGATACGCCGATTCACAAACGTAGATGCGCCAGGCGGAAAAGATATGCGGTTTGCGTAAGGGTTACGTCCGGCGTAAAGTTATTCCACCATATAAGTGGCGCAACCCATTCAAAGGTAGGGACGTCGAAACAGCCGGCGTCTTTTACGTTGTTTACGTAGTACTACGTGAATAGGGCATGGCGTAGGTTACGTTCACGTTGTAGGCATTGAGCCGACGTATCTTAGGGAGTATATGCGACGTGATTCTGAGCATGCGCGCGCATGCGCTGTTTAATCGGCCATTCATTTGCATGGGGTCACTCTTAATTTAAATAGATGACACCCACCACCTTCCTACTTTGAATTAGGTGGGCTTACGCCGGCCAATTTACGCTATGCCGCCACAACTTACGGAGCAAGTGCTTTGTGAATACTGCACTTGCCTCTCTAAGTTACGGCGGCGTAGCGTATTTGAGATCAACTTATTGCGATTTTTATTTTATTTTTTACCAAAAAATATGTGGAAGAATACGTATCGGTGTAAACTGAGGAAAACTTTTTTTTTTTTTTTTTATATATCGATTTTTTGGGGGATATTTATTATACCACAGAGTAAAAAATATTGCATTTTTTTTCAAAATTGTCGCTGTAATTTTGTTTATAGCGCAACAAATAAAAAATGCAGAGGTGATCAAATACCATCAAATGAAAGCTCTATTTGTGGAAAAAAAAGGACGTAAATTTTGTTTGGGAGCCACGTCGCACGACCGCGCAATTGTCATTTAAATTGACGCAGTGTCGAATCACAAAAAGTGCTCTGGTAAGGAAGGGGGTAAATTCTTCCGGGGGTGAAGTGGTTAAATACCACCTGACTCCTCATACAAACTTAGGCCCGCCTTCCCATTTATACTCGGAGTCTCAATGAGAGGTAGTGTAAGAACATAATAAAGGAACATGAGGAAAGACCTGGGGTGTGCCAAAGGTCACGTGGTCAGTATGCCTAAAGAGGGCAAAAATGAAGACAATAGGGTAAATCAGTAACGGATTTATTGGAAGTAAAAAAACATCAGTCAGCTAAATGCCTGAAAGCCCGAGCCATCTGGACATGAGGAATCCGGGACATATCTAGAGAAACATGCAGAGTTCCATCTCCCTAACTTTTTGATGACATGAGCCGGAATCCCTTGGCGAGAAGCTGCAGAAGCCTCCCCAATTCTGAATGTGTGACCAGAAAGACTTGCTGGGTTTAAACCTAGGTTGGACCATAATGTCCAGCAATGCTTGGTGAACTCCATCATCGTGAGAGGAGCATGCGGGAAGGGTAACAAGGGACTATCCCTAGGTCTGTCCAAAACTGCCACAGGGCATCAAGCACTGTCGGTCTTGAAGTATATGACATCTGTACCAGCCCCAAACTGCTGCATCTTGCACGTGGACAAATGCAACCTGAAATGGTCCGGATGTCTGATCAACTGACTGATCATGAAAACACGGGAACCTGAGCCAGTATGGGTTAATTCGCCCGGCCTAAGGAATCCAGAAAAAAGCCAAATATATGGCAGCTTTAAGGACCAAACTGAGGAGCCTCCCGAAAGGCTACCTGTCCAGCAGATCGGACATACCCCAGAAGATAAACCCCGAAACCGGAAGTATGCTGACAGAAGAGGGAGGATAAGTCCTCTGGATGCCCCTCAGAATGGCCTTAACAGCATGGGCAGCAAAGATAGAAGGCCTATTCGGATCCTGAAGGGCTAAATAATGCTGAACCCCTGCAAGATATGACTTAATCGTGCTATAAGACAACTTCAGTTGTGAATGACAAAATGGCACAAAATTTAGCAGATATCGAACATCATGCCGCATTTTCAGCCCACTGATGAATTTACAATAAATATGAAAATGAAATTGTAGGGGGGTGTGGCCTGGACATGGCTGAGTAGGGCTGCTTTTTCTATGAGCTCCCTGGCCCTGGCCTCTACAACCCATTATTATCACCTTAAAACTGGCATGAAATCAGCCGAGAGACGCAGAACGAGAGCAGCAGCACGGGGCTTCCCCCACAGGGAAAACAGGACAGCATCCGGTGGGGAGCCACGTGAGTAAGCGTTTAGCTGCTATCCCCTGACTGTACATATTTGCCCCTCTGATACACAGCACGATCCCTCTATTTTTTGTCGGCGTTATCGCCTCCCCCCCCCCCCCCCCGCCGCTGTTGGTCGGTGATGTCCCCCCTAATTGTTCTCCTGCGTCACAGCACACCTGACGCTGTACAATGGCTCCTGCACCCGTGTCACCTTGCTGGTCTCCCGGTCTCCCCTTGCCGCCCACCTACCCCACACTTGGAGGAACAGTCACGTGCAGATTGCCAGGACATCCGCCCATCGGCCATGGGTTTAATGAGAATCTTGACGCCCACATGACACCCATGGAGCACCGGGGTTCGCGCGGACACCACCCGTCTTCCCCTCCTTTTTTGGTGTTTTTTGTTCACCGGTTGGGAGACGCCGGGGGTGACTACGATGAATCTCCCAATTTCAGCGCATATTGCATGCTCTACAAGGGGTGGGTGGTGGGATGGACATACACGCTCGCTTTGCGGTATTACAATGATGCTGTCCTTGCACCTAGTATTGGAGTCCCGGTGTGCCATACGTGAGGAGACTTGTCACGAGCGAGAGCTATGGGACTGGACACCCCAGCAGGATACATCAGACATGCCTACCTCGGAGAAGGTAGCAGATTGTGACATCATTGGGATGGTGGGTCTGGCCTCTTGGGGATGGAGGGGGGCTCAGCTGGTGAGAGCCTGGTTGCGCTCTCCTGCCTACATCGGTCACCACCGTTATCTAGAAACCTGAATTGATGACCCGGATGATACCTTTTTTCTTTTTTTCTCTGTGTTGTTAACCGGCAATCTAAACTGTGGTCGGAGAGGGATAAGGTATCCACTTTTTATTGGACACTCAGTCAGGGGGAGAATGGATGCCTCTGCATCCAAAGAAAACATATTATTTTGTTAACTAGAAGTTTATAATGTTCTCACTAATTGTTGCCTCTGCACTCATCTATATATATATCAACGGTTAAGTTATATGTTCCATAATGTTTAACATCATATTTGCCGGGGGTGGGATGGCCGCGCCTGGGGGCTCGCCCATTCGCTTTGTTCACCCACCTACCCACATAGTACTGCACTTCATACCCAGAGTTTCTCTGGGGAGCGTTCTAGCAGAGTATTTTGCTACCTTAGTTTCTTTCCTAGAGCTACACGGTCTAGTGCTGGCCTCCTGCTTCCCTTTTCTATTCCTCCCTAATCCTCTAACCACTTCTCCCACTCCCTTTTCTTTCTATACTTTGTACCTCATTTTATTTTTATTTACTTCTACTTCTACGTATCGCAAGCATGGACATGCTAAATATAGTCTCCTTAACCACTTAAGACCCGGAACTTTAGGCAGCTAAAAGGACCCGGCCAGTTTTTGCGATTCGGCACTGCGTCGATTTAACTGACAATTGCACCGTCGTGCAAAGTGGCTCCCAAACAAAATTGGCGTCCTTTTTTTCCCACAAATAGAGCTTTCTTTTGGTGGTATTTGATCACCTCTGCGGTTTTTATTTTTTGCGCTATAAACAAAAATAGAGCGTCAATTTTGAAAAAAATGCAATATTTTTTACTTTTTGCTATAATAAATATCCCCAAAAAATATATATAAAAAAAAACATTTTTTTTCCTCAGTTTAGGCCGATACGTATTCTTGTACCTATTTTTGGTAAAAAAAAAAAAAAAAAAATCGCAATAAGCGTTTATCGGTTGGTTTGCGCAAAATGTATAACGTTTACAAAATAGGTGACAGTTTTATTGCATTTTTATAAAAAAACATTTTTTACTACTAATGGCGGCGATCAGCGTTTTTTCTTTTTTGTGACTGCGACATTATGGCGGACACTTTGGACAATTTTGACAAATTTTTGGGGCCATTGTCATTTTCACAGCAAAAAAATCATGTAAAATGCATTGTTTATTGTGAAAATGACAATTGCAGTTTGGGAGTTAACCACAAGGGGGCGCTGAAGGGGTTAAGTGTGACCTCATTTGTGTTACTGACTGTAGCGGGTGTGGCTGTAGGTGTGATGTCATTGATTGTGATTCCCTATGTAAGGGAACACACAATCAATGCGGGCGCCACAGTGAAGAACGGGGAAGCTGTGTTTACACACGGCTCTCCCCGTTCTTCAGCTCCGGGGACCGATCGCGGGACTCCAGCGGCGATCGGGTCCCCGAGTCCCGCAGTCTCGGTCATGGAGCTTCGGACCGTGTTGCGTGCTTGTGCCCCCGACCCCACGGCTGAGCTTAAAGGGCCACGTACAGGTACGTTGATGTGTCCAGCCGTGCCATTCTGCCGATGTATATCGACGTGAAGGAGTCCTTAAGTGGTTAAATGCGAAGGGGCTGAACACGACAGAGAAGAGGAAGAGGATGCTGCTTCATGACATGCAACGCATGAAGGCGGACATCGTCCTACTGCAGGAAACACACTTTAAAAAAAACACACTGCCAATCCTTAAAAACAGATTCTACCCCACAGTATACCACTCCATGTACACTGAATCTAAGTCTAGAGGGGTTTCAATCCTAGTCTCAGCTAGGGTACCGTGGACGCTTACTGATGCAGTCCACGACAAGGAGGGGAGATATCTCTTTCTGAGGGGACAAATTGGAGACGTGAAGGTCACTCTTGCGAACCTTTATGCTCCAACGCCCACCAAGACAAGTTTTTTAAACAACGTCTTGAACAGCTTTTACAATACTGTGAAGGCCAGCTAATACTAGGGGGAGACCTGAACATTCCCCTGACTCCGACCGAGGACACCTCGGGTACATCCTCGACCTCGAGAGACACACGCAAACGAATTGGCGCGTCTCTCCACGCTGCACAGCTTGTAGATGCTTGCCGTCTTTCACCTAGGAGAAAGAGACTACACATATATTTTTCCAGACCGTACCAGACATATTCCAGGATTGACTACTTTTTGATTCCCCACAGACAGCTACACGCCATCAGAGACACAGCCATTGGGTCTATTATTTGGTCGGACCATGCCCTGATCACTATGCAATACACCATCTCGGACGATCTTAAAACATACAGACCCCCATGGAGACTAAATGAAAGTTTACTGCAAGACGCGGAGACACTAGCTGACGTTACGAAGGAAATTGGTCACTACTTTACAACCAATAGCACGCCAGATGGAGATGTGGGAGTGGTATGGGAGGCCCATAAGGCCGTGATCCGTGGGATACTTATCAAGCACGGCTCCAGCCTTAAACGATTGAGATCAGCTCAACTGTCCTCCCTACTACACAGACTGCAAACTCTGGAGACGAAACACAAGCAGACCCCGACGGGAGATATAGGGGCCGAGTTGGACAACACACGTAGGCAAATCACTGATCTACTGCACTACAAGGTCAAAGCGGCAATACAAATTTGAAGGAGGAAAATATGTGAGTCGGCGACAAGTGCGGGAGGCTGCTGGCCCAGTCTCTACGGGCCCAGAAATTGGCCTCTTATGTCCCTCGTATTATTTCCTACTCGGGTCACATTGTTTAATACTCTTAGCTCGGGAAAGAAACTGCACGGAACCACGCTGCAAGCACAAATAACGGTCATACCAAAAGAGGGGAAAGACCCGACTCAATGCGGCAGTTACCACCCTATTTCCCTACTAAACGCTGACCTGAAGCTTTTCACTAAAATCATTGCCACCAGATTGCAGCAACACCTACCCCATTGTGCCATTCAGGGAAGCCAGAGACAACACCATTAAGGTGTTGAATCTACTGTACATAGCTAGATCTGGGAAAATGCCATGTGTCTTTATTGAAACAGACGGCGAAAAGGCGTTCGACCGAGTAAGCTGGGAGTTTATGTTCAAGACGTTGGAGCATATAGGCATAGAGGCGAAAATGTTTAATTGGATATCCGCGGTGTATTCGGGCCTGACAGCCAGAATTGGGGCCAATGGGATAACATCGGATGCTTTTCGGGTCACCAATAGAACCAGACAGGGCTGCCAACTTTCACCTCTGCTGTTCTCCCTATCCCTGGAACTCTTCTTATGTCATGTTAGATTAACCACTTGCATACTGGGCACTTACACCCCCCTCCCTTCAGGGGGCAAAAATGTTTCTAGAAAATAATAATATTAAGGTATGAATTCAAAGTAAGTACATAACATCATATAAAACAATAAGATGGTATACTGATATAGTTACCACTGAATCAGGAAATGGATAACATAAAAAGCCGCTGTGAGGTCCGGAAGGGCCTGACTGCCCCCGCCCATCCAAAGCGGCGGAGGGGCCTGCCCCAGGGAACCTACAAGGAGCCACACAAAGAGCATCCGCCAGGAGCAACGGAGGGGCAGTCACCTGCAGAGGAACACCCACAAAGCCCATGATTAGTGGAAATGATTATTTCGGGTAGGTTGGTTAAAAAGTTAATTGCTGGTTTACAGCCAATTAATGTGTAGGTACATATATTAGGGTAATATAGTGGTACAGGGGCTGAGGGCAAGTGCCAATTGCCAACACATATAGGGAGAGTAAAGGCATACTTAGGGGTCCAATACGAGTAAGATAGTTGGGAGTATAAAATTAAGTGAGAAATTGCTGTAATGAGAATCAGATAGTGAGTGTAAACTGATAAGGTGGGCGATTGTCAAAATAAGACAGACCAATGGTGAAATAAGTGTGTGAAATAAGAGTGAAAGTTGAAGTGAAAAACAATGTGGTGAGAGTGAAATAAAAATTAGGAAGGTGGATGATTAGTCCCTCAATGAGATGGGGGATGGTGTGAGTGAGTGTGGTGAAGAGTGAAAGGATCTTAAAAAGCATGAATGAGTGAGATATTTACCTGATAAAATCAAGGGTTGAGGTTGGATAAAGTAATTATGGAACCCAGACAGCAGTTATGCATTCTAGGAATGGACACAATGCCAGAAAATAGGGACAGAGATGCATTAGCATCCAATCTGGCCTACATGGAACCTTGTGATGGTTCCCTGATGAGCTGCTCCCTATATGTGCCCCTTTGTGGGTGTGGTGATCAGATGATCACATGCAGGTGGACTGCCTCCCTCCATTGAGCCATGGGGAGGCTTATGGCCGCCGAAATGGCAGCCCACGTGTGGCTTCCTCGGCGTTCCTGGAGGGCTAAACCAGCCCCGACAATGTCGTCATCCCCGACATAGCAACGCGGCGTCAAAACGCTGCACGCACGCCCAGGAGCGTGCTTGCGCGCTGCGCCGCGGCTTGAACGGGGAGGATCCAAGGAACACCACCAGCTGGGAAAAGCTCAATGGGGCGTCTGGGGACTGGCTCCAGCACCCCACGAGCAATGGGAAGGGGGACAGGGACTGTCCCCCCTCCCCCAGCCGGGAAGTAACCGAGGGCCCGGCCCCATCCCCCATGAGGGTGGGGGGGGTTTGGCCATTCCCCGCCGGAAAGAACAAGCGGCCATAATACATTATAAAGACCATATGTGACAGTTGACATCCATATACTGAACTTCAAAAAAAGGGGAAGGGGGTATTTTATACAGGCATATTATATAGATAATGTATAGACATAAATAGCGTGTTAGTACCATGGCTATAAACCCCAAGCTTGTTGGATATGATTTAATTAGGACAAATATTCGGTAGGAGTATTTGAACATGCTAGAATACAGAAGTCTGTCCTGCAATTACTTCCGAAGCGAGCAAAAGAGGGGGGATTAGGGGTACAGTCCCCCCAAAAAAACAGAAGGAAAAATAATAATGATAAACCTTCTGAAAACCTCAACACCAAGCTGATGTATGATGCACCAGAAATGTGAGTCATGGGTTGGGTATGCAGGGGTTTAAGCTGAACATGGAAAAACACACAATTAATGTCAATCTATGTATAGACACAAATTGCGTGTTAATACCATGGCTATAAACCCCAAGCTTGTTGGGGTTACTTTGAATTCATACCTTAATATTATTATTTTCTAGAAACATTTTTGCCCCCTGAAGAGACCGGATTGGTCGAAACGCGTCGGGGCTCAACGATACAAAACTGTATATGTATTTTCTATGCACACTGCATTCAGGAATGTTGACCTTTATTTTATTTCATTTATACAAATGTTCCAACTTGTTCTAACTCATGTGGTTACCGGGGATTTTGGCAATAAATACTGCTTTATATAACCTATACAATACTTCTATATTCTTTATATTGCTGCCTAAAAGCCCATTTGGGGAACCCTTCTTTGTGTCTTTTTTGTAATTTCGGGGCGAGCAGCTTAACTATGTTCTCAATATGTGTCCTCTCTCTTTCGCATTAACACTTGGGGGCCAAAACCCCCCTTTCTCCCCTGACATATTGAGATTGACATTAATTGTGTGTTTTTCCATGTTCAGCTTCAACCCCTGCATACCCAACCCATGACTCACATTTCTGGTGCATCTTACATCAGCTTGGTGTTGAGGTCTTCAGAAGGTTTATTATTTTTCCTTCTGTGTTTTGGGGGGACTGTACCCCTAATCCCCCCTCTTTTGCTCGCTTCGGAAGTAACTGCAAGACAGACTTCTGTATTCTAGCATGTTCAATTACTCCTACCGAATATTTGTCCCAACTATATCCAACAAGCTTGGGGTTTATAGCCATGGTATTAACACGCAATTTGTGTCTATACATAGATTGACATTAATTGTGTGTTTTTCCATGTTCAGCTTAAACCCCTGCATACCCAACCCATGACTCACATTTCTGGTGCATCATACATCAGCTTGGTGTTGAGGTTTTCAGAAGGTTTATCATTATTATTTTTCCTTCTGTTTTTTTGGGGGGACTGTACCCCTAATCCCCCCTCTTTTGCTCGCTTCGGAAGTAATTGCAGGACAGACTTCTGTATTCTAGCATGTTCAAATACTCCTACCGAATATTTGTCCTAATTAAATCATATCCAACAAGCTTGGGGTTTATAGCCATGGTACTAACACGCTATTTATGTCTATACATTATCTATATAATATGCCTGTATAAAATACCCCCTTCCCCTTTTTTTGAAGTTCAGTATATGGATGTCAACTGTCACATATGGTCTTTATAATGTATTATGGCCGCATGTTCTTTCCGGCGGGGAATGGCCAAACCCCCCCCACCCTCATGGGGGATGGGGCCGGGCCCTCGGTTACTTCCCGGCTGGGGGAGGGGGGACAGTCCCTGTCCCCCTTCCCATTGCTCGTGGGGTGCTGGAGCCAGTCCCCAGACGCCCCATTGAGCTTTTCCCAGCTGGTGGTGTTCCTTGGATCCTCCCCGTTCAAGCCGCGGCGCAGCGCGCAAGCACGCTCCTGGGCGTGCGTGCAGCGTTTTGACGCCGCGTTGCTATGTCGGGGATGACGACATTGTCGGGGCTGGTTTAGCCCTCCAGGAACGCCGAGGAAGCCACACGTGGGCTGCCATTTCGGCGGCCATAAGCCTCCCCATGGCTCAATGGAGGGAGGCAGTCCACCTGCATGTGATCATCTGATCACCACACCCACAAAGGGGCACATATAGGGAGCAGCTCATCAGGGAACCATCACAAGGTTCCATGTAGGCCAGATTGGATGCTAATGCATCTCTGTCCCTATTTTCTGGCATTGTGTCCATTCCTAGAATGCATAACTGCTGTCTGGGTTCCATAATTACTTTATCCAACCTCAACCCTTGATTTTATCAGGTAAATATCTCACTCATTCATGCTTTTTAAGATCCTTTCACTCTTCACCACACTCACTCACACCATCCCCCATCTCATTGAGGGACTAATCATCCACCTTCCTAATTTTTATTTCACTCTCACCACATTGTTTTTCACTTCAACTTTCACTCTTATTTCACACACTTATTTCACCATTGGTCTGTCTTATTTTGACAATCGCCCACCTTATCAGTTTACACTCACTATCTCATTCACTTGTATTCACTGATTCTCATTACAGCAATTTCTCACTTAATTTTATACTCCCAACTATCTTACTCGTATTGGACCCTAAGTATGCCTTTACTCTCCCTATATGTGTTGGCAATTGGCACTTGCCCTCAGCCCCTGTACCACTATTTACCCTAATATATGTACCTACACATTAATTGGCTGTAAACCAGCAATTAACTTTTTAACCAACCTACCCGAAATAATCATTTCCACTAATCATGGGCTTTGTGTGGTGTTCCTCTGCAGGTGACTGCCCCTCCGTTGCTCCTGGCGGATGCTCTTTGTGTGGCTCCTTGTAGGTTCCCTGGGGCAGGCCCCTCCGCCGCTTTGGATGGGCGGGGGCAGTCAGGCCCCTCCGGACCTCACAGCGGCTTTTTATGTTATCCATTTCCTGATTCAGTGGTAACTATATCAGTATACCATCTTATTGTTTTATATGATGTTATGTACTTACTTTGAATTCATACCTTAATATTATTATTTTCTAGAAACATTTTTGCCCCCTGAAGAGACCGGATTGGTCGAAACGCGTCGGGGCTCAACGATACAAAACTGTATATGTATTTTCTATGCACACTGTATTCAGGAATGTTGACCTTTATTTTATTTCATTTATACAAATGTTCCAACTTGTTCTAACTCATGTGGTTACCGGGGATTTTGGCAATAAATACTGCTTTATATAACCTATACAATACTTCTATATTCTTTATATTGCTGCCTAAAAGCCCATTTGGGGAACCCTTCTTTGTGTCTTTTTTGTAATTTCGGGGCGAGCAGCTTAACTATGTTCTCAATATGTGTCCTCTCTCTTACACCCCCCTCCTGCCCAGGTAAAATTTCAGCTTCCGGCACTGCGTCGCTTTAACTGACAATTGCGCGGTCGTGCGACGTGGCTCCCAAACAAAATTTACGTCCTTTTTTCCCCACAAGTAGAGCTTTCTTTTGGTGGTATTTGATCGCCTGTGCGATTTTTATTTTTTGCGCTATAAACAAAAAAGAGCGACAATTTTGAAGAAAAATACAATATTTTTTACTTGTTGCTATAATAAATATCCCAATTAAAAAAAAAAAAACACTTTTTTTTCTCAGCTTAGGGCGATACGTATTCTTCTACATATTTTTGGTAAAAAAAAAAAATAAAAAAAAAAAAAATCGCAATAAGCGACTGGTTTGCGCAAAAGTTATAGCGCTTACAAAATAGGGGAGAGAATTATTATTTTTTATTATTTTTTTTTTACTAGAAATGGCGGCGATCTGCGATTTTTATTTGTACTGCGACGTTATGGCGGACACATCGGACACTTTTGACACATTTTTGGCACCATTCACATTTATACTGCGATCAGTGCTATAAATATGCACTAATTACAGTATAAATGTGACTGGCATTGAAGGGGTTAACACTAGGGGGTGAGGAAGGGGTTAAATGTGTATGCTAGGTGTGTTCTAACTGTGGGGGGAGGGGGGGTGACTGGGGGGTGAGACCGATCTGTGTCCCTATGTAGGAAGGAACACAGATCGGGCTCCTCCCCTCCAGAGACAGGACATTGTCTCTGTGTGAGCCGGCAATGAGAGATGATCTATGAGAGATCATCTCTCATTCGCCCACAGATCGCATCGCAAACGGCCGCTCTGATTGGCCATTTGCCGCGATCTGTGATTGGCCGTGTCCAAGGGACACGGACAACACAGGGCTTCCCCGCAGCGCGCACTACAGCGCGCGCTGGGAACGCCAGAATGACATGCCGTCAAATGACGGCATGTTGGCTATTCAGGCCCGCGCTGTTGCCGTCATCCGACGGTAGCGCGGGCCTGAAGTGGTTAAACCCAGATATCACCGGAATAGAAACCCGCAAAACACAATACAAGGTCTCTGCATATGCAGACGATCTGATGTTCTCCCTTACGAACCCAGCCATCTCCCTCCCTAATCTCATGCGAGAGTTTGAGATTTATGGGAAACTATCCATGAAAGCTAACTTCCACCTGAAATGGAGGGAAACTGCATTGAAATACCTGGGTACGCTCATCCCTGCGAACGCCACCCACACGCGTGTCAAATTTAATTTCCCTCCCCTCTTAAAAAACGTCCAGACACTGCTTAACCAGTGGAACAGCGGTCTACACTCTTGGCTCGGTCGTTGCAATATTCTTACAATGACAGTTCTCCACAAATTTCTATACCTGCTGCAGGCCATCCCGATACACATTCCCGCCGTCTTTCTTAGACAAATTCATTCAGCATTCACAACATTCCTATGGTCAGGGAAAAGACTCAGACTTCACAGGAAGATTCTCTCACTACCAAAACAACATAACGGCCTGGCATTGCCTGAGATACGCTCCTATTACCATGCGGACCATCTGAACAGATTGGTTGACTGGTGCCGCCATCAGGACACCAAACTGTGGACCCAGCTGGAACACGCCCAAAGTGACTTCACCCTCTGGCGAACCCCTTGGTTTTACTCGGCCATGCCTCTGCACCTTAAGCAACACCCACTTATAGGCACCACCATGAAGATATGTGCTTACCTGTTGTCGCACGCTTCTCTCTCAGCCCAAAATTCACCATTATACCCTATACTAGGTACCCCCTCAATTTGAACCAGGAGTTCGGACCAACGGTTCCGAGTGCTAAGTTGTGAAGGGCTGCACTAGGCCTCACACTTCAGCATCTTGGGCAGATGGAAGACAGTGACTGAACTTTCGGACCCAGACGGTTAGTATCGTCTGGACTTCCTGAGCAGCATACCACCCTCCAACGCTACCAACCAACCCCTCACTATGCTGGAGGTTCTATGCACAGAGACAGGTGTGATATCCCACACTCTCTCCCTTTCATATGGTAGGTTGATTACACCCCCCGACGACTATCGTCATCCAAGTCTAATTAAATGGGAGAAAGACCTGCACTGCCAGTTTAACAACAACAAAACACAACATACCCTCAAATTCACGCACAAGTCCTCTCTGTGTACCAAATTCCAAGAAACAAACTACAAAATTCTTACACGGTGGTACAGAGCCCCAGCCGCGCTACACACATTTTTCTCTACAACCTCAGACCCTGTTGGCGTTGCCAACAAGAGACAGGCACCATGCTCCACATATTTTGGTCCTGCACCAAGATCTTACCCTTCTGAAGGGATGTCCGCCAAATAATATTTTTCGGATCGTACGGTTCTGGAGGAACCGGCATATTTCCTGTTCAATGACACTGACACCTCTGCACGCACATACAAAAAAAATAAAAAAAAATCGGTGGTCCGCCACCTGCTCAACGCAGCCAAAGCATGTATTCCACTTTGTTGGAAATCCCTGCATCCCCGACTATTGATCTATGGCTTAAGAAAGTCGATGATATCAGCCGCATGGAAGAGCTAATCCTTACTAGCCAAAACAGAGGAGAAACTTACACCAAGATGTGGCAATTGTGGAACACGTTTAAGGATTCTGATGAAGGACAAGACCTCAGGAGTAGGGACATGCTGCATTAAACACCTTTTTAGACACTGCATGTGACAAGACAACCCCCACTCAATTTAAGAGTGGGGAACCCAGGAGACCGACACCCCTTGCTGGGAAAGCACGGAGCTCCATGCTAGAGATACCCCACTCCCCTTCCTACCCCTCCCACTTTTGTCCCTCTGCACTAGCCCCTTTCCCCGCTTTCTCTTTCTCCATATTTCAGGGCACTGCCCACCTTTCTACTAATATTTCTCTTTCCACTTTCCATTTCATTACTTTTTTTTTTTTTATATGGGAGTTGGCCCCGCGGGGCTACGGACCCCTGCCTAGTAGAAGTTGACCGCTGGGTGCAACCGGAGGTCTATGGAAACCCTCAACGATATATAATGGGGGGAACAGCCTTGTGAATTTCACCTTGGGGGGACGCCACCGTGGCTGTCGGTTGCCACCTATGCCATCTACAGTATGTATAAACTCTGTAATTGTGCTGTATATAACATGTTGCCATTTGTTATCTTTGTTTTATCAAGGTGGCCGCTGTGGGCCTGACTCTCGTTATAAATAAACAATAATAAAAAAAAAAAGAAAATTAAACTTTAAGGACAACTAAATTAGCCTGTGTACAAAGAACATGATGACCAAAGACCTAGATCTACCTTTGTTGATAATGTCCAAGGCCGCCTGATTGTCCGTTGAGAAAACCACTGTCTGCCCTGACCATATCCTACCCCACCCCTGGGCCGCTGACACAATGGGGAAGATCTCAAACAATGCTGAAGATTCCATGAATCCTGGGATGGCCAAGACTTCCTCCGGCCATGGCCCGGCCAACCAGTGGGTGCCAAAAATGGCAGCATAACCTAATGTGGCTGCCACGTCCGTCATAACATGAGGAGAGGATATGGACGCCACGGGGATGAACAATGCTGAAGGAAATTGTTTCACATGCAAAGGTCAGCCAAAGCTGCTGCATCCAGCTTGACCCGCAAGTCTGAATCCGTGGGGCTGATGGCAATAAAGCCAACAACCTGGATATGAAAGACCTACCCTAAGGGATGATCCTCATGGCAAAGTTCAACATACCCAGCAGAGAATGCAACTCCACCCTGGAACAGTAAAGGAATGGATACAATCTCTTATCCTGGTGAGCTTATCAGCTGGAGGGCTAGCCTGCATGGCCTGAGTATCCAAAATGATCCCTAAAAAGGTAAGTACCGTTGCCGGGCTCTCCAACTTTTTGACTGCCAACGGAATGCTGAGAGCCACAAAAACCGACAACAATTTCTGTAAATCTACAGGGCCTTGCTTGAAACTCTCGATGGAGGAGGAAGTCATCCAGATAGTGGATGACTATGTGACAACTCTCCACATGAGTGAGAATCCACCTGAGCGCCTGGGCAAAGGCATCAAACAGCCAAGGGCTGCTTTTGGAACCAAAGGTGAGTCTGGTGGCAAAGTCGTACCGTCCCCTCCACTTCACCCCATGCCACTGCCAAAGTGACGGCATGTTTGGAAGGAGTTTGAATGCACCTGCTATGTCCGCTTTGGACAGCCAAGCACCCTTCCCAACCTCAATGATCTGCTGGATAGCCTGATCCACTGATGCATACGTCACAGAAAATTCTTCAGATGGGATTAACCACTTCCATACCACAGTACGTCATATGACGTCCTGGACTTCAGTGGGGGATATCTGAATGATGCCTGCAGCTACAGACATCATTCGGATATCACTGTTTTCAGGCGGCGATTATGCGCACCATAAGAATGATCATAGCGGCTATTCCGCCGCTTGATAGTTCTTATAGGCTGCGGGAGGGTACATCCCCCCTCCCGCCGCCATCCGGTGCTTCTCCGGGCTCTCCCATGCCATCGGAGGTCCGGAGAACGAATCGTCCGCCACCGGATGAAAAGCCTAGAGATTTTTGGTAACCAGATGGTCACCGGGCATCTCTTTGACCGCCGGAGGTCCGGGCGTAAACAAAGCCGCAATCGTGGCTGAAGGCATGAGATCGGTGATTTTTTTTTTCACAATCTCATGCTTCGCAGCCTGGAGGAGAGATGTGGGGTCTTATTGACCGCGCATCTCTCCATAAAGAGTACCTGTCACACACTGTTCCTATTACAAAGGATGTTTACATTCCTTGTAATAGGAATAAAAGTGATAAAACATTTTATTTTTTTAAAGTGTAAAACATTTTTTTTTTTTTATAAAGATGAAAAATATACAAGTTTGGCGCCATTCAATGAGTGTGCGCAATTTTAAAGTGTGACAAGTTGGGTATCTATTTACTCAGCGTAACATCATCTTTCACATTATACAAAAAAATAGTGCTAACTTTACTGTTTTGTTATTTTTTAATTCATGAAACCTTTTTTTTCCAAAAAAGATGTTTAAAAAATTATTGCGCAAATACTGTGCGAGATAAAGTTGCAATGACCGCCACTTTATTCCCTAGGGTGTCTGCTAAAAAAATATATAATGTTTGGTTCCGAGTAATTTTCTAGCAAAAAAATTATGATTTTTACATGAAGGAGATAAGTGCCAGAATAGGCGCGGTATGGAAGTGGTTAACCACTATAATACCAGCCCATTGACAATTGACGGCCAGAGATGGGATCTCCCATCCTAAGTGGCCGTCAATTGACGGCCTGGGATTTGCAGGTGAATATCTGAATGATGCCTGCAGCCAGAGGCATCATCCAGATATCCTCTTCTTCAGCCGACGATTCTGCACGACATAAGAACGATCATAGCGGCAGTTCCGCCGCTTGATCGTTCTTGCAGGCTGCGGGAGGGGACATCTCCCCTCCCACCGCCATCCGGTGCTTCTCCGGGCTCTCCCATGCCTTCGGGGGCCCGGAGAACGAATCGTCCGGCGTCGGCAGGAAGCATAGAGATGACTGGTGACCAGATGGTCACCAGTCATCTCTATGAACGTCGGAGGACATCGTGATGACGTCACGCCCGGGTGCCCGTAAGTAAACAAAGCCGCGATTGCGGCTGTAAGCAACCATTCATGAGATCGGTGATTTTTTTTTCACCGATCTCATGGTTTCCAGCCTGGAGGAGAAATGTGAGGTCTTATCGACCCCACATTTCTCCTTAAAGAGGACCTGTCACACACATTTCCTATTACAAGGGATGTTTACATTCCTTGTAATAGGAATAAAAGTGGGAATAAAATTGAAAAAAAAGTGTAAAAAAAAAAAGATTAAAAAATAATTAAAACGCCCCTGTCCCCGATAGCTCGCGTGCAGAAGCGAACGCACACGCAAGTCCCACCGACATATGTAAACGCCGTTTAAACCACATAAGTGAGGTATCGCCGCGTGCGTTAGAGTGCCAGCAACGAATCTAGCACTAGATCTCCTCTGTAAATCTAAACTGGTAACCTGTAAAAAATAAAATAAAGTGTTGCCTATGGAGATTTTTAAGTACCGAAGTTTGCCGCCATTCCATGAAAAAAAAAAAAAAAACATATATAATGTTTGGGGGTACTATGTAATTTTCTAGCAAAAGAATGATGATTATTACATGTAGGAGAGAAGTGTCAGAATAGGCCTGGTATGGAGGTAGTATAAAAGCCCGGTATTGAAGTGGTTAAGGAATTCAAGCTAGGCACTGCGGAGCAATGAGGGGTGGACAAATTGTAAATTAAACGTAATTTATGTGAAGATTTTCCCTTAACCAACCCAAGAGGATTGACCCTCCAACACCTGAAAGGGGATACAGATAATGGACAAATAATGAACCCTTTGTCCAGTTCAGACTGGAGTAATGCGTCCACCGACCCTAAATCTGCCGCAGAAGACCTGAGATTGGGACTCTCGAAAGTGCATGAAGGTAATGTAACGAACCCTGTTTGGAACCCCCCTTGTGAACCCCTCCACCAAAAAGGGACATAAACTGGGAGAAGGGTGAGAGGACAAGCAGGCCTGCAAAAAAGACACATTGATGCGGCTCAGTGAACTGCTCTTGCCCTGCCTTTATAGAATGCCTTGCCTCTGAACTTATAACTCTACCACTGCATACAGGTAATGGTCCAGCTCCTCCCTCCTCTGGGGACTCACCAAGCAAACAATATCCCTGAACATGCTGAACGCCAGAACAAACTTAGGGATAGCGAGATTGCGGTTCAGCCTGTGGTCTCTAAACTTGATGATCACTGACACATCGCCACAAGCATAGGACTTGTTGTCAGCCACATCGTGGGCGGCAATCAACAAGGATGCCAAATTGACATCCTTGCCTTCCAAAATATCCTTACTAATACTCCCTGGGATAAAATGGGCCGGGGTGACAGCGGGTACATTAGAGCTAGTACCTGCAGCCAACGGCGCAGGCCTTAAAAACATAGGGACCTCAGACCCTGCCGTAACCCCAGAACCTGCAAGATCCACCAGGGCCACTCCTGAAATTAGCTCACCAAAGAGCTAAGGGTAGAATGGATCTGTGTGAGGGATGTAGCAACCATACGCAGGGTGACCTGCTCCGCACCAGGACCTGAAGAGGTAGAATACAACAGTCTGAAAAGTTCTGCCTTGCGGCCTGCGCAGGGTATGAGATACTCCTAAGACGCAATTCTGCCATTAGTCTTGGGACAGTCCAGGACCTCAGAGAAGGTCTGCCGCTTTGTTCCGAACTCCTAGCTGGAGAAGGGGAAATGGAGGCAAAGTCATTGATGTCCTCTGCTTGAGACATACCCTAAATAATCAAAACGAAACGTAAGCACAACAACAGAAACCAACTAACACCATTCGATCCCCAAACATGCTCTACTCCCTTCCAGCCGCCTTGGCTGGCGTTCCGGAATCCAGAGCCCAGCGATGGAATAAGTTCCAACACTGGGCTCCATTCAGTGGTGGTATCTTGAAAGTGATGGCGCGTACACACGATCATTTTTGGGCTTGAAAAAAAACTTTTCGGGTTCTGAAAAACGAAAAAATACGAACATGCTGCATTTTTTAACCACTTAACCCCCGGACCATATTGCTGGTCAAAGACCAGAGCACTTTTTGTGATTCGGCACTGCGTCACTTTAACTGACAATTGCGCGGTCGTGCGATGTGGCTCCCAAACAAAATTGGCGTCCTTTTTTTCCCACAAATAGAGCTTTCTTTTGGTGGTATTTGATCATCTCTGCGGTTTTTATTTTTTGCGCTATAAACAAAAATAGAGCGACTATTTTGAAAAAAATGCAATATTTTTTACATTTTGCTATAATAAATATCCCCAAAAAAGATATAAAAAAACATTTATTTTTCCTCAGTTTAGGCTGATACGTATTCTTCTACATTTTTCATAAAAAAAAAAAAAAAATCGCAATTAGCGTTTATTGATTGGTTTGCACAAAATTTATAGCGTTTACAAAAAAGGGGGTAGTTTTATGGCATTTTTATTAATATTTTTTGTTTTTACTAGTAATGGCGGCGATCAGCGTTTTTTTTCGGTACTGTGGTACTGTGGCGGACACATCGGACACTTTTGACAAATTTTTGGGACCATTGGCATTTTTATAGCGATCAATGCTATAAAAATGCATTGGATTACTATAAAAATGCCATTGCCAGTAAAGGGGTTAACACTAGGGGGCAGGGAAGGGGTTAAGTGTGTTCCTGCTTGTGTTCTAACTGTATGGGGGGGGGGGTGGCCTCACTAGGGGAAATCACTGATCTTCTGTTCATACATTGTATGAACAGGAGATCAGCGTTTCCCCCGCTGACAGGAACGAGATCTTTGCGTTTACACACAAAGCTCCGTTCCCCGTTCTGTAACGAACGAGTGCGTGTGCCCGGTGGCGAGTGCGCCCCCCGCCGGGCACGCGCGCGGGATTAGGGGGACGAGCGGCTGTTAAAGGTAGGACGTAGAGCTACGTGCTCTCGCCCAGCAGTGCCACCGTCCCGCCGTATAACTGCGGTGGGCGGTCGGCAAGCAGTTAACATCGTTTTAAACAATGTCGTTTTTCGGGTTGTAAAAAATGATCGCGTGTGGGCTAAAACGACGTTAAAAGCCCACGCATGCTCAGAAGCAAGTTATGAGACAGGATCGCTCGTTCTGGTAAAACTACCGTTCATAATGGAGTAAGCACATTCATCACGCTGTAACAGACAGAAAAGCGCAAATCGTCTTTTACTAACACATAATCAGCTAAAGCAGCCCAAAGGCGAATGGAACTTCCCCTTTATAGTGCCGTTGTTTGTGTTGTACGTCATTGCGCTTTGCTAGATCATTTTTTAAAAACTATGGTGTGTGGGCAACGTCGTTTTAATGATGAAGTTAAAAAAACTTTGTTTTTTCTACATGCTGAAAACGTTGTTTTTTTCATGCCGAAAAATGATCGTGTGTACGCGGCATGAGGATTCCTGTGAGAAGAGGATGTCAGCAATCTCTGCTTCTCCCCCCAAGCTTCAATACCGTCATTAGTTGCTAGGACCGTCGGCGTCCTAGCAACTGAAGACACACTTTACAGGCCACGTGACCTCCCAGCTCTGCCCAATGCCTTCCAGCTTCCTTCCTCTCTACGGCTCCCACCTTTGAAGAGGAGTCATGAAGTAGCTTCAAAAAGTGTCAGGACACAGACGGCCCTGTGAGAGAAGTACAGAGACCAGAGCCATCTTCTATGCTGCCTCTGCCCCTGCCTGTCATTTCAATTAATTCCTTCACTCTGCCACTCGCAATCATTTCCCCTTCGTACAGCACTCCTACATAGCCGACAGTGTTGGATTCCCTTGACAGCTGTCACAACTGCCCCATGTCTCCCAGCATCTTCCCTATACACCCTTCATTGCCCCCAGCCTCTTCCAGGATCCTCTTCCATTCCCACTCACCAGCCAACATTGAAATTGATCCTCTAGCCCAGCCCTCAACCCAGCCCTCAACCCCCACTAGCCTGACTCATTGTTTTAAGAGCCCCCTCCAGCCACCAAGCAATCTTCCCACAACCCTCCCATACTTCAATACTTTCCATTTCAAACACCCCTTTCCCCGCCCCCACTTACCCTTTCACCATCCCTACTCTGCCCCCACCTTACCCTTTCCCTATCCCCACCCCCAATCCCACACACTAGCCCCACCCCACCATACACCTATTTGTGCTAGAAATGGAGATTGGGGGACTTGTACTTGAAGAGGGTAGGGAGGTTTGGTTGGAAGGGGAAATAGGAGGAAAGGAGGCTTTGTGCTGGGGGGAATTTGGGGATAGGGGATTTTTACTGGAAAGGGGGGGGGGGGGTTGTGCCGTGAGAAAGAATTTGTGGATGGAAAAGGATGCTGGGGAAAATTGAAGGGGTAAAGGATTTGTTCTGGGAGGGGGGAACTGAGGCGAGTGCTGATTTGTGCAGAGATGGAGATTGTGCTGGGGGGGGGGGGGGGTTCAGTGTGGTGGAAGAAAAATGTGTCCTGGGGAAGGGGGAAGAAGATTTGGGAAAAGAGGGTTTGTGCTGGAGGAGGATCTGTGCAAAAATAGGATTTGAGGGGGACTTTTGCTTGAAGGGGGAGATAATGTTTGCTGGGAAAATACATTTGGGGGGGGGGTATTTGTTGTGTTGTGAAGGGGGATTGGTGAGGGAAAAAAGATTTGTGCTGGGGAGGGGGAATTGGACGGGAGAGCATTTGTGCTATAATGGGGGGGGGTTGTGCTGGGACAGAGGATTTGGGGTAGGGTTGTCCAGATACCGATACTAGCATCGGTATCGGGACCGATACCAAGTATTTGCGGGAGTACTTTTACTCGTGCAAATGCTCCCGATACCTAAATAGAATACTTTTTTGTATTTATCAACATGTTCTGTGAAAATTCTTTGAGTTTTTTACTACTGCGTGACAAGAAAATAAAACATTTTTATTCATTTTTACTCATTTTTATTCTTTTATAATGTCTTGAGTTAGAGTTCTTTATAATTCTAAAGAAAATATCCTTAGTCTGTATTGTGGTTTGAAAACTGTCACATGACATTTAAAAAAAGTCAGTATTCGGTATCGGCAAGTACATGAAAAAAAGTATCGGTACTTGTACTCGGTCCTAAAAAAGTGGTATCGGGACAACCCTAATTTGGGGGGTTGAAAAGGATTAACACTCAAGTCCCCTGCATTCTGTGCATTACAGACTCCTGGACCCGGCTCTTTGTGTGCCATATATTCATAAACCCAATACTGACTACAGTCTCTCTCTGCATTGCATACTCCTGATCATACCCTGGAGCCCTGCAGCTTGCGTTATGTAAATCTGACACAGACTGCAGCACTCCCCGACCCTGTGCTCTGCCTTACACACTCCTGCACTACATACACAATACTGTACATTGTATACTTCTCACCAAAATTTTGTGTCTACGGTTGCTGGTTGCTATTCAGTCCCTGATTATTTCAATAAAGTTCTTCTTTAACCACTTGACCAGTGGGCACTTAAACCCCCTCAATTTTCAGCTTTCGGTGCTCTCACATTTTGAATGACAATTACTCAGTCATACAATACTGTAACCAAATTACATTTTTGTCCTTTTTTTTCCCCACAAATAGAGCTTTCTTTTGGTGATATTTGATCACCTCTGTGGTTTTTATTTTTTTCGCTATAAATGAAAAAAGAACAAAAATTTGATAAAAAAATGATTTTTTTCTTCATTTCTATTATAAAATTTTGCAAAAAAGTAATTTTTCTTCATAAATTTGGCCTAAAATGTATACTGCTACATATCTTTGGTAAACAAATAATACAAATTTTGGATATTATTTAGTCTGGTGGAAGTTATAGGGTCTACAACAGGGGTGCCCAACCTTTTGAAGAGTGAGGGCCACTGAAGTGACTTGGTAACTGGTAGCGGGCCACAATGAGCAGAACAAGTGGATGACAGGTCTGTGTCATGCTGTATATGCAGAATGGACATGGACACAGCCCATGCTACTCTATGGGCCCTCCAATTCAATCTTCCCAGATGGAAAGGAACAGATCCCCTTCTGTTTTTATTTTTTTTGCAGATTGGATTGGAGATAAGCAGGGGTAAATGGACATAGAGGTGAATGAAGGGTCCGATTAGGTCAGACCAATCATGTGAAAGGGGTCTAATGCTGCTTTCACACTGATGCGCCACAGGCGTGCTCCTATGGCTTTCCTGCAGGCTAGAAGGACTTTGCCATAGACTTCTACTATATCCTGCAGGTGTGCCGGTAATAACAAAAGTCTGCGCTGCATCTGTGAATCAGTTTGAAAGCAGCCCAGTAACCACTGCACATCAAATATGCCCATATATACACTGTGATTTCAGTAATAAACGTACCTTTAATAAGTCTTCCATTCACGTATCACCAGCTGATGCTATCTGAAGCGGAGTGTATTTGGTATTGCTTGTGACAGGAGCCGGTGCTATACAGGAAGCTTCATTCACAACACTGATGCTCTGGCATGACAGATCAGCAACCTGCGATCTGGGATTGCCAAACCACCATCTCAGAGCAGGAGGTCGCGGGCCACTGGTTGGGCACCCCTGGTCTACAAGCTTTGGTACCAATTACTGAAAATTAATCAATTTGATCACATCTGATGTACTGACAGCCTCTCTCATTTCTTGAGTCCCTAACAAGCCAGAAAAGTACAAATACCCCCCAAATGACCCCTTTTTGGAAAGAAGACATTCCAAGGTATTTAGAAAGAGGCATTGTGAGTTTTTTTAAGTTGTAATTTTTTCCCACAATTCTTTGCAAAATCAAGATTATATTTGTATTTATTTTTTCACAAAACTTTTATATTAGCAGGTTATTTCTCTCACACAGCATATGCATACCACAAATTACACCCCAAAACACATTCTGCTATTCCTCCAGAGTATGGCGATACCACATGTGTGAGACTTTTACACAGCGTGGCCACCTACAGAGACCCAACATGCAGGGAGCACCATCGGGCTTTCTGGAACACCCAGGCCAATTCTGACATTCCTCTCCTACATGGAAAAATCATCCTTTATTCACTAGAAAATTACATAGAACCCCAAAACATTATATATGCTTTTTTAGCAAAGACCCTAGAGAATACAAAGGCGGCTGTTGCAACTTTTTATCGCGCATGATATTTGCACAGCTATTTTTCGAACGCGTTTTTTAGGAAATTAAACAGTTTTGTGCTTTTAAAAAAGAAAACATTACAGTTAGCCCAATGTTTTTGCATAATATGAAAGATGAAGTTACGCCGAGTAAATAGATACCCAACATATCACCCTACAAAATTGCACACGCTTGTGTAATGGCGCCAAACTTTGCTACTTAAAAATCCCCATAGGCGACGCTTTGAATATTTTTACTGGTTACATCTTTTTAGTTGAAGAGGTCTAGGGCCAAAATTATTGCTCTCGCTCTAACGTTCGCAGCGATACCTCACATGTGTGGTTTGAACACCGTTTTCATATGTGGGCAGGACTTACGTGTGCGGTCGCTTCTGTATACGAGCACATGGGAACAGGGGCGCTTTAAAAAAAAAAATTATATTTCTTTTATTGTTCATTTTACTTTATTTATTTTAGTTTGACACGTTCCCCAAAAATAAAAGTTTTGATCACTTTTATTCCTATTACAAGGAATGTAAACATCCCTTGTAATAGGAATATAGCATGACAGGTCCTCTTTACAGTGAGATGGGGGGGTCAATAAGACCCCCATCTCACCTCTAGGCTGGGAAGCCTGAAAAAAAAAAAAAAAACTATCCTGGCTTCGATTGTAGCGGTAAGTCGGAAGAAGCACCGGAGGGCGAAGGGAGGGGGGGGAACGTCCCTTTTCGCCTCCCGTAAGAACGATCAAGAGGCGGAACAGCCGCCATGATCATTTTTATGGTGTAGAGAATCGCCGGCTGAAAAAAAAATGATATCTGAATGGATGACTGTAGCTGCAGGCATCATTCAGATATCCCTGCACAAAGTCAAGGACGTCATATGACGGCGGGCGGGAAGTGGTATATTGGAGTATTGCGCGGGGGGTATTGCAGAGTATTTAGCGGGGGTATTGCAGAGTATCGCGCGGGGGGGGTATTGCAGAGTATCGCGGGGGGGGGGGGTATTGCAGAGTATCGCGCGGGGGGGGGGGGGGTATTGCAGAGTATCGCGCGGGGGGGGGGGGTATTGCAGAGTATCGCGCGGGGGGGGGGGTATTGCAGAGTATCGCGCGGGGGGGGGGGTATTGCAGAGTATCGCGCGGGGGGGGGGGTATTGCAGAGTATCGCGCGGGGGGGGGGGGGTATTGCAGAGTATCGCGGGGGGGGGGGGGTATTGCAGAGTATCGCGCGGGGGGGGGTATTGCAGAGTATCGCGCGGGGGGGGGGGTATTGCAGAGTATCGCGGGGGGGGGGGGGGTATTGCAGAGTATCGCGCGGGGGGGGGGGGTATTGCAGAGTATCGCGCGGGGGGGGGGGGTATTGCAGAGTATCGCGCGGGGGGGGGGGGTATTGCAGAGTATCGCGCGGGGGGGGGGGGTATTGCAGAGTATCGCGGGGGGGGGGGGTATTGCAGAGTATCGCGCGGGGGGGGGGGGGGGTATTGCAGAGTATCGCGCGGGGGGGGGGGTATTGCAGAGTATCGCGCGGGGGGGGGGGTATTGCAGAGTATCGCGCGGGGGGGGGGGTATTGCAGAGTATCGCGCGGGGGGGGGGGTATTGCAGAGTATCGCGCGGGGGGGGGGGTATTGCAGAGTATCGCGCGGGGGGGGGTATTGCAGAGTATCGCGCGCGGGGGGGGGGGTATATTGCAGAGTATCGCGCGGGGGGGGGTATTGCAGAGTATCGCGCGGGGGGGGGTATTGCAGAGTATCGCGCGGGGGGGGGGGTATTGCAGAGTATCGCGCGGGGGGGGGTATTGCAGAGTATCGCGCGGGGGGGGTATTGCAGAGTATCGCGCGGGGGGGGTATTGCAGAGTATCGCGCGGGGGGGGTTATTGCAGAGTATCGCGCGGGGGGGGTATTGCAGAGTATCGCGCGGGGGGGGGGGGGGGGGTTATTGCAGAGTATCGCGCGGGGGGGGGTATTGCAGAGTATCGCGCGGGGGGGGGGGGGGTATTGCAGAGTATCGCGCGGGGGGGGGGGGGGTATTGCAGAGTATCGCGCGGGGGGGGGGGGGGTATTGCAGAGTATCGCGCGGGGGGGGGGGGGGGTATTGCAGAGTATCGCGCGCGGGGGGGGGGGGGGGGTATTGCAGAGTATCGCGCGGGGGGGGGGGGGTATTGCAGAGTATCGCGCGGGGGGGGGGGGGTATTGCAGAGTATCGCGCGGGGGGGGGGGGTATTGCAGAGTATCGCGCGGGGGGGGGGGTGTATTGCAGAGTATCGCGCGGGCGGGGGGGGGGTATTGCAGAGTATCGCGCGGGGGGGGGGTATTGCAGAGTATCGCGCGGGGGGGGGGTATTGCAGAGTATCGCGCGGGGGGGGGTATTGCAGAGTATCGCGCGGGGGGGGGGGTATTGCAGAGTATCGCGCGGGGGGGGGGGTATTGCAGAGTATAGCGCGGGGGGGGGGGGGGTATTGCAGAGTATAGCGGGGGGGGGGGGGGGTATTGCAGAGTATAGCGCGGGGGGGGGGGTATTGCAGAGTATCGCGGGGGGGGGGGGGGTTTATTGCAGAGTATGCGCGGGGGGGGGGGTATTGCAGAGTATCGCGCGGGGGGGGGGGGGTATTGCAGAGTATCGCGCGGGGGGGGGGTATTGCAGAGTATCGCGCGGGGGGGGGTATTGCAGAGTATCGCCGCGGGGGGGGGTATTGCAGAGTATCGCGCGGGGGGGGGGGTATTGCAGAGTATCGCGCGGGGGGGGGTATTGCAGAGTATCGCGCGGGGGGGTATTGCAGAGTATCGCGCGGGGGGGGGGGGGGTTATTGCAGAGTATCGCGCGGGGGGGGGGGTTATTGCAGAGTATCGCGCGCGGGGGGGGGGGGGGGGGGTATTGCAGAGTATCGCGCGCGGGGGGGGGGGGGGGTATTGCAGAGTATCGCGCCGCGGGGGGGGGGGGTATTGCAGAGTATCGCGCGGGGGGGGGGGTTATTGCAGAGTATCGCGCGCGGGGGGGGGGGGGGTATTGCAGAGTATCGCGCGCGGGGGGGGGGGGGGTATTGCAGAGTATCGCGCGGGGGGGGTATTGCAGAGTATCGCGCGGGGGGGGGGGGTATTGCAGAGTATCGCGCGCGGGGGGGGGGTATTGCAGAGTATCGCGCGCGGGGGGTGGGGGTTATTGCAGAGTATCGCGCGCGGGGGGGGGTATTGCAGAGTATCGCGCGCGCGCGGGGGGGTATTGCAGAGTATCGCGCGCGCGGGGGGGGTATTGCAGAGTATCTCGCGCGCGCGGGGGGGTTATTGCAGAGTATCGCGCGGCGCGCGGGGGGTATTGCAGAGTATCGCGCCGCGCGCGCGGGGGGGTATTGCAGAGTATCGCGCGCGCGCGGGGGGGTATTGCAGAGTATCGCGCGCGCTCGCGGGGGGGTATTGCAGAGTATCGCGCGCGCTCGCGGGGGGGTATTGCAGAGTATCGCGCGCGCGCGCGGGGGGTATTGCAGAGTATCGCGCGCGCGCGGGGGGGTATTGCAGAGTATCGCGCGCGCGGCGGGGGGGGTATTGCAGAGTATCGCGCGCGCGCGGGGGGGGTATTGCAGAGTATCGCGCGCGGCGCGGGGGGGTATTGCAGAGTATCGCGCGCGGGGGGGGGTATTGCAGAGTATCGCAGGCGCGCGCGGGGGGGTATTGCAGAGTATCGCGCGCGGGGGGGGGTATTGCAGAGTATCGCGCGCGGGGGGGGTATTGCAGAGTATCGCGCGCGGGGGGGGTATTGCAGAGTATCGCGCGCGGGGGGGGTATTGCAGAGTATCGCGCGCGGGGGGGGGGGTTATTGCAGAGTATCGCGCGCGGGGGGGGTATTGCAGAGTATCGCGCGCGGGGGGGGGTATTGCAGAGTATCGCGCGCGGGGGGGGGGTATTGCAGAGTATCGCGCGCGGGGGGGGGGTATTGCAGAGTATCGCGGGGGGGGGGGTATTGCAGAGTATCGCGCGCGGGGGGGGGTCGGGGGGGGGGGTATTGCAGAGTATCGCGCGGGCGGGGGGGGGCGGGGGGGGGGTATTGCAGAGTATCGCGCGGGGGGGGGGGTATTGCAGAGTATCGCGCGGGGGGGGGGGGTATTGCAGAGTATCGCGCGGGGGGGGGGTATTGCAGAGTATCGCGCGGGGGGGGGGGGGGGGGGGTATTGCAGAGTATCGCGCGGGGGGGGGGGGGTATTGCAGAGTATCGCGCGGGGGGGGGGGTATTGCAGAGTATCGCGGGGGGGGGGGGGTATTGCAGAGTATCGCGCGGGGGGGGGGGGTATTGCAGAGTATCGCGGGGGGGGGTATTGCAGAGTATCGCGCGGGGGGGGGGGTATTGCAGAGTATCGCGCGGGGGGGGGTATTGCAGAGTATCGCGCGGGGGGGGGGGTATTGCAGAGTATCGCGCGGGGGGGGGGGTATTGCAGAGTATCGCGCGGGGGGGGGTATTGCAGAGTATCGCGCGGGGGGGGGTATTGCAGAGTATCGCGCGGGGGGGGGGGTATTGCAGAGTATCGCGCGGGGGGGGTATTGCAGAGTATCGCGCGGGGGGGGGTATTGCAGAGTATCGCGCGGGGGGGGTATTGCAGAGTATCGCGCGGGGGGGGGTATTGCAGAGTATCGCGCGGGGGGGGGTATTGCAGAGTATCGCGCGGGGGGGGGGGGGGGGGGGTATTGCAGAGTATCGCGCGGGGGGGGGGGGGTATTGCAGAGTATCGCGCGGGGGGGGGGGGGGTATTGCAGAGTATTGCGCGGGGGGGTATTGCAGAGTATTTTTTTTTGGGGAGTTTTGTTATTTTCTATTGGAGTATTGGCGTTTTTTATTGCAGAGTTTGGAGGGGGGTATTGCAGGGTTTTTATTGCGCGCGGGGGGGTATTGCAGAGTATTGGCGGGGGGGGTATTGCAGAGTATTGCGCGGGGGGGGTATTGCAGAGTATTGCGCGGGGGGGGGTATTGCGAGTATTGCGCGGGGGGGTTTATTGCAGAGTATTGCGCTGGGGGGGGTATTGCCAGAGTATTGCGCGGGGGGGGTATTGCACAGAGTATTGCGAGGGAGGGGGGTATTGCAGAGGTATTGCGCGGGGGGGAGTGATTGCCGGGATTGGATGGATTGATGACGTGGCAATAGTCACATATCAGCAGCCACCGCGATCTGTGACACCCGTGCTCCCCTCCCACCATGGTGACCGATCGGGAACAGAGATGAGGAGGGATGGAACGGCGTCATCAAATGACGCCGGTTTGTTTACATGTGATTGCTCCGTCATTGGACGGAGCGATCACGTGGTAAATGACCGCTATCAGCGGCCATTTACCGCGATCTGTGATCCACGGACATTCCTGTGTGTGCGTCCCAGGGGGCGCGCGGGAGTGCGACTCTGGGAGGACGTCAATTGACGTCCTCCTAGAGTTAAAGTGGAGTTCCACCCTTTCTTGATGTTTGTCTGTGCTGCATGCCCTAATCTCATAGTGTTCAGAATGGACAATGTTTATTTATTTTGTTGCTTGTAAATACCATTATTTTGTAGTCCTTCATTACTTCCTCCTCATTAGCCTAGGCTATTAAGTCACAAGGCTATTTGCAAGGGTTTCTGGGATAAACAAAACAAAATAAAGTTGCGCTGCTGAAATGTGAAGAAAAAAAGAAGCAGCCAGCACTAACAGTGAAACACCCTGTGAGTACACAATGAAAGAAAAATAAGTGCAGCGCTAGTGGGCATGGGATTGCATGAAGCAATGTAGACCAATCCCATTTACATGGGTAACATTATAATGATGTAGTCCAAAAACAAGAAAATATATAAAGGGTGGTGAAACCCTATATGCAAACAGGTGAAGTGTAAATAACAAAACAATTCCTTCAAATCAAAGCAGGCAAGTCTTCATATGGAGCACTCCTGTCCACCGCTCCTGTGTGAATGGAGAGACTGATGGTGCCCGTGGTCAGCACGGATGGGCATACAGGTAAACCAAACAGATATATGAAAAAAGATGGGTACTCTTACCACAAATGTTGGACACATATGCCAAGAGCAATGTGTCAGATGCGCGTGTAAGAGCTCCTCAGATGGACGGCTCTATAGGGAGTGATGATTCAAAAGGTTGTGGATCTTTCCCAGGAATCATAGGGTCCAAGATGGAGAGTAGTTCCAAGATTTCAGATGGAGTAACACTTGTATGTATCCAAAAAAAGAGAAAAACTCCACATGGTGTAGTTTGTTTTAAGAAAGGTAAGCCTTTATTAGGCTGATAAATGGTAAAACAATAAAAGCAGAAATAAAAATGTAGATGCCAGTACTCTGGAGAAGATCTGGCACACGTGATCACATGTGTATAAAAGCGCGTGGTAGTTGGGTATGAGGAAGCTATGTACCCGACATGTTTCGAGCTAATGCTCATCGACAGGGGCATGATCCATGCCCCTGTCGATGAGCATTAGCTCGAAACATGTCGGGTACATAGCTTCCTCATACCCAACTACCACGCGCTTTTATACACATGTGATCACGTGTGCCAGATCTTCTCCAGAGTACTGGCATCTACATTTTTATTTCTGCTTTTATTGTTTTACCATTTATCAGCCTAATAAAGGCTTACCTTTCTTAAAACAAACTACACCATGTGGAGTTTTTCTCTTTTTTTGGATACATACAAGTGTTACTCCATCTGAAATCTTGGAACTACTCTCCATCTTGGACCCTATGATTCCTGGGAAAGATCCACAACCTTTTGAATCATCACTCCCTATAGAGCCGTCCATCTGAGGAGCTCTTACCACGCGCATCTGACACATTGCTCTTGGCATATGTGTCCAACATTTGTGGTAAGAGTACCCATCTTTTTTCATATATCTGTTTGGTTTACCTGTATGCCCATCCGTGCTGACCACGGGCACCATCAGTCTCTCCATTCACACAGGAGCGGTGGACAGGAGTGCTCCATATGAAGACTTGCCTGCTTTGATTTGAAGGACTTGTTTTGTTATTTACACTTCACCTGTTTGCATATAGGGTTTCACCACCCTTTATATATTTTCTTGTTTTTGGACTACATCATTATAATGTTACCCATGTAAATGGGATTGGTCTACAGGGTTTCTGGGATAGGCATCATGTTTACCAGTAGTCCTTGCAAACCTGACTGAAACCTAGTGTGCAGCACTGAGCATGTGCGAGATATGCAAAGCTGAAATCCAGGAAGTCATACAGTCTGGTTCATGATGCCCACACTTAAGATGGCCACAGTCTATTTCTAGATTATAAACTAAATGCTGTAACAACCTAACAAAATGGACCTTAGTTTACAGACTAACTTTACCAGAATACATTAAGCTGGTGTATTACAGGGGTATTTATATTTAAAAAAATAGATTTTTTAATACAGCTTACCTGTAAAATCTTTTTCTTGGAGTACATCACGGGACACAGAGCAGCATATTCATTACTATATGGGTTATATGGAGTACCTTCAGGTGTGGACACTGGCAATCTCAAACAGGAAGTCCCCTCCCTATATAACCCCCTCCCATAGAGGAAGTACCTCAGTTTTGTAGCAAGCAGTATGCCTCCCAAAAATGTTCCCCAAAAGAGGGGTGGGAGCTCGGTGTCCCGTGATGTACTCCAAGAAAAAGATTTTACAGGTAAGCTGTATTAAAAAAATCTCTTTTTCTTTCTCGTACATCACGGGACACAGAGCAGCATATTCATTACTATATGGGATGTCCGAAAGCAATGCTTTAATGAGGGGAGGGAGACATCTTCCAAAAAAGGATTTAATTTAGAGGTATACTCAAATACTAGTAAATCCAACTTAGACAAGAAATGTAAATCTCAAATCTAAATCAAGGGAGCCCCCTCAGATCCTGAGGAGCTTGAATCGCAGCCTGTAGTACTGCCTGTCCAAAGGCTGTATCCGCATTCCTTCTTACGTCCAATTGATAAAAATTTTGTACACATGTGGACCGACGACCACGTTGCTGCCTTGCATATTCGAGCCATAGAGATCTGATGATGTGCTGCCCCGGAGGTGCCCATGGCCCTGGTAGAATGGGCCTTTACCGACAAAGGAGGAGGCAACCTCTTCAAACCGCAGGCCTGAACGATTAATTGTTTAATCCATCTTGCGATGGTGGATCAAGCAGCTGCCTGACCCAACTTGGGGCCTTCCGGTAAAACGAACACCACATCTGTTTTCCGAACCTTCTCTGTAGCTTTAAGATAGGCCTTTATGGCCCTGACAATATCCAACGTATGCAGCAACCCCTCCTTTCTAGAGGTGGGTTTTTGGAAAGAAGGATGGAAGTACCACATCCTAGTTCAAGTGGAAACTGGATATAACCTTTGGTAGAAAGGAAGGATGAGGACGGAAACCCGCCCTATCCTTATGTAAAATGAGATATGGTTCCTTACAAGATAAGGCTGCCAATTCCGATACTCTCCTGGCCGAAACTATGGTGATCAGAAATACCGACTTTCTAGTCAGTAAAACCAAAGGTACCTTAGCCAACGGCTCAAAGGGTTGTCTCTGTAGAGTTGACAGAACAAGATTTAAGTCCCATGGACAAAGTGGTGATTTGACCGGAGGATTAACACGTAAGACTCCCTGTACGAAGATCTTAACCAGCGAGTGGGCGGCCAGCGGCCTCTGAAACCACACTGATAAGGCTGAAATCTGTCCCTAGATCGTGCTTAATGCCAGGCCTTTATCCACTCCTAGCTGGAGAAACTTAATACTCTATCAATGGTATACTTGCGGGAAAACCATCTCTTAGCCTCACACCAGCCTACGTAGGCCCTCCAAACCCTGTAACAAAATTACCCTGGAGGCCGGCTTTCTAGCCTTAATGAGGGTAGGGATTACCTGCCTAGACAGACCTCTACCCCTGAGAATCAGGGATTCAGCCGCCAGGCCGTCAAATTCAGACGCCGTAATGCAGGGTGGAGGATCGGGCCTTGTGAGAGTAGGTCTGGCCATAGAGGAAGAGTCCAAGGGCCTCCCGCTGCCAATTTCAGGACTAGTGAGTACCATGCCCTCCGGTACCAAGCTGGGGCTACCAGGATAACCGGCCTGTGCTATGATCCTGCGCCACAGGCGGGGTAGTAACTGCAGCGGGGGAAATGCATATAGAAGTTATGATTGATGCCACGGGCAAACCAACACCTCGGTTCCGCAGGCCATAGGGTCCCTCGTTCGAGACATGAACCTGTCTAGCTTCTTGTTGAATCCTGATGCCATGACATCCACGTCTGGCACTCCCCACTTCTGGCAGATTGTCTGAAAAACTTGTGGATGCAGAGACCACTCCCCCGGCGACAGGGTTTGGCGACTTAAGAAGTACGCCTGCAGGTTGTCCACCCCGGGAATGAATGTCGCCGATATGCAGGGTACATAAACCTCTGCCCACCGAAAAACCAAGCTCCTCTCACTCTGAGTGGCTTGACTCTTGGTTCCCCCTTGGTGGTTCACATATATGCCACCGCTGTGGCATTGTCTGAATGACTTCTCACCGAGGACCCCTGTAATCTGGATGTCTATGCCAGGAGGGCTAGCCGAGCCGCTCTGATCTCCCAGACATTGATGGACAGCTGCCTCTCCGCCTCTGCCCAAGTTCCTTGGCGAGTGAACCCGTTCAAGACCGCTCTCCAGCCTTCCAGACCACTGGGCAGAAAGACTCCCCTTCAGAAGGTTCTGAGGGTTTAACCACCAGCATAGACTCTGCCGGACCTTTAATGACGGCGTCAAAGAAAACTCCAAGGCCTTTGCTCCCTTGCTCCAAGCTGCTAGAATTACTGTCTGTAGGACACGAGTGTGGAAGCGTGCGGTATCGCCTCGAACATGGCCATTAGTTTGCCTAGTAATCGCATACATAAGCGAATAGTTGGTTCTCTTTTGCTTAGAACCAACTGAATCAATCTTTTGATAGCCTCGACCTTTACCAGGGGCAGGAACACCCATCTTCTGTTCTGTGTCTAATCTCATGCCGAGATATTCCAACTGCTTTGTAGGTTGAAATGCTGATTTTTCCCCCGGTTTAGGACCCAGCCGAACCTCTCGAGGTACTGAACCATGAGGGCTACTGCGCATTCCACCAAGGAAGCGAGTGATCTATGATTAAGAGGTCGTCCAGGTATGCTAGGGCCGAGACCCCTTGGATCCTTTAGACTGACTAGAATTGGAGCTAGGACCTTCGTGAATACCCGGGGGCCGTAGCCAGCCCGAAGGGGGGCGCCACGAATTGGAAATGACGCTGTATCACTGCGAAGCGTAAAAGAAAATATTTGATGTGGCTAAAAGATTTGTACATGAAGGTAACCATCCTTTATGTCTATAGAAGCCAGATCCTTCTGGAGTGTGGCGGCTGCTGAGCGAACGGATTCCATCCGGAAAGAGCGAACCCTTAGGTAAGCATTTAAACCTTTTAGGTCCAAAATTGGTCTGACATCGCCGATGGGCCTTGGTATGACAAACAGATTGGAATAGAAACCTAGCCCCTGTTCTTGGGCTGGTACCTCTACCATTATGCCCTGGTAAAGCAGATGATCCAATGCCGCCCGCATTGAGGCCTTCCTTGTGGAGGAAATTTTAGAAATTCTAATCTGTAGCCTGTGGCCACAGATGATCGGACCCCCTCTGTCGGGGATCGATACCATGGCCCCTTGCCCCCAGAGGCCTGTCCTTGCGATCCATTGTTAAAAGTTTGATCGCGCAGGAGGTCCGATACTGCCTGGAATTTGAGGGCCCCGGAACAGGGGGGAGCTGCCTTTTAAACGCAGGACCCCGGAACTTCTTTTGACTGGTAAAAGGGTACTTTTGCCACTTGAAACAGTCTGAATGTATTTATCCAGATCTTTCCATGAAAGGGCAAACCTGCCAGTAGTCTTTTGCATGGGGCTCGGCCGCCCAGTTCTTCAACCATAAGAGCCTTCTCATATGCACTAAAAATAGTGACAAACGAGACGCCTGCTGGATGGAGTCTTTTATAACCTCTACCGCAAAGCACAGAGCTCTGGGAATATCCAATAACTCCTCTGCCTATTGGGCAGGGATGTCTTTAAGCATCTGTTTTGTCTGGTTCTTTAACGCCTGACAAACTCCAATTGCAGCCACTGCTGGCTGTACCACTGCTCCTGCCGTAGCCAAGGATGCTAGAAAAAGTGTCTCTAAACGTTTATCGACCGGGACCTTAAACATTTGTATGTTTCCCCTCAGGCCAGTTAATGATTTATTCACCCATAAGATGGCTGCGTCCACAGTTGGGAGCGCCCCTTTCTTAGAAAAATTTCTTTTCCATAGGGTAAATAACAGAAAACCTTCCAGGCGGTCTCCCATCCAGGCACTAACCAGGCCCGACCCTGCTTAGCCTCCGAGATCAGACGAGATCGGGTGCTTTCAGGGTGATGTGGCCTCAAGGACCTCACGGGTAGTTGAAAAGCAGCGCCCGAACCGGGACTTGAACCCTGGACCCTCAGACCAAAAGTCCGATGCTCTACCGACTGAGCCATCCGGGCCCCTTTTAAAGAGCAATTGGTCAGGGGAAAGAGTGCCTGAAAGCACAAATATTTCCTGGCAGACGTGCATAAAGACTACCCTATCGTCAGCTTTAGGCGGCAGAAAAAGTTCTGTCCGGTCGTCCCAATCCTGGAAAAAACCAATTCCTCTAACAGAGGATGGACCGGAAAAGCTGCGTTGCTTAAAGGCGCTTTTAAAAGAACCCAAAGAGGATACCGCAGGAACCTGAGGCTCTGGAAATGGCAAATTAAATGCCGAGTGGACCATGTCTGTCAAAGACTGGACCCACAGACTCTCCGTCTGGGAGGCTGAAAATGATTCTTCAGTGGTAGATCCTTCCTCTAGGTTCTGGTCCAACCGATCCTCCTGAAATTCTAATTCCTCCGGAGAGAGAATCTCAGCATCCGAGGATACACCTTTTGGCGATGGGGATCTAGTCCGCTTCTTGCCAGAAAAAGAGCCAGCGATCATAGCTGTTAACTTTTTTCTCTAGCCCCCCTAGGGTGACGGCTAGCATCTCTTCTGTGATAACACAGGGTTGGGCCGACCTGGGCCAGCCTCAGCACCAGACCCCCTTAATGGCTTATCCAAGGTGACCCCTATAGGAATAACCTGTGGGGAAGTATTGTCATATCATCAGAACCAGAGGAGGAACCCCTTTGTCTTTTCTTCTTTTTTTTTTTTTTTTGTGTTTTGATCCTGAACCCTTGGAAGCCATAATACAAAACCGAGGGACTCCGCCTACAACAACAGACTGTTATAGCCAGGAGTACAAAAAAATAAGGTTTAGGGGACAATAGGATCACTAATGCCCAAAAACGGTGGGGCTCAGTATGTTTTCCGTTATAATATTATTGTTTTTCACAACATACAGCCCCACCCCCCCCCCCCAACATGTTTGCCAGCATTCAACCTGTTGCCAAGGGGATTTTTGGCTTAACAAAAAGTATTGGAGCTGACTCCAGCATGTAGTACCCCTTCTCGCCACCGGGAGTCACTGTGCTGCCAGCTCTACGTCCTCTCTCTTCCAGCCCAGCTTTGAACTGAGCTAAGATCGCGCTTGCTGTGTATAACAGCAATTGAAGGCACGCCCACTCTAAACTGCAGTCACGCTCGCCCCCCCCCCCCCCCCCCCCCCCCCCCGGCGCGAACATTTTTCTATATGCATGCGCGCGCGCGCGACTGTCGGGGGAGGTGAGCCCAGGAGGAGACGCACTCTGGAGCCCAGGAATGCAGGCTGGAGGACGCATCAGGCGGCAGATTTGAATCCCGGCTAGGTAAGGCCTAAAACAGGCCCCTAAGGAGTCCCTTTAGCCTAGAGACAGATTTTTTTTTTAAAAAGACCTTCAACCAGCGAGCAGCAGGTAGCTAGCAAACATACATAGATAGGTAGGGGGATCAAGTGATGGGGGGGGAACATTTCAGGCCATCCTGTCCATCAGACATAGTGACCATGGTGCCAATGCAGAGCATACTCAGGCTACCCCCTTAAGATCTCCCTGGAGAGCCTGCTGTCGAACCAAGTCCCGCAGGCTCCCCTCTTACCTGCTCCATGCCGCAGGACGTTTGCAAAACGGTCCAATCTTCTCCCATCTCCGTGGGTAGCGTAGTAGACCTTCAGGCACTGGGGTCCTGGAAGGAACCGACTGTCCTGGACCTATAGAGCACCCTGGCAAACAGGATCTTTTGGGTTAGAAAACTCCAAGTCCTGGGCCCAGGGTCCAGCCCTCTAGAGAGGAGCATTATAGGCAAAACCCCACGGTTTGGGGCCCGGGTACTGTCCACTTTGGCACTGAGGCTCCTTGGACAGATCCGGTTAGCCCGCCTTAATCCCAAGGATGTGGAGGCAAAGCTATTCCGTGACCAACACCTAAGACACTGGCGAAAAAAACTGAGGTACTTCCTCTATGGGAGGGGGTTATATAGGGAGGGGACTTCCTGTTTGAGATTGCCAGTGTCCACACCTGAAGGTACTCCATATAACCCATATAGTAATGAATATGCTGCTCTGTGTCCCGTGATGTACGAGAAAGAAAGTGAAATTGTGGGTGGAACTCCCCTTTAAGGAACCGCCTTGTAGCCGTAATTCGGCTATGGGGCGGTGACTAACTGGTTAAGGTAGGCTCAGACAAAGAAATCAAAGTATATTGTATAGGTACAAGGAAGCCTAGATTTTGTTTAATCCCTTAAGCCCCTCCCACTGGTAGGACTTTGGTCACACCCACCTTTTTTGGGTGGTGCTTTGCACAACACTTGACGGTCAGGTCACTCCTTCCCTCAAGTGTCCCTCATTCTGAAGTTAAAATGTTGGGAGGTATGCAACATGATGCATGATCGTAACATGACATGACTACAAACGGCTGAGGAGACTTGCCCTTGCACAAATCAATTAAAAACAAACCATCTCAAAACCGTTAACACCCACAAACGTGGTGGGTGACCCATGAGGCCTGAAAACAGATAATGACACCTGCGCGTGCAAGACCTTACCCAACCCAACATCCAGCCTCCCCTCATGTATCGGTCACCAATCCGCCGTGGATAACCAAACGCATGACACTTACTGAAACAGAAACACAGATTGGCGAGACGCAACCACTTAGACCAACGTCCTGTCCTTAACCACAATTGCAACGAGGAGCCGAGAGCCGCCGGAAGGAGCCCGGAGCCAATACCCGGAAACTGCCGAGCAGAGCCAAGAGCTGCCGAACGGAGCCATAACCTGCCGAGGGTCACCAAGAGGAGCAGAGAGCTGCCGAAAACCTGAGAGTCTTCGAGGAGGCGTAAACCGGAATTTCTTTACAATATTATTTTATATAGTTATTACTGGGATTTACCCTATAAACATCAGATTATATATATATATATATATATATATATATATATATATATTATATATATATATATTTATTCTTACATATCTTCAATACATATCTTCTTTATAAAGGAGGAAAAAGAAAGAGAGAAAAAAAAAAGGGGGATACTCCACTTCAGCTTATAGAACCGATTGGCTGTTATTTCAAGAGAGGGAGAAAAAAAAAAAAAAAAAAAAACTGAATTTTACGTTTTTGAAAATGTCGTCAGGAAATGATGCCACCTAACACAAGACACCCGGCCGACAGAAGTAAGGAGAGGAGGGCGGGTTTAAATACCACCGACTCCTCCTACAAACTCAGGCTGGCCTGCGGCCCACCCTCCCATTAACTTGGGGGAACATTTTTTTTTCATAATGATAAAAAAAAGTTTTATTTAATGATATAAATAAATGTAATAACTAGACAGAGAGCAGAAGTATAAAGTCAATAGAACACTGCAGTTATCAGTGGAATTTCCAGAAATGAAAACATGTGACATAGTGTATCTATTTTCTGTCAATGGTGTAGATAACATTTCATGAATGAGGAAGTAAAGAACACTGGGGAACCTTATGGCTTCATGTTAATCTGAACTGTAGAAAAATAAAACAAACCTAAAGTCTCGAGGGCACGTTGACACCAGTTGCAACTGGGTACATTTTAAAACACAGTATGAATGCACTTCAAAGACATGCAAGAAAATCAATGTACGGTATATTAATGAGCCTAGTTTACACCATTTCTTGTGTAAAAAAAAAAAAAAGAAAAAAAAGAAGTACAATGTGCAGTATTTTTCCACACCGAGACACACTGCAAATACACATAAATGCACCGTGAACACATGTCAATACACTAAAATTGCACTTGAATGCACATGGACGCAAGCAAACACATGAAAAAATTTAAGTTATTGCAACAAATGCAAATGCAAAAGCACTGACAAAGCATTAAACACTGTGTTTGCAGTGCATTTTTGGAATATTTTTTTTATTTTTACCAAGTTGCATTTACATGTGCTTCACTTGCGTTTATCGTGCACTTACGTGTGTTTGCAGTATGCAAAAATGCAGAATGCTGTACACTTTATAAACCAACTACGGGTTTGTTTAAAGCGGATCTCCACCCTAAAGTGAAGTTCAGCTGATCGGAACCCTCCATCCCCCTCCGGTGTCACATTTGACACCTTTCAGGGGGGAGGGGGGTTCAGATACCTGTCTAAAGACATGTATCTGCACCCACTTCCGGTCCGCAGTCTCGGACAAAAGACGTGTTTTTCCCGTTGTGTGCTGGGAACTCTGGGCTCCCTGCACACAGCGGGAGCCAATCGGCCGGCGCAGCGTGACTCGCGCATGCGCCGTAGGGAACCAGGCAGTGAAGCCGGAGCGCTTCACTTCCTGGTTCCCTCACCGTGGATGGAGGGGGGAGCAGCAGAGAGACGAGGGAACGCTAGTCCTCTGCTGCGGACGCAGCTGGACTCCAGGACAGGTAAGTGTCCTAATATTAAAAGTCAGCAGCTGCAGTATTTGTAGCTGCTGGCTTTTAATATTTTTTTTTAATGGGCCATCCGCTTTAATAAAGAAAAATCCACTTTTCACCACAAGAGGTCTGCAAGTGCACTTGGAAGTGCAATAGCTATAGATCTGAGGGGAAGAGCTGAAATGAGGGGAAGCTCTGCTGATTTTATCATCCAATCATGTACAAGCTAAAATGCTGTTTTTTTTATTTTCCTTGCATGTTCCCCATCAGATCTACTACATTGCACTTCCAAGTGCACTTGTAGTGCAAAGTGCCTTTAGTAAATACCCCCCACGGTAACGTAGTTGGTATGGTTGAATAAAAACACCAGTTCAACGTGTGTGTGTGTGTTTTCATATAAAAATCATATCCCATATCCCTGTATACTGTACTCGCTAAAATGGTCATCTAAGAGTTTTACTGTAAGTATTTGATAACCTTTTTTCATTTTCCTGATGCCAACATGGCAGCATACATATGATAAATAATGAGCTTTTGAGGAGGGAGGGTTTAATGCTGCAAACCTAGGCCTGGATTCACATACATCGGTGCATATTTTTGCCGCCATAGTGTATCTCTTTTACGCTACGCTGGCGCAGCTCAGAGAGGCAAGCATGGAATTCACAAAGCAAATGCTCCCAACTCTGTGCCGGCGTAGCGTATATTTCATAGACGTAAGCCGGCGTAAGTGTAAGTAGGTAGAAGTGGACTGGAAGTGGGCGTGATCCATGGTAATGAAGCGTGACCCCATGCAAATGATGGGCCGGGCGCCAGACAAGTACTTTAAATTAACTGCGCATGTGTCGGGACATGGACGTATCCTCGTGCGCATGTGTACAACTACGTCGGAACAACTGCCTAAGATACGCCAGATGACTGTGTACGCCGTAAACGTAACCTACACCCAGCCAGACCCAAGTCGGCCCATATTCACAGTCGTCCAACGTAAAATACGTAGGCTTGTGTTCCCTGGTCCATACCTTTGCATGGGTTGCGCCTCATCTATGGGGAATAACTTTACGCCGAACGTAAAGCTTACGCAAACTGCTTAAATCATGCGCCGGGCGCAAGTACGTTCGTGAATCGGTGCATCTCCCTAATATGTAAATTTTAAATAGAAAATCAATGGGAAAGCCACATGCGTCCAGCGTAAATATGCGCCCACGCCAGCAAGTTACGTTGATGGGATGAAATCTGTTTTTAGGCGTATCCTGGTTTGTGGGTCCGGCACACAGATACGATGGCGCATATTTGTACTTACGCGGGGTATCTGGAGATACGCGGGCACATGTGTCTTGTGAATCCGGGCCATTATCTTTATTTAACCACTTCCATACCAGGCACTTACGCACCTTCCCGCCCAAGCCAATTTTCAGCTTTCAGCGCTGTTGCTCTTTGAATGACAATTGCGTGGTCATGCTACACTGTACCCAAACAAAATTGGCATCCTTTTTTCCCCCACAAATAGAGCTTTCTTCTGGTGGTATTTGATCACCTCTGCGATTTTTTTTTGCGCAACAACTAAAAAATGACCGAAAATTTTGAAAAAAAATAAAGTTTTTATTTTTTTCTGTTAATTTTTTTTCTCTTTCAATTACAGGCACTGATATGGCGGCACTGATGGGCACTGTTGGGGTGGCACTGATGGGCACCGATAAGGTAGTACTGATGGGCACCGATGAGGTGGCACTGATAGGCGGCGCTGGCATGCGGCACTGATAGGCGGCACTGATGGGTGGCACTGATGGGTACTTATGGGTGGCACAGATGGGCACTGATAGGTGGGCACTGGGCATGGATTGGCACTGTGGGTGGCACTGATGGACACTGTGGGGTGACACTGATGGATCCATGTTGCCAATCAGTGCCCATTTGTGGGCACTGATTGGCATCTTTTTTTTTTTACTGTCCTTTTTTGTTTATTTATATTTTTTTTACTTTTTTTTTTATTTTTTTATTGCCCCTTTTTTGGCATGGATAAATATACAAATATACAGACAGATAAATAGACAGAAATAGATAAACATTGGGTAGGAGGGGGGACAGACAGACAGATAGATATTGGGTGGGAGGTGAGAATGAGAGATAGATGGATAGATATACAGACAGATAGATAAACATACAGAAAGACAAACATACAGAAAAACATACAGATCGATAGATAGATAGTATATACAGATAGATAGAGATATACAGACAGATAAACATACAGAAAGACATATAGATAGATAGATAGATAGATAGATAGATAGATAGATAGATAGATAAACATTAGGTCTAAGAGGAAGAATGAGAGATAGATAAGACAGACAGATGAGAGAGAGAGAGGAAGAATGAGAGATAGATAAGACAGACAGATGAGAGAGAGAGAGAGAGAGAGAGAGAGAGAGAGAGAGAGAGAGAGAGAGAGAGAGAGAGAGAGAGAGAGAGAGAGAGAGAGAGACAGACAGATGAGAGAGAGAGAGAGAGAGAGAGAGAGAGAGAGAGAGAGAGTGAGAGAGAGAGAGAGAGTGTGAGAGAGAGAGAGAGATAAGACAGACAGATGAGAGAGAGAGAGAGAGAGAGAGAGAGAGAGAGAGAGAGAGATATAGATAAGACAGACGAGAGAGAGAGAGAGAGATAAGACAGACGAGAGAGAGAGAGAGAGAGAGAGAGAGAGAGAGAGATAGAGAGATAAGACAGATGAGAGAGAGAGAGAGAGAGAGAGAGATAGAGAGATAAGACAGACAGATGAGAGAGAGAGAGAGAGATAGATAGATAGAGAGATAAGACAGACAGATGAGAGAGAGAGAGAGATAGAGAGATAAGACAGACAGATGAGAGAGATAAGACAGACAGATGAGAGAGAGAGAGAGATAGAGAGATAAGACAGACAGATGAGAGAGAGAGAGATAGAGAGATAAGACAGACAGATGAGAGAGATAAGACAGACAGATGAGAGAGAGAGAGAGATAGAGAGATAAGACAGACAGATGAGAGAGAGAGAGAGATAGAGAGATAAGACAGACAGATGAGAGAGAGAGAGGACAGACGAGAGAGAGAGAGAGAGAGGACAGACGAGAGAGAGAGAGAGAGGACAGACGAGAGAGAGAGAGAGATTTAGTGGTGAATGGGAGAGAAGCATTTACTACGATCAGCAGCCCCCCATCCCCCCTCCCTTCTGCTCTCCTCTCGAGTCCAGCTGCACAGCTTCAAGTCTGTATGCTCTGAGCAGCACTGACTTTGAAGGGAGGGGGGGGGGGTGAAGCAGGACCCCCCCCCCCTTCACAGTCAGTTCGATCAGAGCATACAGACTTGAAGCTGTGTGCAGTGCTGCTCGGCGGGACCCTGGAGGGGGGGGGGGGGGGGGGGGGTTTGTGCTGGTGGCGACGGGGCTGGCTGGCAGTGACAATACTAGCGCGGAAAGATGCTGTGGGACCCGGTGGTGGTTCGGCTGGTGCTTGTGGTGGCAGGCATGGATGGATTTAGCTGGGGGAATGGAGGTATATGAATGTGGCTGCTTTCCTTCAATTGTGCCGCTCCTCTGACGCCCCCACAAGCTCTCCAGAAACCGGAAGTGATTTAAATGGCACTTCCCACTGACCTCTACTCCGGTCCCCGCTGGCCAATCACATTAGACCACTAGGACATTTTAGCAAATGAAAGGACAGTGGGAGTGTGTGCGGGCGCACAGCTTGCGCCCTGCACACGCCCTAAACACGGGCAAATCATCTTCCCTGCCTGCAGTCAGCTGATTGCAGGCTGGGAAGCTTCCCATAGACCGGCGCATGTCCAGCGCCTGGACACTCTTAAAGTGACATTTACACACCCTATGGACGGGCCGCCACTGATTTATACATCCAGGCTTGTGTGTGTGTATGTACACCAGGAACAGCCTACAGTCAGATCTAGCTAAACTGGATACAGTGTGTATATGTATATATATATATATAAAAAATAAACACAGTGTATCCAGTTTACTAAGATCTGACTGCAGGCCGTTCCTGGCGTACTTTTTCTAATATACTTCAGGCAGTTGATATAATGTGCATTTATATGTATATATATTTGTAGTCAAAGTCTTTACTGAGGAATGCGACACCCTAACTACCAAGGCCTGCGGCCAGCCTTCACACATAGTCATATATATATATATATATATATATATATATATATATATATATATATATATATATATATATATATATATATATATATATATATATATCCACTGCATTCTAGTCTAGCAAGCCTATATCTGACTGCAGGCCATTCCTGGTGTACTTTTTCTAGTTAAAGGGGTGTTCCAGCCCTAAGTTGTGTTTATTAAAAGTCAGCAGCTACAAAAAGTGTAGCTGCTGGCTTTTAATAAACACTCACTTACCTGCTCCTGCGTTCCAGCGACGCGCCGACCGGGGCTCCGCTCCTATCCCCCCTGCCCGGCCGGCGTCTCCATCCTGACTGTGGGCACCCAGCCGTGACAGCCTTCGGCTTCACGGCCGGGCACCCACTGCGCATGCGTGAGCCGTACTGCGCATGCGTGCGCGGCGCGGCTCGCCGCTGATTGGAGAGGCGATCGCATGGGACCTGTCAGTGTCCCATGTGATCGCCTACAGGGAGGGGGCTGGTGTAGGCGATTAAGCTTAATCGCCTAACCAGCCCCTCGGCGGAAGCAGGAAGTGGGACAGGAAGTCCCACTCCTACTGAAGCCCCCACTCCCCCCCCAAAAAAATTACATGCCAAATGTGGCATGTATGGGGGTGAGGAGTGGGAAAAGCTAAGGTCGTTTTTTTGGGTGGAACACCCCTTTAACTTTAGGTAGTGTTTTGCAAATCCAATTTTACAGCAGGTCTGGAAGGCCACTAAGGAGAGGCAGACGCTCACAGGCCACTAAAAGAGGGCAAGCAGGCTCTGTGTCTACAGCCAACAGTGCTGATCGTAGACACGGTGCATCCTCAGCACGTGGCCACGGGGCACGCTTGTCCTTTTTTTCCAGGCAGCTGGCCGTGTTGAGCCACAACATGCAGAAGAGTTGGTAGCGTGGATAACAAAGCCGTCCTTATCCTCTGTCACCCAGGCTCAGAGTACTTTGCCTGGAAATGCAGCTGCCAAAGCGGCCTATTCCATCGTCTCAATGTCATCAGTCACTCCTTCCCTAGCCCCACCATCATGCCCTGAGGAGTCCCCTGAACTGTTCGACCACAGTGTCGGGTACATGCTGCAGGAGGATGTGCAGCGTTTTGAAGGCTCCGATGATGGTACCCAGGTTGAGGATGAAGGCAGTAACATGAGCCCAGAGAGAGGGGGTGCCCAAGAAGGACAAGAAACGGACAGCTGCAGCATAGTTTGTGCCAGTGACGAGGAGGGAGGGGATGATGAGGTCACTGACTCTATGTGGGTGCCTAATATTTGGAAAGGTGATGCTCGTGAGAAAATATATATATATATATATATATATATATATATATATATATATATATATATATATATATATATATATACACACACATACATACAGTATATATATATATATATATATATATATATATATATATATATATATATATATATATATATATATATATTATTATCCGAAATAAAAATATGTGTAGCATTATAAACATAAATAATGAACTGCGAGGAACTTTATATATATCTGTGTGTTGCTGTTGGTGACAGGTGTCGCTATAGTATATATATATACGAGTGTCAAAAAGCTTCTGAAAATACAGTGAGCGTGTCAATTTGTGAACTAAGATAATAACTAAGATAATAAAGAGATATATGTTTTTGTGAGAAATGAACAAATGCATTATGTATAGTGTGAAAGATTGGCTTTCCTTTCACTTTCAGTTTACAGCCCCTTGTTTCAAAGGGTTAATGGTTCTCAAGTGTATCTACACCCATAAGTGGTATCCAATTAACTGACACATGAAATAGATTCTCATTCAATTGAGAAGTTTGCATTATTGGTTGATGTTGATCAGATGATTTTTGTTTGACACTATATATTTCTTGTGCATTTTCTTACATGCTAGCTATGAGTAAGCACTGATTGAGTGCGAAACGTCAGCTGTATGCCCCTATTTTTGCTGTGATGTGCGGTGTTTTGATTACTTTTACCAAATAAAGGCAACCGAGAAGGTTTTTCCAGAGTGCGGCTGTCCAAACATTTTCTTTCTACAATAAATCCGATTGTAGCAGGCAAATTTCCCTACCCCAGTTGCTAAACCGTCTAAAGAAATTTGGTCACAGCCATCCACATGCTCAGCGTCTGAATGCTAGTTTGGCTAAATTGCTAGCACTCCAACTGCTGCCTTTTCAGCTGCTAGACTCTGCCCCCTTTCGAGAATTTGTGGAATGTGCAGTACCTCGGTGGCAAGTTTCCAACTTATAGTCCAGCAGGCACCTTTCTTTCACAGCACATTGGGTAACCATGCTGGTAGCTGGGAAGGATGCAGGACAGGGTGCAGTATTGTTGTAGCTTGTTCCACCACCACGCCTCCAAAATGCTAGTAGTGGTGATTTTGCCACAGCTCTCTCCTCCACCCCCTCCTCTTCTTCTTCCTCTATGGCCTCTTCCTCTGCCGAATTGTCCTCGGAAACCAGCGGTGCTCCGTAGGCGTTCTAGGGGCTACGCAAGCTCCCAGGCAAATAGATGCCATGCAGTGCTTGAGTTGGTCTGCTTAGGGGACAGGAGCCACACTGGGGCAGAGATTCTGTTAGCTCTGCAGGGGCAGGCTTAGGCCTCGTACACACGAGTAAATAGATTTGTTCAAAACGGTCTGTCCGACCGATTTGAACAAATCTGTCTGCTGGCATTTTGGTTTGCTCGTGTGTACACACGAGCAAACCAAAATCCCCGCCAGCAGACAGCGCGCTGACGTGGCGGTGACGTTAACGCCGCCACGTCACCGCACTAGGAAGTAAAACACTTCCGCGCATGCGTCGTAACCATTCGGCGCGTGTGCGAGAAGACATGTCTGCTGGTTAGCGTACTAACCAGCAGACATGTCAGGCGGACGGGTTCCCAGCCGACAGATTTCAAAGCATGCTTTGAAATCTGTCGGGTGGTCAAATCCGTCTGATTGCCCGTACACACGATCGAATCTGTCTGCTGAAACGGTCTAGCAGACCGTTTCCAGCAGACAGATTTTATCGTGTGTACGAGGCCTTAGAGGTGGTTGACGCCATGCCAGCTTCAGCCAGGAATGGTGGTTTGCAACAATGGCACCAACCTCCTCTCTGCCCTCCGAGGAACACTTGACCCATGTTCCCTGTTTTGTTTACATCCTTAATTTGGTGGTGCAGCGGTTCTTGTGCAGGTACTTGGGCTTACAGGATCTCCTGAGGCAGGCCAGGTAAGTCTGTGGGCATTTCCACCGGTCATATAATGCCAGTGCTCGGCTGGCTGACCTTCAAAAGGAATGCAACCGCCTAATCCGTGACATGCCCACCAGGTGGAACTCAACGTTGGCAATGCTGCAGCGGCTGCACATGCAGCAGAGGGCCATCAATGAGTACCTGTGTGAGTATGGTACCAGGACAGGGTCAGGGGAGCTTGGCTTTTTTCCACCACGCCAGTGGCTGCTGATCAAGGATGCATGCACTGTCCTGTCATCATTTGAGGAGGCCACGAGGCTGTTGTATCCAGTGACACTCTCACGCTGCTGCTAATTAACATTGTTTAACCCTATTTTACCATCTACTCTACAGTGACGGTATTCTGGAATTGAGTACTAATTGATGATCTGGATTAATTAGTTTTGTATTTACTTATGGAATTTTACACTTTTTTTCTCATTCATATACTTTATGTGCCTCACCCCACTGTGGCAACACGTATATCACCTATTCAGGGTTTTGAATAATTATCACTATTGGATTGATCTTAGTAAGGTATCATACAATTAGTTGTTTCTAGCGCATATGTTTATATTTTTCACATTTGTTGTTTGGTTGGTAACCTTTTCACATACTGCAGCTTTTTACATTTATTTATTAATTTTGTGGTGTATTTTGGATTTAGTAGCGCTGTAGTTCATCAGTTATACTCACGAGGCAGCGATACTGTCCCTCTTGTCTTCCCATCGATTACACAGGAAGAGGAGGAGGAGGAGGATTGTGTCAGCACGGAGGTGGAGCATAGCACTCAGCATCAACAGCAGTTTTCAAGGGGTCATTGTCAGTCCCCAGAAACCCATGGGTTTGTATGTGGCTGGGAGGAGGTGGCTGCGGATAATGTCATCCTTAGTGACCCTAAGGACTCTGGATCGAATGCCTCAGCAAACCTAAGCTGGATGCCTTCCTGATCTTGCAAAGCCTGCGAAAGGATCCTTAGATTCGTGGTATCAAGGAGAGGGATCATTACTGGCCCGGCAACTCTTCTTGATCCACATTACAAGGGTAAGGTTGCAGAACTTATCCAGCCTTTGCAGAGGGAGCAGAGCATGAAACATCTTCAGGGCGCCTTGCAGAAAGGTTTGTGGAGACAAAAAGTGATGAGAAATCCAAAATGTCAATGACACTAGAATAAATAGAAAAATCTTCCGACAAGGATATCCTGTTCTGCAGTGTCTGAGAGGGAATTTCCCTTCACTTTACAAAAATATCTTTTTACTTCCTGTTGTGTCTCCAAAACTTAAGTCACACAACCCCCCAAAAAATTACAAGGATTTTAACCATTCCATACTCGATCCAAAATAAGGTGCACAGAGTCCATAGTTTACTCCTTCCTGCTTAGCCCCTGCATTTCTTTAACAGGTTATGTATGGTTGGGGCAGGATAGATATGATTGGCTATCCCAGTGGACCCATGATCAGGAGCCAGTCCCCGACTTCCAAACATAATTTGTTCCAGAAGAATGCTTGTAATCCAAAGCACTTGTATATCAAAGCGAGTTTCCCCATAACGTCAATGGAAACTCAGATAATTAGCTCCACAGTGACTTCTATTGTATGCAGTACCACATGTGGCCAGAGGTGGGGGGCGTCGGAGACACTCGGAGGCACTTCGGAAACATTCGGAGAGGCTCAGAAACACTCAGGAACTGACTGTTTCTGAGTGCATCCGAGCAGCTCCGAGTGTCACCAGCACCCCCGCACTTCCTAGAGTCAGGATTTTTTTTGAAATAATACCTTACTTACAGTAGAAGCTTTCTGGCAGAAAGAGTAAAAAACGTTATGTTCCATAAAGACCTTTCGCATACGTGCGTACGCATTTGCAAAATGTTTCTTTGTCCTCTTCTAGCTGCCAGTGTTGCAGTTTACAAATATACAATTGTATATACCGTATTTATCGGCTTATAACATGCACAGGCGTATAACGCGCACCCTAATTTTAAGAGGGAAGCTTCCGGAAAAAAACGCTCCACAGCCCTCTGTGTATAACACGCAGGCACAGTTTACCCTCTATTTTCAGGGTAAAACAGTGAGTGTTATACGCCAATAAATACAGTACTTGCATATTCATGTATATGTTTGTATATTATTGCACTTAAATGTAAAATGATCTTTCTTTTTCACGGCTCTGAACTCATTTCTGCATTACTGATCATTCAGCAGCTGTGCATTGTGCCCCATAGACAAGAATTCCCCTGTGTTCAGGTAAAATTATTTATACATGGCTACCAATACAGCAGTGTTTTTTTTGTGTGCGATTTTCCCTCACTAAAAAACCCCCGTACACACAGGCCAAATGATTTAGCCCAAATCTTGTCTGGTTCAACAGAAACCGGTGACGCATCATATTCGGCTCCCCCATCACAGACTGCGCCGAGAGTGCTGTGGTGGCCAACTGCGCATGCGCGATGCGTTCCAATGCATTTACGACACTGCACACCAGCGAAGCCGTCATTCAGAGCGACGTGAACTTAGGGGAAAGCGGCCAGTCGGCCTCACTTCGCTCGGACGGCTCGCTCCGTTCGCTCGGCCTCCTGGCTCTTTTTTTAACATCCTCCAATCCACGGGGATGTTAAGAAAAGTGCCTGGATGCCGAACGAGGTTTCGGTGGTGTGCACTGCCGTAAATGCATTGGAACGCATCGCAGATGCGTTTGGAACGCAGCGCGCACGTGCAGTTGGCCACCACAGCACTTCCGGAGCAGTCTGTGATGGGGAGCGGAGTATGACGATACACCGGCCGACAGAAGCTGGCCAAACATCCGGCTTCTGTCAAAGTGGCATACCCTAAAAAGATCTGCCATTGGCTGAGAGCGTTTATTGGTGTGTTTTGGCAGGGGGCAGTCCACCTGTTAGAGCACAAAAACATGGCATAATTAGCACATCAAGCGCCTCTCAAACTCCTCAGGTTTTTTTTGTTCAGCCGGCTGGGTGTGTACCCAACATAGGCCCCCTTCCACATGGGCAATGCTACAGACTCGCAAGCAAGCCTCTTTAAAGTGGGATTGGACACTGAAACCCCACTTCAGTGTGCTGCAACCACGTCCATTAAACACAGATTCAACATGGCCACATTAATTTCTTCTTGCCTATTAAACCCACATATTAAAATACAGTTTAAGGTCTCTCATGTATTTTTTGTCTAAAATTTTAGTGCAGCTTACCTTTTTTGCTGACTGTATTAGGTTCCTAACAAAAGCCTTGATAGTCGGGGCTTTCTCCTTAGGAGGGTGGGTGTACACTAGCACCTGACTGAGTCCTCTGTAGAAGCCATTCTCTGGCCAGCCCAGGTCCAGTGGAGGGACCTCCGTGTCAGACAGAGTGGGCCAGTATTGTAGGGACTCCTTTTTTTCCTTGTCCTGCTTGGTTGGCTGTAGTTTAGATTTGTTTGCACTCTCAGTTTCATATTTCTTAAAGTCACTTTTCAGGCCTGTCAGCTCCTTGGTGGAAAGGAAATCCGTTAACTTATTTTCCTTGATATACTGTCTATAAGACTGGACTCCATTGTTGACAAGAACCTCCAAGGCCTCCCTTTGGTTCTCGCTGTAGTAGAATTCAGGCATATTCTCTGTAATCTTCTCATTAACGTGATCATCTTTCAGGCACATACACTGTGAGTCAGCCATAGTGTTGTGACCTGTCTGACTGCTTACTGTAGCTTATATGATTTGGACAAGTAGGCGGGAGCTCACCTTGAGCTATCCCCTCACCTGGTAGCCTAGCCTCTTCCAGCTCCTATTTCATCAAGCCAAATAGAACACGTAGCTGCACTGATATCCTGCTACAACACTGCTAGTAGTTCAGAGGGACCAACGGCTGAACTATTTTTAAAACTCTTTCAGTCACTGCTGAACTATTTTTGAAGGCATCTGCATTACTATTTACAGCCAATGTTTGGGATTCATATATTAAAAACAGAATTGTTTTAAAATGTTATTGCTTAAGAAAATGTAACCTGTTAATGCAGTAGAAATGAAATCATGGCTTTGGGTGCACAATCTTGTAAACTCTAATGTTGCATTGACATCTGCAGAATCTGTGAATATGTACAAAAGCACACAGAAACATATGTTTCTGCACACATTCCCGGCATGTGTGAACAACATGTGAGAAATGCATGTCGTCCTTGCAGTGCCATTAATTCTTAACCCACACCCAAAATGTGGTAAGCAGATGTGCGCTTTTTTTCCAGCAAAACATGCAATAGCTTGCCACAAAGGTGTGATAAAAAAACTAGCAAAGCTCAACACACCAAAAAGGTGCAGGAGCTTCTTCCGCAAGTTTTTTGCATGTAGGGCAGCACATTCAAAGAAATAGGGTGCCGAACGCATGACGTTTAAAACGCATGAAAAATTCTCACAAGAATGCACGTTCAGGCTATGCTGGGTGTAAATGGGGCCTAAGCTTTGGTTCAGACTAGTGCTGCTGCATAATCATGCATTTTTTAACATGTTTTCGTAGCAAGTTTAACATGTGTTTTTGATGCATTTTTATGCTTTTTTTTTTTTGTAGGAGAAGGAGACTGGATTTTATAAACAAAAGCTGCCTAAATTGCACTAAACACCTTTCCAAAAATCACACTGCACCATTTTGCATTGATGTGAACAGGCACCATAGAAAATAATGTAAATTTCATCAGGGATGGACTGGCCATCGGGACTACCGGGAGTTTTCTGGTGGGCCGATGGCTCAGTGGGCCAGTTGTCAGTGTCACTCCGACCTAGAGGTTGCCAGTGTCACTCCCACCCGAACAGGACCCGCAAGGTTACCAGCGGCGGGTGGTAGCCTTGCAGAGTGGTGTGCAGCTTGCCGCCCATCTCCCTCCCATGGACATTGACATGCTGAAGGGAGGGGGACATCTGTGTGTAACAGGGCAGGCAGCCAAGCTGCTCTGCTTCCCACCACCTCCTTAGCCAATTAGATTGTCCATTTGACCAGAAGAGGCTAGTGGCCAGAGCAGGGCGGGATGCATTGCAGAGGATCCGACATACCTGAACATGAAGACGGTATGTTACAATGCTGGCTACAGAAATCTAATCAGCATTCTCCTGTCCTGTGTTCAGTGTAATTAAAAACAGATAAGATACAGTGTGAGAAGACTATGGGATCAGTGTAATCACTGCATATTCTACACACAGCGGGCCAGATTCTCAAAACAGTTACAGCGGCGTATCTCCAGATACACTGCCCGTAATTTCAAATCTACGACAATGTATGTTTACACCGATTCTCAAACGCAGATACGTTAAAAAAAATAGGCTTCTTCCGCCGACGTAACTAGCCTACGCCGGCGTATAATTGTGTGCAATTATACACTGGCCGCTAGGTGGCGCTTCCGTCGATTAGCTACGTTGAATATGCAAATGAGCTAGATACGCCGATTCCCGAACATAATTGAGCCCAGTCGTCGTATTTTACGTTGTTTGCATAAGCGTAAAGTTACCCCTGCTATATGAGGGGTAACTTTGCGTACGCAATGTTAACTATGGACGTAAATTTTTACGTCGTTTACGTCGTTTGCGTAAATCGTTCGCGAATAGGGATTTGCGTAAGTTACGTTCACGTCAAAACTAGTGATGATATAATCGATTTCGTGATATTTCACAAATATATAGAAGAATATCCGCGAAATATTCGTTAATATCGAATATTCGTGATATTTTATTCAAAAAAAAATTTTGCAAAATTTCGCTAATGCGAGTGCGAAATTTCGCTAATGCGAAATTGATTGCGACATTTTCGTCAACATGCGAAAACGGAGATCATTTTCTGGATTACTAAACTAATATGCACTAAACACTAACTCTACTTACACAAACTTATATGACTAAACTAAAGCTAATTTTTTTTTTATACACAAAACACAGAAGGGCAGAGAAAGTATTCGCGAATATTCGTAATACGAATATTCGCATTGCGAATTTTCGGCAACATAAAAGGATCGCCTCAGCTTCTCGGCCCAGGGTCTCTAATCATACCAGCAATGCTTTTAGACGTCGATAGAGATCACCGCGATATTCGATTTATTCGCGAATACTCGAATATGCAATATTCGTAACGAATATTCGCAATGCGAATATTCGTGAGCAACACTAGTCGAAACCAATGTATTTGTGGCGTAATTTGGAGCATGCGCACTGGGATATATCCACGGACGGCGCATGTGCAGTTAAAAAAAAAACGTCAAAAACATCCACATTTGAATTACCCGGGCTAACGCTGGGCCATTTACACTGGCCCATTTACGCTACGCCGCCGTAACTTAGGACGCAAGTGCTTTGATAATACGGCACTTGCGTCCAAACCTGCGGCGGAGTAGCGTAAATACGATACGCTAAGCCTCGCTGGCATTTACGCCAATATACGAGAATCTGGCCCATAAGAAGCAGTGTGAGAAGAGGGAGTGAAAGTCATCCCTAGATCAGTGTCTTCTCCTATGCTGGGCCAGATTCTCGTATATTGGTGTAAATGCCAGCGGGGCATAGCGTATTGTATTTACGCTACGCCGCCGCAAGTTTGGACGCAAGTGCCGTATTCTCGAAGCACTTGCGTCCTAAGTTACGGCGGTGTAGCGTGAATGGCCCGGCGTAAGCCCGGGTAATTTAAATGTGGATGAGGTGGGCGTGTTTTATTGAAATGAATCGTGACCCCACGTTTTTGAAGTGGACGTATCCCAGTGCGCATGCTCCAAATTACGCCACAAATACATTGGTTTCGACGTGAACGTAACTTACGCAAATCCCTATTCGCGAACGATTTACGCAAACAACGTAAATGACGTAAAAATCGACATCCATACTTAACATTGCGTACGCAAAGTTACCCCTCATATCGCAGGGGTAACTTAACGCTTACGCAAACGACGTAGGCTAGTTACGTCGGCGGAAGAAGCCTATTTTTTTTGACATATCTGCGTTTGAGAATCGGCGTAAACATACGCCGGCGCAGATTTGAAATTACGTAACTGTTTTCTGGCCCTATCTGTTTGTATTTAGAGCTGGTTCACACTGGGGTGACCTGGGATCCAACTTCAAGTACCCCAATTCTCGCGGTTGAGAAAATGAATGGAAGTGAATGGGAGCCGTCTTAATGTACACTACTGAAGTCGCTCTGACTTCAGAAAAGGTTGCTGTACTACTTCAATCAGACTTCTAGGCGACTTGTAGGCAACTTGTTCCCCATTGATTTCAATGGAAGTTGCCTCAGAAGTCGGATCACTGTTGAAGCAACAATACAGGAAGATAACATACATTTCTCAGGCAAACCCCCTCCCTCCCACAGAGCTGATTGTTGTTTGATTGGCCACTGGAAAGTCTCCTGTCCTGGAGGCGACTTGAAGTTGCCTTGTAAGTTGCCTGATGAATGATTCATAATCAAGTCTGTCCAAGTTGCCTCCCAAAGTCGTGCTAGAAGTCATGTTGCCCCTGTGTGAATGGGCTCCCACTGAACACAGGATGGGAGTAGGGTTGCCACCTGTCCGGTTTTGACCCGGACAGTCCGGGTTTGGACATATGTGCCCGGTTTTGAAGCCGCCTGAGACCCGGGCACATTTAAAAAAAAAAATATATATATATTTTTTATTTTTTTTTTAGCCGTCCATCCTGGCCCGGCCGCAACAGAGCCTGAGTGTTAGTAGTATGTGTCCGCCGCCCGCAGCAGTGCTCTCTGTTAGCCCCCAGCCGGGCTGTAAACATGTGTGCAACACTGTGCTAGCCCCTCCCCTCCGGCACGCCTCCGTCTGCATTGTGTCAATTTTTGTGCTGCAGAGTGGAAGATGGCACATGGGACACAGAGTGCTCAGCTCCTCTCTGACTGGCTGCAGAATAGACATGGAGGTGGGGTTAAAGGCGGAGCCTCAGCATTCCCTGCTGCTCTGTGAAGTATGTGACGATCTTGCTGAGAATGAGAGCTCAACTTTTAAAGTAAGTTTCTTTCTGTTATTAGCATGTCAGCACATCAAAGAGCTCTCATCCCTCCCCCTCATACACACAGTCCTCACCAATTGCCCCCACCATACATTACACACACAGTCCTCACCAATTGCCCCCCCCATCCACATATATCTATCCACAGCATACATACAGTTCTGCCCCCCCCCCTCCATATACCATCCACAGCCATACATACAGTTCTGCCCCCCCCCCTCCATATACCATCCACAGCCATACATACAGTTCTGCCCCCCCCCATGCATATACCATCCACAGCCATACATACAGTTCTGCCCCCCCCTATACCATCCACAGCCATATATACAGTTCTGCCCCCCCCTCCATTTACCATCCACAGCCATACATACAGTTCTGCCCCCCCCCCTCCATATACCATCCACAGCCATACATACAGTTCTGCCCCCCCTGCATATACCATCCACAACCATACATACAGTTCTGCCCCCCCTCCATATACCATCCACAGCCATATATACAGTTCTGCCCCCCCTCCCATCCACCAGCCATACATACAGTTCTGCCCCCCCCTCCATATACCATCCACGGCCATATATACAGTTCTGCCCCCTCTCCATATACCATCCACAGCCATATATACAGTTCTGCCCCCCCTCCATATACCATCCACAGCCATACATACAGTTCTGCCCCCCCCCCCCCTCCATTTACCATCCACAGCCATACATACAGCAAAGTAAGCTGCCCCCCCCCCCCCTCCATATACCACCCACAGCAAAGTAAAATAATTATATTTTATAGGTAAAATAATTATTTTGTTTAATTTAATCATGCCCTGTGAGGCCCCTCCCACAATATGGCCACACCCACCATATGTAGTGGCGTGTTCGGGTTTGGCTTGAGGAAAAGGTGGCAACCCTAGATGGGAGAATTCTGATTAGCTTTCTGCAAGAAGCTGGAAATTCAGCTGTTTCTATATAGCTATTTGTGCCATAGTCCTGTGCCAGCCATTCCTGATTTGTTTGACTTTTTCCTTGTTATCTTTGAAGGAATTAGCTGATCAAGCTGGGAGCTTCACAGACCTGTTAACCATTTACTGTCCTCCTGTGTTTGAGAAATGACTGTTAGCAAAGTTTTTTGTTTTTTTGGCACTTTGTTATATCGTGTAAACTCCTGTGCAGCAATCAATGTTTTTCCACACTGTTCACTGCTAGCCTAGGACACACGGACACACTTGTACAATGTCAGCCTCGCCTGTACTATATCTGCAGTCTCTGACCCCCGCCTGTAGTATGTTTTGCAGTCTCTGACCCTCTCCTGTACTATGTCTGCAGTCTCTGACCCTCGCCTGTACTATGTCTGCAGTCTCTGACCCTCGCCTGTACTATGTCTGCAGTCTGACCCTCTTCTGTACTATGTCTGCAGTCTCTGACCCTCTCGTGTACTATGTCTGCAGTCTCTGACCCTCTCGTGTACTATGTCTGCAGTCTCTGACCCTCTCGTGTACTATGTCTGCAGTCTCTGACCCTCTCGTGTACTATGTCTGCAGTCTCTGACCCTCGCCTGTACTATGTCTGCAGTCTCTGACCCTCGCCTGTACTACGTCTGCAGTCTGCAGTCTCTGACCCTCTCCTGTACTATAAAGAAAGGTAGGTGAACCTGCGCTTATGGCATAAGAGAAAAGGCTGCAGCCCCCCCTAATAGAAATCTCCAACGGAGATGCTAAAATTAATAACAAATAATATGGGGGTGTTGGCGCTGCCTACCCTGAAGAGTAACCTCCAAGGCGCTGACGGGGATGGGAGTGGAAAAACTTGAATCCAGGTGTCTGAAAGTATCGGCCCGCGGGCCATTTGCGGCCCGCGGACCGGTTATAAATGGCCCGCAGGTAGGGTGGGGGGGAGTAGATTTTCTTCACATGCAGAGTAGCGCAGGAAGCGTCTGTTATAAGTTCACTTTTCTCTCATGTCATGCTGTGGCTGCTCCCCGCCCCCCGGCGCCCCCCCCCCTCTTCTCGTCTATCCCCATTTGCTTGTGATATCACCTGGGATGGACGAGAAGAGAGGGGGGGCAGCCGGGGGGCGGGGAGCAGCCGCAGCATGACATGAGAAAGAAGTGAACTTATGACAGACGCTTCCTGCTTTACTCTGCATGTGAAGAAAACCACAAGTAAATGCTGACCTGTGCTCCATGTACCCTGATTGTGCCCTCATGTTCCCCATGTACCCTGATATGCCCCATGTGCCCTCATGTGCCCCATATATCCTGATTGTGCCCTGATGTGCCCTGATTGTGCCCTTATGTGCCCCATGTACCCTGATTGTGATGTCATGTGCCCCATGTACCCTGATTGTGCCCTCATGTTCCCCATGTACCCTGATGTGCCCCATGTACCCTGAGTGTGCTCCATGTACCCTGATTGTGCCCCATGTGCCTTAATGTGCCCCATGTACCCTGATGTGCCCTGATTGTGCTCAATGTGCCCTGATGTGCCTCATGTACCCTGATGTGGCCCATGTGCCCCGATTGTGCCCCATGTGCTCTGATGTGCCCTGATGTGCCCCATGTACTGATTGTGCTCCATGTGCAATGATGTACCCTGATGTGGCCCATGTGCCCCATGTGCTCTGATGTGCCCTATGTACCCTGATGTGCCCCATGTACCCTGATGTGGCCCATGTGCCCCGATTGTGCTCTGATGTGCCCTGATGTGCCCCATGTGCCCTGATGTGCCCCATGTACCCTCATGTGCTGGGCTCTGTACCCTGATGTGCTGTGTCCTGTGCCCTGTACCCCGATGTGCCCTGTCCTGATGTGTTGTGCCCTGATGTGCCATGTGCCTTGTCCTGATGTGCCTTGCCATGCCCTGTACCCTGATGTGGACTGTTGTGCTGTGCTCTGTTTTGTGCCCTGTACCCTGATGTGCTGGGCTCTGTACCCTGATGTGCGCTGTGCCCTGTACCCTGATGTGCTGGGCTCTGTGACCTGATGTGCTGTGCCCTGATGGTGAGTGGTCAGTGTGCAGTGTAGTGGTCATCCTGCAGTGTAGTGGTCATCGTGCTGTGTAGTGGTCATTGTGTAGTGTAGTGGTCAGTGGGGTGTGTAGTTGTCAGTGTGTAGTGTAGTGGTCAGTGTAGTGTGCAGTTTAGTGGTCAGTGTAGTGGTCGGTGTGCAGTGTAGTGGTCAGGATTAATAATGCATCCTCTGACACCGGTGCTGGTGGTAATAATGCGTCCGCTGACACCAGTGCTGGGGGGGTTAATAATGCATTCGCTGACACCAGTACTGTTGTTTTTTCCCCCATGGGATATGAAAACTTATCTTGTGGCCCTCAGGTAATTTGAGTTTGAGACCCCTGCAATCCTTAGATAAATGTGAATGCTACAGTCATGTGTATTAATAAAGCATACCAAATATTTCAACCTGTGACAGTGTGAATACACAATGAGTGATCATAAATATATGCTGTGCATATCCAGTAGCTCTAGATAATGACAGTGTACCAATTCATAAATAGCTACATGTATCTGAAGTGTCACAAATACATAACCATATACAGTGCTACATGCTAAAATAAATCATATTAATTGCTTAGAATTGATAAGTAACAGAAATATGTAAATAAATAAATAGTCCAAAGATAAAGTGATTGACCACACCAAAAGTGTGTGTCTATAAAAAAAGAAAAAGTCCAATAAATTGTCCAATAATAGTCTAGTATGGAACCTCCAAAGGTGAAAAAAAGCCAAATCTGTGCGTGATCCTGCAGTGAAGAGTGCTCTAACTCAACAGAAGGTCTTGAAGTGACTATAGGTGCTCCCCCACAAGGGTCCCTACTCACCAGCTCCTGTAACACCTACAGGGTTATTCAGCGTATAAGGTCAGATCTCATAGGTGTCCAAAGTCCTGTTCCACCGCTCACTAGTCAGCTATATCCAGACGTTTCCCCAGGGGATCCAAAAAAAATCCGAAATTGGCTCCAGCAAATATACAGTAACCTCAGAAAAAAAAGAGTTGGCTCCCATGGTGTAGTAAAAAAATCGCATTTTATTGTAAAACACCAGTAAAACAAATAAAATGACTGCACACCAGCTTCTGGCTTACCAATGGCGTAATGATTAAAAACAAGAAAGTAGTAGAACGGTACAAACAGCCAAGCTGGAGATAGCAGCGTGCGCTCCAACTGCATGCCAGCTGACAGTATGCAGAAGTGACGTAATGTGCGTGGCTGTTTTTTTGGCACTTTATGTAGTGCCCCCTTACTTTCAGTATGGGCACTACGCTAAAGTTAGTGGGGAGTGAAAGGGTTATGTTGCTTTCACTCTTAATTTTGCTAAATTGGGCTGCTGTCATTTTAGAACTATCCTGTGGGTCAGCCTGCACTCCGGGGGTGTCAATCTCACCCCCGGACGATAGATGGGTTCTAACAGAGCCACTTTTCCCCAGCAGCCAATTGGAGGGTTTTTTTCTCGCGGGGCATGCTGGGGAGGGGTATATCTGTAGTAGGCACCATATTTTAGAGTTCTTCGCGGGTTCCTGGTTCCAGGTGCGGCACCTACCTTCAGGGTGTGCACATCCAACAGACCCCAGCGATATGGCCTACCAGGCCGGGGTGGAAAGTTACGCAGAGTTCCTGGCGGATGCTGCCGAGGGGCCTCAGTGACTTGCTGGGTCCCCTCACCACCAAGAGAGAGATCCTAGGCCGCTGGCTGTGAGGTGGGGAGTTGGCTCGAGGAGAACCTGGAGGCAGTTTATCTGAGAGACTTGAACGAGGTTCTAGTGACCAATTGTGATTGACTGGAAGGATTCGCTCTGCTGTTCACATTGTCAGCATAGAGCCTGTGGCAGAGGCCTCATCTGGCATCTTAAATTCAATCAGAGCCAGGTCCATAGCAAGGACCTGTTCTTTCCAGCAACCTTAAAGTAGAACTGGCTGCCAGGCTTGTGGCAGAAGTCTGTGCGGGGATCACTTCACCCACTCTGGCTAGAGTGGCGACAAAATATATTGTTACTGAGAGCAGGCTTGCTCTCCTGTTCATCCAAGCCTGATACCGCAAGGTTTTCTCTACTTCATCAACCTGTCCTATCTACCTCCTGTTGATGTTGGTCGTGTTGAAATAAAGCATTTGGAAAACCTTATCTACTGGCTGGACATTCGCTTACTGCTCTGCTCACTGATTTCACCTCTAGACAAAGCTGAAAGTTGCCGATCCCAAATCAACCAGCGGCTCCTGAGGGAATATCGCTCTAGTTATATCTTGTAAACTCCTGTTTGCAGCAATCAATGTTTTTCCACAATGTTCACTGCTAGCCTAGGACACACTTGTACAATGTCAGCAGTCTTTGACCCTTGCCTGTACTATATCTGCAGTCTCTGACCCTCGCCTGTAGTACGTTTTGCCATCTCTGACCCTCTCCTGTACTATGTTTGCCGTCTCTGACACTCTCCTGTACTATGTCTGCAGGCTCTGACCCTCTCTTGTACTATGTCTGCAGTCTCTGACCCTCTCCTGTACTATGTCTGCAGTCTCTGAAGCTCTCCTGTACTAAGTCTGCAGTCTATGACCCTCTCTTGTACTATGTCTGCAGGCTCTGACCCTCTCTTGTACTATGTCTGCAGTCTCTGACCCACTCCTGTACTATGTCTGCAGTCTCTGACCCTCTCCTGTACTATGTCTGCAGTCTCTGATCTTCTCCTATAGTATTTCTGCAATATAGGAGGGCTAGAGGCATGAATGAATTAATGTACTGCCACTGCTGGTCATGGTCACTGATGACTTTTGTGCGTGTGTAGCACTCACCCCCGCAGGAGCTGCTGTTTAGAATTGGGATGGCCTGGTACCTCTGTAGCCCCGCCGTCTAGGGTAGTTGATGAGAGCAGTAATGATGGATTGTCCAAACAGCAGGTGTCTTTTATCTTGTGCTTTTATTTACCCAACATGTTAAACAGTAAAACGTGCAGTGAAGGTAAAGATGTATTAGAAGAAGAAATAGCAGGTTCAGGCATAACAATGAGGAAGACAGTCCTGCTTCCAATAGCACTTTTATCTTCTTCACCACGCTAGCCAGAGTGGGTTTAGCGTACCTGGACAGGCCTCTGCCACAGGCCTGGCAGCCAGATATCACTCAGAAACTTTGAGGGAAACCGAACCTCTGCCACAGGCCCCTTCCTAGAATTTTGATCGCGGAGACAATTCTCCTCAGTAAGCTTTAAGCATGAGTCACTTCAGGTAGTTTGTAGTTAGGTTACCGACTGACAGGCGACCGATGTCCACCCTTTCAGTGTCCGGCTACCTTGATCCCCAATGGATCATCGGGACCCAGTCGATCACTGGGCCCAGCCACAACTCAGGTGGTCCCAAACCAACGTGGTCCCAAACCCGAGAGCACCTTGTGGCACGTGCACCCCGGCCTGGTAGGCCATAACGCCGGGGCGCGCAGCGCAGACACCCTGAAGGTGGGTGACGCACTTCCAGACCACCCCACACCCAAGGTGTCCATCCCTTATGTAACAACAAGAACCTGGGGAATGCCCAGGGAATAACCAAGCCTACTTACCGACCAGCTAGCAGAACAACCAATTAACCTGTCTAACAATGTGCGTTAAAAACAGGGGTTTTGTCCGCACGCATTTGCAAACGCATGCGTGAGCCACAGAGCCGCGCCAAGGCACCCCATAATTCTGTGGTCCTAACACTAACAGTGAGTGTCCTCACAATGGAGGCACATGCATTTTAATGGATAGATAGGGGCAGGTGGACTGAAGGGGAGTCCGTCCCTTATGTACCCTCTTGGCATGCCCATCAAGGCTCAACCCCTCCCGATTGGCCGCCGAGAGAGAGCATCAAAACTTCGACCGTACTGCCGCCACCTATCGCCCTGGGGTGGTACAACACCCCAGGAACAAGAGAATGGGCCCAGCACAGCCAAGCCAAGACAGAGAACCAATCTGAGCAAATCAACTGGATGAGAGCTAACTAACTCTCTCATCCCCCTTAAATTTAGAACAGCACCAGTACCTAAAAGTAAATGGGCGCTACACGTGTTTGCAAAATTAAAGTGGGCCGGTCTGGATGAAGTTCAGGGCCAAATTTTTGTCCCAGTCCAGCCCTGATTTCCATTGTCAAGCATGGCAGCCTGGCAGCAGACACAAGAAAAATTACACTAATGTGAACAGGGCCTTAGGCTTTTTTCAAATTTGCAGTAAGCCTACACAGTGGACTGCTTTTCAGAGGGTGGTGGCAGTATAGAACAGCTGACAGGCTTGCCAAAAAGCAATTTTACATTGCAGGACATAACATCCCAACTGCAGGGCCAGATTAAGAACATCATGGGCCTGGTGCTGAGGATTTTGGTGGGCCTGTATAAATAAATAAAAATGCAAAAAAATGTTTTAGGACAAATTAAATGAGAGAGAGAGAGAGAGAGAGAGAGAGAGAGAGAGAGAGAGAGAGAGAGAGCGAATGAGCATGTGTGGGAATAACATCAACGCAGCCCGGCTAAGGCAAGTGACCACAGGCACAAAGCCCAGAGGGAAGACCAGGTGAAGATGGAAGCGCCCCGGCCCCGCGGGATTGACCACAGCGCAGCACTGGAGGGCTCAGTCTGACAATTTAAGTAAGCCCTAATGTGCTAATATGCTGTGCATACTTGTACATTGTGGCATAACCTACCTCAGGGCCTCTAAAAAGTAGTAATGTTAGCAAAGTTTACTACCGCTTTAATATCACAGGATCCCAGGAACCTCTCCTGGGGCCCCCTACTGACCCGGTGGCCCTTGCATAGTTGCCAACATTTCAAAAATATTTTAAGGGACACTTTTTTTATAAGTGCTATATTTAGAGTAGCTGAAAATCCCCTATGTTCCTCTATACTAGGGATGAGCTGAACACCCCCGCGTTCGGTTTGCACCAGAACCTTCGAACGGACCGAACGTTCGCACAAGTATTTAGAACCCTATTGGTGTCTATGGGACTCGAACGTTCAAATTTTAAAGCCCAATATTCAAGTTATTGTTGGAAAACGTCTTTGAGAACCCGGGTCTTGCCCCAGGGAACATGTATCAATGGAAAAAAAAAGTTTTAAAAATGGTAGTTTCTTCTGGAGCAGCAATTTTAATGATGCTTAAAATGAAAAAAAAAATAATAATGAAAAATTCCTTTAAATATCGTACCTGCTGGGTGTCTATAGTATGCCTGTGAGGTGGCACGTGTTTAGAACTGTCCCTGCACAAAATGAGATTACTATAAGAAAAAAAGTAAATTAATACTGCTTGCATCTTTAATGTAATGCTTGGTCCCTGCAATATGGATGAAAATCACTGAAAAAAATTGCATGGGTTTCCCCGCAACCACTCCCCCAGGTCATTACAAGACCCTTTGGCCCTATATACTTTGAACATCAGTATACAGGCGGTGCAAACAAGACAAGGACTGTAGGTCTGAAAGTAGAATCTGAACCATGTCATACTTTGCTGCTGCACAATTTCCTAAAGAGACCCTCAACAAACTACATGACACTTGTGCCTGATGAGGCCATTGATGTTCCAGTGGCGGCCCGTGAGCCTGGCCATACAGGCTTGGCCCCACAAAGCGCACGTGCTGTGCGGCAACAATATGTCGATTATTTTAGTGGTATCTTGGTATAGTGGTATAATGCCAGATCTTGACTGAATAAATTATTTTTTTGGGAAATAAATATTCTAGAAAAAAGGGGGGTTGCCATCCAGGGCCCCCTTTGAACAAATTCTGTGAAGAACTCCTGTTCCCCGAAGGCTTCCATTATTTCTGAAAGTCAAAATTAAGCAAAAAAAGCTAATGTCAGTCAAGCCTCTACTACTTACTAAGCTTTCTCCCCATATCTAACCCACAAACTCCTACACTGATCATAAAGTACAAAATCAAGTTACGTACCGTCGTACTACACGATCGTTTCTTCCCCCTTTTTCTACAGACTGTGAACAACATTTTTACTCACGCGATATCCCTTTATACACTGCGCATGCGAGAATCTTTGCACGTTTCCCCTCCCCTGATGATCGTTCTTGTACTTTCCATGCCCCTTTTCGGTCGGTCAATGCAAGACAGTGAAGACACCATGGAGGACACACAGCAAGCTGGAAGCTCAAACCAGGAGCAAGGTCAGGCGGTAGCAAAAACCAGGAGCAGGAGGTACCAAGCCACCAATATGTCCTTTGAGGAGATGGTAGAAATGGTGGCAATCCTAAGGAGGGGGAACTATGATTGCAAACATTGCTTAAAGAACCCAAACAAGGGGAAGGCCCAGATTATGGAGAATGTGCAGAGGACTCTCCATCAGAAATTTGGGGTCCTTAGGTCAAGGGAACAGCTGCGAAAAAGGTGGTCTGACCTTAAAATAAGAGAGCCGGAGCAGATAGAGAGGATTAAAAAAGTCATCAGAAGAAGTAAGTAATTTTCATGTGTACTCTGATTATTTGTTTTTATTGTGCGGCATGTGCTTTTTCTTTCGGGTTGTATATATACAGTTCAAGAATAGATGTCAAGGTTCATGTTAGTGGGCATAATAATTGGTTGTATATGTCGTCGTTCATTCTATTTATGATCTATTTATGTGAGACCAATTTTTTATTTAATGTAAATGTATACATGTAAATGTAAATACAACTTAAGTAAAAGGAGAGTATGCTCAGCAGTTGGTTACACATATGGATTCAGTACAACAAGTGTTGGTAGGGCCGATCTGTCCTATAGGCTCACTATGCAAGCTGCTTAGGGGCCCTGCAAAGCTGCGAAGGGCCCCACAAATTACTAGAGGCCCCCTCACTGCTTCTCAACTCGCTGGCTACATGGGAGAAGAGGTACGAAGTCAGCACCCCCTGCTTCTCAATTTATGTAATTTCCGAAACAGAACACCCCCTCCCCCCACTTCTCAACTTTCTTTAATGTGACATGTCACTGTCGTCAGCACCCCCCGCTTCTCATTTTTAATGTGCCATGTAATTTTGCTTAGGGCCCCAGGGAGGTCAGGATCGGCACTGAGTGTTGGCCACAAGAACAACCTAGTTAGGGTGTCACACAGAGGTGATTCAGTGGATACTTGGTGTTTTTCCATGTAGGAAACTTGGCCAAAGATAGAGAAATGTAGCAGCTTTTGTAATGGATACAATCCTGTGTTAAGCTTAGAAGGATTGTAAAAACAGACAATTGTACCACACTTTATAAAAAGAATGATTCATATTCCTCTTTCAGGCCTCTAATCTTTTTGATTCATGTTTCCCTTTTTTACAATCTCATAGGGTGCAATAAGGCTGCAAGACTGGAGCAGACAAACCCCACGCAGCCCCAAGCCACACCCCCGCAGGATGTGCAGGAAGTGGAAACTGCCACAATATCAGGTCATTGTCATACAGCACAGCTTCAGGTAATAGATGTAGGCCTGCATAATTGTAATACATGGTTTGTTTCCAAATTTCAGAAGGTATTCGTGCTGTTGGTGGTGGATTGGACATTCGTGCTAATCAGTGGGGAGTGGTTAATTGTAAACAGGTGAAGAGGTGAGTATAAAAGTCTCAGTCAAACTCCCATAAGGAGCTGGCTCCCAGTGGATGTTGCTGGCTTAAGTGATTTTCTAAACAGAAGTGTGATTTTTAAACACAAGTGGGAAGAGTTAAACAACAGGAGTTGAAAACAGAAGTTAAGACAGGAGTCTTCTAAACTGTAAGTAACATCTTAAACTTCCTACAAGTAATTATATTGTAACTGGGAAATGTGTGCTAGCAGGGTTGAAGGTTTTGCTCAGTGCACAGTGTGTCACATGTATACAAAATTGGTGCAACAGCTCCAGGATGGATACCGCTGTGACAGATGTGAGCAGGTTGCCCTTCTGGAAGCTCGCATTAGAGATCTGGAGGAGCAAGTTGCAACACTGGGCAGAAAGGACAACCTTGAAAGGGGTCCTCTGCTCGCTGAGCAGGTGGTCAGTAGGGTTAATGTGGAGGGTGGAGGGGCAAGTCAGGTTTATCAGATAGGAAGATGGGTTAATGTAGTTAGAGGGAGTGGAAGGGGAGTGGAAGGGGCTTGCAGACAAGGAAGGCCAATCCTGTGTTTGTGCATCAAAACAAATTTGCCAAATTGGGTGAAGATGTGGAGGTGGCTAACACAGAGGTGGGAGCCCTAGATGTTACTGCTACCCCTAACAGCCGGGAGAGCAACCCATCTAGTAGAAGTGGTGAGGGGAGTGCAGGTAGGCCTAGACAGTTGGTGGTAATAGGGGATTCTATAATCAGAAGGACTGATAGAATAATTTGTCGCCAGGATCGCCTCAACCGAATGGTTTGCTGTCTCCCTGGTGCCAGGGTTCGGCATGTGGTGGACCGGGTGGATAAATTACTGGGAGGGGCTGGGCATGACCCAGCTGTCTTGGTCCATGTTGGAACCAATGACAGTATACATGGAAGGTGGAGGCTCCTTAAGAATCAATTTAAAGAACTAGGCTGCAAGATGAAGGGAAGGAACTCCAAGGTGATATTCTCTGAAATATTGCCTGTGCCATGCGCAACACAGGAAAGGCAGGGGGAGATTAGAGAGCTGAATGCATGGCTAAAGACCTGGTGTAGGAAGGAGGGATTTGGGTTTCTAGAGCACTGGGATGACTTTTCATTGGGGTGCAACCTATATGCTAAAGATGGTTTGCACTTGAATGGAAGGGGGTCTGCTGTGCTGGGGGAGAGGTTTAGGGGAATGCTGGAGGAGTATTTAAACTAGACTTGAGGGGGGAGGGTGAACGTGAATTACATCGGGCACACAGGTCAGTTAGGGGTCAGACATTAATGGAGAGTGGAATGGGGATAGATGGAGGTGGGGTTATGGCAGGTGACAAAGTTCCCATGTTGCAAACAGCCATTGGAAATTATAGTGCCATTTGCACTACTAAAAATTATATGAATCATATGAAAAACGCCAGCGAAAAATGTAACAATACATTTAAGTGTTTGTTCACCAATGCCAGAAGCCTTCCAAGCAAAACAGGTGAGTTGGAAGCTCTGGTGCATGAGGAGAGCTATGATGTAATCGGTATTGCTGAAACTTGGCTTCAATCCTCACATGACTGGGCTATTAATATTCCTGGCTATGCTCTCTTTCGGAAAGACAGGGTAAAAAGGAAAGGTGGAGGGGTCTGTCTCTATGTGAGAAGTGACCTCAAAGCAAGCGTGAAAGTGGACCTGGTTGATGGAGAGTGTGATGAAGTTGAAGCATTATGGGTGGAACTGCATACAGATGTGCGTAGTTCAAAGCTAATCATTGGAGTTTGTTATAGACCACCCAATGTTAATGAGGAGGTGGAGACTCGGCTCCTTGCACAGATGGAAAGGGCTGCAAGGGCAGGGACGGTGATAATAATGGGGGATTTTAACTACCCAGAAATTGACTGGAATAATGGAATTTCTGGGACAGTTAAAGGACAAAAATTTAAAAACCTATTGCAGGACAATTTTATGGTCCAGTTTATTGAGGCCCCAACTAGGAATGATGCTCTGTTGGACCTGGTAATCTCAAACCATGCAGAGCTCATTACTAATGTTCAGATAAAGGAACACCTGGGTAGCAGTGATCATAACATGATTTCGTTTAATGTAAACTATAAGCAAGAAATACATACAGGAAAGATAAAAACACTTAATTTCAAGAGAGCAAATTTTCAAAGCATGAAGACTGCTCTCCAGGGCTTGGACTGGGAGGGAATATTGGCACCGATGAACACAGAACAGAAATGGGAATTCTTCAAAAAGACTCTTTGGAACCTCACTGCAAAGTATATTCCCATGGGCAATAAGTTTAAAAGGCTAAAGATAAAACCTATGTGGCTCACGGTCAAAGTTAAAAAAGCTATAAACAATAAGAAAATAGCTTTTAAAAAATATAAAAATGAAGGAACACTAGTGTCGTTTAAATGTTACAAAGAATATAATAGAATATGTAAAAAGGAAATCAAGGATGCAAAAATTCAAAATGAACGACAGATTGCAAAAGATAGTAGGACAAACCCAAAAAAAATCTTTAAATATATTACTAGTAAAAAGGTCAAGTCTGAGCATGTAGGCCCTTTACAAAATAATTTAGAGTGGGTGACTGAGGACATAGAGAAGGCAAATTTATTAAATGCTTTCTTCAGCTCTGTGTATACAATGGAGAATGGGGGAGCTCATGTCGATATAGGGGGTGGGAGTGACACAGCCCCAAATCCACAATGGCTCAAAAGTGATATGGTCCAGAAATATTTAGACAGAATAAAGGTGGATAAAGCACCTGGACCAGATGGCATCCACCCACGGATCCTAAAAGAATTGAGCTCTGAAATTTCAAAGCCACTGTATCTAATATTTAGGGACTCATTAATGACAGGAATAGTACCACTGGATTGGCATAAAGCCAATGTGGTGCCCATATTTAAAAAGGGAACAAAGTCTTTACCTAGTAACTATAGACCTGTTAGTTTAACTTCTATAGTTGGGAAGATACTGGAACGTTTAATAAAAGACCACGTGGATGAGTTCTTGCTGGAAACAAACTATTTAAGCAGCAGACAGCATGGATTCATGAAAGACAGAAGTTGTCAGACAAACCTGATTTCCTTTTATGAAGAGGTAAGTAAAACCCTGGACAGAGGCGTAGAAGTGGATGTGGTATACTTGGATTTTGCAAAAGCGTTCGATACAGTTCCCCACACACGGCTCATGTGTAAGGTAAGGTCTACAGGATTAGATATATCAGTTTGTAAATGGATAGAAAACTGGCTGAAAGACAGAATTCAGAGAGTTGTGGTTAATGATTCTTACTCTGAATGGTCCAAGGTTATCAGCGGTGTACCCCAAGGTTCAGTGTTGGGTCCCTTACTTTTCAATATATTTATAAATGATATTGGGTCTGAGATCAAAAGTAACATTTCTGTTTTTGCAGATGACACCAAGCTATGCAGTGGAATAATGTCCTTGCAGGATGTCTCCAATTTACAAGCCGACCTCAATGCTCTGTCTAATTGGGCGACTAAGTGGCAGATGAGGTTTAATGTTGATAAATGTAAAGTTATGCACTTGGGGGCTAAGAATATGCATGCATCATACATGCTAGGGGGAGTACAACTGGGGGGATCTGTAGTGGAGAAGGATCTGGGTGTTTTAGTTGATCATAAGCTCAATAATGGCATGCAATGCCAAGCTGCGGTTTCCAAAGCGAGCAAAGTCCTTTCTTGTATTAAGAGAGGTATGGACTCCAGAGATAGAAATATCATTTTGCCCCTGTACAAATCATTAGTAAGACCTCATCTGGAATATGCAGTCCAGTTTTGGGCACCAGTTCTCAAAAAGGATATCGGAGAACTGGAGAAAGTGCAGAGAAGGGCAACCAAACTGATAAGAGGCATGGAGGAGCTCAGCTATGAGGAAAGATTAGAGGAACTGAATTTATTCACTCTTGAGAAGAGGAGAATAAGGGGGGATATGATCAACATGTACAAATACATAAGAGGTCCATATAGTAAACTTGGTGTTGAGTTATTCACTTTAAGGTCAACACTGAGGACAAGGGGGCACTCTTTACGTCTGGAGGAAAAGAGATTTCACCTCCAAATACGGAAAGGTTTCTTCACAGTAAGAGCTGTGAAAATGTGGAACAGACTCCCTCCAGAGGTGGTTCTGGCCAGCTCAGTAGATTGCTTTAAGAGAGGCCTGGATTCTTTCCTAAATGCACATAATATAACTGAGTACTAAGTTTTGTAGGTAAAGTTGATCCGGGGTAAATCCGATTGCCTTTCGGGGGATCAGGAAGGAATTTTTTCCCCTCGGGTAGCAAATTGGATCATCGCTCTGCTGGGGTTTTTTGCCTTCCTCTGGATCAACTGTGGGTATGGAGTTGGGTGTATGGGAGGATGTACTGTGTTTTACTTTGTTTTATTTTTATTTATTTTTTATGGTTGAACTGGATGGACTTGTGTCTTTTTTCAACCTGACTAACTATGTAACTATAGAGCGCCCAGGTGTTAATTGGAGAGGTGTTGTCCTGCAGGGCTCAAATTGAGGACATCCGCATCTGCTTGGGGCAGATGAGAAAAATATATTTTTATATTTTTGGATTAAAAATAAATGACACATTTTAAATGTGAAACAATAAATATTTTTGGATACTCAACAATGTGTGGCTTATTATTATATCAATGCTGTCTAAAAGAACAAATCTAGATTCATGGGGCAGCACAGTGGTGCAGTGAGTAGCACTTTCGCCTGGCAGCAAAAGGGTCGCTGGTTCGAATCCCGACCACGACACCATCTGCCTGGAGTTTGCATGTTCTCCCTGTGTCTGCGTGGGTTTCCTCCGGGTACTCCGGTTTCCTCCCACACTCCAAGACATGCGGGTAGGTAAATTGGATCTCGTCCAAATTGGCCCAGTATACATGTATATATGTGTGTATGACTGTGTGTCCCTAGCGTGTCAAGATCCTACGGGGTAAAAATGACCGCACCAGCCAAGCAGACACTGGCTGGAAAAAGCGCCCAGAGGCGATTCAGTTCGCATGCGTTGCGCTATACAAGTCATTCATTCATTCATTCATGGGGCCAGATTCAGATAGCTTTTTTAAAATTTGCGCCGATTCAGAAAGGCATTTACGCATAAATGTCTGCTTGATCCGACCGACCTAAGTATTACTACGCCGTCGGATCTTTGGTGTATATTTACGCTGGCCGCTAGGTGGCGCTTCAGTAGATTTACGAGTTGAATATGTAAATTAGGGAGATATGCCGATTCACAAATGTACAAACGTTGAGGCCGGGCGTCGTATTTTACGTTGTTTGCCTAAGCGTTAGTCTGGCATAAAGTTACCCCAGTGCAGAAAATAAGTATTTGAACACCCTGCTATTTTGCAAGTTCTCCCACTTGGAAATCATGGAGGGGTCTGAAATTGTCATCGTAGGTGCATGTCCACTGTGAGAGACATAATCAAAAAGAAAAATTCCAGAAATCACAATTTATGAATTTTTAACTATTTATTTGTATGATACGGCTGCAAAGAAGTATTTGAACACCTGTCTATCAGCTAGAATTCTGACCCTCAAAGACCTGTTAGTCTGCCTTTAAAATGTCCACCTCCACTCCATTTATTATCCTAAATTAGATGCACCTGTTTGAGGTCATTAGCTGCATAAAGACATCTGTCCACCCCATACAATCAGTAAGAATCCAACTACTAACATGGCCAAGACCAAAAAGCTGTCAAAAGACACTAGAGACAAAATTGTACACCTCCACAAGGCTGGAAAGGGCTACGGGGAAATTGCCAAGCAGCTTGGTGAAAAAAGGTCCACTGTTGTAGCAATCATTAGAAAATGGAAGAAGCTAAACATGACTGTCAATCTCCCTCGGACTGGGGCTCCATGCAAAATCTCACCTCGTGGGGTCTCAATGATCCTAAGAAAAGTGAGAAATCAGCCCAGGACTACACGGGAGGAGCTGGTCAATGACCTGAAAAGAGCTGGGACCACCGTTTCCAAGGTTACTGTTGGTAATACACTAAGACGTCATGGTTTGAAATCATGCATGGCACGGAAGGTTCCCCTGCTTAAACCAGCACATGTCAAGGCCCGTCTTAAGTTTGCCAATGACCATTTGGATGATCCAGAGGAGTCATGGGAGAAAGTCATGTGGTCAGATGAGACCAAAATAGAACTTTTTGGTCATAATTCCACTAACCGTGTTTGGAGGAAGAAGAATGATGAGTACCATCCCAAGAACACCATCCCTACTGTGAAGCATGGGGGTGGTAGCATCATGCTTTGGGGGTGTTTTTCTGCACATGGGACAGGGCGACTGCACTGTATTAAGGAGAGGATGACCGGGGCCATGTATTGCGAGATTTTGGGCAACAACCTCCTTCCCTCGGTTAGAGCTTTGAAGATGGGTCGAGGCTGGGTCTTCCAACATGACAATGACCCGAAGCACACAGCCAGGATAACCAAGGAGTGGCTCTGTAAGAAGCATATCAAGGTTCTGGCATGGCCTAGCCAGTCTCCAGACCTAAACCCAATAGAGAATCCTTGGAGGGAGCTCAAACTCCGTGTTTCTCAGCGACAGCCCAGAAACCTGACTGATATAGAGAAGATCTGTGTGGAGGAGTGGGCCAAAATCCCTCCTCCAGTGTGTGCAAACCTGGTGAAAAACTACAAGAAACGTTTGACCTCTGTAATTGCAAACAAAGGCTACTGTACCAAATATTAACATTGATTTTCTCAGGTGTTCAAATACTTATTTGCAGCTGTATCATACAAATAAATAGTTAAAAAAATCATACATTGTGATTTCTGGAATTTTTTTTTTTTTGATTATGTCTCTCACAGTGGACATGCACCTACGATAACAATTTCAGACCCCTCCATGATTTCCAAGTGGGAGAACTTGCAAAATAGCAGAGTGTTCAAATACTTATTTTCTGCACTGTATATGAGGCGCAGCCAATGTTAAGTATGGACGTCGGGACAGCGTTGAATTGTACGTCGTTTACGTCGTTTGCGTAAATCGTTCGGGAATGGGGCTGGGCGTAAATTACGTTCACGTCATTTACATTGACAACTTGCGACGTGATTTCACGCATCCGCACTGGGATACGTCCACAGACGGCGCATGCGCCGCTCAAAAAAAACGTAAATTACGTGGGGTCATGATTCACGCCCCCATCTTCCACATTTAAATTTTGCGGGCTTACGCCAACACAGTTACACTACGCCGCTGTAACTTACGGCGCAAGTTGTTTCTAAATAAGGTACCTGGCACTGTTAGTTACTGCGGCGTAGTGTATCTGAGATACGCTACGCCTGCCTAAAGATAAGCAGATGTCTCTGAATCTGGCCCGTGGTGTTTACATTGACAATGATGAGTATTTAGTACAGGAAAATAAACATAACACTATGGTAATCTAGGAGAAAGCTACAATAAACCCAAATTAGAAAAGAATGAAACTAAGAAAAATACTAGAACAGGGGAAGAAAAATTGGGCCTCAGGCACTGGTGGCGGTGCTACAACACTGCAACCCCTTACAGATACTCTAGTTGGAGCGCATTAATAAGCCCTGCTGCAAAGTATTGCATCAAAAATTGTTATTACACGCCCCTGTTAAACAGGGGCAGAAAAATTGGGCCTTAGGCACAACACTGCAACCCCTCACAGATACTGTAATTGGAGTGCAACAAAGAGCCACATGCAAAGTATTGCATCAAAATATGTTAATATACGCCCCTGTTGAACAGGGCCAGAAAAATTGGGCCTTTGGCACTGGTGGTGGTGCCGCAACACTGCAACCCCTTACATATACTCTAGTTGGAGCGCATTAACCACTTGACCACTGGGCACTTAAACACCCTTAATAACCAGACCAATTTTCAGCTTTCGGTGCTCTCACATTTTGAATGACAATAACTCAGTTATACAACACTATAACCAAATGAAATTTTTGTCCTTTTTTTCCCACAAATAGAGCTTTCTTTTGGTGGTGTTTCATCACCTCTGCGGTTTTTATTTTTTTTGCTATAAATGAAAAAAGAACAAAATTTTGCAAAAAATAATAATTTTTCTTCATTTCTATTATAAAATTTTGCAAAAAAGTAATTTTTCTTCATAAATTTGGCCTAAAATGTATACTGCTACATATCTTTGGTAAAAAAAATAAAAAATGTTGGATATTATTTAGTCTGGGTGAAAGTTATGGGGTCTACAAGCTATGGTACCAAATCCTGAAAATTGATCAATTTCATCACACCTGAAGTACTGACAGCCTCTCTCATTTCTTGAGACCCTAACATGCCAGAAAAGTACAAATACCCCCCAAATGACCCCTTTTTGGAAAGAAGACATTCCAAGGTATTTAGAAAGAGGCCTGGTGAGTTTTTTAAAGTTGTAATTTTTTCCCACAATTCTTTGCAAAATCAAGATTTATTTATTTTTCATCAAATTTTCATATTATTAGGTTATTTTTCACACACAGCATATGCATACCACAAATTACACCCCAAAACACATTCTGCTATTCCTCCCGAGTATGGCGATACCCCATGTGTGAGACTTTTACACAGTGCGGCCACATACAGAGGCCCAACATGCAGGGAGCACCCAGGCCAATTCTGACATTTCTCTCCTACATGTAAAAATCATCATTTATTTGCTAGAAAAATACATAGAACCCCAAAACATTATATAAAGATACCTCACGTGTGGTTTGAACACCGTTTTTATATGTGGGCGGGACTTGCGTATGCGTTCGCTTCTGCATGCGAGCTCGCGGGGACAGGGGCTGCTGTATGCCCAGAGTATTGCTAAGTATGCCCAGAGTATTGCGGAGTATGCCCAGAGTATTGCCAGAGTATTGCCAGAGTATGCCCGGAGTATTGCCAGAGTATGCCCGGAGTATTGCCAGAGTATGCCCGGAGTATTGCCAGAGTATGCCCGGAGTATTGCCAGAGTATGCCCGGAGTATTGCCGGAGTATGCCCGGAGTATGCCCAGAGTATTGCAGAGTATGCCCAGAGTATTGCAGAGTATGCCCAGAGTATTGCCAGAGTATGCCCAGAGTATTGCCAGAGTATTGCGGAGTATGCAGAGTATGCCCAGGGTATTGCAGAGTATGCCCAGAGTATTGCAGAGTATGCCCAGAGTATTGCAGAGTATGCCCAGAGTATTGCAGAGTATGCCCAGAGTATTGCAGAGTATGCCCAGAGTATTGCAGAGTATGCCCAGAGTATTGCAGAGTATGCCCAGAGTATTGCAGAGTATGCCCAGAGTATTGCAGAGTATGCCCAGAGTATTGCAGAGTATGCCCAGAGTATTGCCCAGAGTATTGCCCAGAGTATGCCTGAGTATTGCAGAGTATTGCCAGAGTATTGCAGAGTATGCCCAGGGTATTGCAGAGTATGCCCAGAGTATTGCAGAGTATGCCCAGGGTATTGCAGAGTATGCCCAGAGTATTGCAGAGTATGCCCAGGGTATTGCAGAGTATGCCCAGGGTATTGCAGAGTATGCCCAGGGTATTGCAGAGTATGCCCAGAGTATTGCAGAGTATGCCCAGAGTATTGCAGAGTATTGCCCAGAGTATTGCCCAGAGTATTGCAGAGTATGCCTGAGTATTGCAGAGTATGCCCAGAGTATTGCAGAGTATGCCCAGAGTATTGCAGAGTATGCCCAGAGTATTGCAGAGTATGCCCAGAGTATTGCAGAGTATGCCCAGAGTATTGCAGAGTATGCCCAGAGTATTGCAGAGTATGCCCAGAGTATTGCAGAGTATGCCCAGAGTATTGCAGAGTATGCCCAGAGTATTGCAGAGTATGCCCAGAGTATTGCAGAGTATGCCCAGAGTATTGCAGAGTATGCCCAGAGTATTGCCCAGAGTATTGCCCAGAGTATGCCTGAGTATTGCAGAGTATGCCCAGAGTATTGCCCAGAGTATTGCCCAGAGTATGCCTGAGTATTGCAGAGTATGCCTGAGTATTGCAGAGTATGCCTGAGTATTGCAGAGTATGCCTGAGTATTGCAGAGTATGCCTGAGTATTGCAGAGTATGCCCAGAGTATTGCAGAGTATGCCCAGAGTATTGCAGAGTATGCCCAGAGTATTGCAGAGTATGCCCAGAGTATTGCCAGAGTATGCCTGAGTATTGCAGAGTATGCCCAGGTGAGTATTGCAGAGTATATGCAGCAGGGATGGCTGAGCAGGGAGGGAGGGATGGATGGATCTGTGACTGCATTTGTCACAGATCCAGCCCGCAGCACTGGCGCTACCATCCGCTCCCTCCCCTCTCCTCTCACACTGTACCGATCGGTACAGAGAGAGGAGGGAGGAACCGGCGTCATCAAATGATCGCGGGAGCGCGATTCTGACAGGCCGTTTATTTAACCACTTAGCAACCACCTGCCGAAAAATAACGGCGGCAAGGTGGTTGCTTAACTCTGGGATCACGTTATATAACGTGATTCCAGAGTCGCGCTCCCGCGCGCCCCCTGGGGCGCGCACACGGGAATGTCCGTGACCGCCGGGTCCAGAGGACCCGGCGGGTCACGAATCACGGTAAATCGCCGCTGATAGCGGCGGTTTACCACGTGATCGCGCCGTCCAATGACGGCGCGATCAGATGTAAACAGACCGGCGTCATTTGATGACGCCGGTTCCTCCCTCCTCTCTCTGTACCGATCGGTACAGTGTGAGAGGAGAGGGGAGGGAGCGGATGGCAGCGCCAGTGCTGCGGGATGGATCTGTGACAAATGTAGTCACAGATCCATCCATCCATCCCTCCCTGCTCAGCCATCCCTGCTGCACATACTCTGCAATGCTGGGCAATACTCTGGGGGGGGGGGGGGGGGGGGGGGCAATACTCTGGGGGGGGGAATACTCTGGGGGGGGGAATACTCTGGGGGGGGGGAATACTCTGGGGGGGGGGGAATACTCTGGGCATACTCCGCAATACTCTGGGCATACTCTGGTGGGCATACTCCGCAATACTCTGGGCATACTCTGGTGGGCATACTCTGGTGGGCATACTCCCGCAATACTCTGGGCATACTCCCGCAATACTCTGGGCATACTCCCGCAATACTCTGGGCATACTCCCGCAATACTCTGGGCATACTCCGCAATACTCTGGGCATACTCCCGCAATACTCTGGGCATACTCCCGCAATACTCTGGGCATACTCCCGCAATACTCTGGGCATACTCCCGCAATACTCTGGGCATACTCCCGCAATACTCTGGGCATACTCCGCAATACTCTGGGCATACTCCCGCAATACTCTGGGCATACTCCCGCAATACTCTGGGCATACTCCCGCAATACTCTGGGCATACTCCCGCAATACTCTGGGCATACTTCCGCAATACTCTGGGCATACTTCCGCAATACTCTGGGCATACTTCCGCAATACTCTGGGCATACTTCCGCAATACTCTTGGCATACTCCCGCAATACTCTGGGCATACTCCCGCAATACTCTGGGCATACTCCCGCAATACTCTGGGCATACTCCCGCAATACTCTGGGCATACTTCCGCAATACTCTGGGCATACTTCCGCAATACTCTGGGCATACTTCCGCAATACTCTGGGCATACTTCCGCAATACTCTGGGCATACTTCCGCAATACTCTGGGCATACTTCCGCAATACTCTGGGCATACTCCGCAATACTCTGCAATACTCTGGGCATACTCTGCAATACTCTGGGCATACTCTGCAATACTCTGGGCATACTCTGCAATACTCTGGGCATACTTCCGCAATACTCTGGGCATACTTCCGCAATACTCTTGGCATACTCCCGCAATACTCTGGGCATACTCCCGCAATACTCTGGGCATACTCCCGCAATACTCTGGGCATACTCCCGCAATACTCTGGGCATACTTCCGCAATACTCTGGGCATACTTCCGCAATACTCTGGGCATACTTCCGCAATACTCTGGGCATACTTCCGCAATACTCTGGGCATACTTCCGCAATACTCTGGGCATACTCCGCAATACTCTGCAATACTCTGGGCATACTCTGCAATACTCTGGGCATACTCTGCAATACTCTGGGCATACTCTGCAATACTCTGGGCATACTCCGCAATACTCTGGGCATACTCCGCAATACTCTGGGCATACTCCGCAATACTCTGGGCATACAGCGCCCCTGTCCCCGTGAGCTCGCATGCAGAAGCGAACGCATACGCAAGTCCCGCCCACATATGAAAACGGTGTTCAAACCACACATGTGAGGTATCGCTGCGAACGTTAGAGCGAGAGCAATAATTTTGGCCCTAGACCTCCTCTCCAACTAAAATGATGTAACCAGTAAAAATATTTAAAGCATCACCTATGGGGATTTTTAAGTCGCAAAGTTTGGCGCCATTCCATGTGGCCACGCTGTGTAAAAGTCCCACACATTGGGTATCGCCATACTCGGGAGGAATAGCAGAATGTGTTTTGGGGTGTAATTTGTGGTATGCATATGCTGTGTGTGAGAAATAACCCGCTAATATGAACATTTTGTGGAAAGAAAATAAAAATGAAAAAAATCTTGATTTTGCAAAGAATTGTGGGAAAAATTACAACTTCAAAAAACTCACCAGGCCTCTTTCTAAATACCTTGGAATGTCTTCTTTCCAAAAAGGGGTCATTTGGGGGGTATTTGTACTTTTCTGGCATGTTAGGGTCTCAAGAAATGAGAGAGGATGTCAGTACATCAGGTGTGATCAAATTGATCAATTTTCAGTAATTGGTACCATAGCTTTTAGACCCTATAACTTTCACCCAGACTAAATAATATCTAAATTTTTTTTGTTTTGTTACCAAAGATATGTAGCAGTATACATTTTAGGCCAAATTTATGAAGAAAAATTACTTTTTTGCAAAATTTTATAATAGAAATGAAGAAAAATTCATTTTTTTACAAAATTTTCGTTCTTTTTTCATTTATAGTGAAAAAAATAAAAACCGCAGAGGTGATAAAATACCACCAAAAGAAAGCTCTATTTGTGGGAAAAAAAGGACAAAAATTTCATTTGGTTATAGTGTTGTATGACTGAGTTATTGTCATTCAAAATGTGAGAGCACCGAAAGCTGAAAATTGGTCTGGTTATTAAGTGGGTTTAAGTGCCCAGTAGTCAAGTGGTTAAAGGCCAGTTAGAATACAGCAACCGCCCTAGAGCCGTACTTTCGGCATAGGGCGGTTGCAAAGTGGTTAATAAGCCCTGCTGCAAAGTATTGCATCAAAACATTTTATTACACGCCCCTGTTAAACAGGGGCAGAAAAATTGGGCCTTAGGTACTGGTGGCGGTGCCACAACACTGCAACACCTCACAGATACTGTAGTTGAAACGCATGAATAAGGCCTGTTGCAAAGTATACTAAGTAATGGGAGTGCAACAAAGAGCCACATGCAAAGTATTGCATCAAAAAAATTAATATACGCCCCTGTTAAACAGGGGCAGAAAAATTGGACCTTAGGCACTGGTGGCGGTGGCCAGAACCAACAATGTTCTTACTAGCTATCAGCAAGATCATTGAGGAGGAAAAGGATATTCAGTCAGCAGCATAACAGCACAGTCACTCAGCATCAGCATAGGCAGTCTCTAAGGGATCTGACATTTCAAAAAAATGATTCAGTTACATCAGCATCAGGTGCTTGGTAGCTGGTGGTGATCCAAGCCTGATTCATTTTTATGTAGGTCAGTCGATCGACAGAGTCGGTGGAGAGGCTTACCCTGTGATCGGTCACAAAGCCTCCAGCAGCACTGAATGTGCGTTCTGAAAGAATGCTGGATGCAGGACAAGCCAGTAGCTCAATTGCGTACTGTGCAAGCTCTGGCCAGTGATCCGTCCTCAAGACCCAGTAAGCCAGAGGATTTTTGGTGGGGAAGGTGTCCAAGTCTGGTCTTGCCCCTGGGTATTCCTGCACCATGTAAACTAGATGGTTGCTGGAACCGGTCATACCTTGGGGCTGCGGACTAAAAAATTGTCTGAACGTATCGGTCAGACGGCCACCTTCTCCACCACTCCTTCTGTGACTCACCGAAGCCTCAGCAACACGTTGTCCAGGACCAGGATTTGGTAATCCCCCAGGTTCTGGGAACGCGTTGCACATACCTTTCTGCAAGGCCTTCTGAAGATGTTTCATCTTCTGCTTCCTCTGCGACGGCAAGATAAAGTCCGCAACCTTACTCTTGTAACCAAGTGGGTTCAGTTGCAAAGTAATGCGCAGACTTGCACTATGCACCACCATTTGGAAAGTAATTAGCACACTTGCACTATAAACCAAGTGGGTTTAGGTGGAAAGTAATTAGCACACTTGCACTATAAACCAAGTGAGCTTAGGTGCACACTGCACAGTAATTAGCACACTTGCACTATAAACCAAGTGGGTTTAGGTGGAAAATAATTAGCACACTTGCACTATAAACCAAGTGGGCTTAGATGCACACTGCACAGTAATTAGCACACTTCCACTATAAACCAAGTGGGCTTAGGTGCACAGTAATTAGCACATTTGCACTATAAACCAAGTAGGCTTAGGTGCACAGTAATTAGCAACATTTTACTATGCACCAAATGGGTTTAGTTGCAAAGTAATGAGCACACTTGCACTATGCACCACTAAGTAGGTTCTGATGAAGAGGTCCTTGCTGCCTCGAAACACGTCAGCCAGCAGTGACACATCTCTATCCCCCCTATTCTGGAGTGTGGTTCGAGGGGTATCTATCACATCATTGTTGACAAGCCTTTTATACCATTTCTATTGTGCGTAGTTTTTTATTACTATTTTTATTTAATAAATTGTCAATGGTAACACACGAGGCTAGTGCGCTTTCTTTTTCTTCTTTTTTGTTCTCTGTTAGAATGCTCCCCGTCCGTGAAGGGCAGCAAGGCCACTGTTACCATTTTTGATATTTGTGGAAATTTCCATGTGAAACACTAACTAACTATTGGACAATCCACCCGTGCGCAGGAGTTTTTTTTTTTTCTGTTTAATACAACACGTGAGAACACTGCAGCTAGCACAATCAACTGCCTGACAGATTAGGAAGAACTAATCTAACTAAACTATACAGTGTATAAATATATCTACAACTCCTGGGATGTATATATATCCTCTACACCAACTAGTGTGCCGCGAAGAGTCCCCAGGTGTGCCGCGGCAAAATGACCCCAAATATTGGCAGCTATGGCTGCTATCTAATGTAACACTTCTGCTGGGCACTTCGTTATCATTTGACTTTACAGCGGTGTTGGTCCGATGTGTAAAACTCATTTCCCGGCACTCAGGAAGCTGTGCTGGCTGTGCGGGCCTCCCGACCGCGTCTTGCCAACCGAATACGCCATCGGTTGCTATGGGAGGGTCGGATGCACGCACGCAATGCTTCTGTGACGTGAGAGCCGCGGGTACCGTCCTGAACTCTGCCTGGCACGCTTTTCCCTGAGGGGGAAGAAGAAAGAGTAGAGTCACCGTGACCGACACTGCTCCCCTGCCCGCAGACATTGCCACCCGCTCCGAAAGGGAGAAGGCTCTGAAGCTGAATGAGCAGCACCAGTCCATCCTGTCTCGTATGCTGAGAGAGGAGGACAACAAGTACTGCGCTGACTGCGAGGCCAAGGGTTAGGTGGTGAGGGGGGGCTCTGCTATGAATAACCAGCTGTCTCAGTCACTGACACCCCACATCCTCCATTTATGGCTACAGCACTCTTGATCTGATTGGTTGTTGTGCAGCTCTGACAGTTCTTCTTTCAGTGTATGTGTACACATGTCTGTTAGTGTGTGTGTGACAAAAGTAGTTCTGATGGTACACGAATAGGGGGGTTAGGATTAAAAGTAACATACATACAGACAGATGTGCACGCACACAAACAGACACGCGTACAAACACAGTGTGTGTTTGTACGTGTGTCTGTTTGTGTGCGTGCGCATCTGTCTGTATGTATGTTACCTTTAATCCTGACCTCCCTATTCCTGTACCATCAGAACTACTTTTGTAGGGTTCGAGATGGCAGCAAGGACTGCTGCTCCTCTGAAAAGCAATTTGTGTTCATATCGCTTTTCAGGGGCATTTGTCAGCCAGTAAAGAGGCATATCTTGCCTCCTCACCACCTGTTTTAAGCCTGTAAATGCAATGCACACAGTTGTGGGGTAGTTGCAGTGCAGCCCCATTATCCCTGGGTATACCTCCAGCTGCAGCCACAGCATGTTTACACCCCCAGCTGTTGCCTCTGTAGCTAAAGGGGCAAAAGTTGGGGGTGGTAAAAACAGCTCAACCATGTGGTTTTACTGCCCCTCCAGCCTGATAAGTGAACAAGCTCTTGGTTCTGTGTGGATGCGTGCTGCGTGTAGGGCAGCCCATTCATTTTCCTACCCGCAGTAATGCGGGGAAAGAAGTCCCCGACCCTTTTTTTTTAAATTGTGCCATAACAAAAGCAGCCCATGTTTTCCAATGGATGGGGCACCATTAACAATTAATGGCACCCCTAAAGAACAGAGCATTTGTCTGTGTGTCAAGAACGAGCGCGATTTTGCACGTATTCCGCAACACACATCAACGCCAACCAAGTCTTGGACAGGGGTGCCTCAAGACTGAAAATACTTTTCAAGGGCGCCCCGACTGGAAAAAGGTTGAGAAACACTGCTCGACACACTGTAAATTTAAATGACCAGCCTGCCTGCTCTATCTAGCTAGAAAAAAAGACAATCTCTCTCTCTGTCTGATCTGTAACCAGCGCTGGAACACACTACACAAGGTCGCTCAGCAGTCGGCCTTTTATAGTATGGGTCGTGTGTTAAAGTCCTGAGCCATAATTTGCCAAAGCCACTAAGTAAGTAAGTAAGACCTAGACCATATTATCTCTGCAATCTGCATATTATGAATTATTGGAGGAGTTTGTTTCTTCATTCATGGCAATTGGCAAAGTGCTTCTTTTCTCAAATAATGATTTCATATGGTCTCATCATCATTGTCTATACCATGTCACAGTGGCAACTTTTGGGCACAGTGGCTGCTTTTGATGGTAAAGTGGCTGCGTTTGATGGTAGTGGCTGCATTTGATGGGCACAGTGACTGCGTTTGATGGGCACAGTGGCTGTGTTTGATGGGCACAGTGGCTGCGATTGATGGTACAGTGGCTGCGTTTGATGGTACAGTGGCTGTGTTTGATGTTACAGTGGCTGTGTTTGATGGTACAGTGGCTGTGTTTGATGGCACAGTGGCTGCGTTTGATGGGCACAGTGGCTGCGTTTGATGGGCACAGTGGCTGCGTTTGATGGTACAGTGGCTGCGTTTGATGGTACAGTGGCTGCGTTTGATGGTACAGTGGCTGTGTTTGATGGGCACAGTGGCTGAGTTTGGCCACAGTGGCTGTGTTTGATGGGCACAGTGGCTGAGTTTGGGCACAGTGGCTGAGTTTGATGGGCACCGTGGCTGCATTTGATGGTACAGTGGCTGCGTTTGATGGTACAGTGGCTGTGTTTGATGGGCACAGTGGCTGCATTTGATGGCACAGTGGCTGCGGTTGATGGCACAGTGGCTGTGTTTGATGGCACAGTGGCTGCGTTTGATGGCACAGTAGCTGCCTTTGATGGCACAGTAGCTGCGTTTGATGGGCACAGGGGCTGCGTTTGATGGGCACAGGGGCTGCATTTGATGGGCACAGGGGCTGCGTTTGATGGCACAGTGAGGCTGCAATAGATTTTTTTGTTTTGTTTTTCAGTTTGTTGCGCCCCCCCCCGTCACTGGATGGGATCATCATTGTGCCCTTCTCCTTACTTGTTGAATGACAGGCTGAGGGCATGCACATTCCAGTTGAATGCCGTTGAATGGCTGTTGTTCAAACTGGAGGGCTTATTTTATTTTTAATTATTTATCTTGCTGAAGTTCTGCTTTAAAAATTAACCCCAAGCAAACATCTATTCACACACATATGTGAAATGTTTCCTCTACCAAACGGTGTACCAGTACCACCTTCTCTATTACAGTTAAGTAATACAGAAGTGTTATTTACCCTCTGCCTAAACCTGCTGACGATGAAGAAGCATTACACTGATAAGTTATCAATTATGCCCAGGGGAGGGCTGGGCTGGGGGGCAGGGTGGCAATTGCCTCCCAGGCTGCTCTGACTTAGGCTGCATTCACACCTTGGTGTATTTACGCCCGACGCTCGTGCCCCTGGAGGGGTGATTTTACATTGTTGTCTATGAAGATGGTTCACATCTCCACGCCGAACGCCGAAACGCTGTACGCCTGAAGCTCAAAACAAGTCCCGGACCCTTTTTTCAGGCGGCTTCGGCGTTCGGCATAGACAACAATGTTATGTAAAAAAAAAAAAAAAGGTTAAAACGACCCGTTTTGTCGCGGCAAATCGCGGTACAATACACCGCAATTTGTCGCGGCAAAATACGCGCGTTATAGTGTGAATGCAGCCTTATGGCTGCTACCATTTTCTTTTTTATTCTGGTCTAGGAAGTTGGGCCGGGGGCATGGCCACGGTGGCCGACCACTAGTTGTTGCATTCCGGGAGTTGTAGTCCATGCTCAAGGTCCCGGTGGGTGGAAAACAGAGCAGCGCAGAGGAAACTACAACTCCCGGAGACCGGATTCTTGAAAGCCGGGTGTGCCAGGGAGTCGGGACGCAGGGCTCGTTGCTAGCTGCAACTTGAACCCAGGATCAGGAGCATTACCCCCCAGGAGGCGGTGGCATGCAAGGACCTGCTGAGATCACTGTGGTGAGAGACCCTGACACCCATAGCTGACCCCCCCACCCCATGTAACCTTCCCCAGTGATCAGGCTGCATTGATGGGCACTGGAGTTGGCTGCATTGAAAAACCAGATGGGCCATGGATTGTGAGCTGATTCAGCAGTTCAATGGGCCAATTGACTGAACTTTCCCCCCAGGCCTAAGGCTGCCAGCCCTCCCCTGATTATGCCGCGTACACACAGCAGAGAACCTCGACGGGCGGAACACATCGTTCCGCCCGTCGAAGTTCTCTGCCGGCCGTCAGATTCGGCGACCAGCCCGTCGGGAAAGGCGACCAGCCATTCATCCCGACGGGCCATCGAGCAAATAGAGAACCAAGGTTCTCGGCAGAATGCGGCTCCCAGCGAGGTTCTCGCTGGTTTCTGCCGAGAACCTCGGCCGTGTGTACAGGGCTTTATGCTCATTCTGTTGTTATCATGGCCGTGCAGTCTCTGACCATGACCTGTATCATTGTCCACACACAGTCTTTGACCATTTCCTGTATCATGTCCGCACACAGTCTTTGACCATTTCCTGTATCATGTCCGCACAGTCTCTGACCGTTTCCTGTATCATTGTCCGCACAGTCTCTGACCGTTTCCTGTATCATTGTCCGCACAGTCTCTGACCGTTTCCTGTATCATTGTCCGCACAGTCTCTGACCGTTTCCTGTATCATTGTCCGCACAGTCTCTGACCGTTTCCTGTATCATTTTCCGCACAGTCTCTGACCGTTTCCTGTATCATTGTCCGCACAGTCTCTGACCGTTTCCTGTATCATTTTCCGCACAGTCTCTGACCATCTCCTGCATCTTTGTGGCGTGATTGTCTGTTAGCACCCTGTCTGTGGTTCCAACTTTTCATACTGTGTTAGCCAGGTATGAGTTTGCTTGTCATTACCATAATAAAAGAATCTCATGTATCATTGTCTGCACAGTCTCTGGACTATTGTTTTTATAATATTTGTCCCATTATAGGCGTGAGTGGGGCCTCATGTCTAAGTTTGCCAAAGGCCTCACTAAGTCTAGATCCGCCTCTGGTCATGAACATTAGGAAAATAAAATAATCAAGCTTCGAGGGTCATAGCTCGTGGACAGGAGTTATGTAGCTAAGTCCTACCCCACCACTGGTAAAAAAATTGAGGCTCCTACGACATATGGTTCCAGAGATATGGGGTGCCTTGCGCAGCCTGTCAGAGGCTAAAGTACAGAGCGTTCACATTAAATGCAAGCTTAAACAATGGAAAGTTATATACTCACCTTTCTGTAATTATTCTTTCCTGACACATCCAGGGCCGGTGCAAGGATTTTTGCCAACTCAGGCGAAGGTACATGTTGTCCGCCACGCACACACGCACACGTACATTATGTATGCATTATATATGTATATACAGGGAGTGCAGAATTATTAGGCAAATTAGTATTTTTACCACATCATCCTCTTTATGCATGTTGTCTTACTCCAAGCTGTATAGGCTCGAAAGCCTACTACCAATTAAGCATATTAGGTGATGTGCATCTCTGTAATGAGAAGGGGTGTGGTCTAATGACATCAACACCCTATATCAGGTGTGCATAATTATTGGGCAACTTCCTTTCCTTTGGCAAAATGGGTCAAAAGAAGGACTTGACAGGCTCGGAAAAGTAAAAAATAGTGAGATATCTTGCAGAGGGACGCAGCACTCTTAAAATTGCAAAGCTTCTGAAGCGTGATCATCGAACAATCAAGCGTTTCATTCAAAATAGTCAACATGGTCGCAAGAAGCGTGTAGAAAAACCAAGGCGCAAAATAACTGCCCATGAACTGAGAAAAGTCAAGCGTGCAGCTGCCAAGATGCCACTTGCCACCAGTTTGGCCATATTTCAGAGCTGCAACATCACTGGAGTGCCCAAAAGCACAAGGTGTGCAATACTCAGAGACATGGCCAAGGTAAGAAAGGCTGAAAGACGACCACCACTGAACAAGACACACAAGCTGAAACGTCAAGACTGGGCCAAGAAATATCTCAAGACTGATTTTTCTAAGGTTTTATGGACTGATGAAATGAGAGTGAGTCTTGATGGGCCAGATGGATGGGCCCGTGGCTGGATTGGTAAAGGGCAGAGAGCTCCAGTCCGACTCAGACGCCAGCAAGGTGGAGGTGGAGTACTGGTTTGGGCTGGTATCATCAAAGATGAGCTTGTGGGGCCTTTTCGGGTTGAGGATGGAGTCAAGCTCAACTCCCAGTCCTACTGCCAGTTTCTGGAAGACACCTTGTTCAAGCAGTGGTACAGGAAGAAGTCTGCATCCTTCATGAAAAACATGATTTTCATGCAGGACAATGCTCCATCACACGCGTCCAAGTACTCCACAGCGTGGCTGGCAAGAAAGGGTATAAAAGAAGAAAAACTAATGACATGGCCTCCTTGTTCACCTGATCTGAACCCCATTGAGAACCTGTGGTCCATCATCAAATGTGAGATTTACAAGGAGGGAAAACAGTACACCTCTCTGAACAGTGTCTGGGAGGCTGTGGTTGCTGCTGCACGCAATGTTGATGGTGAACAGATAAAAACACTGACAGAATCCATGGATGGCAGGCTTTTGAGTGTCCTTGCAAAGAAAGGTGGCTATATTGGTCACTGATTTGTTTTTGTTTTGTTTTTGAATGTCAGAAATGTATATTTGTGAAAGTTGAGATGTTATATTGGTTTCACTGGTAAAAATAAATAATTGAAATGGGTATATATTTGTTTTTTGTTAAGTTGCCTAATAATTATGCACAGTAATAGTCACCTGCACACACAGATATCCCCCTAAAATAGCTAAAACTAAAAACAAACTAAAAACTACTTCCAAAAATATTCAGCTTTGATATTAATGAGTTTTTTGGGTTCATTGAGAACATGGTTGTTGTTCAATAATACAATTAATCCTCAAAAATACAACTTGCCTAATAATTCTGCACTCCCTGTATATTAGACCTTTCTCCACTAACTACAGACCCCCCTCCCGCAGTATGAATCCCCCTCACTAAGAACAGACCCCCCTTCCTCAGTACAGACCACCCTCCATCAGTATAGACCCCACACTAAGTACAGACCACCCTCTGTTAGTAAAGACCCCACACTAAGTACAGACCACCCTCCATTAGTATAGACCCCCTCCCTCAGTACAGACACCCCATCAGTGTAGAATCCCCCCTCTTAGTGCAGGCACCCCACCTTTAGTGCAGAACCCCCGTCAGTATAGATATCCCCCCTTTAGTGCAGACCCTCCATCAGTATGAATTTCCCCCTTTAGTGCAGACCCCCCACTAGTATAAAATCCCCCTTAGTGCAGACCCCCACAGTATAGACACTCCCCATAGTGCAGACTCCCCCATCAATATAGACATCCCCCTTAGTACAGACCCCTCCCTCCAATACCCCCCATGGCAGCCGACAGTGGGCATCACGGGGCACCAGCACACAGGGGGGGCTCCAGACAGCAGGGCGTTAGGAGTGGGGGGAAATTAAAGAGGAGGGGGACAATTACAGAGATTGGGGGGGGGGCAATTACAGCTGAGGGGGTGCAAATACAGAGAAGGGGAGATAATTACAGAGATGGGGCAATTAGAGGAAGGGGGTGCAAATACAGAGGAGGGGGGTGCAAATACAGAGGAGGGGGTTGCAATTATAGAGGAGTGGGGAATACAGAGATGGGGGGACAATTACAGAAGAAGGGGGTGAAAATATAGAGGAGGGGGGAATACAGAAGAGGGGGGAGAAAATACAAAGGAGGTGGAATACAGAGGAGGGGGTGCAATTACAGAGGAGTGGGGAATACAGAGATGGGGGGACAATTACAGAAGAAGGGGGTGAAAATATAGAGGAGGGGGGAAGAAAATACAGAGGAGGGGGGAATACAGAAGAGGGGGGACAATTGCATAAGAGGGGGGTGAAAATACAGAGGAGGGGGAATACAGAGGAGGGGGGACAATTACAGAAGAGGGGGGTGAAAATACAGAGGGGGCAAAATACAGAGGAGGGGGGGAGAAAATGCAGAGGAAGGGGGAATACAGAGGAGTCCAAACATAAGGGAGAGAGAGAGGTGACAGGCAGCTGCTGGTGTGGAAGTTTTTAATAAAATAAATGCCCGGCCCTCGAAGAGTCTGAAGGACAATAAACCGGCCCTTTGTTAAGAATGTTTGGAGACCCCTGCTTTAGATGATAGATGCAGAGAATGAAGCGGGTTTTCGCTCTTTCAATTTTATAGTTAATCAATCCTGTCAGGTTGTGGAGGCAGAGTCACAACACAGTGTGTGCTGCCATGAAGATGTGTCCAGGGCCGGCGCTAGCACAAGAAAACATGGGAAATTGCCTTACGGCGCCGGTGCCACCCTGGGTGGAGAATTGAGCAGGACAGTCGCCCTCCTTTTAAGCCCCAGCACAGAGGGGGACCTCCGGGTCCCACCAGCAGGGGGATCGGAGCGGCGGGTGGGGGAACCAATTACATAGCAATCAGTGGCGGCTGGTGAAGTTTTAGGATGGGGGGGCACCAGACCCGCCCTTTCTTTTTGACCCCTCCCACTTGGTGGAAATGGGCGTGGTTTCATTGAAATTGTGGGCGTAGCTCTAAGGTGGTGAGGTTAGCATCTGAGATGAACGAGGGTCGGAGGGAGAGGGACAGCAGGCCCAGATCCTACACAACAATAGAAATGTGTGCATTCTAGTAAGTTTAACAATCAGCAGATAAAGATACTTCAATCATCCCGGCACCATGGTTGTTATGGTGTCAGGATGATTGAAACGCATTATTTCTATTATTACATTGTAATATAAAATGAAACCATTCAACTCACCATAATGCAGGTCGCCTGCCACCAGATGCCATCACGTGTCCCCAGCGGAGTCCCTCCTTGCATGCAGCACCCGTCCCATCAATTGCAGCACCCGTCCCATCAATTACAGCGACTGTCCCATCAATTACAGTGACTGTCCCATCAATTACAGCAATTGCAGCACCTGTCCCATCAATTGCAGCACCTGTCCCATCAATTGCAGCACCTGTCCCATCAATTACAGGGACTGTCCCATCAATTACAGCAATTGCAGCACCTGTCCCATCAATTACAGCGACTGTCCCATTAATTACAGCGACTGTCCCATCAATTGCAGCACCTGTCCCATCAATTGCAGCACCTGTTCCATCAATTACAGCGACTGTCCCATCAATTACAGCGACTGTCCCATCAATTACAGCACCTATCCCATCAATTGCAGCACCTGTCCCATTAATTACAGCGACTGTCCCATCAATTACAGCAATTACAGCGATTGTCCCATCAAATGCAGTGACTGTCTCCCATCAATTGCAGTGACTGTCCCATCAATTACAGAGACTGTCCCATCAATTACAGCAATTGCAGCACCTGTCCCATCAATTACAGCGACTGTCCCATTAATTGCAGCGCCTGTCCCATCAATTGCAGGGCCTGTCCCATCAATCTATCAATTGTGGTGCCGCCCAGGGGGGGTGGGGTTTGTGCCCCCTGAACATTACTTTTTTTTTAAAAATATGATGGGGGGGGGGGGTGACACCGAAATTCCCCCTGAAAATTACTTTTTTTTTTTTAAAGATGATATGCAGGGGGGGGGGGAGGGGGGGGTCTGTCGCCGACTACCTCACTGTGGGGATGAATATTTAGCAGAGGGGCAGCAACAGCACTTACGTTTTGTTGGCTGGAGCCATGGATGGATGTCAATCAATCTGCCTGGCTGTAGTAATAGCTACTACGAGCGCCGGGCAGACACTGACACTGTGGCGCCTCGGTAAACATCACAAGGCGGGCAAAAAGCCTGCAAATGAAGCACCGCGTCTGCAATCTTCGGATTGCATGGACGCGACGCTTCCCATTAATGCACGTGGCCGGCGCCACATTGCATTTAGAAAAGGATTTTTTGAGATTTTAATTATTTTTCTTTTTAAAGGGGCCGTTAAAAAAAAAAACTTTTTTTTTACTACAGGAGGGGAGGGGGGGGGCGGCGCCCGGGCGCCCCCTATGGACGGGCCGCCACTGATAGCAATCAAAAGGGAGCGAGAGTGGCTCCGGCCTACTCGTGGAACGGCGGCCAACTTTGGACTCCCCTCGCCGATCCACGGCCTGTGTGGCCCCCTGGGACCCTCTTCACCTCCCGATCCGGCTCCTCGACGACTCGCCTGATCGAGGCCTGAACGGAGTGGCATTCCTCTGCATGGCAGTGGCTGGTAAGCAAGCCCGTGGCTTCGGCCTACTCATGGAACGGCGGCCATCTTGGTACTCCTAACCCAGGCTCTAGGCTTACTTACAATCCGGGCCTCCTGGACTTACAGCTGCCTTCTCCCACAACCCTTATAGCTGACTTGCCTACATACTACTCCTCATACCCGCTGAAGAGACATATTTGAGCAGATGCCTACCAGTGAATGACCCCTGACTCTCCCATATAAGTGGTGGCCATCTTGACACACTCAGGCGGGTTTTCCTGTTTTCCCAGCCTGACCCCTGCTCGATGTGAGCCCCTCTTGGTCACCACAAAAACCTAGCCTGCCAACGGACTGCCCCGCCCAATAACTTCAGTATTTGGGGAAATAGACTCGCTATGACAGTGTGAAACTGCATTGCCTGAGCTCCACACCATATGCCTACAAGGAAGAGCTTCTCTCTCGACCTTGTCTGAGATGTCCACGTCCAGAAAGGGCCCTAAACACGGAGACCTCCACGGAACACATCCTGCTGACATCCAGCACTACTTCACTCCAGAAACACCGAGAACTAGGTCTGCCTCCCGGGACAAGATGGCACCAGAACCCGCTAAGAAGGACAACGCGGCACCTACTCCACAGGTAGTCACAGGTAGTCACTCTCCCTCCGCTTCCCCCTTCTACTACCAAAGGACCCTCTGGTCCGAGTTCCAGCCTCTCTGGCATACCTTTGTTGTTGAGGGAAGATTTATCTGCCGGCCCTGATCAGCCTAGCATGTCTATTGGTTCCACAGATCAGGGCGCTCCATCTGCCCCATCCTCTCATGCTGTATTATCTCCTGCAGAGATGTCGGCTATCCTACTGTCCCTACCCACGAGACAAGACATGGAAACTATTGCGACCAGGATGGTATCATCCCTGCGTCAAGACATAACTAACATATCGCAGAATGTGCAGAAGCTTGAAAACTCTGTTGAAATTCTATTCACGGACAGAGACGCAATACTGTACAGGCTAGACTCTCTGGAAGGTATGCACAAACAACATCAGGCCGCTATGACCCATTTGCGACTGCAACATGATGATTTGGAAAATCGCCATAGGCGAAATAATATAAAACTGCGTGGCATCCCGGAGTCCATTCGAGCGGCAGACTTACGGGACACTGCTAGTGGCATATTTAATGACATCCTGGGCAGCCCAGAGATGTGCTCTGCAGGGTGCATTTTTTTCTCATGAAAGAGGAAATAATGCGCCGCGCCTGGAACAGGGGCCCATATCACTTAGATGGGGCTACGATCCACCTGCTTCCTGATCTGTCCCGCAGAACTTTGTATATGAGACGTCAAATGAAACCTTTATTGAATAAAATTAGGGATTGCGGTGGCACCTATGTATGGAACTACCCTTTTGGCCTTACTGTCCGCCTACGCAATGACAGCATCTTTGTGAATGACCACAGACAACTCCCGGATGTTTACCGCTTTCTGGACACCGATCCCATTGACGTACCCGACTGGTTAGCACTGGATGCTGTTCCCGATGATACCTCGATCCCGCAACGCAGATGTGCGGGGCCTTCCAACAGAAACACTCCAAGGTCACCACCTCCTGGCCCACATTCTAGGGAGATGTGACCTGGTTAATATGCTGTGACAAACCGACTCATATAATTCGCCCTTATTGCCTTCTTCAACTACATTTAGAAGCCACCTCGATAAAAGACCATACCACCTTGCTGCTCTGTTTTTCAAAGGGAGTAGACAATGCCTTTACCATAGAATCAACGATGCACTGCCCAACACGGTACGACGGACTGTACAAACGGATTACAGCTTCAGTGGAGACTATACGCGCTCTACCATAGTTAAAGAACAGACAGGCTTAGTCACAACCTCAATGCTTGGCCTCAAAGGGAACCCTCAAAGTCCCATGCTGTCATACATCGTTTAGAGCTACGTGTTCAGCTTCCACTCAGTAATGGTTACAAGGTTGAGAGCATTGGCCTTAGCCCTGGACTGCTTCACCACCTATACGTTCCATAGACTGTGGTGGCCAATATTGCATCCTTGGATGGGGCTTTATTACATGTACTGAAAAATGCCAAAAACAGGTGTTGTTCCTTCCTTTACTGTGTAACTTTTTATTTAATTGTTTTTTGTTTTTTGCAAATGACTGCTACGCAGTTTTAGCGTAACACATATGTGTCTCCTGTTACTCCCTCATTTACACTTAGAATCCATGAGATGTGTTATAGCAGGCATTGTTAGCTTAGGACTGTTTTCTGTCTGGCTTGGACTCAGAGAGGACCCCTGGTTGGGACCCCAAGAGTATTTCAAATTCCCCCCAGTTTGGGGGGAGGATTCTTTCTGTATTACTAAACTACTGTTTACTGAGCCAATTGATGGGTAATCCCCCTCATGGAACATATTATCTATACTGCTTTTGAGCGTATCACTCCCCATTTGTTTTGCTTTGTTTTGTTTTGGGGTTTTTCTCCAGCCAGGATTCTCCTCTTGTGGGTCCATTCGGACAGATGTTATAGAAAAGAGGTGTTTATCTACTGTTCTTATTTCCTTAACTGTAAAAGGGTTCTGAAACGACTTAGCTAATTTGTTCCTGGCAAGTTCTCTTCCTTTATTATTATGTTCTAATAACCTGTTTTAAGGCATTGTGGGGTGGAGCTCAGGCAAACTAATGCTTGTGTACTTTTCCTCCTCACATAGAATTTAGTGTTTCTGCCTGATCAGATTTTTCGGGACAGATTGATTCCTAACGGCCTACGTGGCCACCCCTGAGTGGGGTATTTGATTGGTGCTAGACTCTATACTAGCATCTGAGTGGTTCTGTTGTTTTCGTTGTCTTCTTTCCCCCACCCTTCTCCTCCCTTCTACCCCTCTTCCTGATTCTTTCCTTTTTTTTTTTCTTCCCTATTTCATCTCGCTGCCATGGGGGACCCTCGGAATGCAGCTACCCTTCACCTGTGTTTGTTCAATGCCCGTGGCTTGAATGAACCGACTAAACGATCACAGATACTGTATGACTTTCACAAATCCAAAATTGACGTAATTTTCTTCCAAGAAACCCATTTCCTTACAAATCACATTCCGAAATTGCGAAATAAATATTACCCAACTTGGGTACATAGCACATACTCCCAATCTAAATCTAGAGGGGTGGCGATTGCCCTCCACAAATCAGTAAATTATACTGTTAGATTCCTGCTCAGACCCTGACGGTAGATACCTGTTCTTGAAAATATCTCTCAGCGGTAAAACGTACACCCTAGCTAACATGTATTTCGCAAACCACGACCAGATAACTTGTACTATTCAATACCTTTTCAAGCTAATGGACTTTGCCGAGGAGGTGATCCTCGCTGCTGGAGATTTTAACAGTGTTTTGAACCCGACATTGGATACCTCATCGGGTAGAAGCTCTATCTCCTATAACCGAATCAATAAATTGAAGAGATTCCTACTCCAACACAACTTGTTGGATGTCTGGCGCATCCTCCACCCTACAGATAGGGATCATTCCTTCTTCTCTGCAGCTCATAACTCCTATTCCTGCATTGATTTTTTTCTTGTCAGCCAATATGCATTGACATACCATCCCCAGGCTAGGATCAGGGATATACTATGGTCTGATCACGCGCCGGTGTTCTTGTCCCTCTCCCTACCTGATTTGCTTGGTCATGACTGGACTTGGAGACTTAATGACTCACTATTACAGGATGACGTCTGTTCTGCTGATATCCGGACCACCATATCAAACTTTATATCTGACCATAGTAATGATGATACTTCCGCTCCCATTCAATGGGAGGCATTGAAATGCGTCTTACGTGGGGCAGATCACGTAAATTATTTTATGTCGAAGCTAATAAACCGTGTAGAATGTAAACTAGAGCCCTCCATGCTAGAAATAGCATTGCTTCCATTCCTAAACTCAAGAGACCTGACGGCCAACTCACCCATCATCCTAAGGAAATTAACACATTGTTTCGTTCATTCTATGACTCGCTATACAACCTCCCCTCACACCCTCCACACATGTCGTCTGGAGACTTTCAAGATAAAATTGACAATTACATTGCTGCCACAGCACTTGTGACTATTCCTACAGATCTAGCGCACAATCTTGAACAACCATTTGTTGAGGATGAACTTGTACTGGCAATATCATCCCTGAAACCTAACAAAAGTCCAGGTCCGGACAAATACTCAACCCGTTTCTATAAATCCTTCCACGACTCCCTTACACCACTTCTTATGAAGGTGTATAATAACATCTCCAGGGATTCACCCTTTCCGAGACAAGCTCTGGAAGCCCATATTATAGTTCTACCGAAACCCGGGAAAGATCCTACGATGTGCGGTAGCTTTCGCCCCATTTCTCTCACCAACTTTGACATCCGCTAATACTCCAAGCTTCTGGCCAACCGACTGCATCCGAAACCATTTTACGCCTTTTCGGGCGTTTTTCCATTGCTCCGCGCCGGCCTGGAAGCATTGGCGGCGGCAACTAGGAAAGGCCGCGGCTTTACCCGCGGCCTAGCGGCGCGCCGCTTCTTACCCCCGGCAACTGTCACCAAACACCTGAAACGGCCCAGAAACCCCCCCCAGACCCCTGGAAAGTACCTTCCACCCCCTGTCCACCGATCCTGGCCCCCACAGCAGCACCGATCCACCTAATCTGGGAGCTCACCAGTCTGGATCCTGCTGCTGGATCGGTGGCCATCTTACTACACCCAGCCCTAATCTCCCCTTTCTCAACACCATTACTACTTGATCCAGGGTTCACCCGATCGCCTTTCAAGGGGTCAGGAAGGAATTTTTTTCCCTGCTGCAGCATATTGGCGTAGCGCGGTCAGGGTTTTTTTGCCTTCCTCTGGACCAAGCCAGGATAGAGGATTCAGTTAATTCTTGAAACCCCCCCCCCCCCCGGTGTTGGCGACTATGGTTAATCTGCAATACTCGGCAGAGACCATCTGGGGTCTGAGGCGATTTGCCGCAATACTACCAGCCATCACCAAAAAAGCCCTTCGAACTGAGCAACTTCTGAGAATCGATCGTCAATCGACTATCAAAAATCTCAGCCGTTTGCCCCAGCCTAAGCACATATCATGTGCTTTGATCAACACAAGATTGGCAGTAAAACACCGACTAGAAATCCATGATTTCCTCCTACAATACGATTTAGACTGCCTCTTTATTACAGAGAGCTGGCTCACAGCCGACTGTAAAACCATTCTAGGAGAATTGGTGCCAGAAAACTATCGTATCATATTGGAAAATAGAATAGGGCAAAGAGGAGGAGGACTGGCTGTGATCCATAAGACTCATCTTGCGATCGCAAAGCCAGTACTTCAAAACCCTCTTCCATTCATGGAAACCCTTACCCTGCAACTGCAAGTAAACTCCCAGGAGACCGTCCGGATTCTACTCTGCTATAGGCCTCCCGGCCCAAAATCGCAGCTTCTCCCTTCATGAACGGACTTTATCTCCACCTATACCCTGAACAGCAAACATCTTCTGCTGCTCGGGGATTTCAACCTCTGGGCCAACTCCTCACAAAACCCCGTTGCTGATGCCTGTATTGACCACATGGAAGGATTAGGGCTACAACAACTAGTATGTGGGCCCACACATGCTTCAGGTCACACACTCGATTTCATTTTCAGACAAGATCTGGAAATAGAAATCTTGGGAAATGAACCGTTGCCATGGACAGATCACCATGCAATCAAATTCATTATCCCCAATTCCCCCCCCCCCCTAACAAAAACATCAAGTCCAGTGACAACACACTGGACTAGATGTCAGAAGAAGCTCCACTCGGAATTCTTCAAAGCCACATTAAGGAAAAAAATAGAAACAATTCAGCCGAATCAAACGGCTGAAGAAACACTGGAGGCCATAAACACAGCCCTATTACAGTCAGCTGACTTAACAGTGCCGAAACGTAAAACCCACATCCGAAAAAAAAACTCCAGCTGGTTCAACAACCAACTGGCGTTATTGAAGTAAGAACGCAGAAGGGCAGAAGCCGCCTGGAAAAGAAACCCATCAGATGAGAATCTTTCCATCTACAAGGCAATAACAAGGACATATCATAAAGAAATCTTCAAAGCCAAGAAAGACTATTTTTCTGAGGCTATCAATAGCGCCCTGAATCGCCCCCGCAAACTCTTCAAGCTGGTCACTCAGACCATGAATCCAGGATGTCTTGAAGCCCCCAATTCCGACACACAAGAATTTTGCAATGAATTATCGGATTACTTCATCAATAAAATTCAAGGTATCTGGCAAAGCATTCAGCAAAACAATTCCCCCCCGTAGCCCCCCCGTAAGTATTTACACAACACCTGTAGTAATTCACCACAACCAGGTAAGTTCAAGCTGGAACCCATCTCCACCCAATCCACTAAAAATATCATCGGTACTCTGCGTAACAGCACTGCGCCGAACGATATCATCCCTACTAAGCTGCTGAAGGAATGCGCCGACATCCTGGCACCTCCTATCACGCAGCTTATTAACCAATCTTTCGTGGAGAGCATAGTACCCTCCCAGTTGAAGGAGGGCGTAATTAGACCCATCCTGAAGAAACCCACCCTGGACCCCAAGGATCCACTCCACCGCCGCCCCATAACAGGCTTAAACGCTCTCTCTAAGGTCATGGAGAAAGTAGTGGTACAACAGCTGCAACAGCATCTAGATACCCACAACCTACTTGATCCATTTCAATCAGGATTCCGCCCCGGACACGGGACGGAAGCGGCACTGCTCAAGATATGGGACGACACTCTCGAGGCCGCAGACGAAGGAGAATCTTGTCTTCTGGTGCTGTTGGACCTAAGCACAGCTTTCGACACAGTAGACCATAAGCTTTTATTGACCCAGCTAGCTGAAGTAGCCAAAGTCGCAGAAGGCGATCTATCTTGGTTCTCTTCTTTTTTGGAAAACCGATCACAAACAGTGAAGCTAGGACCTTTCACTTCTGAAAAACGCACGGTGTCATGCGGAGTCCCTCAAGGATCCCCCCTGTCTCCGGTGTTGTTCAACATTTATCTTCGTCCTCTTTTTGAAATCATTAGCAGTCAAAAACTGCTTTATCACTCATATGCAGACGATACGCAACTGTATTTCTGCATTTGCAATAAAAAGGATCACCACCTCAATCTAGAGACATGCCTCTCTCTGATAGAGGACTGGATGACAAAGAGTTATCTTAAACTCAACGGAGCGAAAACAGAACTTCTCCTGTTTCACGCCAAGTGTAAGAATCTACCTGTAACAACTTGGAGTCCCCCACCCATTCTAGGGAAAATCATCACCCCCAGCGCCAAAGTCAAAAGTCTCGGGGTCATTTTCGACTCCTACATGACAATGGACGCACAAATAGGGTCTGTTGTCAGCGGATCTCACCATCTGCTGTGCCTACTACGTAGACTCATCCCTTTTATTCCCAAAGAAGACATATCGGTCGTGGTGGGAGCAATTGTAAACTCAAGATTGGACTATGCAAATGCCCTTTAGCTCGGACTCCCAAAGTACCAAATCGCTCGTCTACAAGTCGTTCAAAATACGGCCGCCAGACTTGTGACAGGGAAAAAACCCTGGGAATCAATCTCACCCTCACTGGTTACCAGTAAAAGACAGAAGCACTTTTAAAGTTCTCTGTCTAACGCATAGATGTATTCATGGGAATGCTCTCCATTATTTATGCGAAAAAATAAAAGCTCATAATCCCAATCGCGTCCTGCGATCCACCAATCAAAATCTACTCCAGATACCGAAAGCCAACTACAGGTCCAAAGGAGATAGAAGATTCGTGGTCCAAGGTCCCAGACTATGGAACGCTTTACCAACCAGCATTCGGTTGGAAGAGAACCACTCAGCTTTCAGGAGAAAGATCAAGACTCATCTCTTTTGATACCAAAGGAGACAGGAACAACAAGCGCCCAGAGGCGATTTAGTTTGCATGTGCCGCGCTATATAAGTTTTCATTCATTCATTCAATCATTCATTCATTCCAGGCCTAATACACCTTGACCAGGTGGGATTCACCCCAAAGAGGGAGGCCAGAGAAAACATCCTCAAAACTATCTCCCTGATGGAATATGCCCAAAAATGTAAAATCCCAGCTTGCTTGATCTCGGTCGACGCCGAAAAAGCGTTCGACCGGGTTCATTGGCAAATCTTAGAGAGAACGCTTCACCAAGTGGGCCTTGGATCCAACATGCTCTGCAAGATCTTGGCCCTCTATACCAACCCTACGGCAAGTATCCAGTCTAACGGCCTACTATCTGACCCAATATGGATTCGTAACGGAACCAGACAGGGATGCCCCTTATCACCGTTGTTATACATTCTAACAATGGAGCATCTAGCCATGGCCATCCGTCACGACTCCAATATTCAGGGTATATCCACTGGCCACCGTCAATATAAATTGTCCCTGTATGCGGATGACCTCTTATTATATGTGACTAAACCCCATACATCTATACCAGCCATTATCGAGGCATTCGCAGAGTTTGGACTGGCCAGCAACTTTAAGGTGAATTATGACAAAACTGAGGCCCTTAACATCTCCCTACCCAAGCCTACAGTAACCCGGCTTCAATATGCATTTGAATTTAAATGGCAGCATAAAGCTGTCAAGTATCTTGGTATTCAAATCCCTACCTCTTTACCCACCCTGACAGATATAAACTACCTGCCCCTGATGAGAACATTGCGGACGTGCCTAGAATCTTACGATAAACCGAACATCTCCTGGTTTGGCCGAATGCATGCCGTCAAAATGGACATTCTACCCAAGGTTTTATATGTATTTCAGGCAATTCCTAGCTCCCCTCCTCGTGGATTCTTCCAATCGGTTAACAGGGCCATTCGGGACTTTATATGGCAACATACGAAATCCAGGATTGGCTTTAACGTTTTAACTTTGCCTAAAGGTAAAGGGGGTGTTGCCCTCCCGGACTTGCGGCTGTACTTTCACGCTGCCTCTTTGATTTGACTAATAGACTGGTATCACGGTTCCTCCACAAAACTATGGACATCACTAGAAAATGACCGAATATCTCCCGACCTCACATCCCTTCCGTGGACACACCCGACACAAAGACCCCCTGCGGACTTACTGCCCCTTGTGACTTCCACTACCTTGCGCAATTGGGACAATTATATCCACAAAGGTTTATTGTCCTCGAGACCCAGCCCCTTGACCCCATTATTCGATATAAACTCTTTCCCTCCGACTTGTGCTAAATCTAAATTTCTTATGTGGCAAAAATCAGAAGCTCCTCTGTTGAGACATACGCTTCGCGCTGGACAACCGATTCCCCTTCCAGACATGCTCTCTTCCTGCCACAACCCTTCTATTGCTTGGCTTGAACACACTCAACTAACACACATCGACGATATGACTAGACCACAGACTGCTTTTGACTGCTTTTGAGTCATTGCTTTCCCAGACAGACCAGAGCATTCGCTTTCCCTGATATATCAATTGCTGATCAAGGTCTCCTATCCAAACTCACCGTTATTCCTCTCAAAATGGGAAAGGGAGATGAATTTATCTACAGATGATATGGAGTGGGGCAAGACATTGGCGCTCTCTTTTAAATTATCTATTTCATCTCATGCCCAAGAACGAAACTATCGTATTTTCTCTAGGTGGTACCGCTGCCCCTCTATTCTACATAAGTTTGATCCTACTGTCTCGGACGTATGCTGGAGATGTTTGCAAGATACAGGGAACATGACACACATTTGGGGTACGTGCCCACGTGTCGCCCCCTTTTGGGACAAAGTTCTCAACCTCTATGACAAACTAGTAGGTGACAAATACCCCAATGAACCCGCTTAACAGTCCTGTCTATGATCCCGGGGTCATACAAACAAATCAAGAAGATGCCACGTGCTGACTGCTGCACGTTCAGTTATCGCCAGAGCGTGAACCTGTGACCCCCTCTCTGGCTGATTGGGCATGTGAAATGGACAGGATTGAACATATTGAAAGAATGCTAGCGTGGGATACCGATAAGAGTGAAGACCACACTATTACGTGGACCGTGTGGTTACACTTTCGGTTCTCTGCTGATTTTGAATCTTTTATAGCGAACACGGCTCCTTCTGCTTCCCAAGCGCCCTCTCATGAGTAGCGTGATGCCCCCTCTCCCTACTTGTTCTCTCTCCCCCTCCTTTTATTTTTATTTTTTCTTTATTTTCTTTTCTCTCCTTTCTTTTTTTCTCCTCCATCAGTACTTTTATCAGTCTAATAATCTTACCAGGGCCGTCTTTAATATGGTTTGGGCCCTGGGCAAACATTTTTTTTGGGCCCCCCCTTTAGCTTATTTTGGGCCTGGCTGGTTCATATGTATGTGTTTTGGCGGCCCTCATTTGTGCAGCACAGCATTGATTTGAATGGGCTGCCATGCCTTTGTTTCCTGCAGAAAAAAGGTGCATTCAGCATTTTAAAAATCGGTTGCCTTGAAATCCATTCTGCTTTTGCACCATGCTACTTACCTGCAGTTCTTGCACACACAAACGCACTGTGTTTTTAAAAGCGTGACCTAAACATCTAAAAATGCAGTGAGTTTGACAGTGCGGGAACTGCAGATAAGTCACAGCAGAATGGACAGACAGTGCTGTATTTCATTGCTTGATGGGCATAGGTGTGCCGTGTGCTCAGCCTATTACATGAGGCATCAAATGAATGGGCTGCTGTGCCTGCGCAAATGTGGGCTGCCAAAACACATACACGTGAGCCAGTCAGGCCCAAAATAAGCCCATCAAGCAGTTAAATACAGACAGTAATGCCATGTGCTCTGAGGCCTCACTCAGCCTGGACTGCAGGTCTGGTCTGTGATTTGGGGAGTTCCTCTATTTTACACATGGCATGGCATGGGGTCCCATGGTGCTAAAGCAGAATGGACAGACGGTGCTGTGACCCCATTCCATGCCATGTGTAAAATACAGGAACTTTTTAAAACACTGACCAGTCCTGCAGTGAATCATCAAATATTATAAAGACTTTGGGCACACTCTACAGAAAACTTCTATTTACAATATAGAGTAGCAAACAGTGACATACATTGAAGAGCAGGACATGAAGAAGTCAGCCTCGGGAAGAGCAAACTGGGGATGTTATAAAATCACATTCTAATTCACTTTTATATACAAGCAGCACCCAGTGGCAGGAAGGGAGAAGTGCACGTCTAAAGGGAAACCAGGGGTTTTGTACATTTTAAAACACTGGGAAGGGAAGCAGTACTGTCACCTGGCTGCGTGCCGCTGATGATTTTCAGCCTGATTTGTGGGCAGCACAGGGGCTTAACGGGCGGCAGGGCCGCCATCAGGAATTATGGGGTCCCTTACACAGCTTCAGGCATGGGCCCCCTGGAGCAGAGAACGGGGGGGGGGGTGTAGCCATCCGGGGCCCTGGGGACCTCTGGGCCCTTTAATAAAAAGAAAAAAAAGAAATGAAAAATTTATATAAAAAATATATTTTTTTTAAAAAAAGGGGGTTGCCATCTGGGGACCTCTGGGCCCTTTAATAATTTTTATTTTTTTTATAAAAATAAACTACAAAAAAAGGGGGGTTGCCTTCCGGGACCTCTGGACCCTTTAATAAAAAAATAAAATAAAAAAAATATATTAAAAATAAACACTTATAAAAAAAAGTGGGGTTGCCATCCAGGGCCCTGGGAACCTCTGGGCCCTTTAATAAAAAAAAATATAAACAAAAATAAAAAAATAAACATTTATAAAAAAAATAAAAAAGGGTGTATGCCACATGGGGCCCTGGGGACCTCTGAGCCCTTTAATTATATATATATATATATATAAAAAATAAAAAGAAAAAAAAAATATATAAAAAAAAAAAAAAAAAAGGGGGGGTTGCCATCCAGGGCCCTGGGGACCTCTGGGTCCTTTAATAATAATAACATTTATATTATATAATATGTATATATATATATATATATATATATATATATATATATATATATATATATATATATATATATATATATATATATATTAAAAGAAATATATAAAAAAGTTTTTTTTTTATAAAAAAGGGGGGTCGTCATCCGGGGCCCTGGGGAACTACGGGCCCCTGGGGACCTCCAGACCTCTAAAAAAAATTGGCCCTTTAATAAAAAATTAAATAAAAATATATAAAATAAATATATATTTTTATTTAAAAATAAATAAAAAAAGGGGGTTGTCATCTGGGGCCCTGGGGACCCCTAAAAAAATGGCCCTTTAATAAAAAATAAAAATATATTTAAAAAAATTGTCCGTTTAATAAAAAATTTAATAAAAATATATAAAATAAATATATTTTTTATTTAAAAATAAATAAAAAAAAGGGGGGGGGGGGTTGCCATCTTGGGCCCTTGGGGCCTCCGGGCCCCTGGGGACCTCCGGACCACCGGACCCCAAAGGGGGTTGCTTTGGGCCCCCAACAGTGACAGGGCCCTGGGCAGCTGCCCCTGTTTGCCCTATGGTAGAGACGGCCCTGAATCTTACCAGTAGATATACTATGCGTTCAGGCCATTTGAGTTGAGCCTTTGTTTTCTGTTTTGATCATGATTTACTGGTTAATTGATTTAACATTACTGTGCTTATCTCACTCATTTCTGGGTTCATTAATGTTATTTACCTGACTATGCATATGTGATACAGGTTCTTTTGGTGTCCTTCCGATTCTACTATGACCTTGTACATTCAATAGACAGATATTATTCCTGACCTATGTTTTGTCAATGTTTTACAACTGTTTGCAGCTCAATAAAACATATTCAAAATAAAAGGGAGCGAGAGAGAGGTGATAGGCAGCTGCTGCTGCTGCGGGAGTTTGAATAAAATAAATGCTTAAATACAATCTACTCACTCTCCTTGTCAAAGCTGTAGCAGCAGCTGCCTATCACCTCTCTCTCGCTCCCTTTTGATTGCTCTGTAATTGGTTCCCCCACCCGCCGCTCTGATCCCCCTGCTGTCCGGGACCCCCTCTGTGCTGGGGCTTAAAAGGAGGGCAACTGTCCCGGTCAATTTTCCGCCCTGGGCAGCGCCGGCGCCGTAAAGCAAGTTCCCATGTTGCCTTGTGCTAGCGCCGGCCCTGGACACATCTTCATGGCAGCACACACTGGGTTGTGACTCCGCCTCCACAACCTGACAGGATTGATTAACTATAAAATTGAAAGAGTGACAACCCTCTTCATTCTCTGCATCTATCATCTAAAACAGGGGTCTCTAAACATTCTTAACAAAGGGCCGGTTTATTGTCCTTCAGACTCTTCGAGGGCCGGACTTTGGCCAGCTGGAAAACATCTGGTATCAGGGGAGGAATAGTGCCCCATTGCTGGTATCATAGGAAGGAATAGTGCTCTATTAGTTGTGTCGGTGGGAGAAATGGTGCTTCAATGTTGGTGTCAGATGGCAGTAGGGATGAGCTTTGCGTTCGATACGAACGTATGTTCGACTCGAACATTGTCTGTTCGTACGTTCGACGTAATTCGAACAAAATCGGTCGTTCGCGCCAAATTCGAGTGACGCAAAACGGTCCATAATTGACTGCGGCATTACGCGCTGATGATTGGCCAAGCATGCTGTATGTCCCGCATACTTGGCCAATCACAGCGCGCAAAAAACGAAGAGCCATAATTGGCCAAAGCCTGGGTGGCTTTGGCCAATTATGGCTCAGGGCTTTAGCACATGCCCCACACTATAAAAGGCCGCCTGCTGGGCGGCCTCGTGTAGTGTGTTCCGGCTTGTTAATGAAAGCAACAAGGACGCGTACACACGTACGAGAACCTCGTCGGGCTAAACACATCGTTCTGCCCGACGAGGTTCCCGATGAGCGGTCGGAAAAGCTTGTCGAGCCAAAGTCCTCATTGAACAATGAGGAAAAAGAGAGCATGCTCTTTTTTTTGGCTCGACAAGCTTCCCGACGGGACGCTCGTCGGAAGTGTGCACACGACCGAGAACCTCGGCATAATATGGATCCCAGCAAGCTTCTCGCTGGATTCTGCCGAGAAGCTCGGTCGTGTGTACGCCGCCTCAGAGAGACAGAGAGATTGTCTTTTTAGATAGCTAGATAGAGCAGGCAGGCAGGCTAGTCAGTTTAGCTTAATTTACAGTGTGTAGAGAATATATATACATCCCTAGAAGTTGTACATATATTTATACACTGTATAGCTTAGATAGATCAGTTCTTCCTAATTTACTGGCAGGCAGGTGATTGTGCTATTTAAAGACGTTATCACAGGCAAAGTATAGACACCCAGCATGTACAATATTTAAAGGAATTTTTTTATTTTTTTATTTAAGCATCAATAAAATCACTACTCCTGGAGCAGTGATTTTAATGATGCTTAACTTAAAAAAAAAAATAAAAAAAAAATTCCTTTAAATATTGTACCTGCTGGGTGTCTATACTTTGCCTGTGAAAACGTCTTTGAGAACCCGGGTCTTGCCCGAGGGAACATGTATCAATGGAAAAAAAAGTTTTAAAAACGGTAATTTTTTCAGGAGTCCTGCTCCTGAAAAAAACTACCGTTTTTAAACTTTTTTCCATTGGTACATGTTTCCTCGGGCAAGACCCGGGTTCTCAAAGACGTTTTCCAACAATAACTTGAATATTGGTCTTTAAAATGAGCGTTTTTGAAATTGAACGTTCGAGTCCCATAGACTTCAATGGTGTTCTAAATGTTCGCGCGAACGGTCGGTCTGTTCGACGGTTCTGGTGTGAACCGAACGTGGGAGTGTTCGGCTCATCCCTAGATGGCAGAATAGTGTCTCGTATCAGTGGGAGGGATAGTGCCCCAAGGGCCGGATCAAGGCAAGCAAAGGGCCGCATCCGGCCCTCGGCCCGCAGTTTGGAGTCCACTGATCTAAAGAACGGGCAAGATGCTGTGTGCTGCATTGAAGATGCATCAAAAAAGGAAAATACGGAAAGGTGCGTATACGATTTTTCATTTTCCTGACACATCATGGCAGCACACACTGGAAAATAACTCGCCAGTTGGGTGGGTGCAAGAAAATAATATTTATTCCTTATAATGCTAAAGAATTGGCTCTAATAACGGTTCTCCCAAAGTCTACTGTTGTCAACTGAGCAGAGTCTACTCTATAGTGGGATATGAACGTATGTCTGGATGACAAGGTAGCTGCCTTGCAGATTGTCTCTGGCGAAACCCTGCAGTATGTTTTTCAGGTGTTTTAGCATTAAAAAAAGCTCCTGTAAAGTGCCTGAAAGAAGCTACATCTGCAATCCCGAGTGCTTTCACACTAAAGCGCCTGAAAAATGCCCCAGTGTGAAAGGGGTCTTAGCGTTAAAGCGCCTGAAAGAAGCCTCATCTGCAATCCCAATGTGAAAGTTCGAGTGCTTTCACACTAAGGCGCTGCGCTGGCAGGGCGTCAAAAAAAGTCCCGAAAGCAGCTTCTTTGCAGTGCTTTAGGAGCGTTGAATACAGCACTCCTGAAGCACTCCTTCCCATTGAGGCGCTTTTTTTAATGCCAAAGCGCCTGAAAAAAGCCCCAGTGTGAAAAGGGGTCTTAGCGGAGCTTTACCAGTGTTTTTCAGGGGCTGCCAGTGTGAAAGGGCTCTGAAAGCACTTGGGCTTTCACATTGACATTGCAGATGAGGCTTCTTTCAGGCGCTTTACAGGCGCCTTATTTAACGCCAAAGCACCTGAAAAACACCCCAGTGTGAAAGGGGTCTTAAGATTTAAGTCCCACAATGAGATTGACTTGACCGGGTGAAAAGGAGGAGTTGAAAAAGCATCAAGTACTATTGAAAGGTCCCATGCCGGGAACATTGGTTTCTTAGGAGGTCTGATCTTCAAACATGCCCTCATAAACTGAACTACGAGGGATCTAATGCCTGTTTTTGCAGACAAGGTGTAAATCTGTACTTTCAGGGTACTTGAGCTTAAACCCTTTTCTATACCTGACTGGAGGAATTTCAAAATTTGTGGATGTTCTGGCCAAACTGATTACAGTTTTTTTTGTTGGGCCATAGAAAAAAATTGTTCCCAAATGTTCCCGTACGTGGTGTTAGTGGTACTTCTGGCCTGTAGTAGTGTTGATTAGGGATGAGCTTCGCATTCGATGCGAACACATGTTCGCATCGAACATTGGCCGTTCGATAGTTCGTCGAAAACGAACAAATCGGGTCGTTCGCGCCAAAATTCGCATAACGCGCAACGGCCCATAATTCACTGCGGCGTTGCACGCTGATGATTGGCCAAGCATGCACCATGACCCCGCATGCTTGGCCAATCACAGCGCCCAAAAAACTAAGAGACCTAATTGGCCAAAGCCAGGGTGCTTTGGCCAATTAGGGCTCAGGGCTGTAGCACACGCCCCACACTATAAAAGGCCGCCTCCTGCGAAGTTGTGCAGTCAGACAGACAGAGAGAGAGAGAGATAGATAGAGGGATATTGAGAGACACAGTGGCCCAGATTCAGGTACATCTGCGCAATATTGGGCCGGCGTAGCGCACCGCCTTTACGTTAGACTTGCGCAATTTTGCAGCGTAATCACCCTATTCTCGTAGCTTTTGCGCAGGAAATTGCGCATGCGTAACGTTTTTTCAGAGGCGTAAGGCGGAGTAATACAAATTGGGAAGGACGTGGGCGTGTTACATTGAAATGAGCCGTGACCCCATGCAAATGAAGGGCCGGCCGGCTCGCGCATGCGCGCTTGAAGGAGACCATGGTCAGCTCCGCTGTGCGCATGCTCACAACTCAGCAATCAGTGAAATTGGAAATGGACTAGGGCAACGTTGTGAACTACGCAAACAGCATAAGTAGACACACACAAACGCACTTGCATTGCAAAAGTACATCCCTTTGTCCCTTCCCATTTAACCAAGTGCTTTTGTCCTGTTGTTCGTTGCGGTGTGTTTTTTAGTTGTCAGATTAGTGTTCGTGTGATCAAGAGTTTGTTAGTAGATCTTTGAAAGTGTTTTTTGATAAGTGTTTGAGAGACTGTTTGTTTGATATATTTCTGTTTGTTTGTTTTCCTGCTGTTTTTTTGCTGTTTGTTTTTGTGAGGCAGCGTACACACAACCGAGGTTCTCGCTGGAAACCAGCGAGAACCTCGCTGGAAGCTGCATTCCAGCGAGGACCTCGGCCGTGTGTACGCTCTCGGCGAGCATCCCGTCGGGAAGCCCGTCGAGCAGAAATAGAGAGCACGCTCTCTATTTGCTCGACGGCCCGCCTGGATGAATGGCTGGTTGCCATTCCCGACGGGCGGGTCGCCGATTTCGACGGCCGACAGAGAACCTCGACGGGCGGAACGATGTGTTCTGCCCGTCGAGGTTCTCTGCCGTGTGTACGCGGCCTGACTGTTTCTTGCTGAGTAGTTTTCTCTTTGTGTGTGTTCTTGCTTGATTGGTTGTGCTTGTTTTTGTGAGTGATTTTTGTTGACTGGGAGTGAGTTTTTTTGGAAGTATGACAGAGAGAAAGCTCAATTTTTCTTTGGGGGATAAAAGAATTCTTGCCCGGGCCATTAGCGAATATGGGCGTTTCCTCCACGGCCCGGACAGTGCCAACGCCACCCCGGCCAGGAGGAGAGAGATTTTGGATATGATCACTGAGCAGGGCAATTCATCGGGGGAGGGGGAGACACGGACCCGGTCTGGGATTGACAAAAAAATCAATGACCTCCGGCGTCTGGTCAAACAGAAGCTGGCCAGAAAGCATGCCCATGCCAGGGGCACAGGAGGGGGCCCACCATGCCGTATTAGGCTGACAGCGGAGGAGCGTGCAGTGGCCCTGACCTTTCACCGGCATGAAGTTGAGTGCCTGCCCGGCTTTGACTCAAGTCCGGAGCCCGTGGTGCCAGGTAAGTATTTTTTTTAATATCAGGTGTGCAGCATGTGTGGGGGAGGGGGTGAAAGGGAATATGTGGCAAGTGTGTGGATCCTCCAACCTGTGAATGTTTTGTGTCATCCACAGATGTGCAGGAGGGTGCAGGGCCATCTGGCCTGACCGCACCAACCCCAGGACAGCAGCCTAATGAGGCCCCCCCAACAAGGCCGGAGTCCACGGAGGAGGTTCAAGAGGAGGAGGAGAATCATGAGGAGGAGGAGAATCATGAGGAGGAGGAGTCCATGTCAGGCACTGGACGTTTGGTTTTTGAAGACTCTTCCCCTCTGGCTGGCAGCAGGCAGCCCTCCCTAAGGGGGAGCCCCCCCCCTCCTCCCCCAACATGGCTCCCCTCCCAAGGGCCTCCCCTTCTCCCCGGCCACAAGCATCAGCTGGAGGCAGGATTTCATCCCAGAACACCAGGGGGTTGGCCGATCTCCTGCCCGCCACTCTGAGAAGGGACCAGGCCCTTCAGACCCGCCATCTGGGACAGGTCAGCCAGACATTGGTGCGGATGGAGGAGAGCCTGTCCTCCATCAAGGATACGCTGGGGAACCTGGACTCCCACTCCCGGGCTTTCACAACCTGCCTAAACGAACTGCAGACGACATCAGCAGGCGTTGGGCAGGATGTGAGGGCCCTTACCCAGGCTATCCAGGCCAACACGGCAACACTTGGTGCTGCTCTGGACAGAATAGCCGTGGCCTTGGAGGGCAGGCCGCCAGGTGGGCAGAGATCAGGGGCTGCTCCTCCTTCCCCGGTTTTACCCCTCCCCCATGAGTCTCCCTTGAGAAGCCGGGGCCGTGGCCGGGGGCGCCCCACGCGTGGCTAACGTAAAGGGCAATAATTATTTTTTTCCCCTTTTTTTAAATTTTTTTTTTTGCTGGAAAAGTTTTGCTTTTGCAGGTAATTTTTTATTTTTTTTTGGGTTGTGAATGCTGTTTGAATGTGGGGGTGACATTCCTGCCGGAAAAGGGGTGTCACCCTCAATTTTGGTGGAGAAGGGTTCCCCAGGACCAGGAAGAAGTGATCCCCAGGTCCGTGTGAATGGTGTATGAATGTACAGTGACATAATTGGAGCCTTGGCGTGGCGTTGCTGCTCACAAGTCCTGCATGGTGGACTGGTGCCAATCCAATTTGATGTGGATGTGGGGTGTGTGTGCTAGGGACCACAGTGGTGTGCATGCATGCATTCTCATTGTGCCATGATTAATGTGTGTGTTTAATGTGCAAAGATGCCCAATGTGAGTTGTCTCCTGGCTGCTCTTCCCTCAGAAGACGGGGTAGCCTCGGTTAGGGGGGGATTGTCTGGTTCAGGGGTCAGGTCATCACGTAGGCCAATCTGCAGGCCCTTTCTTTCTGCAAAGTTGTGCAGCATGCAACATGCACCGATGATCTGGCACACAAAGTTTGGGGAATACAAGAGGGTACCCCCAGACTTATCCAGGCATCGGAAACGTGACTTTAGGAGGCCAAAGGTGCGCTCCACCACTGCTCGTGTTTGGGCATGTGCTTGATTGTATCTTTCCTCTCCTGGGGTTTGGGGGTTCCGGATAGGAGTCATGAGATGGGGTCCCAGTGGATATGCAGAGTCACCTGTAAGGGAAAAGACAGGAGGATGTTAGTCATGCATGTGCCCCTTGTGATGTGTGCATCATGGGAGGGGATAGTCATGCCTGCCACCCATGTCACTCACCAACCAGCCAGGTGTTCCCATACACGTTCTGATCGAATTCCATTCGGATGTGGCATTGATTGTATATGTAGCTGTCATGGCTGGACCCTGGGTGTTTGGCACGGACGTGCCATATGAGGCCTTGGGCATCGACTATCACCTGTACGTTGATGGAATGCCAATGCTTCCGATTGCGGTACATGTGCTCAGTTAGTGTCACTGTACCTGTGCTGGTATATACCACCTGAGCTCAGTTAGTGTCACTGTACCTGTACTGGTATATACCACCTGAGCACAGTTAGTGTCACTGTACCTGTGCTGCTATATACCACCTGAGCTCAGTTAGTGTCACTGTACCTGTGCTGGTATATACCACCTGAGCACAGTTAGTGTAACTGTACCTGTGCTGCTATATACCACCTGAGCTCAGTTAGTGTCACTGTACCTGTACTGGTATATACCACCTGAGCTCAGTTAGTGTCACTGTACCTGTGCTGCTATATACCACCTGAGCTCAGTTAGTGTCACTGTACCTGTGCTGGTATATACCACCTGAGCTCAGTTAGTGTCACTGTACCTGTACTGGTATATACCACCTGAGCACAGTTAGTGTCACTGTACCTGTGCTGCTATATACCACCTGAGCTCAGTTAGTGTCACTGTACCTGTGCTGGTATATACCACCTGAGCACAGTTAGTGTCACTGTACCTGTGCTGGTATATACCACCTGAGCACAGTTAGTGTCACTGTACCTGTGCTGCTATATACCACCTGAGCTCAGTTAGTGTCACTGGACCTGTGCTGGTATATACCACCTGAGCTCAGTTAGTGTCACTGTCCTTGTGCTGGTATATACCACCTGAGCACAGTTAGTGTCACTGTACCTGTGCTGGTATATACCACCTGAGCTCAGTTAGTGTCACTGTACCTGTGCTGCTATATACCACCTGAGCTCAGTTAGTGTCACTGTACCTGTGCTGGTATATACCACCTGAGCACAGTTAGTGTCACTGTACCTGTGCTGCTATATACCACCTGAGCTCAGTTAGTGTCACTGTATCTGTGCTGGTATATACCACCTGAGCTCAGTTAGTGCCACTGTACCTGTGCTGGTATATACCACCTGAGCACAGTTAGTGTCACTGTACCTGTGCTGGTATATATCACCTGAGCACAGTTAGTGTCACTGTACCTGTGCTGCTATATACCACCTGAGCGCAGTTAGTGTCACTGTACCTGTGCTGCTATATACCACCTGAGCTCAGTTAGTGTCACTGTACCTGTGCTGGTATATACCACCTGAGCTCAGTTAGTGTCACTGTACCTGTGCTGGTATATACCACCTGAGCACAGTTAGTATCACTGTACCTGTGCTGCTATATACCACCTGAGCTCAGTTAGTGTCACTGTACTTGTGCTGCTATATACCACCTGAGCTCAGTTAGTGTCTCTGTACCTGTGCTGGTATATACCACCTGAGCACAGTTAGTGTCACTGTACCTGTGCTGCTATATACCACCTGAGCTCAGTTAGTGTCACTGTACCTGTGCTGGTATATACCACCTGAGCTCAGTTAGTGTCACTGTACCTGTGCTGGTATATACCACCTGAGCTCAGTTAGTGTCACTGTACTTGTGCTGCTATATACCACCTGAGCTCAGTTAGTGTCTCTGTACCTGTGCTGGTATATACCACCTGAGCACAGTTAGTGTCACTGTACCTGTGCTGCTATATACCACCTGAGCACAGTTAGTGTCACTGTACCTGTGCTGCTATATACCACCTGAGCGCAGTTAGTGTCACTGTACCTGTGCTGCTATATACCACCTGAGCACAGTTAGTGTCACTGTACCTGTGCTGCTATATACCACCTGAGCGCAGTTAGTGTCACTGTACCTGTGCTGCTATATACCACCTGAGCTCAGTTAGTGTCACTGTACCTGTGCTGCTATATACCACCTGAGCTCAGTTAGTGTCACTGTACCTGTGCTGGTATATACCACCTGAGCTCAGTTAGTGTCACTGTCCTTGTGCTGGTATATACCACCTGAGCACAGTTAGTGTCACTGTACCTGTGCTGGTATATACCACCTGAGCTCAGTTAGTGTCACTGTACCTGTGCTGCTATATACCACCTGAGCTCAGTTAGTGTCACTGTACCTGTGCTGGTATATACCACCTGAGCACAGTTAGTGTCACTGTACCTGTGCTGCTATATACCACCTGAGCTCAGTTAGTGTCACTGTATCTGTGCTGGTATATACCACCTGAGCTCAGTTAGTGTCACTGTACCTGTGCTGGTATATACCACCTGAGCACAGTTAGTGTCACTGTACCTGTGCTGGTATATATCACCTGAGCACAGTTAGTGTCACTGTACCTGTGCTGCTATATACCACCTGAGCGCAGTTAGTGTCACTGTACCTGTGCTGCTATATACCACCTGAGCTCAGTTAGTGTCACTGTACCTGTGCTGGTATATACCACCTGAGCTCAGTTAGTGTCACTGTACCTGTGCTGGTATATACCACCTGAGCACAGTTAGTATCACTGTACCTGTGCTGCTATATACCACCTGAGCTCAGTTAGTGTCACTGTACTTGTGCTGCTATATACCACCTGAGCTCAGTTAGTGTCTCTGTACCTGTGCTGGTATATACCACCTGAGCACAGTTAGTGTCACTGTACCTGTGCTGCTATATACCACCTGAGCTCAGTTAGTGTCACTGTACCTGTGCTGGTATATACCACCTGAGCTCAGTTAGTGTCACTGTACCTGTGCTGGTATATACCACCTGAGCTCAGTTAGTGTCACTGTACTTGTGCTGCTATATACCACCTGAGCTCAGTTAGTGTCTCTGTACCTGTGCTGGTATATACCACCTGAGCACAGTTAGTGTCACTGTACCTGTGCTGCTATATACCACCTGAGCTCAGTTAGTGTCACTGTACCTGTGCTGCTTTATACCACCTGAGCGCAGTCAGTGCCACTGTACCTGTGCTGGTATATACCACCTGAGCACAGTTAGTGTCACTGTACCTGTGCTGGTATATACCACCTGAGCTCAGTTAGTGTCACTGTACCTGTGCTGGTATATACCACCTGAGCGCAGTTAGTGTCACTGTACCTGTGCTGGTATATACCACCTGAGCACAGTTATTGTCACTGTACCTGTGCTGCTATATACCACCTGAGCGCAGTTAGTGTCACTGTACCTGTGCTGCTATATACCACCTGAGCTCAGTTAGTGTCACTGTACCTGTGCTGCTATATACCACCTGAGCTCAGTTAGTGTCACTGTACCTGTGCTGGTATATACCCCCTGAGCGCAGTTAGTGTCACTGTACCGGTGCTGCTATATACCACCTGAGCTCAGTTAGTATCACTGTACCTGTGCTGCTATATACCACCTGAGCTCAGTTAGTGTCACTGTACCTGTGCTGGTATATACCACCTGAGCACAGTTAGTGTCACTGTACCTGTGCTGCTATATACCACCTGAGCTCAGTTAGTGTCACTGTACCTGTGCTGCTATATACCACCTGAGCTCAGTTAGTGTCACTGTACCTGTGCTGCTATATACCACCTGAGCACAGTTAGTGTCACTGTACCTGTGCTGCTATATACCACCTGAGCACAGTTAGTGTCACTGTACCTGTGCTGGTATATACCACCTGAGCACAGTTAGTGTCACTGTACCTGTACTGCTATATACCACCTGAGCTCAGTTAGTGTCACTGTACCTGTGCTGGTATATACCACCTGAGCACAGTTAGTGTCACTGTACCTGTGCTGGTATATACCACCTGAGCACAGTTAGTGTCACTGTACCTGTGCTGCTATATACCACCTGAGCTCAGTTAGTGTCACTGTACCTGTGCTGCTATATACCACCTGAGCACAGTTAGTGTCACTGTACCTGTGCTGCTATATACCACCTGAGCACAGTTAGTGTCACTGTACCTGTGTTGGTATATACCACCTGAGCTCAGTTAGTGTCACTGTACCTGTGCTGCTATATACCACCTGAGCTCAGTTAGTGTCACTGTACCTGTGCTGGTATATACCACCTGAGCACAGTTAGAGTCACTGTACCTGTGCTGCTATATACCACCTGAGCTCAGTTAGTGTCACTGTACCTGTGCTGCTATATACCACCTGAGCTCAGTTAGTGTCACTGTACCTGTGCTGGTATATACCACCTGAGCACAGTTAGTGTCACTGTACCTGTGCTGCTATATACCACCTGAGCGCAGTTAGTGTCACTGTACCTGTGCTGCTATATACCACCTGAGCTCAGTTAGTGTCACTGTACCTGTGCTGCTATATACCACCTGAGCTCAGTTAGTGTCACTGTACCTGTGCTGGTATATACCACCTGAGCTCAGTTAGTGTCACTGTACCTGTGCTGGTATATACCACCTGAGCACAGTTAGTGTCACTGTACCTGTGCTGGTATATATCACCTGAGCACAGTTAGTGTCACTGTACCTGTGCTGCTATATACCACCTGAGCGCAGTTAGTGTCACTGTACCTGTGCTGGTATATACCACCTGAGCTCAGTTAGTGTCACTGTACCTGTGCTGCTATATACCACCTGAGCTCAGTTAGTGTCACTGTACCTGTGCTGGTATATACCACCTGAGCACAGTTAGTGTCACTGTACCTGTGCTGGTATATACCACCTGAGCACAGTTAGTGTCACTGTACCTGTGCTGCTATATACCACCTGAGCTCAGTTAGTGTCACTGTACCTGTGCTGCTATATACCACCTGAGCTCAGTTAGTGTCACTGTACCTGTGCTGCTATATACCACCTGAGCTCAGTTAGTGTCACTGTACCTGTGCTGGTATATACCACCTGAGCACAGTTAGTGTCACTATACCTGTGCAGCTATATACCACCTGAGCTCAGTTAGTGTCACTGTACCTGTGCTGGTATATACCATCTGAGCTCAGTTAGTGTCACTGTACCTGTGCTGCTATATACCACCTGAGCTCAGTTAGTGTCACTGTACCTGTGCTGCTATATACCACCTGAGCGCAGTCAGTGCCACTGTACCTGTGCTGGTATATTCCACCTGAGCGCAGTTAGTGTCACTGTACCTGTGCTGGTATATACCACCTGAGCACAGTTAGTGTCACTGTACCTGTGCTGGTATATACCACCTGAGCACGGTTAGTGTCACTGTACCTGTGCTGCTATATACCACCTGAGCTCAGTTAGTGTCACTGTACCTGTGCTGGTATATACCACCTGAGCTCAGTTAGTGTCACTGTACCTGTGCTGGTATATACCACCTGAGCACAGTTAGTGTCACTGTACCTGTGCTGGTATATATCACCTGAGCACAGTTAGTGTCACTGTACCTGTGCTGCTATATACCACCTGAGCGCAGTTAGTGTCACTGTACCTGTGCTGGTATATACCACCTGAGCTCAGTTAGTGTCACTGTACCTGTGCTGCTATATACCACCTGAGCTCAGTTAGTGTCACTGTACCTGTGCTGGTATATACCACCTGAGCACAGTTAGTGTCACTGTACCTGTGCTGGTATATACCACCTGAGCACAGTTAGTGTCACTGTACCTGTGCTGCTATATACCACCTGAGCTCAGTTAGTGTCACTGTACCTGTGCTGCTATATACCACCTGAGCTCAGTTAGTGTCACTGTACCTGTGCTGGTATATACCACCTGAGCACAGTTAGTGTCACTATACCTGTGCAGCTATATACCACCTGAGCTCAGTTAGTGTCACTGTACCTGTGCTGGTATATACCATCTGAGCTCAGTTAGTGTCACTGTACCTGTGCTGCTATATACCACCTGAGCTCAGTTAGTGTCACTGTACCTGTGCTGCTATATACCACCTGAGCGCAGTCAGTGCCACTGTACCTGTGCTGGTATATTCCACCTGAGCACAGTTAGTGTCACTGTACCTGTGCTGGTATATACCACCTGAGCACAGTTAGTGTCACTGTACCTGTGCTGGTATATACCACCTGAGCACGGTTAGTGTCACTGTACCTGTGCTGCTATATACCACCTGAGCTCAGTTAGTGTCACTGTACCTGTGCTGGTATATACCACCTGAGCACAGTTAGTGTCACTGTACCTGTGCTGGTATATACTACCTGAGCACAGTTAGTGTCACTGTACCTGTGCTGCTATATACCACCTGAGCTCAGTTAGTGTCACTGTACCTGTGCTGCTATATACCACCTGAGCACAGTTAGTGTCACTGTACCTGTACTGCTATATACCACCTGAGCTCAGTTAGTGTCACTGTACCTGTGCTGGTATATACCACCTGAGCACAGTTAGTGTCACTGTACCTGTGCTGGTATATACCACCTGAGCACAGTTAGTGTCACTGTACCTGTGCTGCTATATACCACCTGAGCTCAGTTAGTGTGACTGTACCTGTGCTGCTATATACCACCTGAGCACAGTTAGTGTCACTGTACCTGTGCTGCTATATACCACCTGAGCACAGTTAGTGTCACTGTACCTGTGTTGGTATATACCACCTGAGCTCAGTTAGTGTCACTGTACCTGTGCTGCTATATACCACCTGAGCTCAGTTAGTGTCACTGTACCTGTGCTGGTATATACCACCTGAGCACAGTTAGAGTCACTGTACCTGTGCTGCTATATACCACCTGAGCTCAGTTAGTGTCACTGTACCTGTGCTGCTATATACAACCTGAGCTCAGTTAGTGTCACTGTACCTGTGCTGGTATATACCACCTGAACTCAGTTAGTGTCACTGTACCTGTGCTGCTATATACCACCTGAGCGCAGTTAGTGTCACTGTACCTGTGCTGCTATATACCACCTGAGCTCAGTTAGTGTCACTGTACCTGTGCTGCTATATACCACCTGAGCTCAGTTAGTGTCACTGTACCTGTGCTGGTATATTCCACCTGAGCTCAGTTAGTGTCACTGTACCTGTGCTGGTATATACCACCTGAGCACAGTTAGTGTCACTGTACCTGTGCTGGTATATATCACCTGAGCACAGTTAGTGTCACTGTACCTGTGCTGCTATATACCACCTGAGCGCAGTTAGTGTCACTGTACCTGTGCTGGTATATACCACCTGAGCTCAGTTAGTGTCACTGTACCTGTGCTGCTATATACCACCTGAGCTCAGTTAGTGTCACTGTACCTGTGCTGGTATATACCACCTGAGCACAGTTAGTGTCACTGTACCTGTGCTGGTATATACCACCTGAGCACGGTTAGTGTCACTGTACCTGTGCTGCTATATACCACCTGAGCTCAGTTAGTGTCACTGTACCTGTGCTGGTATATACCACCTGAGCACAGTTAGTGTCACTGTACCTGTGCTGGTATATACTACCTGAGCACAGTTAGTGTCACTGTACCTGTGCTGCTATATACCACCTGAGCTCAGTTAGTGTCACTGTACCTGTGCTGCTATATACCACCTGAGCACAGTTAGTGTCACTGTACCTGTACTGCTATATACCACCTGAGCTCAGTTAGTGTCACTGTACCTGTGCTGGTATATACCACCTGAGCACAGTTAGTGTCACTGTACCTGTGCTGGTATATACCACCTGAGCACAGTTAGTGTCACTGTACCTGTGCTGCTATATACCACCTGAGCTCAGTTAGTGTGACTGTACCTGTGCTGCTATATACCACCTGAGCACAGTTAGTGTCACTGTACCTGTGCTGCTATATACCACCTGAGCACAGTTAGTGTCACTGTACCTGTGTTGGTATATACCACCTGAGCTCAGTTAGTGTCACTGTACCTGTGCTGCTATATACCACCTGAGCTCAGTTAGTGTCACTGTACCTGTGCTGGTATATACCACCTGAGCACAGTTAGAGTCACTGTACCTGTGCTGCTATATACCACCTGAGCTCAGTTAGTGTCACTGTACCTGTGCTGCTATATACAACCTGAGCTCAGTTAGTGTCACTGTACCTGTGCTGGTATATACCACCTGAACTCAGTTAGTGTCACTGTACCTGTGCTGCTATATACCACCTGAGCGCAGTTAGTGTCACTGTACCTGTGCTGCTATATACCACCTGAGCTCAGTTAGTGTCACTGTACCTGTGCTGCTATATACCACCTGAGCTCAGTTAGTGTCACTGTACCTGTGCTGGTATATTCCACCTGAGCTCAGTTAGTGTCACTGTACCTGTGCTGGTATATACCACCTGAGCACAGTTAGTGTCACTGTACCTGTGCTGGTATATATCACCTGAGCACAGTTAGTGTCACTGTACCTGTGCTGCTATATACCACCTGAGCGCAGTTAGTGTCACTGTACCTGTGCTGGTATATACCACCTGAGCTCAGTTAGTGTCACTGTACCTGTGCTGCTATATACCACCTGAGCTCAGTTAGTGTCACTGTACCTGTGCTGGTATATACCACCTGAGCACAGTTAGTGTCACTGTACCTGTGCTGGTATATACCACCTGAGCACAGTTAGTGTCACTGTACCTGTGCTGCTATATACCACCTGAGCTCAGTTAGTGTCACTGTACCTGTGCTGCTATATACCACCTGAGCTCAGTTAGTGTCACTGTACCTGTGCTGGTATATACCACCTGAGCACAGTTAGTGTCACTATACCTGTGCAGCTATATACCACCTGAGCTCAGTTAGTGTCACTGTACCTGTGCTGGTATATACCATCTGAGCTCAGTTAGTGTCACTGTACCTGTGCTGGTATATACCACCTGAGCTCAGTTAGTGTCACTGTACCTGTGCTGGTATATACCACCTGAGCACAGTTAGTGTCACTGTACCTGTGCTGCTATATACCACCTGAGCTCAGTTAGTGTCACTGTACCTGTGCTGCTATATACCACCTGAGCGCAGTCAGTGCCACTGTACCTGTGCTGGTATATTCCACCTGAGCGCAGTTAGTGTCACTGTACCTGTGCTGGTATATACCACCTGAGCACAGTTAGTGTCACTGTACCTGTGCTGGTATATATCACCTGAGCACGGTTAGTGTCACTGTACCTGTGCTGCTATTTACCACCTGAGCTCAGTTAGTGTCACTGTACCTGTGCTGGTATATACCACCTGAGCACAGTTAGTGTCACTGTACCTGTGCTGGTATATACTACCTGAGCACAGTTAGTGTCACTGTACCTGTGCTGCTATATACCACCTGAGCTTAGTTAGTGTCACTGTACCTGTGCTGCTATATACCACCTGAGCACAGTTAGTGTCACTGTACCTGTGCTGCTATATACCACCTGAGCTCAGTTAGTGTCACTGTACCTGTGCTGGTATATACCACCTGAGCACAGTTAGTGTCACTGTACCTGTGCTGCTATATACCACCTGAGCTCAGTTAGTGTCACTGTACCTGTGCTGCTATATACCACCTGAGCTCAGTTAGTGTCACTGTACCTGTGCTGGTATATACCACCTGAGCTCAGTTAGTGTCACTGTACCTGTGCTGGTATATACCACCTGAGCACAGTTAGTGTCACTGTACCTGTGCTGGTATATATCACCTGAGCACAGTTAGTGTCACTGTACCTGTGCTGCTATATACCACCTGAGCGCAGTTAGTGTCACTGTACCTGTGCTGGTATATACCACCTGAGCTCAGTTAGTGTCACTGTACCTGTGCTGCTATATACCACCTGAGCTCAGTTAGTGTCACTGTACCTGTGCTGGTATATACCACCTGAGCACAGTTAGTGTCACTGTACCTGTGCTGGTATATACCACCTGAGCACAATTAGTGTCACTGTACCTGTGCTGCTATATACCACCTGAGCTCAGTTAGTGTCACTGTACCTGTGCTGCTATATACCACCTGAGCTCAGTTAGTGTCACTGTACCTGTGGTGGTATATACCACCTGAGCACAGTTAGTGTCACTGTACCTGTGCAGCTATATACCACCTGAGCTCAGTTAGTGTCACTGTACCTGTGCTGGTATATACCATCTGAGCTCAGTTAGTGTCACTGTACCTGTGCTGCTATATACCACCTGAGCGCAGTCAGTGCCACTGTACCTGTGCTGGTATATTCCACCTGAGCGCAGTTAGTGTCACTGTACCTGTGCTGGTATATACCACCTGAGCACAGTTAGTGTCACTGTACCTGTGCTGGTATATACCACCTGAGCACGGTTAGTGTCACTGTACCTGTGCTGCTATATACCACCTGAGCTCAGTTAGTGTCACTGTACCTGTGCTGGTATATACCACCTGAGCACAGTTAGTGTCACTGTACCTGTGCTGGTATATACCACCTGAGCACAGTTAGTGTCACTGTACCTGTGCTGCTATATACCACCTGAGGTCAGTTAGTGTCACTGTACCTGTGCTGCTATATACCACCTGAGCACAGTTAGTGTCACTGTACCTGTGCTGCTATATACCACCTGAGCTCAGTTAGTGTCACTGTACCTGTGCTGGTATATACCACCTGAGCACAGTTAGTGTCACTGTACCTGTGCTGCTATATACCACCTGAGCTCAGTTAGTGTCACTGTACCTGTGCTGCTATATACCACCTGAGCTCAGTTAGTGTCACTGTACCTGTGCTGGTATATACCACCTGAGCTCAGTTAGTGTCACTGTACCTGTGCTGGTATATACCACCTGAGCACAGTTAGTGTCACTGTACCTGTGCTGCTATATACCACCTGAGCTCAGTTAGTGTCACTGTACCTGTGCTGGTATATACCACCTGAGCACAGTTAGTGTCACTGTACCTGTGCTGCTATATACCACCTGAGCTCAGTTAGTGTCACTGTACCTGTGCTGCTATATACCACCTGAGCTCAGTTAGTGTCACTGTACCTGTGCTGCTATATACCACCTGAGCTCAGTTAGTGTCACTGTACCTGTGCCGGTATATACCACCTGAGCACAGTTAGTGTCACTGTACCTGTGCTGGTATATACCACCTGAGCACAGTTAGTGTCACTGTACCTGTGCTGGTATATACCACCTGAGTGCAGTTAGTGTAATGTACCTGTAATGTCCTGAGATGGATTTTACAGTGTACAGCCTGTACTGAAATAAACATCCATTGTTCCAGACCAGAGTCTTGTGTCCCTCACAACACCGAGGATATAACAGATATAATAATAAGCCAGACATTGTTCATTAACCAAAAATATTTATTCTCTCACACGTAAAAAGTGTTTATTTATATTTAATCTAAATTACATCGTATTCAATTTTTTTTATTTTTATTTAAGATTTTTAAACTTGTATTTTTTTTTTTTTATGTTTTATTTCAATCCCTGCCCAGGTCCTCTACAAGACTCTTTATTTTTTGTTTAGATTTTTTTTTTTATTTAAGACATTTTCGAGAATTATGTTTGTTTCCTCTAGGTCAGAGATGCATGACCTTAGCTCCCCGATAATGCCATTGGCACTGTTGGTGTCGACCGTGCCACCAACACCTCCGACACCTCCTGAAATATGGGAACAAAAACATGTATTCAAATTATGTAGGCCTACATGTTTTTTTACCTGCAGCTGTGCTGTAGGACACTGACCTGATGTGCTTGGTTGCTGAAATTCCTGCACAACCGTCGAGGGTGGGTCTTGTCTGGGTCTTTCCTGTGGCATCTTGAGAAAAGCAGCTTCCTTGTCCCCTATGAGATTGTAAAAAAAAAAAAAGGGATACATAAATCAAAAATATTAGAGGCCTAAAAGAGGACTATCAATCATTATTTTTGAAAAGTGTGGTACAATTGTCTGTTTTTGCAATCCTTCTATGCTTAACACAGAATTCTATCCATTTCCTACATGGAAAAACAACAAGCATACACGGGATCACCTCTGTGTGACACCCTAACTGCTTTATTCTTATGGCCAACGCTCAGTGCCAATCATTACCTCCCCGTGGCCAGAAGGAAAATGACATAACACATGAAAAAAGAGAAGCCGGGGACGCTGACGACAGTGACATGTCACATTAAAGAAAGTTGAGAAGTGGGGGAGGGGTGTTCTGCTTTAGGAAATGACATCTTACATGTAATTGCGAAGGAAGGGTTGCTGACTTATTGCCTCTTCTCACATGCAGCCAGCGAGTTGAGAAGCCGGGTGAGGGTGCTAAAATGTAAATGGTTATTTTGTGAATTCTTCATTTACACAATTATTCAGGCCCTTAAAGACTACTTCTCTGAGGAAAAGAGGTTCATTGAAGTGTTTTCAATCAGGTCTTGAAAACACCTGTGGATGTCAGGGAGCTGCAATAAAGCCTAAAAAGGAACCAATCAGGCAGCTTTCAAATGACTTTGATAGTCGGCTCCTTATAGAGATTTACTAGTGTGGTTACAAACATGGTGAAGTCAAAGGGAATGGTCCGGGAAGACAAGAGAAGAGGTGATTACAATTCACAGGAAGGGCAATGGCTATAAGAAGATTGCAAAGATGTTAAACATACCAAGAGACACCATGGGAAGCATCATTCGCAAATTAAAGGCAAAGGGCACTGCTGAAACGCTACCTGTTCGTGGCAGAAACAAGATGCTGACTTTGACTAATGTGCGCTACCTGAAGCGTAGAGTGGAGAAAAGTCCCCTTGTGACTGCTGAGGAACTGAGAAAAGATTTGTCAGATGTGGGCACTGAAGTTTTTGCTAAGACAATACGGCTCGCACTGCATAATGAAGGCCTCCATGCCAGAACTCCCAGGTGCATCCCCTTGCTGTCTCCAAAGAATAAGAAGATTCAACTGCAGTATGCAAAAATCATGTGGACAAACCACAGAAGTTTTGGGATTGTGTTCTCTGGACTGATGAAACAAAATTAGAAGTGCTTGGGCCCATGGATCAACGCTATGTTTGGAGGAGGAAGAACAAGGCCTATGATGAAAAGAACACCTTGCCTACTGTGAAGCATGGTGGGGTGGGGGGTCAATCATGCTTTGGGGCTGTTTTGCTTCTGCAGGTTCAGGGAAGCTTCAGCGTCTGCAAGGTACCATGCATTCTCTTCAGTAACAGGAGATAGTGGATAACAATGTGATGCAGTCCGTCACAAACCTGAGGCTTGGGAGATGTTGGACCTTTAAACAGGACAATGATCCCAAGCATACCTCCAAGTCCACCAGAGCATGGTTGCAGATTAAAGGCTGGAATATTTTGGAGTGGCCATCGCAGTCACCAGACTTAAATCCGATTGAGAACCTCTGGTGGGACTTAAAGAAAGCAGTTGAATTGCGCAAGCCTAGCAATGTGACTGAGCGGGATGCTTTAGCCCATGACAAATGGGCGAAGAAAACCGTAGATCGCTGCAAGACACTTGTGTCAAGCTATGCTTCAAGTTTAAAAGCTGTTATAACTGTAAAAGGTGGTTGTACTAAGTACCAAGATTGCATGTCAATTGGGGGTTGAATAAAACTGATAATGATGTGAGCACAGAAAAGACATTTGTGGTTATTTCATTATAAATGTTATGTTATATTTGTCTGACCTACACGTGCCTCTTTGATTTAATTGTAAGCAGGATGTCAGGATGAAACTGGGAAAAACAATCAATTTCAGTGGGGGTTGAATAATTTTGAATATAACTGTACATTCAATAAAAAGTAGTTGTCACAGAAAAAGAACTGAAATGGAATGACCAACCAAATATTATGCCCACAAACATGAACCTTGAAACATCTATTTTTGAACCGTATATGTACACAACCTGAAATAAATACCACAAATGCCGCAAAATAATAAAAATAAATACTCACAGTACACATGAAAATTACTTACGTCTTATGATGAATTTTTTAATTTTCTCCATCTCCTCTGGATTTCTCCTTTTCAGTTCAGACCACTTATTACATAACTGGACCTTTGACCTCTGTATCCCAAATTGATCATAGAGAGTCCTCTGCACCTTCTCCATAATCTTCCCCTTTCGATTTTTTGCCTTGCTGTAAGGCCCTAGTTGGCCATCATAGTCATATTCCTCGAGAATTGACACCATCTCCACCAGCTCCGCAAACCTGAGACTGCAGGCTGGTTTACTGCTCCTCCTGGGGTGTGCCTGGCCTCTCTCCACACTTGAGGTTCCAACTTCCTCTCTCAGAGTCTCCTCCTGGGCCTCCATCATGCCTTCAGTGAAGTGCAGTTTCCGACCGTAAAGGGGTGTGACTATTGGTACAACGATCGTCATAGGCGGAGATGCACGCGGAGCTTCGCGCATGCGCAGTGTATGAAGGGATATAGCGTGAGTTACGTCGGTCGCCGGCGGTAGATTACGTCGTGAGCACGATCGCGCAGTACGACGAGAATAAAATTGAGTTTTGAACTTTATGATCAGTGCATGAGTTTGTGGGTTCGTTATGGGTATAAAGCTAATGCTTGAATGACATTATTGTTTTTGGCTAAATTTTGACTTGCAGAAATAATGGAAGCCTTCATAGAACAGGAGTTCTGCACAGGATTTGTTAAAAGGAGCAACCCCCCTTTTCTCTGTAATTTTACTTCCCCAAAAAAATAATTTATTGTGCCAACATCTGGCATTGTAATGGCCCCCCCCACCCCTTAAATAATAGACATATTGTTAACACACAGCACGTGCACTTTGGGGGACATAGCCTGTATGGACAGTCTCACGGGCCACCAGCACTGGAACATCAGTGGCCTCATCAGGCACAAGAGTCATGTAGTTTGTTGAGGCTCTCTTTAGGAAATTGTGCAATATGCAGTAGCAAAGTATGACATGGTTCTGATTCTACTTAAGAAACCTGCATTCCCTATCTTGTTTGCACCGCCTGTATACTGCTCTTCAAAGTATATAGGGGAAAAAGGGTATTTTCAGGGCCAATCCTCACTATAGGCTCACTATGCAAGCCGCTTAGGGCCCCGCAAAGACGTGAAGGGCCCCCAAAGTATTAGAGTCCCCGTCTGGTAAGAAGTCATTTGCGCCCCCTCACCCCGCTTCTAAACTCGCTGGCTGAGTCATTTCCGACAGCAGAACACCCCCTCACCCTGCTTCTCAACTTTCTTTAATGTGACCTGTCACTGTCGTCAGCTTACACCACCCCCCCCCCCCCCCCGCATCTCATTTTTAATGTGCCATGTCATTTTGCTTGTGGCCCCAGCGAGATAAGGATCGCCACTGGGTCTTGTGTAATGATCCAGCACTGTGGGCTGGATCTGTGACAAATGCAGTCACAGATCCAGCCATCCCTCCCTGCGCAATACTCTGCAGTATTACCCCCATACTCTGCAATATTACCCCCCATACTCTGTAATATTACCCCCCATACTCTGCAATATTACCCCTCATACTCTGCAATACCCCCCATACTGTCTGCAATGCCCCCTACACTCTCCAATACCCCCCCACACTCTGCAATACCCCCCCACCTTCTGCAATACCCCCCCCCCCATACTGTCTGCAATACCCCCTACACTCTACAATACAACACCACACTCTGCAATACCCCCCCCCATACTGTCTGCAATACCCCCCCACACTCTGCAATACCCCCCCACACTCTGCAATACCCCCTCACAGTCTGCAATACCCCCCATATTGTGCAATACCCCCCTTAATCCGCAATAACCTCAATACTCCACAATACCCCAATACTCCAATACCTTGCAATACATCACCTATGGGGATTTTCAAGTAGCGAAGTTTGGCGCAATTCCAAGAGCGTGTGCAAGTTTGAAGGGTGACATGTTAGGTATCTATTTACTCAGCGTAACTTCATCTTTCATACTATGCAAAAACATTGGGCTAACTTGACTTTTTTTTTTTTTTTAAGCACAAACCTTTTTTTTTTAAAAACACGCGTTCAAAAAATTGCTGCGAAAATACTGTGCAAGATAAAAACTTGCAACAAATTTGCTTGGCTGGAGCTCCGGTACCTAGAGCAATCTCCCTCACGTACTCATGACTCCAACTAGATAGGGGGGGGGGATACCCTCCGGAATACGAGTACAATGGGAAAAGGCGATTAAAACAAGCTTCACTGATAAGCAATGGAAACGTGCCTGTATTTTTGCCCATAAGTGTTCTATTGGTATAAGATTTCAGTAAACGTCTTCTAAGCTTTAAACACAATGGTATGCCACCCCGGAAAAAATAAAAAAATGGTACCCACATACATCAGATTCTTGCTGGAGATCTGAGCAAGACCAGTGTTCTATTTTCCACATCTGGTGGGAATGTCCTCGTTTGAGACCCTTCTGGGACAGGGTGTGTGAGGTGATCAAGGTCATTACGGATACCACAATCTCTCTCTCTCCCACATGTTGTCTACTCCATATTGCGGATTGTTCTATGCAGCATTATAAAAAATCACTGGTTAAACACCTGCTGAACGCAGCAAAAGTCTTATGCCGCATACACACGATCATTTTTTGTGATGAAAAAAAACTACGTTTTCTGTGAAGTAAAAAACTACGTTTTTGAAACGTCACTTTTCAAAGACGATTTTGCATACACACCATTGTTTTTTTCACAAAAAGCGAGGTTACGTTCACCACTCTTTTCCATTGAAGCTTGCTTCATAACTAGCTTCTGGGCATGCGCGGGTTGAGAAACGTCGTTTTAAACGACGTTTTTGCTACACACGGTGACTTTTTGTGAAACAAAAAACGACGTTTTGAAAAACGGCACAAAAAATTCAAGCATGTTGGAATTTTTTTTTGGTCGTTTTTTTGAAGACAAAAAACGACGTTTTGCCCACACACGATCAATTTAAATGACGTTTTAAAAAACAACATTTTTTTTCATCGCAAAAAACGACCGTGTGTACGCGGCATTAGGCTACAAACCTTAGGCCTCAGGAGATGAACCTTGGATCGACACCATTGGTCTTCCTGAAATGAAATTTAAACATCCGCCTCTCTCTAGTGGTCTAGAACATATCTGAACGTTGGGATACTTTTCAAACATTATGCTATTCAACAAAAATATCATCCGCATATGTTAACCACTTAAGCCCCGGACCAATATGATGCTAAATGCCCAAAGGTGTTTTTACAATTCGGCACTGCGTCGCTTTAACAGACAATTGCGCGGTCGTGCGGCGTGGCTCCCAAACAAAATGTGCGTCCTTTTCTTCCCACAAATAGAGCTTTCTTTTGATGGCATTTGATTGTCTCTGCGATTTAATTTTTTTGCGATATTTTCTACTTTTTGTTATAGGGGTTAAACCTTTATTGGGGGGGGGGGGTAGGGGGCTAACCTGGACCTAACACTAACTGCCTGTCACACTAACTGTCACACTGACACTAAATGCAGTGATCAGTAAATATATGATCAAATATATGATCACTGCAATCAGTGACACTGTGACAGGGGGCTGGGGGGGTGATCTGAAGGTGTTAATGTGCCTATGTGTATGGTGTCAGTGTGCTGTTGGTGCAACTTACTATGTGATGTCTTCTCTCCTCTCACCGGAACGAAAATCGGCGGTATTTTCGTTCCGGTGAGAGGAGAGGTGACATCACTTCCTCTGCCTGTGTTTACATTACACAGGCAGAGGGGGGGCAGAGCGGGGGGAAGCCGATTAGCTGGGAGCAATAGCGAGGGGGCGGACAAAAACGAACAGCCACCCCCTCATCCCGGATCGCTCCCAGACACTTACCGACCGCCGCATGTAGAAGGGGGTCCCGATCGGACCCCCGTACCAGTACGCCCATCTGCCTGTACGTGCCATTCTGTGGACGTACATATACATGCGGCGGGCGTTAAGTGGTTAAACTTTTTCTTGAAGGTACATCAGGCAATGGCCTTATGTAAAATAACAAACAAAAACAAAATCAAATTCAAAACTTGCATTTTTCTGACCAAATTACATTCTTTTCCAGTTGTACTATTTCTTACCACCTTTAAATGCCAGCTTGTATGGGTCTTCAGGACTTACCTGAACGTTTCACTATCATTGAGCATAATTTAGTGTAGTGAAGTACTTAGCGTTTGTATGTTGATATCAAGCATTGGTCAATATATGGCACAGCTAACTGTACATATATACTCGTTTATGTAGCTGTCTTAGATAAGCATATAAACGCAATTGGCTAGATTCAGGTAGATTGGAGCATACATATACAGGCGTAACGCATCCCATTAGCGCTACGCCGACATAACTCAGAGAGGCAAGAACAGTATTCATGCAGCACTTGCGCCTAACTTTTTATTTTTGTCGGCTTAAAGGAACACTAATGCCGCGTATACACGATCATTTTTTGTGATGAAAAAATACATTTTCTGTGAAGTACAAAACGACGTTTTTGAAACGTCACTTTTCAAAGACGATGTTGCATACACACCATCGTTTTTTTCACAAAAAGCGAGGTTACGTTCACCACTCTTTTCCATTGAAGCTTGCTTCATAACTAGCTTCTGGGCATGCGCGGGTTAAAAAACGTTGTTTTAAACAACGTTTTTGCTACACACGGTGACTTTTTGTGAAACAAAAAACGACGTTTTGAAAAACGACACAAAAAATTCAAGCATGTTGGAATTTTTTTTGGTCGTTTTTTTGAAGACAAAAAACAAAGTTTTGCCCAAACACGATCAATTTAAATGACGTTTTAAAAAACGACGTTTCTTTTCATCTCAAAAAATGACCGTGTGTACGTGGCATAAGGCCTTGTACACACGAACAGACACATTTGTTCAAATCGGTCGGACAGACCGATTTGAACAAATCTGTCTGCTGGGATGTATTGGTTTGATCGTGTACACACGATCAAACCAAAATCCCTGCCGGCAGACGGCGCGCTGACGTGTCGGTGACGTGGCGGTGACGTTGACGCCGCCAGGTCACCACACCAGGAAGTGAATTACTTCTGCGCATGCGTCGAATCCATTCGACGCATGTGCGAGAAGATATGTCTGCTGGTTAGTGTACTAACCAGCAGACATATCGGACCAAAGGGTTCCCAGCCAACAAATTTCAAAGCATGCTTTGAAATCTGTCTGGTGGCCAAATCCGTCGGCTCGCCTGTACACACGATCGAATCTGTCTGCTGGGACGGTCGGGCCGATCGTTTCCAGCAGATAGATTTGATCGTGTGTATGCGGCCTAAAGGTTTGTTTTTTATTAGATCAATTGATTGCTGTAAGCTAGAGCATTTAAATATCACTTACCTTGTTTTACCTTTTGACCTCAAACACAGTAATCCAGGTTTAAAAATGCCATTTCCTGTCTCTCCTCTTCTTGCTTTCCACCAGCATCTGAGCTGTTTTGCATGGTGGAAAGCAAAATGTGCTCACCCCCTCCCTATGACTACAGCCCTGCATGAAGATGCTCTCTTATCCCTTACAGGCATGGAGGCTAAGCCTAATGGGAACTGTAGTTCCCATTAGGCCGTGATGTAGCAAGAATGAATGCGCACTGCAAACCAGGAAGTCAGTGAGAATAACGATTCAGGAGTGACTGAGGTGAATAAAACAGCTCGATTTCAACAGGTATCAAACTAATTATAATGCAAAACATTACTTTTTACCGAACCACGTTCGGTTCGCACCAGAACCGTCGAACATCTCTGATCGTTCGCACAAACAATTGAGAACCCCATTAAAGTCTATGGGACTCGAACGTTCGAATTAAAAAACGATCATTTTAAAGACCAATATTCAAGTTATTGTTGAAAAACGTCTTTCAGAACCCGGGTCTTGCCCCAGGGAACATGTAACAATGGAAACATTTTTTAAAAATGGTTGTTTTTTCAGGAGCAGGACTCCTGAAAAAACAACCGTTTTTAAAACTTTTTTTCCATTGATAGTAGTATCCACCCAGCAGGTACAATATTTAAAGGCATTTATTTATTTATTTTTAAATGTAAGCATCATTAAAATCACTGCTATTGTACCTGCTGGGTGTCTATACCTGTGATAACATCTTTAACTGCTTCCGCCCCGCCCGCCGTCATTTTACTGCGGGACAGTGGCTCTCCTGGGCGAGAGCCCGTAGCTATACGTCCGCATTAAAGAGGCCACTAGGGGGCACGTCCCCGCTCGCCCCTGAGTCGCGTGCCCGGCGGGTATGATCGCCGCCGGGCACCCGCGATTGCTCGTTACAGAGCGGGGACCGGGGAGCTTTGTGTGTAAACACAAAGCTCCCGGTCCTGTCAGCGGGGGAAACGCTGATCTTCTGTTCATACAATGTATGTTCGGAAGATCAGTGATTTCTCCTAGTGGGGCCACCCCCCCAATACAGTTAGAACACACCCAGGAACACACTTAACACCATCCCCGCCCCCTAGTGTTAACCCCTTCACTGCCAATGGCATTTTTATAGTAATACAATGCATTTTTATAGCATTGATCGCTAAAAAAATGTCAATGGTCCCAAAAATGTGTCAAAAGTGTCCGAAGTACCCGCAATATTGTCGCAGTACTGAAAAAAAATGCTGATCGCCGCCATTACTAGTAAAAAAAAGATATTAATAAAAATGCCATAAAACTACCCCCTATTTTGTAAACGCTATAACTTTTGCGCAAACCAATCAATAAGCACTTATTATGATTTTTTTTTTTACGAAAAATATGTAGAAGAATACGTAACGGCCAAAACTGAGGGAAAAAATGTTTATATATTTTTGGGGGATATTTATTATAGCAAAAAGTAAAAAATATTGTTTTTTTTTCAAAATTGTCGCTATATTTTTGTTTATAGCGCAAAAAATAAAAACCGCAGAGATGATCAAATACCACCAAAAGAAAGCTCTATTTGTGGGAAAAAAAGGACACCAATTTTGTTTGGGAGCCACGTCGCACGACCGCGCAATTGTCAGTTAAAGCGACACAGTGCGGAATCACAAAAAGTGCTCTGGTCATTGGGCAGCAATATGGTCTGGGGCTTAAGTGGTTAAATAGCACAATCACCTGCCTGCCAGTAAATTAGGAAGAACTGATCTAGCTAAGCTATACAGTGTATAAATATATGTACAACTCCTAGGGATGTATATATATCCTCTACACACTGTAAATGAAGCTAAACTGACTAGCCTGCCTGCTCTACCTAGCTATATAAAAAGACAATCTCTCTCTCTCTCTCTCTCTCTCTCTCTCTTTCTCTCTCTGACTGATCTCTGTTCAGCGCTGCAACACACTACACAAGGCCGCCCAGCAGGCGGCCTTATATAGTGTGGGGCGTGTGCTAAAGCCTTAAGCCATAATTGGCCAAAGCCACCCAGGCTTTGGCCAATTATGGCTCTCCTTTTTTTTGCGTGCTGTGATTGGCCAAGCATGCAGGGTCATAGTGCATGTTTGGCCAATCATCAGGGCGCAATGCCGCAGTGAATTATGGGCCGTTTCGTTTCACTCGAATTTTCCGCGAATGATCGTTTATGTTCGAAATTCGACGAACGATCGAACGGACGATGTTCGAGTCGAACATGCGTTCGTTTCGAACGCGAAACTCATCCCTATTTATCAGCTACTGTCAGACTTTAATTTAAGAGGAAAATATTTTTGTCTTTACAACCCCTTTAACTGTAAGTGGGTGTGACTGTATGCAAATGATGTCCAGAACGTGGATTATTGATTTCCGGGCGGCGTATCATGAACAGAGCATGCGCAGTACGTTCGTTCCCTTGTGCGCATGCTTACAACTAACGTCGGCCCAGCTTCCAGAGAAACTACGCCCAACCGGCTTAACTGTAGTCTATAAATAGGCCCAGACATGCGCCCGTCCTGCGCAAAAGTACATCCTGTCCCCCCCCCCAGGGAGGGTACTTTTGTTTGGTGATGGCTGCTGTCCCAAAAGACAGGAAAAAAAATGTCTCCATTCGGGAGAGGGAGATCCTTGTCTTCTTGATGGCATCGTTCGGTATGATAAATACCTCCATGGTGCCCTCAGCCTGCAGACCAGCAAGGCCCGAAAGCAGGAGATTCTGAGGGAGCTGAGTGCGCGGGTCAGTGCTGTGGGCATAGCGGAGAGGCGCCCACAGGACATACAAAAATAATCAATGATATGCGGCGGAGGGTGAAGTAGAAGCTGGCCCAGATTAGTCGGCATGTCAGGGGCACAGGAGGAGGGCCAGCATGTCCTGTGGAGTTGACCCCGGAGGAGGAGGCCATCACCCAATGCCTGCACCGTGAGCAGGTGAAGGGCATGAAGGGGTACGACTCGGGCGACCAGTCCTTGAGGACAGGTAAGTGTGTATTACCTACTATCTGGTGTGTAGCATGTGGGGGGAGGGGAAGGGAACATGTGACAAGTGTGTGGGTCCACCAACATGTGCATCTTTTGTGTCATCCATAGATGTGCAGGAGGGAGCTGGGCCGTCGTCGGCTGCTGCTGGGCGACCCCCGCCATCGCCAGAGAGGAGTGCCCACACCTCTCCTCTGGAAGAAGTCGTGGAGGAGCACGGTGACCTAGAGGGAGCGGTGTACTTAGTGGAGGATCACACTATCCCTGTCCCCTCCCAGTCCTCCTCCCCATCAGGGGACCCTCACCACCCTCCTCCCCCATCAGGGGACCCTCACCACCCTCCTCCCCTATCAGGGAAAGCCCCTCAAGGGCCTCCCCGTACTCACGGCCCCAGCCTCTCCTGGTCCCCGGAAGGCTACCCATAAAACCAGGGGTGTTCCTGTGGGCCTCCAGGAAACCCTTGGTAGGGATCAGGCCCGGCAGACCCGTCATGTGGGGGAAGTGTCTGTCCATATCAGGTGTCTGCCTGACAGCCTAGGACCGTCCTCGCAGCTGGTTGACAGCCTGCAAGATCTGACCTGCGATTCTGCAGCGCTTGTCACCAGCCTGGGGGAGGTGCAGGCCACCACAGCAGGCCTTGCATTAGAGGTCAGGAGCCTGGCAGAAGCCGTCGTGGAGGAGGGGAGGCAGACCAGGCTGATGCTTGCCCAGACCAATGCCATCCTCACCCGGATTGCTCTGGCTTTGGAGGGCAGGCAGCCAGCCAGGGAGCCTCCAGGGGATGCCCAACCCCCCTCCTCATGCCCAACCCCCCCACCTGTGGCTCCCCCTAGGCAGTTAAGGAGCCGGGGACGTGGCACTCGTGTTTTTTTTTTGGGGGGGTTATTTTCTACTCAGGGTATGAGTTTATTTATTTTGTTTCTACTCAGGGTATGAGTTTATTTATTTTGTTTCTACTCAGGCGGCGTACAGACGATCGGATATATCCGATGAAAACGGTCCGCGGACCATTTCCATCGGATATGTCCGATCGGGAGTTTGATCCGATGGCGTGTACACACCATCGGATCAAATTCCCCGCCGCCGGACGGCGCGGTGACGTGGCGGTGACGCGGCGGTGACGTTGACGCCGCCGCGTCACCGCCACGTCACCGCACCAGGAAGTAAAACACTTCCGCGCATGCGCCGAATCCATTCGGCAGCGGCGCGGCGGTGGTGGGAGCCGACATGTCTGCTGGTAAGTGTACTAACCAGCAGACATGTCGGGCGGACAGATTCCCACCGGATAGATTTCAAAGCATGCTTTGAAATCTGTCGGGTGGAGAAATCTGTCCGCTAGCCCATACACACGAGCGGAGATGTCTGCTGAAACGGTCCATCGGACCGTTTTCAGCGGACATATCCCCTCGTGTGTACGCGGCCTCAGGGTATGAGTTTATTTATTTTGTTTCTACTCAGGCTATGAGTTTATTTATTTTGTTTCTACTCAGGGTATGAGTTTATTTATTTTGTAGTGAATGCACACGGTGAGGAGTGCAGGCTACAGTGTGAATGGTGTGTGACTGGTGTGTGAATGTTGGGGGGTGGCACTCCTGCCAGTAAGGGGTGTCACCCTCGGTCGTTGGGGATAAGTTCTCCCCACGACCGTATGAATGATGTATGAATGGACAGCGACATCATTGGGGCCTTTACGCGGCGTTGCTGCTCCCAAGTCCTGCATGTTGGACTTGGGCTAATCCAATGTGATGTGGATGTGGTGTGTGTGATATAGGGACCACAGTGGTGTGCATGCGTGCATTGTCCATGTGCCATGATGAATGTCTGTGTTTAACGGGCAAAGAAGCCTTCCACGAGGACCCTCCTGACTGTTCTTCCCTTAGCAGACGGGGTCACCTCTGGCAGGGGGGGGACTGTGTGGTTGGGGGGTCAGGTCATCACGTAGGTCAATCTGCAGGCCCTTTCTCATGGCAAAGTTGTGCAGAATGCAACATGCACCGATGATCTGACACACAAAGTTTGGGGAATACAACAGGGTACCCCCAGACTTATCGGAAACGGGACTTCAGGAGGCCAAATGTGCGCTCCACCATTGCACGGGTACTTATATGTGCTTCATTGTATCTTCTCTCTCCTCTGGTTTAGGGATCCCGGAATGGAATCATGAGATGGGGTCCAAGTGCATATGCCGCATCACCTGGAAGGGAAAAGACAGGAGGATGTTAGTCATGCATGTGCCCCTAGTGATGTCTGCATCATGGGGTCGGACAGTCATAGAAAAAGGGTTTTTGGTCCTATAGAGAGCACAAAGATGGTGTGCCTCAATGGACCCAGCGGTTATCAAGGTAGTGACGGACAATAACTGGATATAAAAGTAATAAATTTATTGAAAGTATAAGAATTATATATAAATACTATACACAAAATCAAGAATTAGAAGGTACAAATTCTAAGACCTAAGTGTGAAAAGATTATCAACTAGTGGTAGCTGGCCAAAGCTATACCCTTGAAAACAACAATGATTATACACTAACTGGTACTGACATAACATACACTAGACAAAAACAGGGACACACAAAGACCAACAAAAAATAAAAAGACAGCTGTCCGGACGCTTCAGTACAGTGTCCCCGTGAGCATTCCCAAAGATATTGCCATATGGATAGGGGGCAATATCATGGAAGTATTTGGGAAGTGTTGACGG